>OZ038478.1:131727751-132447751 GCA_964036315.1 Acanthosepion esculentum
GATTCTTTGAAAACTTTTCACTCAATGGTTTGAAAAATTTCAATACAAGAAACAATTGTTATGGTGTACAGTTATTGCAAACAATTAAAATTATATCTATAATAGGTTTATCTTTCTTGAAATGCTTGCTTTATCACTCTCAATACTTTTCTTCCAAATTTCAGTGAATTTCTATAGTAAAATCATTAATAATGCAACTGCATTATACATATAAGAGTCCAATTCTATCATCAATACTTGCATTAATTCCCAACCACTAACAATTCCTTTCTTTCTGATTGTCAATGAATTTCTATTATAAAATATAATCTACAATGTAATTATATTATTTATGTAAAAGTCTTATTTTTTTCATGAACAGTGTGAACAGTGACAATCCCTTTCTTTCTGATTTTCAATGAATTTCCATAATAAAATCATTGTAATGAATTTATATTATACATATACTAGCTCTTGTAACTTAAAAATTCTTCTTCTACATGCCATGATACTTCAGGATATGGGCGATTATGGCTCTCCACAACTTTCTGTCCTTTATTGCCCTTAGTAAGGTTTGTCTTTTTGGTATCTTTCCTAAACCCTGTTCTGCCAACCATTTGCACATGCTCATTAGACAGGTTATGCACTACTTTCCTCTATCTCTCTTGCATTCAATATGTCCTTTGAGTGTCAAATTCTCCAAACCATCATTATGTGCCCTAGAAATTGCAAGTGTTCCTTTCTGATTCTAAATATAAGTGTCTTTTCACTTACATTTTTCCTAAAACTTCCTCATTACTCAAATGTTCAGTCCATGGTATTCTTGACATCCTTCTATCGAACCACATCTCTCTTTCCTCAAGTCTCTTCTTCATCTGAGAGAAGATTGTCTAGCATTCACTGCCATATAAGAGAACTGATATTATATAGTTCAGTATTCTTTCCTTTGTTTCTAACAAAATTTTCCTGTTTCTTAATACTTTGCTTAGTTTTTGGAAGCCACCCTTCACTATTCCAATATAGATTTTGGTGTCACATTTTCCATCCTCTGTTAAAACACTTCCTAGATATTTAAATTTTTACACTTACTTGATTTTGGTTTTTCCAATTCCAGTTTTTTTTTTACAGATGGTGTTCACCCTGTACAATGCCTGGGGAAGCCACTCAAGGTAGAAAGTTACATTAAGGGGGAGTTTATGTGGATAGGAGCGGGACGATAACAGTTAAGTCTAGACTGGAACAGGTTAAGATTTTTAGAGATTGGGAGAACATCTTCTTCTGTAGGAGTTCCGATAGTTTCCTTTCCATGTCTAGAACACTATGTCCTCTACACATCTTGTGTTTTTAAGATCATGGCCACCTGTACTAAATCCTGGCAGGACTTCTAATTCTTTCAGTTTCACATCACTGTAAAGATTGAATAAGTTCAATGAGTAGACACATCCTTGTCTTATGCCCTGATCTGTTTTTGTGTATTTACTAAATTCGTTTTCTATTCATATGCTGCTGGCTTGCTCTCAGTATAAGTACTGGATTAGTCTAATCTTTTGGAAATAAATCAAGCTTACTTAGCAGTTCAAACAGTTCTTTGTGTCATACTTTACCAAACTTTTTTGAATAATACCTGTTTTAATTCATAACCACAAAATTCCTTTTTTTTTCCTGATTTTCAATAAATTTCTATAGCAAAAAACCTGAGCAATACATTATACATATAATTACCTATATTCCTTCATTAATTTTTGTCTAATATCCTGACCAGTGACCAATTTTTTACCTGTTTCCAGTGATCAACATACATGACAAAATTTGATCAAACAAATTTTACATAAATACTGCAAAAGTTGGTGATTGAATTATCAAATTCAACTTATTTTCAATTATGATTTCATTCATTCTTAATAGAATAGTCTTCACTTTCCTGCCAGAAGACCCATATTTGCCAAAAGTTGGCTATGAAAAATTCTTCTGTGAGAAGGGCCTATATGATTTTTAGCTTACAAGTATATATGTAACAGAGAGAGGCATACACACACACACACACACACACACACATGAATGCACACATGCAAATATAACTTTTATTGACTGGAAATGGAAATAGTGTGTATATATCAAAGTACAATTTGAGTTAAGATGTTTGTTTACCAATGAGAAACACGATCTCAGGGCAGGAGGTGATGTTTTAAACTTGGGCCACTAGTAAACAAAGGGATGGGCAAGATACTTGGTTTTGTTTAACAGTATTTGTTTTGATTAAAAGGTTGAATCAATGTTTAGATATCCCAAAGTATAATTTTGGTGAAGCGAGAAGAACTCATGATTGAGATAAGGTAAATAATTGGAGAATAGGTTTACATGTCAACGGATAGTTTTTGGCACTTTGGACATTGCATGATTAGTTGAGGCTCATGGTAGCTGCGTGCCGGGCCAAGGGTCAATTGTGATCAGCTCATCCTTTTTCTATATTAACTTGAAATTTTGCTAATAATGCAGAGTCGGGAGAAAGAGACTGTTGTCGAGAGAGTCGCGAGACTGTCGTTGCAGTGAGTCGAGAGATTTGCAGGAGAATTTTGGAGGAGTGAAAGAAGACTGCCCCCTGTTCTGAGAAGTCTGTATGAGACTGGACTATTAGTCATAAACCTACCCCAGGCAATTCAATACGCGTTTATCACACACAAAACCTCTCTCTGTTGGGAATTCGCTGGATGCATCTTGTCTTTTTCATTTTTTTTCATTTATGTTAAATGTTTTTATCCTCAATATTTCCACCATTGTTGTCCGGCTTCTGCAGATATTATTTCTTGTTTTATTTTGCCACAATCTAATCTTCCTAGCGCCAACTCTCACAGCCGTGTCCACATCCCCAGTCGACCGTGAACGTATGGACAACACCCAGCTTACTGGATCTAAGAACTAACACAGCATGGGCAGTGAGCGGGACTTGACCAGTTGACCTGTTGAAATAATCTACGGGTACTCAGGGAGCGTACGACCAGTTACCCCTAAATTCAGTTCGGACTGAGTGGACACCTCAACCCAAAGAAGACGACGCCGGAGGTTGAGTGGCTGGGGACAAAGTGTTAGATATATAGGTCTTCAGGTACAGATAAGTAATGAAATTATCAACATCTTAAATAACAAATTAGCTATTTCTATTTACATGCTAAATAAACTGTGGAAATATTGGCATCAGCCTACTTCCTGCACATGCTTTCAGTATATGTTTAATTATTACAGTGAATGAAAGTTTTGACACATTATAATAAATTCTGTTCATGATATCACATTTAAACACATCAAATTTATACATATAAACTTCTGGTTGCATAATATTAAAATTAATATTAATTCTAAAAACATTCATAATACTAATATTATTAATGCTAACCCATTAACTTCAGCATAAAATTTCATCATTTGTAACAAGGCTGTATCACTACAATGACAGAAATATCTGTCATGTTACAAATTTTATTAAACTAAGAGAAAACAACATAAATAAGCTTTCATAAGAACATAAAATGAAGATAATTACATTTTGACAGAGGCATTTCTATTATATATGCTAGTTTGGTACCTGTCTCTTCGTTGGTAGCAAGATGATCAAATTTAAAATCGAAATGTTTGTCTATTTAAAATATTATATTTATTAGAAAATATAATAATAATAATAATAATACTATATATACTCGTGTACAGTGAAGGTTTTTATGATCAGCTTTTATGCAAAAAATAGGGGGTTATACACAAGTAAATTTTTTTCTGAGTGGGGGTAAAATTTATGCAAAAAAATCAAGGGTTGCATTATACATGAAGTTGGCTTATACATGAGAATATACCATACCAACTTGGAGTTATCCAAAAGTCAGATCTTTTGGGTTCAGTACATATTTTGAAGTGAATGTTGTCTTTCTGGAGTCTTTGGTGTGACTTGAGAGATAACTTAATTTACCCTGTGTATTTAAAAACTTACACTGTGTAACAAAACAATACAACTGAGAAAATATGTGAAAATTACTAGAATTTTACATATATTTTTTAGGCTAGCAGAACTTCTTCCCAACAGCACGGAATAGATAACTAGAGATGTAATATTAAATAGATTAAGAAAAATTCAAATGGCTTATCTGATGAGCTGACTCAAGAGTTTATCATTGAAATGCTCATCAAGGTCAGATATTTGATAAATCAATTATTTTATTAGAAAATATATTCAGTTAAAATAGGTAAGAAATCATAAGCCTAAGTCATAAGTCAACAATAATTATTGGTAAGATACTAAAGCTCTCTCTCTGCAGGTAAGAGAAAGAAAAGTTAATTATAATATTTATTTTTTTAATTTTATTTTACAGCCATACACACATGTAAGTAAAGAGACAGTTTCATAGACATAAACTGTTGATATGCTTTTCCTTTCTTTCTTACTTTTCTTTATTAGCTTGTCTCCAACTTTATGATTTTATTATTATTCAGTTCAGGATAGGAATTGTCTAGACAACTAAGTCAAATTGTGTATGCTTGTGTGTACATGAAATGGCACATGCACAAATGCCTACATATTATCTGTCCATACAAAATCATATAAAGTCACACATAGACAGTGTGCGAGGGACAGAAAATTAGTTCATTTATAATATAGACTAATATGGACTTTGAAAGATCTTAACAAAAGATATGCTTTTCTTGATGTTCCTTGCTTCTCTGTGATGTCCTTTGTGGCTGGGCAATCTAAAAGTGTGCTATATAGTGGTTTCCTCTATATAAGCAGGATGCAGGTTCAAACACTATTAAAGGACACATCTCCTTTATTAAGGACTCTTCTAAAACACAGGTTGGTAGACATCAATTATTCTGTTTAAAAAAAATGAACAAACATGTCTATCCTCTAAATACAGTACTTCTGTGAATATTTGTACCTTGATTTTTCAGACTTTGATTATTCAAATGTCAAATGAGGAAAAAAACTGAAATCATCTGAACATTTTTCAGTTATCTGAACTAAGCCCATTCTAATATTTCATCTCAGACAAGTGTTTTGATAATTTAAAAAAACTATATTCAGTGTTCAAAATTTCATTGAAGCAATGATTATGTTTGACAAATGTTTAAGTTGGTTGCACTTTCAATGACAAAGTACCTTTACAAATACATCTATTTGATCCAGTTTTGTGAATTAGTGACAGAAAAATGTGAGCAGAACTGAAAACAGACAAATATTCCTGTACTTTTTTATCAACAATAAACTGGACAAAAACTTGAACAAAGTATTTGAAAATGTTATTTGATGATAAATGTTACAATTAAATGTTAAATCTCTTTCAGAAAATGACATTTTCCTTTTCTTGAAAATTAGGTATCTAATTGTTATGGTCCAATATCCTTGCACCACGGTTATGATCCAAGGTTAGGACCAAGGAAGAACAACACGGACACAAGAGTAGAAAATAACAGAGATATATTACAACAGAAATATAATACAAGAAGTTGAAGGTGTTAGTATTAACTGTCTGTCTGGTTTAGAGGGAACTAATATTGTCTTGACTTGTTAGGTCTCGACTCGTTCCTCTCCTCTCTTTTAGAGAGGCGCAGTATTTATAGAGTCAGGAAGAGTCCATTATCGTTATAGGTAAGTTCCCATAACACTAATTATCTGCATTTTTGAATTATCTTAACATGTTTTCATTTCACCCAAAGTAAGGTGATAATGCCACTAAGATTCAAGGGGTTACTAGGAAGGAAACTGAAGGAGAAGACTTTAGTGAGGAGAAATGACAATAAAAGAACAGGGTTCAGGAAGACAGAAGATGGTGATAGATGTTGCATTTAAATCTTTAAAAATTGCAGGTGGCAGGGAAGCAAGAAACTGGAAGAGAATTCTACAGGCTAGAAATGTGAGAAAAGAAACTATTAGAATAGGACTTAAGTTTACATCTAGTTATTTAAACAGTAAAACAATGAGACCTAATTGCCAATCTAGTAGAATGCTTAAATTCATCCAGTCAAGGTCCCAAGGAGAAGAGCTCATTAGAAAAATAGCCATGAAAATATAGAAAAGTCAGAGGAAAACCATGTCATGGCAGTGGGGAAAGTGACTGAAATCAAGATGCCAGATCAGAATCTATAACAGTATAGACCCTTCTATTTTTTCTCAAGGTGTCCTAAAGAAGGAAGAACTGTATAATAGCAATGAGAATTATTTACACTATTTATATTTGGACTATTGTTCTGATCTTTATTATTGTTATCACAACATTTCAGCCATCGTGCCCTCTGGTCTTCCTCAGGTGTATATTGATTAGGGTAACATACAAGTAATTTTGAACTGAACTCTTTATTACAGGCAGTAGACTGTTCTTGTTCCACTAATCATGTCTAGGGATATTTTCTAGTTCTTATTTTTATTTAGTACTGTTCAGTTATTGTTCATCCATTTCTACTGAATGCAAGGACACACTGCGCAACCCAGGGATTAAACTCACAACCACTATGCCACCAAATTCACTAACCAACACTTTTATCCACAAGGCCATAAGAAATAGATGATATTACTAGCCATGAGCAGTGGAACAAGAACACAGGCTACAGTAAATAATACCTCCTCATCCCAGAAATCCAGAAAGTTAGTGATAAGAACATAGACTAAGTAAATAATTTGGCATATTTATAAATGTTACAGTATTTAACAAAAAGTTTCTGAAATGGAATATATATGTATCCACAGCCTAAAACCCTCTATCTTTTTTATATATAAAAAAATGTAGTTCAATTTTTGGAAAATGAATTATATTATTTTAAATGAAATTCATTGTATCAGATAATAATTTTGCCCTCACAGTATATCTCCACTTTACTGTAGTTGAGTAAGCTTGTGAATATGATTAGAGTGTACTATATGAGGAAGTTTGTTAATCTCAGGGACCATTGTCATCACAGTGTTGGTTAAAGGACTGAGAAGTGAGAGGTGTATGGTGTAAAGAAATTTCTTAACCACAGAGATCATTGAATTTTTTTTTTACTATTGTTCACTCAACACAAGGCTCAAGAGCCACTTAAGGTAGAAGGTTACTAAATGGGGATGTTGTAAGGGCATACAATGAGGGAGCAAGTGTTGCATATGTAGGATAGATGATGGTTGACCCTAGACTTGAAAAAGGTTGTGTGTGTAGTGATCAGGGAAGCATCCTCTAGGGAGTCCATTCCACATTGCACTAGTTCCAGGGAAGAAGTTGCCTGCATGAAACTTACTCCTCACCAATGGAATATGAAGAGAATTAGGATCAGTCAACTCCGTATATATAGCATGTCAGGACTGGTGGAATCAAAGAATGCAGTTTGCATGAACATCTGCCATAAGAATAGCGAGAGAGCGACAAGAGGCTAGTAATGTTTCATCTGTGGGAAAGGGGTTGAAGAGTAGAAAACAATTCATCACCCACAAGTCTTCACATGCAATTGGTTACTACTGCTGCTGATTCCTGGTGTACTGTCACACATTTGTGCAACCAAAATTGGCTCAGTCCTATTTTGAATGGCTGAAAAGTATTTTGTGATGTTCTCTAGTTAATTTATAAAGTATGACATAGAAATCCAAAGATGCATAGGAAGAATGAAAGAAAATGAAGCAAGATTGACAACTAGTCTTGGAGAAGGACAATTCTGAATTCAAACTGTTTTGGTATAAAGCTAACAACTCCATCCAGTAAAAGCCTACTTGCTATGGAAACCACAGTGGTGTCTACATTTCATGACTGACTTAGTGCTAAGAAAGCACAAACAACCTTCATATAACAAGGTGCTCTTCCCAAAATCTAACCAAATGACTAGACACCAGAAAATCTTTTTTGAAGGCTTTTGATCAGACTGTGAACTTTTCAGCACTCCCTTCTATATACACTACACTCAGGTTATTTTAAATTCGATGATATATTTTGGTTTAAATTAAGTGAATATTTAGGATTATGAAAAATAAAATTAAACATTAAAGTCTTAGTAATTCAACTTTGAAATATTAGCAACCATTTTACTCCTTACCTAGAGATGTATCTAAAAAAAATGCTGATGATCCTCCAAACTGTCAGAGGAAGATTTAGGCTAGAATTCAAGGAAAATTTATTGCTTATTGAACTAACCGTTAACCTCATGACCTTTACAAATGACAGTTGACAACTAGGTAAACCCCACCCCCACCGATTGTAAACAAAAAAGAAGCAGACTAGCAGAGAGAAGCAGGAGAAAAGGCATCTGAGCACAAAGTACAATAGTTAATTCCTCTTAAACACATAGCATAAATATTCACACACAGAATCTCTTCACTCCAGTTGCTCTTAAACACTGAATCTTTTGTTTCCTACTGTTTTCAAGCCAAACAACTCATACACTATTTGAGTTTAACTTAAATTCCTTTCTGAATTTCTGGGTTGAGGAATTATCATTATTTACATTTATAGCATACAGGATTAAAGCATTGGTTTGTGAATTTTGGTGGCATAATAATTCTAAGTTCAATCCCTGGGCTGGGTAGTACAGATTCAGACTCAGTGGAAACAATACTATCAATAATTGAGCATTACTAAAAAAAAAGAATCAGATATATCTAGGCATGAACTGTGGATCAAGAACTAACTGCACTTGTATATTAAATAAAGGGTTCAGTTCAAAATTTTCTGATGGTTACCTGGATCAACAGATACTTAAAGAAAGCCAGAGGCTACAATAATTGAAATGTTGCAGCAATAACAACAAAGATGACAACATTCTTCTTCTATGTGCTGTGTCCTTTCAGAATGTGAGTGATCATTACTCTCCACGATCTTTTGTAGCTCTTAGTAATGTTTGTTTTTTACCATGCCTCCCACTCCCCATTCTGCTATCCAGTTATATAAATGCATCTACTAGGTGAACAGCTGTTTTCGTGTCCCTTTTGCCTTTGATAAGTCTTGTGAGTGTCAAATTTTCCAAGTCCTTCTTCCTCATTATGTACCCTAGAAATTGCAATTGTCTCTGTCTGATTCTAAGTTTTAAGTGTCCTCTTCATTTCCATTTTTCCTAAAACTTCCTTATTATGTATCCCATAAATTTCTGTTGCTTCGTTCTACTTTATAGGATAGATGTCTTTTTTGTTTCCATTTTCCTTATTGCTTACACAATCCATCCATAGTATTCTCAGCATCCTTCTGTAGAACCACATTTCTGTTTTCTCAAGTCTCTTCATCTGTGAGGTGTCCAGTATTCACTGCCATATAAGAGAACTGATATATTATAATCAGTAATCTTTTCTTTGTTTCTAATGAAATTTTCCTGTTTCTTAATAATTTGCTTGGCTTTTGAAAGGCATCATTTGCTATTCCAATGCACCTTTGGATTTTGGTGTTACATATCCTGTCCTTTATTAAAACATTTCCTAGATATTTACATTTTTTACTCGATTGGTTTTGATTTCTCAAATTTGCAGTTCATATCTTGGACGGTTCCTTTTGCTGACAAATCAAAATGTAAATAATATAAAAAAAAACTTTTTTACCTGGGAATTCAAGAACTTGAGGTGTACTCCTAATTTTGACCTTTAACCACAAGTCTATATTGTCAAACACAATTTGTTTAAAAAACAATACAATTGTATTAGGCTTAAGTTGTAACTTGCATGCTGGAATACCCTTCAGTTTTTGTTTATTTTCCATTTATGTTAAGGCTTCCAATTTAAGCATTTAACATAAGCTGGTACAAATGATTTTTAAAAGTCAATTTGAATATTTTAAGCATGATTTCTACATCCTATATGTTGTATAATGTTGATTATGCTCAAGTAATATATTTATTTGGTCAACATCAACTAGTTTACCCATGGAACATCCTGAAACTTCACCATTCACTCATTTATGATACTTTCTCCATCAACTGCACAAATTCTTTTTTATATTTGAGTCACAGTTTTACCTTTCTTAAAATAAAAATAAAAACTTATATAACTTTCTTCCACAATTAGTATGCACTATGCTTGACTGATTTGTCATGTGACCGTAAATGCCCAATCAGCACAGCCCTCATTTTTACAGTGTCAGATGCCAGAGAGGAAAGATATTGTGTTTCTGACTTGTGAGTATAGGCAGCCCTTTAGAACATAATGTGCTCCTGACTTGTGAGTAGAGACAACCTTTTTTTGTTTTCTATGGCTTATCAACCTTTTGCAGGCTATTTAAAGCCAGGAAATTTTAGATTGTAAGAATTCTTTAGGAGAAAAGAATGATTTAGTGATACCAGTCTTACTAATTAACCCATAGCTGGGGGAGAAGAGGTGGATTCATACCTTTCCTAAAGGTATTTGCAGGCAAGTGAATATAATGAATCCAACTGGAATTGGAACTTGGCTCTCTGATTAACAATTCCAAGCCATAATTATTTACACTCCCTGCACATCCAACTTACAGCACGTGGTTTTCATAAGCAGTCACCCATCTAGGGACTGACTAGGCTCAATAATATTTAACTTCAGTGATCATACAGGAACCGGTGTTTCAACAAGATGTAGCCATAAAGTAGAATCATTTTAGAAGATAATATTTTTGTTGTTTTTTATCACAATACTCAGGTTACTCTTACATTCAGTAAACAGTATGGGTCAGAAATAATAAAAAAAAGTCTCTATTCTAATGGAATTTGATTTTTAATAGCTTATCCTTTGGAGCTTTCTAAGCAGGAAAATGAACGTCATTCAAATTTGGTCATATTATTAGAACAGATCAAAGGCTGGAGGCGCACATGTACCAAGCAATATCCACAAGGAAAAGCTGGACAATTTACATAGGTTTTTTTAATGTATCAGGTTCAGCAATAGCTGATCATTTGATTACAAACCAGCAGTGAACTCAGCATTATAGCTTGAGCACGTTCACAGTGCTGAGTAAGGCTAATACTGATTATCACTTGAAGGTTTTGGAATCAATATACATTAAGTCCTACCAACCGTCTCTCTGTAAGCAGGAGTGGTTGGTGGGCTTAAAGGTAATTAACCTTTAATGTTATTTTTTTTTTCTCATTTGAATAGCATTATTCTGGGGTTAGTCACTGTGCACATATTTTTGGTTCTTGATTTTTACTCTGATTAGAGAGGACCAAGAAACCAGTTGAGCTCTTTTGAATCATTATATTTCTTTATTACCAATTTCTTTTTCTATGTATCATGCCCCTTCAGGATCATGACTCTACACGAATTCCTGTCTTTAACAATTTTATTTTTGTTGTCTCTCCTAAACCCTGTTCTGCTAACAAGTGCATTACGTAGGTTATGCACGGTTTTCCTGTCCTTTGCATTCAATCTCTTCTGTGAGATTGTTTTGAATTGTTTCTTTATTCTTATGAATGGCCTTTTAATATGTTTGCTTTTATTGCTCTATTACATTTTTCATTATCTGATTCATACTCTATGCTATTTTTTTATACCTAGTAGTAGTATCCTATTATAATTGTGCTTGTCCTTCTCGTTGTTAGTTTACACGACCGTTATGTCCTGCCAAATAATGGATTATTCCGTTTTGATGCATGGCAAGAGGGGGAAAACATTACTTCATTTCAGTGAGAAAATGTATGAAAAAAACAAAGAAAGGAAGAAGGGAAGACAGAAGTGTTTAATAATTGTTTCAGTGAAGTAGAAAAAGGTGTCAATTTCAAATCTTTTCATTTGTACCCACTTCTTAAAATAATGATCAGCATTCATATTTATAATTGTTACTGCAATTTTTTGTAAAGTTGTTAAGCACAAATATTTAACAATGTGATAAGGGAATTTCTATGGATATTTTGTTGCCATAGAACTTGCTCTGAGCTTATTGAATCATTAACTTAAGAATTAAGATTCATCAGAAAATTCAAATGAGAAAACCATTAAATTTTCACAGGTTAAAACCCATTGGATATAATAATCCTAAGTTATTTGATATATTAGATAAGTTATAATTAAGTTATTAATAGTCCTAAGTTAATTGAATTATCAATATTATTTATTTTTTATTAATTTTTCTTCTATTTAAGTTTTATTGTTTTAATAACACTGTTCAGATAATTTTTACATTTCATAACCATTAATAACCCAACATGTATAAACAATAAAAAGTTATGATTATTTGCTTACAGTTCCAATCTACATCCTCATTCCTAAATAATTATTGTTAATTACATTTAGAAAAAATGGTCTTCAGTTTATCCACAACAAACACTTGCAGTTAACAGAGTAAGCAATCTACATTAAAGAATACGAGACTCTTTTTTTCTTTTAGTTGTAATATTGTAATGAACTGTTCTTTGTGTCTATTCAAACTAACTTTTAGCTTTTAAAGTATTTACATGTTTTTGCGTGGTTGGCAGGTTAGAACTAAGTGCCTTTAAGACATAGCAAAAATGGCTCTCTAAAGATTCCTTTTCTTTCTTATCTTTGATTTGCCATGATTTCTTGAAAAAAGATAATAGAGTGGATCCTATTTGCCTTCTCCATGATTGTTTTTCTTGGCTGCCACACATGACCAGAGAGTTCAGTCTATCTGGCTATTTAAGCTATATACTAGTGTTGTGGAGTAAATAGTACACCTCCAGTGATGAAATGAACTAGTCCATAACTATAAAGAGCTCCAGGTAAGAGAAGAAGCCATTTGGAGTCAGTCTTCAAACTAATTACTACAAATGTCATGAAAAGCTTCTGAAGCATTACTTTTATTATAATTGCTATGAAGCAGGCATTATAACAGTGGTAATAAGGGATTCAAAACTCAGGTGGTATTTAACCGTTGTGATGAGGATTATTCGGGACTCTTACAACTTATAACAGTAATGAGGATTCAGGAACTCATGTCAGTTGTAACGAGTTACAAGGATTTTGGAAACTCATACTGAGGAAACAAGTACAGAAAAAAAATACTTGTTGTTTTGGGGAAAAGAATTCTTCAATTTCTCTTACCCCAGACGCTGTCCAAAATACCACATCAGAATTTATATACAATCCTGATGAGGGACTGAATTTTTCTGTGTATTTTCAAAGATATGAACAAATATTCAGTCAAGAATGCAGCAGCTGGGAAGATGAGAGAAAAATGAGATTGTTGTTGAGTGAATTAGCTCTGATAGAGTATGAAAAATACGGCAACTATATATTCTTCCATAAAAAAACAGGTTAAATCAGGTTTGAAAACACGGTACACATTCTGATAAAAATCTTTAGTGACAAGAGCTCTCTGCTTAATGTGCACTGGAGAAGCATAAATCTAACCAAAAAAGAGGATGAAGATTTTGTCTTGTATGTTGGTATAGTCAACAAAGAATGTGAAAAGTTTAGAATAAAAGAAATGACTCCAGATATGTTCAAAGGGTTAATTCTTGTTCAAGGTTTAACAGCTAAAACATATGCTGAAATACAAGCAAACTTTTAATGAAAATTGAACACAACAGTAATATTACATTGCAAGAAATAGTGGACAATTGTCAGACAATTCTAAGTCTGAATGACAATGAAGAAATTCAGAAAAAAGAATGTGCATTGGTACAAGCAAAGGACAGGTGTATAAAAGGGAAAATGTTTCAGATGTGGTAAATTACACCTTGGAAAAGACTGTCCATTTAAAAATGCAAAATGTTACAAGTGTGGTAAACAAGGACATATAAAGTCATACTGCAAAACCAAACCAATAAAAAATTCTCACAGGAAGAAATTTGTACACAGCATTGCAACAGAAAAAATGGTTACAGAAAACAAAAGGAAATTTGTGAATGTGAAAATAATGTGGGTGTGAAAATGCAACTGGAAACTGGTAGTGATATTTCAATAATCAGTGAAACCAGATGGAAGGAAATTGGAAAACCTTTATTAAAAAAGTTGCGATTTCAGTTTCTGGTGAGAAATTTTTTTTTTTTTGAGAAATAACTTATAATGTCGCATTCTGTAATAAGCATGTAAAAACTAAAAATTATGTATTAAAAATGTAAGAATGTTTTGAAAATTTTTAGGTCAAGGGAGAACAAAAGACACTCACCGTGTTGCTGGCCCTAAGAACCTGCTGATATTTTTTGGACTGTGATTGGACGGTTCAAAGGTGAACTCCGCCCCCCTTTGAAAGGGAAGGGAGAATTGGGACTGGACCTTAGCAGCAGTTGGAAAGGAGACCACTTAGAGAGAAGAGGTTCGTTTTCTCTCTCCCTGATGAAAAGGCAGGCACAGTTTGCCCATAAGTAAGGATGCATGGGAAACAAGTTGCTGAGGGCAATTTTCCTCTTCAGAGAAAGTTTTGAGAAGTCCTCTTGAAGAAGCCCCAGAAAAGAAAGTTGAAAAGAAGTCCGTAAGTGGAATTTGGAGCCAAAGCCGTTTGAGAAGAAGACGAAGGAGCGAACACGTGCGTTTTGAAAAAGTATTTTGCTACGTGTTTATGTAAATTTCCACCTTCTAGCGGCCGTAAAAGGAAGGCGTAATTTCCAGGCGGACGGGAGGAAAATACGGGAAGAAAGAAGGGAGTTTGGTCACAAGAAGAGAACTTTGTCTACACACGAGAGAAAAGAAAAAAGATAAAAACTTTTGAACCTTGAAAGGACTGAAAGTGTACTGTAGAGCTAAGGCTCTTCCCCCTTTTTTATTGTTATCATTGACACAGCAGGTGGACGCAGTTCTTTCTTTTTTGTTTTTTTGTGCATTGTAATTTTTAAGTTTATTTTCTTCTATGCTTTTTTACATTGTGTTACTCAGAGAATAGGTTGTCTTATTCTCAGCAAAAAGAAACGAATTTTTGCAAGAACCCTTATTTAGCTGGTTAGTAATAAATATTTTTTCTTTGTAATTGAATCTTATTTCCATTTTTTTCTTTCTTTTTCGTTATTAATTCAGGTAATAGAGGAAATACTGTTGCAGCAGGTTTTATTTTCTTTCAGAAAATAAAATTTCCGAAACTTTGCAAAAATTCAAACTCTGCAAATTCTCCTTTGCAAAATTCAAACAGTAGTTTTGCTTGCGAATTTGTTATTGTTTACTTATAAGTTTTTTAGATTAATGTTTTTAATTTTCGAGTGTCTTACAGATTAGTCTCCCTTGCACTGTATATATATTTTTTCTTTTTTCTTCCTGCCTTTTATTTTTTCTTTCTCTCCCGGTCAGAATTTTTTTTAACCACGGGGTGACTATTTGAGTAGTTCGTTACTTTTTGAAATTTCCCGCCTTATTGGCGGCCATCTTGTCTTGTTCGTTTTGAAATTTTAGCCGCCATCTTGTTAGGTTGATTTTTTTTTTTCATACAGGAAAGTTTTATGTTTTACTTTTATTTTACCAGTAAGTTTCTCTTTTAAAGTTAGGAACATGTGTCGTCACCCTAACTACTAAGTTGCTAATTCGCAAGAGAGACATAATTAAGGATAAAATTGAGTCATTTATTCTGAGCATCGACTCTCGAGACGATGTTAATGAAGAGGCCCTTTTGTCACTGAAGGCTAAGATTGAAAGCCAGCTCAGTACAGTAGTAACGCTAAATGAGCAAATTAGCGATGCCCTTATGGAAGACAAACATGGGGAAGAAATGTTAAAAGATCTTCATAGAGTAGAAACCCAGTTCGTGGTTGAAACTGAAACCTATTTAGGCTGTATAAGTAAGAGGTGTAATGGTGAAGGCCGAGCTTGCCTGGCAAAGCCACAGGATAATTTCAATGTGGCTCATTACAAGGTAACTCCCAAGCTGGAGTGCCCTGTTTTCGACCCAGAAAGTTTAGAGAAAGACAAATTGGCCTATCTGAACCTTTTTTAAAGAGTTTGAAAACTGTGTTTTGAGCATAGATTATAGAAACCTGAGGTTGATTATTCTCAGAAATCATCTCAGAGGCCATGCTCTCAAGCTCATTAACCACTTAACCATCTCGGACGAAAAGTACGATTCTGCCTTGGATATATTGAATAGAGAGTTCCTTGATAGGGAAGGTATAATGAATCAAATGTTCCTATCCATTTCTAACTCCAGGGTGGTGAAAGACCAAGAGTGAGATAACGTCAGATCGTTTCTCACCAACATTAAGATTGTTATGGTGTTGAAACCATAGAAAAATAACACAGACTCGGATATAAAGTTAAACGGTATATTATTCACGGAAATGTAGTACAAAGTAATGTGGACTGGAGAGTACTTCTCTCACTGGTGTCCCGACTCACTCATTCATACTCTCACTCGGTGATACACACTTGGTAACACACACGTGGTGACGTCCTCTTGGTGACTGCCACTTACTCAGAGTTGGTAGCCATATTATATAGGTGTGAATGAGTCCATTTGTAGGTAAGGTCCCCCACAATAAAGATACAGCTCCATGAGTTGAAGAATTCCTTCTCCTTGGATTTCCTGGAGAAAGGTTCTCCAGGTAGCAAGTTTGTGAGTCACACAGTGTTTAGTAAACTGCCGGTGTCGTTTCGGCGTGAAGTCATCAACCGGGTGGAAAATAATTACCCTGAATTGGAAGTTATTCTCCGTATATTCAGATGCTATCCGAACATTAGAAATTACTAAGCCCAAAATAGCTAGTCCTGATAAAAATCTTTATAAGGAGAAAGCCCTTGGTTCGAGAAAGGTTAAGGTACTTCCAAATGATAGAAAGTCCTCAGCCCCGGAAAGTTTCTTAGTTAAAGCTGCACTTGAGAAGTTCAGGTGCAATTTTTGTCGTTCCAATGCTCATACTGGATATTCTTGTAGGAAATATTATACATTAAAGGACCGCTTGAGTGTGTGCAAGTCAGCTAATTTATTGCTATGGTCCAGGTCCTTGTACCACGGTGATGGCCCAAGGTAGAACCAATGAAGAATAACTCGAAGACAGGTATGGGATAACACAGATATATATTACAAATAGAATATATGTAGAAAAGAGTAGAAGTGTTAGTAATAATAATCGGGTTAGATTAGAGAGAACTATGTTGTCTCGAAGTATCACTATTCCAATGTCTTACAGTAATCGTCTAGCCGACTGCCCGACTCACTCTCTGTCTCTGACTGCTTCCTCTTGAGGCGCAGTATTTATGGGGTACGGACTAGTTCATTACTATTATAGGTAGGTTTCCATAACATTTATGCACCGAATGCACTAGTCCTTCACATTCTGCCGAGCAGTGCCCTTACGTAAGAGGCCAGTTTAAGCCTTGTTGGGGTTGCAAGGGCCTGCTTCATTGCGGCGCTTTGTGTCCTACTGTTGATAAGAAGCAAGTGAATGTAAATCCTTATTTTGAGAAGGACAGAGATTTATTACTACCTGTCCTCGAGATTGTAATCGGACAGGGAAAGACTGAGAAAAAGATAAATTGTTTGGTAGACACTGGCAGTCAACGGTCTTACCTTTCAAGTAGTGTAATGAGGACCTTGAATGATAAACCTGTTCAAACAGCTAAAAGAAATTTTGTCATTAAAACCTTTTTGGGTTCGACGCAGAAAGTATTAAGTGAAGTATTGTTGGACGTCAAGTTTCTTAATGGTATGAAGTCGATTCCCTTTCTGGTGGATGAAAAGTTAGACCTAGATTTTCATGCGGTGTATCTTAGCGCAGCGGCAAACAGTATACAAGCCAGTGGTTTTAAATTGGCGGTGGACTTTTCAAGTGTCCAGGATGATTCGTTCTCTGTACAAGGGTTATTAGATTTGCTCAAATTTTTGGGCCCCATGCAGTTGACAAGTTTGATGAATGGCTCTGCGTTTAGGTTCCCTCAGGAATTGGTACCTTTTGGGAATGTTGCAGACTTTTTGGCACCTGAGACTGTTACTCAGGAAAATAGAGCTTGTGACTCTCATTATTCTCAGATAGTAGCCAATTATTCAGAGTGTCCTGTGACTCGTGTATAGTATGTCTTAGGGTCCAAGTCCATGTATGTGGATCCTTTGGACTGTTTTTCTGAAATCTCAGTTGAGAGGTACCCTGAGAGTTTATGCAGGGACATGCTGCTGGGCCATTTTTATGTGGATAACCTCATAAAGACCCCACAGTTCTCTAACTATTTTATTGAGATTTTGTATCAGGATGCTGTCGATATCATGAACGAGTATAACTTCTTCCTCGGGTCCTGCAACTCAAACTCCGATATCTTGAGGGTTAGAATGAAGTTTGATGGCAATTTTGTTACTCATGACTCTCCATTTGAGAAAGTTTTAGGTTATTATTATGACCCAGACAAGGGTGAGTTACATACAGTGAGTAAGTCTCCTGAAGTTATAGCCGTAACTGAGAGAGGTGTCCTATCACAAAATTCCAATGTTTTTGACCTGTTATCCTTATGCCGAGAGAGAATATTTATCAGTGATTTATGGAGGCTAAAGTTGACCTGGGATGAGAGGATTCCTTCTGGGCACCAGGTGGTCCGGAGTGAATTGTTTGAGGACCTGGTACAGTTGGAACGTTTGAGGTTCTCCAGATTTGTTGTGGATATTTCTGGTCCTGCCAGTTTGTTGGTGTCTTGTGAGGCATCTCAGAAGGCTTATGGATTTGCAGCCTATACGAGACAGAATGTGTCTGCCAGGTTGATGTTTGCTAAAGCAAAGGTAGCACCATTAGAGAAAAGAACTTTGCCGTCTTTAGAATTATTAGCCGTTTTTCTTGCTATCAGAACAGTCCCTAACATTTTGAAGTTCTTACCGGTAAATGTTGTGAAGAGCGTTACTGCGATTGTAGACACTCAAATAGTGCTGTCGTGGGTGTTATCGGATGATTCAAAAAAGAAAAGATTGTTTATTAGAAACAGGTTGAAAGACATTCAGGGAGCAGTGGAAAGGCTAAGAGACCAGGGTTAGGATCTGAACTTCAGATATGTCCCGTCGGCTGACAATCCCGCTGATATGATCACGAGAAGCATTTCACTGGTCAAATTTGAATCGCAGTTTCAGTTTTGGATATTTGGGCCTGAGTGTTTGTCGGGTGACACTAGGAATTGGCCACATAGTGAACTGAATTGTTTGAGTCTCAACTGTCAAAGGTTCGTTTTGGGTAACGTTGTTCCTGATATTTCAGTGGTTCAGGATGTTGCCCCGGTAGTTGATTTCAACAGGATTTCATCCTTTCCAAAATTAATGAGAGTTTTGGCTTATATCTTTAAGTTTATCTTAAGGTTGAAGGGATCCCCTACGGACCATGTGCTGACCGCTAAGATTAAGAGGGCGGATGGAAGTATCCAGAAGCGTTCTTTAAGACATCCTCTTCTGATGTGATTTGTCTATCACCCATTCTCATCAGACTGCTGTACCTTCCAGGGAAGTATCCAATTTGAAGGTTGAATTTTCTCCTGTTAGAGATAATATCAGAAGACCAGTTGCCTCTGATAGACCTCGTTGGAAAGTTAGAAGTGTAAATAGTAGGGATGAAACTTGTTAATGTGTTACGCGCACTTAGATGTTTTTTGATTTTATGTAGATCATGCTAAGAAAATAATTTTTTTTGTTTGTTTGTCGGGAGAGTTTGAAAATTTTAGGTCAAGGGAGAACAAAAGACACTCATTGTATTACTGGCCCTAAGAACCTGCTGATATTTTTTGGGGACTGTGATTGGACGGTTCAAAGGTGAACTCACCTCCCCTTTGAAAGGGAAGGGAGAATTGGAACTGGACCTTAGCAGCAGTTGGAAAGGAGACCACTTACAAGAGATTCGTTTTCTCTCTCCCTGCTGAAAAGGCAGGCACCGTTTGCCCATAAGTAAGGATGCATGGGTAATAAGTTGCTGAGAGCAAGTTTCCTCTCCAGAGAAAGTTTTGAGAAGTCGTCTTGAAGAAGCCCCAGAAAAGATAGTTGAAAAGAAGTCCATAAGCGGAATTTGGAGCCAAAGCCGTTTGAAAAGACGAAGGAGCGAACACGTGTATTTTGAAAAAGTATTTTGCCACGTGTTTATGTAAATTTCCACTTCTAGCGGCCGTAAAAGAAAGGCGTAATTTCCAGGCGGACGGGAGGAAAATAAGTGAAGAAAGAAGGGAGTTTGGTCACCAGGAAGAGAACTTTGTCTACAGAGAGAAAAGAAAAAAGATAAAAACTTTTGAACCTTGAGAGGATTGAAAGAGTATTGTAGAGCTAAGGCTCTTCCCCCTTTTTTTTATTGGTATCATTGATACAGCAGGTTGGCGCAATTCTTTCTTTTTTGTTTTTTTTGTGCATTGTAATTTTTAAGTTTGTTTTTCTGCTATACTTTTTTTACATTGTGTTACTCAGAGAATAGGTTATCTTATTCTCAGCAAAAAGGGACAAATTTTTGCAAGAACCCTTATTTAGCTGGTTAGAAATAAATATTTTTTCTTTGTAATTGAATCTGATCTGCATTTCTTTTTCTTTTTCATTATTAATTCGGGCAATAGAGGAAATGCTGTTGCAGCAGGTTTTATTTTCTTTCAGAAAATAAAATTTCCGAAACTGTAAGTGAACAAGTGACCAGTTTAAAAAATCAGAGCAAAAATCTTAAGGAAGAATTAAAAAAATGTTTTCAAGATGTTCTTTCAAATGAACTGGGTTGGTGTTCTAAATTCAAGGTGGATTTTCAAATAAAATGGTTTAATGTCAGTATTTAAGCTGAAACAGAGCATGCCATTCACAGCATTGGAACAAGTAAATGAAGAGTCAGACAGACTCGAAAGAATAGGTGTAATAGAAAAAAATTAACCATTCAAAATGGGCTGCACCAGCAGTGTATATAAAGAAAAAAAATAAGAAAATTTGGATTTATCGACAGGATTAAACAGTTATTTAGAAACCCATTACCAAGTCCAGAGGAAATTTTTTCAAAGTTAAACAGTGGAAGAATATTTTCAAAGCTGGATCTCTCTGAAGCATATTTACAATTCAGATTGAAAATGAATGTTCAGAATTAATGACCATAAATATGCACAGAGGATTATATAAGTTTAATCAACTTCCTTTTTTGTATAAATGTGGCACCAGTTATTTTTCAACAAGCTACAAATATGCTTGCTGATTGCAGTTTTGCAGTGGTGTATCTGGATGACATGTCAATCAAGTGCATCTAAAGAACAACATTGTTGGGCATGTACAAACATTTTTGGAAAAACTAAGAGAGCATAGATTCAATCTCAGTGAAGAAAAAAATGCAAATTGTTTTTGTCAGAATTTGAAATGGAAATAAAAAACATTTTGTGCAATATAGCATGAGAATTGCCAGTTACCCTGGAAGAAAAGTGAAAAATGATATTTTTAGTGCGAAAATTAAAATGCAATTAAAAGAAAGAAAGGATGAAATCATGACTTAAACACTTACTCGATATGCAACAGTGTAATAATTGTTTGGGCAAAAGGTTATAATACCGAGTGTGTTACAGAAGCGAATATTGAAAGATTTTCATACTGGACATCCTGGTATTTCAAGAATGAAATCTCTGATGAGAAGTTTCATATATTGGACCAGAATGGACCAAGATATTGAAAAAATAGTGAAATCTTGCAGAGATTGTGCTCTGACAGCAAAATTACCTATCACAAAGATAGACCCTTGACCAAAGACAGATACGCCATGGTCAAGGTAGCATACAGGTTTTGCAGGTCCTATCAATGGATCACGTTATCTTGTGGTAGTTGATTGTTTCACTAAATGGTTGGAAATTTATAAGCGCAAAAATCCAACATTTTTAGTGACAGTGAATTTTTTGCATGAACTGTTTGTGAGATATGACATACCAGATACCATAGTTTCTGATAGCCAAATACAATTCATAGGAAAAGAATTCCAAGATTTTTGTAAGATGTTTCCCATTGAGCATATTACAACCCTGTTGTATAAACCAAGGTAGAATGGACAAGCTGAACAGTTTGTAGGAACGTTCAAAAGAACATAGAACAAAGCAAGTCTTGAGAAAGTAAATGAAGAAGCACTTGAAAATTTTCTGAGTATTTACTGTATAATACTTAACCCAATACACCATCAGGCACATCGTTGGTGGAATTAATGTCTGCTAGAAAAGTAAAATTGGTGTTCAACAAATTTTAACCAAGTTGAAAAACACAAATGTATAATAAAAACAACAAACATTTCAAGATCAGCAGTAGTATTCTTTAGAGCATATTAGGATGGCAAAGAAACATGAAAAGACAACATAATATCAGCAAGAATCGGGAAGCTGATTTACATGGTAAAAGGGAAAAGATTTGAGCATAAAAGGCACCATAATCAGCTGAAAAAAGGCTCATCAATGAAAAACTTGAAACATTGGAAGAACCGATAAAAATGCTATCTGATGTTTTCAATGTCCCGGCACCACAACAAGTTATGAAACCTACAAGGACAAGTTTCAGAAAAAGAAAGTGTACTGAAGAACTGGAGTGGAACTGTGACGAAAATGCTACAAAATCAAGTACATTAGAAAACTCTCCAAAAAGAGGAGTAGATACTAATACTAATAAAAAATAAAATATTTATAAAAAGTATTAATCTTAAAAGCGGGGAATGTTGTGGAGTAAATAGTACCCCCCAGTGACTGTATGAACTAATCTATAACTATAAAGTGCTCCATGTCAGAGATAAGAGAAGAAGCCATTTGGAATCAGCCTTCAGACTAATTACTACGGATATCACAGAAAGCTTCCAAAGTAATACTTATATTATAACTGCTATGAGGCAGACGTTATAAAAACTAAAACAAAATTGATTAAAAAGTCCATAGTTTTGTATTGTGCATTGATCACAATGACTTTGAATTAACTCATCAAACTGATCATATTTGATATCAAGAAATGCAGACCATTTTATATACCATGAAACTCAGTTGAACAGAATTGAAAGAAGAGATTTCATACAATACATTCATCTACTTAAGTTTAAATTTTCTATTATTTAAGTGGAATTTTATCCACAATTAAAGAGAAACTTTCTCTGCTAATTAAGAGAAATGTTCTCCAATACTGAAGAAGAATTTCTGATAATATTTAAGAGAAATTATCTTTACTTTTCAAGAGGAATTTTCTTTAAGAAAATTTCCTCTACTAATTATGGCACATTTCCTCTCCTATTTCAGAGAAATTGACCCACTATTTAAAAGAATTATTTTTACTGTTTAAGAGAAATATTATCTACTATTTCCTGTAATAGTTTTACAAAAAGTTCTCAATGGTTTAAGTGAAATTTTCTCTCTTATTTCTGAAAAATTTTCCTACTACAAAAGGGAGTCTTCTCTACCATTTCATAGAAATTTATGTAATTTAATAGAAATTTTCCTTAAATACATAATAGAAAGTCTCCATAATATTTAAGAAAACTGTCTACTACTATTTATGAAAGATTAACAGAATATTAACCAACTAACAAAATAGATCAAAAGAGAACATTCAATAATTAATTCACTAACTTAAAGGAAATAATGCAGATAATAGAATATTCAAAACATTAAAATGCCTTTAAACTTATGTAGTCAAGAAACAAAGCTGAATGTAAAATTGGTGAATGTGATATGTAATATTGAGAGAATTTTCTATGTTATTTGATTAACAAGATATTAATTGGTAATGGATATTGAACTGGCATTAAAGCAGGAGTGTACAAAATGGCAATGAAATGAAATAATAAGTTCCTTAATGATTTTTTCATAAAAGATTATTTAGTATTTCTTTTCAGAGATAAGTAATTATTAGTGTATTTGTGCTATTTTGAACAATTGTTCTCATCTTGGTTGATATAGATGTTATTATAGACACAGTGTTTTGACTAAGTATCCTCTGGTGGTCATCAGGTGTCTATTGTTTGGCTGATAAGGAATGTCTGTTGATTTTTTTATAATATCATTGTCCATTTCCTATAATATGTTGCCTATAATAATATCTATATCTACCAAGATGAGAACAATGGTTTTTAATAATACAAGTATAAAGATTTCATAATTCATAAATCTAGTCAGAAATAATAAAAATTGCTCTGGTACATAGAGTGAATGTTGAAGGTGATAATAGGAAAATACCAAAAGCTGTTATACTGAAAGTTTTTACCTGTAATGGTGTAACACAATGTTACTTATAGTCATCCACAGACTGACATCTGATTGGTTCAAGCTGGGATTGAAACCTGATTGATTTGGCATCAGTCAGAAATTCTACCCACAAGCTATCATTGCATAGCAGAGTGGAAGGGAAATTTTAATGTTTTTACTAAGTGAAAGATGTTAGTAGCTAGGAGAGCTCAATTTAAGTAGAAGAGCATTACATTAGCAGCAGTAGCCACTGTTTATAAAACAGCCCTTCCTCTAAGACAGCTCAATCAAATTATTAGCCGCTACCCAATACTGGCTTGAATTGAGGAATCGGAGAGCCAATTTCGAATTCCAGTCGAATCCATTACATTCACTTACATGCTAATACCCTTGGGAAAGGTATGAATCCTTTTCTTCTCCCCTCAGCTATGGTTAAATAGCAGGACAGACTGGGTTCTATAGCCTTGGATAGCAACTGGTCTAGAAGAAGGACAACTCTGAATTCAAAGCATGCAGAGGGTCATTTGGGAACCTTGTGGCATGTAGTGCACTAGGTCTTTGTATTCAGCCCTTCAAAAAGTGTGGTTGGTTCTGCACAAAGCCTTCGCCACTATAATCAAATCATATGTGCTGGTGTCTGGCTAATGGTTCATAGGAACTGAGCTGCTTGACCCTCATACATCGAATACAACAGGAGAGTCCACAATATATATATATATATATATATATATATATATATATTGAGGGAAAGGTGTATGACAAAGTGTAAAAAGTTTTTGTGTGATGTGTTTTGTCCTTTAGGACTTCATCAGAATAAGTTTATATTTATGTTTCAACATAACCCCATAAACTTAGTCCAATGAAGTGCTAAAGGATGAAACATGTCATGCAAAAACTTTTTTGACTTTGTCATACATCTTTCCCACAAAATTGTTCTTGATATACAAAAATATATATATTGTTATCCCATGTATATATATATATATATATATATATATATATATATATGTATATGTTATATATCAACAAACAGTATTTAGAAAAATAGTATGACAAAAACTATTTTCCAATTTGTCATATACAGTAGCGAGCATAAAGATCAGAACGATGTTAAGAAAAGTCTAAATGTGAAATAACTTTTCATTTTAAAGCTTCATAGAACATTTTATCAAGGAAAAATAAGGATATGAAGGTAAATTATATAATTCCAAAATATAAAGCTCAATAAGCTTATTTTGAAAAAGTTATAAGAATAATTATATATCATTCTTTGTTAACTGAGTAATCCCACTTTTCCCCCAAAATACTACTATTTTGCACTCACTTTCAACCAGAAATAAAAGCTGTTGAACAGCTATTTTGAGCCATTCATTCCACTCTCATTGTCAAGCACATGCACACATCTAACCAAGAAAAATTCCTACAATTGGGCGAAGAACTTTTCAACAACTCCTTGTAGTTTCCTATAGTACAATCTCATGTAAAATGTACACTTGCAGATTTTTATATAAGTTAAAAATATTAATATATTTTATTTTCACGTATAATGCTATTTTATTTATGAATGGAATGTGAGAAAATGACCAGTTTTTTTTCCAGATAAGTTGTCTTTATCATGAAGATATTTTTAGAATTTTAGACTTGGCTGTATTTAGCCACTTAAGAGAAAGATTTCTACTAAGAAAATTAAACTCTCAGTCATATACACATGTATAAGGTGACAAAAAGATTCATGAGAGAATTATAATTAACAGCAAGTTATGCATGTTAATGGTTTTTAAGAAGAACCTTTTTTTGAGTAGAAACC
Source organism: Acanthosepion esculentum (assembly GCA_964036315.1). Taxonomy (NCBI): domain Eukaryota; kingdom Metazoa; phylum Mollusca; class Cephalopoda; order Sepiida; family Sepiidae; genus Acanthosepion; species Acanthosepion esculentum. The sequence continues at coordinate 131,753,467 of OZ038478.1, forward strand.
ATCATATGTATTGGTTACTTTGTTGATACAAACAAAATTACCCAAATATCATGTGTGTAATGTAAGTTTCCTATTTTGGTCCTGATTTTGATAAAAATAAATACAGTAAAATGTAACTAAATGAACAGTCAGGAGTTATTAAAAAAAAAAAGAGATGAATTCAATTAAATATTCTGTCTGATATTCATGCACAAAAAGGCAGGGGAAATGAATATATTTCCATGGCAGCTGTTTCAAAGTGGCAAAACAGACAAATATTTAATATTGCATAAAGATGCATGGATGTGGCAGGCAATATCTTTGTTAGAAATCTCTAATAATAGAATCCATATTGGTAACATATCAGAAAAGTGCATCTTAATAACACTTGTAATATGAAACTAAAAAGAATCAGGGTGGGAGAGAACCAAAGAAAAGAAGAAAAAAAAAGAATTAAATAAAGAGATGAAAAACTTTTAAAGGAAACCTAAAATATCATTATCAAATAGCTTTATAAATTGGCAAAAAGAAAGAAGTAGAAAATGTGAAGGAAATATGTGTACTGGAATTATCAAGTAAAAGTGATTGGTAAAGACAAGAAATTCTCAAGGGTTGATAAACCTTTGTGTAGGTATCAAGAGACATATGGGGCTCTCAATTCAAACAGAGCACAACTAAGAAAAGTGGAATGAGCTCAAATGGCGGGAAAGAAAAACCCTGCAGTAGACTAACATGTTTTGTTAAGAACTACCATCTATTATCTTATCATAAATAATGTGTAGAGAGGAGGCTGAGAACAAATGGGAATGCTTAAAAAGCAAACAAGAAGTTACTTAAGTGAATTTATAAATAAACAAATAAATTCTTTCAGAGATCTGTTTCCTTGATAGGCACACTGAAGTAGTCTGTTGCTTCTCTGGAATAATTAAATAAATTGAAACAAGATTTTATTCTTAAACAAAATTAACAGCTTAAAAAAGGTGTTGATTAAACTTATTTGATGAGTGTTATTGTTTTATGATTTTTAGCTTGTTTTAAATAATAAAAATGTTTGCAAAACTTTTTCCCATTTTCTGTTTTTTATTGTTAAGAGTACAGTAGGGAAATATGGTTTTACTTACATTAAACAAAAATATATATATATATATATATATATATATATATATATATGGAGAGGCTTGGGAGGTGTTTATGGTTTTACTTACAGAAAATAAAAAAGATTTATATGTGTTTATATATATATATATATATGTGTGTGTGTGTGTGTGTGTGTGTATGTATGTATATATATATATGTATATATATATATATATTTGTATATGTGTATGTATGTGTATATGTAATTATCAGTGTATATGTATGTATAAATATATATATATATATAATATATATAAATAGTATATATATATATGTATTATATATATATATATATATATATATATATATATATATATAAATATATATATATAATATATATAAATAGTATATATATATATATATATATATATATATATATATATATATATATAGTTTTACTTACAGAAAATGAAAACATTAATGTATATATACGTGTGTGTGAATGTATATTTGTACATATGTATATATATGTGTGTATGTATATATGTGTGTGCATATACATACATATATATATATATATATTGTATATGTATATATTTCATTATTTTTGTATGTATGTATCTATACTTTTGCTTATAGAAAATGAAAACATTATTTATGCATGTGTATGTATATATGTATATGGATCTGTGTTTATATATATATATATGTGTGTGTGTGAGTGTATGTGTGTGAGTCTGTGTGTATATCTCTCTCTCTCTCTCTATATATATATATATTTGTATATGTAATTATGTGCATATATATACACACACACACATACATGTATATGTGTATTTGTAATTTGTGTGTGTGTGTATGTATATATATATATACATATATATATATATATATATATATATATATATATATATATATATATATATATATATGTTGTGTGTATGTATATATAGCTAGGCATTTGGAAACTAAGGGCTAGTCATATTCCACATTAAACCACAGGAGTGAGATTAATATCCTGCTGGGAGGTTCTCAAAAATTGAAATTAAATAAAGTATTGAATAAAAAAATAATGATAAAAAAGAAAGAAAACAAAACAAAATAGGAAAATGTAAAAAAAAAAGAAATTCAGGAAAGTTTTTATACTTTACTTACAATATTGGAATTTAATCTTTAAAACCTCTATTTTTTTCCAAATACTTCATTTACAAGAGTTTGCCGACATGATTTTGTTTTATTCCTTATTTGATGTCTCATTTTCTTTCTCCGACCTTAAAACCTTGCTCCTTTCATTACAAGCTTGTATTTCAGCAAATCTTAAATGTTTAAACAATATTATATGTATAATATAAACACTTCAAATACATGTGTATGGATCACCTGTAGCAAAAAATTTAGTATAGGAAATAAAAAAATTGAACATAGTATAGGCCATGCTAGAAGTAATTTCACAGAACATTCCAAGTTGTTACGAAAACAAAACATTAACTTAAAATCTTGTTTCATGCTCATAAATAGCCTTGTCGGTTTGAGATTTTCATATGTATGTCATGCATGGTGCCAAATACATTCAGAAATATGTAAACTGTCAGATGTATGCAACTGCTTTTTCAGATTGGTGATTAAAAATGGTTTTAAGCAAATGAAGCCTGTAGGTTTTAGTGAGGACAATCTTTCTTCAAACTTTGTGGACTGGTACTACAAAATCACAAAGAACTTTACCAAATAACAGAAACCACATAACTTGAGGACTTTCAACTGCAGCACAAACTAAAATGGATAGCACATATAGCATATAAGAGAAAATAATGACATTATCAATATACTGACTTTTCACACTACTTCAAGCAAAAGGTTAGGAAGGAGGCTTCCCAGCAATACTGGAAAGAGCAATAACAGTTACTGAACTTGAGAAACATATTTTACTGAAGAATTGAAGATTATATAAATTTCAACCAAAAGTAACACTGGCTGTTTGGTCAACGAATGCCAAATCTTTCCTTATAAGAAAACAGCTAATATTATAATTACCATTTTTATGAATTATTGAGCATTACAGTCTATTTTTCACACCTGAGTGCCACAGATTTAAAACTTGTAAATTCACGTAATTCAAATTAAGCTGATCATCAGGTTATATTAAACCTTACAGTTACTTTAAGTGAAACTTAATCTGGTACAAGGCTCTTATTACCAATGTAGCATAGTCTAAAAACAAGACCAAAATATTGGGACACCCAAAAGCATTGTAGTGATTACACTAGCAAATTATTCTACAAGACATATTTGCTAAACATTCCGTTACTGCATTATGCTCAACATATATTAAAATTCAGTCTACTTAACTTTCTTTGATTTAAATAAATAACTGTTAAACAAATTTTGGCCAAGTGAGGTCACAAACTGATACATAAACAGAAGTGAACCATATGTCTTCTCATTCTGCACTGGGTGGTAGGAAAATTATATTTTCTTCTCTATTCCTACACTGGTAACTGCAATGTGAAGTTGTACTTTTTTCTTGAAGTTAAAATGTTTTTGACAATATTACTTGATATTTCACTTCAATACTAGCACTAAAAAAACTTTTGTCTTCTGCAAAAACTTTTTCACAGGCTTTATTTCAAAATGATTCTTAAGTTTATTTAACTTATAAAAATTTGTATGAAGACATCAATCAATGATTTGTTTGGAGATGACTTTTTCATAGACCTTGATTCTGAGTCTGATAATGATGATGCTGTGTCTGGTTTAGGGTAATAAGTTAGGAACATTCTTGAAAAAAAACTCATGAGTTATTTTCAACCAATCAGAAGTACAGAATTTGAAACATCGGATAATTCAAAACTTAATACAGAAAATTTTTGAAATTTGAAATAAACCTACAAAATTTTCCATGATGCTACAAATGAACTCACTCACTGATAACAAAATTTTACAAGGTTGTTCCATTTGAAACAGGTTTACCACAATGACTTGTATTCAGCACTCAATCATGAAGTTCCATGTGGGAGATTCCCCCTGAATGATATTCCATGTTTGGGTAGACCAGACAAGGTTGACAACAATTAAATGTTACCATTACTTGAGAATAATTTATGTTGTATGACATGGAAGAGAACCAGCAAGTATCCAAATCAAAATCCTTTGAAGCTTTCTGGTTACGTTAGTTGCTTTGATGTTTGTTGCATACATATAAATAGGGAAAAAAGACATACTGTACCACATTTTTATGTACAATTTAATGAACTGAAGAATCTTTTTGGCTAAGACAATACTAAAAATAATTACTATACTTGATAAACTTATGCAAGTTTTAAAATAAGGTGGAGTTGCACAATAAATATTGCAACCATAAATAATCAATTTTTATCAAAATCTTTTTCATATTACTATAGAATTTAGAGTAATATTTTTTCATATTACTATATGAATCTAGAGTAATATGAAAAAAAACAGATTAAGATTACAAATATTACAAATTTTTTTTATTAAATTATATAAAAGTTAATAGAGGGTCCATTTTGCTAAGTATATTCATTGTAAATTGATTGTATACATGACAAAATAAATATGCTCATACAACATGATTTCTTAAAATGTAAAAAAGTCAATTTTTTTTAAAATTCATAATCTTGGGTGTTTGGTTGATAGTAATATATATATATAAAAAAGATCTGATTACAAATTTCAATTTTTTTTATTTTTACATTTTAAGAAATCATGTGAGTATATTTTGTTTTGTTTTTCATAGGGGGATCAATTTACAATTAATTTAATTAGCAAATTTAACCTCCTAGTAATTTATTAATAGATTATGCAAAGGCATTTAACAAGGTATGTCACAAAGAACTGTTTGAATTGCTAGGTATGCTTGATATATTTGGGAAGGATATTAGAATAATCCAAAACGTATCCTGGGAGCAAACCACTTGCATATGGATAGAAAATGAATTCAGTAATACACAAAAATAGGACAGGGCATAAGACAAGAATGTGTCTTCTCCCCAGATTTATTCAAACTTTACAGTGAAACAATCCTTAGAGAATTAGAAGTCCTGCCAGAATTCATTATTAGTGTCCACAAACTTAACAACATTAGATATGCGGTTGGCACAGTGTTGATAGCAGACAGAGAAAGGAAACTATAAAGATTCCTACAGAAAGCAAAGCAAGAAGAAAAGGACTAAATATCAATTGTAAGAAGAAAGAATGTATGGTTATCATAAAATAGAAAAGCCCAACATGCAAATTACAAATTGGAGATACCAAAATTAAACAAGTGCAAAAATTTAAATATGTAGGAAGTGTTTTAACAGAGGATGCAAAATGTAACACCAAAATCTAAAGGCGCATTAGGATAGTGAAAAATGGCTTCCAAAAGTTAAGCAAAGTATTAAGAAACAGCAAAATTTTATTGGAAATAAACAAAAGATCAGTACTTCTACATGGCATTGAATGTTGGACCATCTCATTACAAATGAAGAAGGGACTTGAGAAAACAGAAATATGGTTCTACAGAAGGATGCTGAGAATACCATGGACAGAACATATGATCAACAATGAAATTTTAGAGAAAATGGAAATGAAAAGGACACTTATACTTAACATCAGAAAAAAATAGTTGAAATTTCTAGGGCACATAATGAGGAAAGTGGACTTGGAAAATTTGACACTCATAGGGACAGGCAAGAGGGACAGAGGAAAGCAGCACGTCACCTACCTAATGAACTTGTGTAAATGGTTGGTAGAACAGAGATTCGGAGATATAGCAAAAAAACAAAATTTACTAAAGGCTGCAAAAAACAGGAAGTTGTGGAGAGCCATGATCACCCATATCCTGAAGAGATTTGGAAGATTGAAGATCTGGAGTGGTTAATCTTTGGTAATATGAAAAGAAATTTTAAAAAAAGATTATTTCTGATCTCAGAATTTATTGTACAACTCTAACCAAAATACTTCCAAATTATAATTTCCAAATATTTTCTCATTTTATTTTATAATGTTCTTGGTTATTTGCCAACTTCTAAGACACGCCTTTTAAAAAAGTATTCAATATGCTGGTATTATAAATAGGAGGCTTGAACCATTTAACTAGAAATTTCAGTATAAGTTGTGATAGATAATAATCAAGAAAGTATCTTTGTAAAATTTAAATTTATTGGCTGACAAATAAGGCTTTAAAAAACATAAATCTGGTCAATTGTTTGACCTGATACAATCATTCTTGTCAAACCGGAAATTGAAGGTCGTTCTCAGTGGATTTATCTCCAGCTCCTATCCCACTAACACAGGTGTTCCTCAAGGCTCCATCCTAGGCCCTACTCTGTTCTTCATATTTATAAACAACCTTCCTGACGCCATAGACTCCCAAGTCGGCATCTACGCTGACGACACCACAATTTACTCCTGCCTCAAACACAAATCTAGTGATGCTGACAAAGTTAACCTGGCAGCTCAAATTGAAAAGGACCTCCAATCGGTTGTGAACTGGGGCGAGAAATGGATGGTTAACTTTAACGCCTCTAAAACAAAACTGCTCTCTATTAACCACCACAAGGATCCATCCTTGCATCCCATTAGAATGTCTGAAGACCAACTTCTCGAGAGCTCCTCTCTGTGGCTGCTCGGTCTCACACTGTCCGCTGATCTGAGATGGAACAAATACATCGAGTCAGTTGCATCATCCACTGCAAGGAAAGTTGGTTCCCTGTGCCGAGCCAGGAAATTTTTCTCCCCGGAATCAATCCTCCAAATCTATAAATCGACCATTCGCCCTTGCATGGAGTATTGCTGCCATATATGGTCTGGGGCCCCTGCTGTTTGCCTCAGGGTTCTTGATAAGATCCAGAGACGGATATGCAAAGTGATTGGCCCTGATCTGTCATCTCGTCTGCAGTCGCTCTCTCACAGACACGATGTTGCCTCGCTCTGCCTTTTTTACAAGTACTTTCACAGTAATTGCTCCGAGGAGCTGCTTTCGCTTGTCCCTAGGCCTCATGAATTTAAACGTCCTACGAGGCTGGCATCCCGTTCCCACCCCTACACTGTTGAAACTGTTAGGTGTAGACGTCTCTTCTACTCCAATAGCTTCATGTCTCGCACATCTCGCCTATGGAACTCCCTTCCCTATTACTGTTTCCCTGACAAATACAATCTCCAACGGTTTAAGTGTAGCATCAATCGACATCTCCAGTTGCCTTGATCTATCCACTTCCCTTCTCCACATCCTTTCATCTTTCGTTCCTATCTGCTCTCGCTCCAAATCTTCTGTAACCCCCTTGCCTTGATCGACCCACTGTCTTTCTCTTTCTCCACATCCTCTCCTTTACCACTCCTATCTGCTCTTCCTCCAACCCTTCTATAACCCCTTGCGTGATAGTGGCCTCCAGCCTTGCTTGGGGTGATACACTTAAAAAAAAAAAAATCTATAACAACTAATTTACATTAACCATTGTTAACTGTAGGAAGTGAAATTCTGAGTTTGTTCTAAAAAATAAAAAATTAAGAGTGACTCTTAATTTCTTAAATTATCCAGCGATACCTACGTTGGAAGCGCAACTTAAAGTTTCGTGGTTCTACCAACTCATCAGGCACGAATTTGTACTTTTAATTAAAAAAAATATTAAATGGAGTAAATATTTATTTGCTTACACCTCTGTGTATGCACGCTAACACAGATATATGATTGCTAATATCTAGTTATATTTGGTTTATTCACATTTATGCCTCGTATATGTGTGTGTGTAGATTATAGAGATAGATGGATAAATAGATAGTGCCTCTTTTTGTACATATGGATTCTGTTGAATAATAACTCAATTATATCATAAATCTCTTTAGTAATTCTTAAATTTTATGTAGCTTGAGATTTTGAATATACCTCAAAAATATATAGTCTCAAAAAAAAATGTACAATCTTTTTTCAATGCATTACAAACTATTTAAAAACATGCCAGAGAATTTAGAACAAAAGGCAATTTTCTAATTTATTTTAACAAAATGATTCAACAGTTTGTCATGTCACCAGAGAAACCCTTCTTTATTTTACATAAAGAATTCCAAGAAAGTAATGTACACTTAGTTGGGATTTGTCCTTAACTATGTTTCATTTTATTTTTCTCTTTGTTTTAATAATTAATTTGTCTTAAACTCTTAGTGAAAAATTTACACAATGTCAAAAACCTGATAAAAGAATTTTTGTAGATGAATTTATTTAGTCTCCCTATCTTTTCAAAATTTTAAACTTAAAAACCAGAATAAAACATACATACGTTTCAAACATAGAATAGATAATTACAATACTATTCTTCAATATTGTGTGGCAAATCTCCTTTTCAAAAGTTACATCATCTAAAAATGTATTTAGTTATTTAAAAGACAAGAAAGTTATAAAATAAATAAAGGCAAAAACAGATACGTTGTTTCTTGTCAAATATTTGTTAATGGATTTGTAAGGGAGATAATTCATGATAGGTTGCGCGAAATAGATTAATGATTAAAAGGAAAAACTTGTTGCACAGCAAAAACGCGTGATTCATAGAAAAATGTTTGCAACTATCACAAGTTTAGAATTACGGTCATTAAATATCAAATTTACAGTTTTTTATGGATTGTGAGTAGTATTCATTTTTCTAGCTATTATTATTGACGTCTTTTATGTCTGGGAAGGGGATTTGCATTTTTTGTCTTTCAAAAAGCGAAAAGATCTGCTCTGCATATGGTATATGTAAATTATTGTTGATCTACTAAAAAAAAAGCTGAACATATGGAAACTATAAGTTATATAAATGAAGTCAGAACAAAAATATTTGGCGAAAGAAAATATTCTAAATACAAATACTGTTTTCTACATTAACAATAAATAAATAAGTAAAAAATAAAAATATTAATTTTTTTTATCTTAAGTTAGAACTAAAAATTATTGAAAATTAAATTACTAGCTCATAAGTTCCACCCACAGGCTTCTTTTGATAGTGATTCGTTATGAAATAAGATGACGGTGACCAATTAAAAAAAATTATTGTTTTAAAAAGAAATAAAATTATACAAACTGTTTCATTTTATTATTAAACATAAAAATTAATGAATATATTGATTGAACTACATAACGACATAATCAAGAAGTTACCATGCTGAGGAAATATTTTTTAATTGACTGTTTCATGATCATAGCAAAAAAAGAAAAAAAACAGGATTAAAACATTTTATAGACTAAAAATTGAAATTCTTCAGATTTCTTGAAGTTTGAAACAATAAATTGCAATTATTTTATTTCAAGAATATTTCATTTATATGAAAGCACAGATCAATTTGCTTTTACAAATTGTAGCAATATTTTAAAAAATAACTTTCTGAGTATATGATGTAATCAAAGTATGAATATTTTATCAAGCACAAATTTTCTGTGTTCAGCCAAATTTTCTGTTGACATGACAATATGTTATCTGATAATTGATTTAATGCTACCAACCTTTGCCAACTGAATCCAATATATTATGAAAACAACACCAATTGCTTTGTTAAATGGAGAAAATTGCTTTGTGAAAATAAACTTAAATTGCTAATTAACTTTTTGTGCTATAATATTCTTTTCTCAAAATAATTAAAAATTTTAATTACAAATTTTCTTAAATGAAAAAAAGTAATTTTTTTAAGTAATTTGTGTCTAAAATTAAAAATCATCATCAGTTCTATAACAAGGTGTGGTCCTAGTGTTGCTGCATAGCTGAGCACCTGATCAGCTCCCTTTACATCTTGGTAGTTATACATTTATGCATAGCACTTCTTAGGCAAAGTCCTTGGCAGAGCCCACACCTCTCCAGTTCAGATCATCCCTGACTTGAAGGCTCGCCTTGGTCATGGATACAAAACCATTGATTCTATTAGGAGAACCCTCTGCCTTCAGTTTTAGAAACCCTCCACCCAGTGATGTCATGTCACTACTGACCTGGATACACTGCCAATAGTTCAGTCCCATGTGTAGATTTAGCCTGCAGCCAGTTGAAACTCACTGTAGACACCATCCCACTGGTGAATGCCTTGGAACCACTACACATAGAGTTGTCTGCATAGTTCAGTGTGTTTTCATATAAATTTATATGATTCAGTTATGGGAGAGTGATTTGCCCAAGTTTTCACTGACTTTTCTTTGGGATCCCTTTTAACATGTCAGCAAGAAAACATTTTTGTCAAGATGATAATCTGTACTCATATGTCTGACATTTAGTTTGCAAGAAATATTAACTGACACCTGTTGGAGCTAGTATAGAGTTTGCATAATGGTTAACAGAACAGAGTTCAAGTTCCAGCTGAGTTTATATTCACTTTCATTCTGACACAAGGGGAAAAATTAATGGTTCAAGAGAGATTATTGCAATTTTTATCTAAAATTTCTTGTAGCAAGATTTGACACTCAATCAATATATTGCTACACTGAAAATTATAAAGAAAAGGATTATCATTGGCCAGGATATAATGCAAACATTAGTTGTAGAATATGTCTATTATATGTATAATCTAAATACATTATTGTAAATTATATTGCTAGGGAAATGCTAATGATTTTACTATAGAAATACATTACAAATTACAACAATATTTTTACTACTAGCATAGTACCCATAAAAATGAGAATTATGTTCAGATTGGCACTTTTGTTAGGGTTAAAATGTTACTTCCAAGCCCACTGTCTGGAATTCAAATACAGGATTTATTCCTCTGCAATTGTTTTCTCATCGTCAGGTAGGACATAATAAATAACAAAGTGAGCTTGGTCCTGGGGATTTCAATCCTCATGTGGCATCTGCCCATTGCACTGTAAGGGGAGGGTTAAAATATTCTGACACCTTTATGATGCTAGTTATGGGGACTGGGCAATTTTAGACATTAACACTATTAGGTGTTAAATTAACACTTTTATGGTTGCACTGTTATAGCATTGTTGCCTGGCAAGAAAACATTTACTAGAATTAAATAACTATAAAGATGCTGTGGCGATTTCTAATGGGCACCACCATTTTGGTTTTGATCAAATACTCTGCAGTACAGACTAAGCTAAATGATACCTCCAACACACAATATAATAAAAATATGTCACAAAACAGTTCCTTCATCAGACTAAGTTTATGTCTACGTTGATGTGACTACATACACACATAAATGAGAGACACTGGGAATTTTAAATTTAAAGATGATTTTCTTTAAATACATGTTTTGGGTATATAATCTAATCAATTTCATTTATATTCTTTTTGCTTGTGTTTCAATTACTTTTGTTATTAAATGTCCAATATTATGATAATAGATCTGCTAAGAATGGTGAAATGTAAGAGCCTGAATGCAAATCTACTATGGATGATCTAGAAATGAAAGCACTTTGTAAACTTTTTGTCTTAGTGAATTGTTTTCTCTTTTAATTAGAGTAGCATTTTTTAAATCAAAATTGTCATCAGTCTCATTATGGTGGGCAACTAATGCATTTAATGTGTTGTAAAAGTTTTGTAAAAGATCTCTTATGTGTTCATGTTATGAGGTTGATTTGGGGTTAGTAGAGATAAACGCCAAATAACACGTAACAATAAAAAGGGTTTTAATAGGTTGGTAAAAAGGTACAGAAATCGCCTGAGTAGTCAATAACTAGCTCAGCCAAGAACTTCTGTCTTCCTGTCTACTGACATGCCACTATTTAAAGTCTTTGTTCACAGACACAGACAAGTTCATCTTTAAGAGGGGTGGTAGGTTTCCGACACAACACCTCCCCCTTGAGATTAATTCCGGAGGAATTAATATCTTTTTCTTTTGGGATCTGGACTTAAACGTTCCACCCTAGTTCTTTTTCTTTTGCTTGTCCTTCTTTGGACAACTGTTTCAGGCAATGGTGGAGTTGGTATATCGAATAAATCATATAATACCGCCATTGGTTCTTCATTTTCTTTACTTATTTCTTTTCCTTAATTGGTTCAAATGTCTTTTGTGCATCCATTTTTTACTTCTTATCATGTATAACATTTTGCCAATTCTTTGAGTTACAACTCCATCTTGCCAAAATTCCCTCCCATTTTTGTAATTTAAAAAAAAAAACTTTATCTCCCGGCCTGAGATATTTCATATTTTCCTGATGCGTTTTGTTCTGGTAACTCTTTTTTCTTTCCGGCAGCAGCCTATTGAATACAGATCTAATTTTTCTAGCAAATATCAGTTCAGCTGGAGGCATCCCTGATATTGCGTTTGGATTTGGTGTTATTCTGTATATACTTAAAAACTGCTGTATATTACCATCATCTGTATTAGTACCATTTGTTTTTTTAAGGGCTCTCTTGAACGTATCAACAAACCGTTCAGCCTGTCCATTTGACCTAGGATGGTACGGTGAAGTCGTGATGTGGTCAATTCCCAGAGTCTTACAAAACGTCTTAAATTCACTTCCTGTGAATTGAGTTCCATTGTCGGTGACAATTTTTTCTGGTACTCCAAAACGTGCAAACAGTTCTGTAAGAAAATCTTTTGTTACAGAAGCAGTTGGTCTTTTGCACTTAAAAATTTCAGGCCACTTGGAATAGCTATCCACAACTATCAAGTAGAAATTACCATTCATGGGTCCAGCATAATCTATGTGGAGTCTGGTCCATGGAACATCTGTTTTTGGCCATGGTGTGTATTTTACTGGCGGTGCTTTCGTTGCCATTTGATACCTTCTACAAGTTTTAACTACCTGTTCAATGTCTTTGTCCATATTTGGCCAATAAATGTAACTCCTCATCAGGGCTTTCATACGTCCAATACCAGGATGCCCCTGATGAAATTCCTTCAAAATCCGTTTTTGTAACACAACCGGGCTGATGATAGCCGCATACAGAATGGCTTGAAATAGACTATCCTCTATGTTGAATTTTTGATTTTTGCTGTAAAAAATACATATGGTCTGTTACAATAAATACATTGAGCTCTCTGTGGATCAGTTTTAATAATTAATATTACTAGGATTCACCTGGATTATATACCAACAGATCAGTTACCTGTAATATATATATATATATATATATATATATATATATATATATAAACGCCATGCAATATCAGCCTCGTAAATTTGTATGAGTAAGTCTTGAAAACATATTCATTGACAGCAGTGTTTCAAATAACCAAAAATCTCTAATGAACATGTAATTCTTAAAATCCTTTCAGTTTTTGTTTTTTTCCTGTATTATGGCTTTTAAGCATTTTTTTAAAAAGTTATCCAAAGCAATATGCCTGTTCATAATTATAGACTAAAGCACAGTGTATCATAGCAGTTGACATCCCTACACTCACTTGTTGTGAATTTAATGCTTTCTATCTCTTAGTCTGGCTGCCAAATAAGGCTAGAGAGCTCACTTTGCCACGTTATTTAACCTATAGTTGGGGAGAAAAGAGATAGATTCATGTTTTATTAAAATCATTGGCACAAAGCTAATGCAAAAGACTTGACCAGAAATATACTCAGTTTGCTGATTATTCCACTTTCCGTGCTAATAATGATCATGATACTTACACATCCAGTCATATATGGCATAGTCATTATTAGCTCTTCTATCACCTTATTAACAATGGATCCATTAATGGTTCCACTGGGGTAGAAATTCAATGCTTATTTAATGACAATAAATAAAATCTGAAGTCAAACTTTCCACAAGGGATATTTTTTCTTATCTGCAATCTTTAGTCACAAATAAAATTATATTGATTTTTCTACAACCAGATTATTGCTAAATGTTAGTTGGACATAGAAGAATAAACCTGACAAAAGAAATATTTTTCATATTATTCAATGAAAAAATTTTGAAAATGTCTTCTATCATTCTACTTGCTTGTATGTATGACCATTATGCAAAAGTACTCCATCACAAATAGAAAATGCTGTATTATTGTTACCAGGTTTAATTTTAATTTTACTCCATTTCGACTTAACATCATGCATAGTTTTTTGAATAAATATATCCTTTTTAGAATGAATTTTGATATTGTCTATCATGATCGGCAATTCTTTAATAGTGTTACACACCAGGCTTTTAATTTCACTTTCAAATTCCAGCAAAGCAATTACAGTATCTTCAAAATTTTTACATTTCAATATCAATCTGGACAAGCCATCTGCATGTCCCTGTTTTTTTGACACTAGAAATTCCATCTTGAAATCATAGTTCAATAAAATCATAGGCCAATGCTGTAGTCTGTTTGCAGTATGCGTGGGAATCTCTTTCTTAGAATATACATAATAATGGACAATGATCAGGTTTCAGTATGAATTTATAAAACTTCTTGAAGCATGAGTAACTGCTTTCACTGTACTGTCTTTGAATTTATGGCCTATTCCCTCTCCTATGTCATATTCACTTGCATCCAATGCTACTGTTATCCATTGTTACAGGTTGTAATGTGTCAGCGATAATGCTGAAGTTAGTAGTTTTTTAATTCCTTCAAAAGTTTTTTGATATTCTGCCAACCTATTCCAGTTGATGCCAGTAGGAAATACAGACATATTTCCAGGGCTTGTAACATTAAGTTTAGTAGCATGAATGAACACAAGGCAAAAAGGGTGGGACACTAGGTGAGTATTGAAATCACTAAACAATAGTAATGATCTAATAAAATGTGGCTTGTAACAAGAGAATTATTTCCAAAACTTTAAAAATTAGTCTTTATCAATGATTAATGATATTTATTAGATTGATGAAAAAGTTCCCAGCAGCATCTTTTGCACAATGTTTGAGAAATCTTAGACGTTTCTATAAAGTTTATTTTTACTGCTTATATATATTCATTGAGAATTGTTTATGGAAAAGTAATAATTTTATTTTAACCCATTAATGCCCATTACAAAATCTGCACGTGGACCCGCACGTGCATACGGTGTCAAACCACCAAGGTGAATAAACACACAAAAGCTCCTCTGTCGTCATTCCCTCCTCCTGGCGGACGTTTCTCTCACCTTTATGTGGACATGGTCGGTCCTTTGGAAAATATCGAGGGATGTGAGTACATACTTACTATAATTGACAGATTCACGAGATGGCCAATGGCGATACCACTTAACTCCATCACGGCGGAGTCGGTAGCTAACGCCATTTTCGTTCATTGGGTATCCACGTTCGGTTGTCCATCGATTATTACGACTGACCGAGGACCTCAATTCCAGTCGACTCTTTCTTCTGAGTTCACGAACTTGCTTGGAATCAAACATGTACGAACCACAGCCTACCACCCATACACGAATGGGCTGGTCGAACGTTTCCATAGGCAACTTAAGTACGCATTAACGGCAGTAGACAATGGACGAACGTGGGTAGAAAAATTACCGCTTATTATGTTAGCGTTGTGGAATACAATTAAGGAAGACTTGAAATGCACCAGCGCTGACTTATTATTTGGTACCTCTCTGACCCTGCCAGGTCAGATATTCCATACAACATCGCTTTCTGCACCGACGACTCAATTCGTAGCGGATCTTAAAAAGAAAATGGCTGATATTGCCTACACACCCACAAGGTTGTGTACTAAGCCATATTATGTACCTACATATCTTCATTCAGCGAATCTCGTTTTCATTCGACGTGACTTGGTCAAACGCCCACTAACACCAAACTACCCGGGTCCTTACCAGTTATTGCAGAGAGCCTCCAAATACTTCATAATCGATGTCGCAGGCAAGCGCCAGACGATCTCCGTCGATCGACTAAAACCTGCATACATCGACAATTACGCATCCAATGACCCACAACCGGACACGATTTTGGAAGATTCAAAGCCAACACCACCTGCAGAACCCGCGTCAACTGATACTAATGTACGGACTCGAGCCGGCAGGCACGTACATTAGCCGGCCAAGTTTAAGTCCTATGATACATATTAACGCTTGCACCCAACCGTTAATCTCAAGGGGGTAATTGTTGGGATAGGCCACACACCGTGGACACCCCCAAAATACTAAATGAATCATTCGTAGCAAGATTGGCAAATCGGGTCCTTTGACACAGAGTCGACCAATCAGGTCGGTTGATACATATTACCGCCAAGGCGTGAACTTCGAAACGGAATGGAACGCGCTGTTTCTTAGAAACTATCAGTTTGCGCGAATATCTGAATCGACAAACAAACGTTTCGTCGATCTGCGAATGTGTCTCCAAGTCTGTCTCTATGAAACTCAGCTAACCTGAATAAGCAAACTCATCGAAAGACACCTGAGATAATATAATATAAAGTTGATTTCTTCCCATTCAACTATTACCAAAGAAATATTGTCTCATTTCAACTTAAAGGTACGAATTATCTTTTTCCTTTAATTGCACACACATCCTTAAGAATTCCTTGGAATTAGGAACATAATCATGACCATTAAGATGGGTAAACATAGAAGTGAAGTTTGAAAAAATATTTTGAGCTCAAAGACAGACATATGGATTTGAAGAAACTTACAAGAAATCGGTCAACTGCAGTATGTCATTTCCAAGTCATAGGAAAAATTCTGAAGCTAAGAAAATGAGTTTCATATGAAAATCTTACTCTCAAGAGAACCTACTGGAGGAAATATTTTTCTGTGTTTGCATTCAAAAAGAATTATGATTATGAATTGAGAGAACTTGAACAAACTGTTACTGTGTAATATTATGATGAGCAATTGGTTTGTTTGAATGATGCACTGGAAAAGAAAAAGATATTTTTGTAATCAAGGAATTAACTGGTAATTTTGCTGCATGGTAGCACCTTATGTGGCAAATAAAAAATAGCAAACAAATCATGGAGGTGGAATGGAAAGTTATTCTACATGCAATGTAGTCCTCTTATATTTCTTAAGCAAAAATTGGTAAGACAAAATCAAAGTGAGAAGATTGTATTGCACTAATCTTCCAAGTGGGAAGCACTTTGCTTTTTAAATTAATATTTGAAATTTCGGCTTGTACCTATGTTCCAAATCTGGCCTTTGATTCAGGTGAGAAATATATACATATATCACTCACAAAAGAAATTACTTTTCTCAGGGTTTGAACACCAACCAATGCTCAATCTTTTCAAATTTTCTGCTTATTATAAGTCATACAGAACATGGAGCACTTTAAACGATTTCCTAGTCAACTTTGAAATGTTGGTTCCAAAATTTTATCAGGGCTTAACTCATTGAATCATACCCTGAAAGCTTTCTGAAGCTTTGAAATAGTTTCCACAAATGTATGTCCACAGTTCAAGCAAAACAATGTTTATTTGATGATGTACTTAACTCACTCATTGTGAATGTGAGAGTCACTCAGTACACAAGTTCACTCAATGGTATCTCACTACCAACTGGGTAATCCCGTGGGAGAGTGTATATTCAGACATGCAGTTAAAGGTTCCCACTGATTGAAAGTCAAGTTACATAAAGGCCACACAACTGGTTCTGAAGTCATTCAAAATGGCTGAATATTTTCTAGAGGGACTACATTCACATACACAAACACACACACACATATACATTTATATATGTGTGTGTGTGTATCAAATCATCTGTGAAGGTAACTTGGAAGTTCACTTTTAAACTGAACAGTTGGGCCATCATATGTCAAAATCAATGGAAGAGTCCACCATACATACATACATACATACATGCACACACACACACACACACACACACACACACACACACACACACATATATATATATATATATATATATATATATATATATTGGCTCTCCTGTTATTTTCAAAGTGTAAGTGTATAACAGCATTTCCACCTTTGATGCCCAACTTTAATATGAGGCTACAATAATTTTTAGGTCCAACACAGCATCCCACATACAAGACAAGGAACAGTACCTCTTGTGAAGGCTGTAGGAATGTTAGAGTGGTGTTCAGTAATACAAAGATGTACAATGCATGACCTCAACTCAAACGTTGCTATGCCTTTTATGTCTATACTCCTCAGCTTAGCACAAACAGAAGGCACTTGCTCAATTATCCCTATACCTTAACAGGGTTCTTCCTACCTTCTGAGGTATACTGTTTACTTAAAATGTGAGGACTCCTCTCTAATAAAGTTTTGGTCTTCATATATCTGCTAAATACCTCTTACCAATAACCAATCAAGCATGGATTTTCTCTGTGATTTGGTAGCAGGATGCTAACAGCCGGCATTTTAACTGCTATAAATTACATCATGGATATTCTACATCAATGAATCATTGAGTGGATTTGTGACTGTTGCAGTCATATTGACTAATCAAATAGATTCTTCACATTTTATGCAGGCATTTTGACAAAACATCACATCACCTGTGTATATAAACCCATTATACTCCAGCTTTGGCTTCTTGCAACTTCTGACTTTTTCCCAAACTAAAATCGCCATTGAAAAGCAGGAGATTTTAAATCATGGACAAGATTAAGGAGAATACAACAGATGGTTATTCCCAAATTGTGGACTGTTTTAAAAAAGTTGCTGGAATAAGTGTAAGGAGTCCCAGGGTGTATGTGGAAGGTACTTTGAAATGAATACAGACACCATTTCCCTAGGTAGGTAGGTATTTTTTGTTAATATTAAATGCTTGGCTATGTTACTGTTTGTAGATATAGGCAGTGTGGACATAGAAATCAATACTACATGGTCACTGTTAGTTTCACACCTCAATATGGTCTGTCTCTCAGTGTGGATACTGATGTAAGCATCAAGTGGTGAGTATGTTTTATGCTTGAACACAATCTTCAGGCCATGTAGGTTGGATTATAGCTTGACTATTTATATATGTTAGTCACTGGGGCATTATGTGTAGCAAGATTGGTTATTTGTGATTTATTGTATTATTCTAACAGCTATTTGAATAGGTGGAAATGGTTATTTTAGGTTATTCTGGGAGGTTATGGAACAGAATTAATTATGGATCAGAAAGTCTACAGCATATTCATTAATTTATTGTTTATTTCCTTAATTAAATACTTAATTAATTGATTTTTAATTTTTTAATTAATTATTTACGGTTTTTTTTGGGGGGGGGGAGTGATTATCTTATTTTTTTGATTTGTTTAAGTTTTTTTAAGTATATTGTTACCTGCATTGTATATAATACATATTTTTGCATTTAATATTGTTAAAAGACCTATAAAATAATTGCTTTCTGAACCATAATTAGGTCTGTTCAATAGCTACCGACAATAATTTAAAATAACAATTTCCACCTTGCTGTTAGAATAACACAATAAACCGGAAATAGCTGATTTTGCAGCACATAATACCGCAGTTACAAAACAACGTATATAGTTGAGCTATAATCTGAACGAGATGGCCGGAAGATTGCGTTCAATCATGAAAGTGAGTGTTGCCACTCGATGCTGACATCAATCTCTATGTGGTTGGAGAAAAAGCAAATAAATAAAAAAATGACTTATCGCCAACACAAAGACTTTTCATGTGCATTGAAATTAAAGTAATCCAAAGAAAAAGAAAAAAAAAGGGGCCACTCATAAAGTGAATATTTTTTCGCAAATACGAGATTTTGCTGGCAACATATAAATTTCCGACCCTTGAAAAGAATATAAAAGTCGCATTACCGATGAGGGGTAGGGAGAAATTGTTTTAGATTCTATGATCGTCGCATAGTCGAGTGTCGGTTTTTCTGCAGTGGACCAATGGTAATAGCACTAGAGAAGACAAGAGATTGTCAAAGCGAATATCAAAGAATCGACGAGAAAGACAGTACAATTGATTCCCTCACAAGTGATCACAAACTGCAAGCTATTTTGGCCACCAGTTAACGAAATGGAAAGTTAATTTTCACTGGGAATTGATATAGTGAAATCGTTTCCTGGTGATGGCGACGTGGCTAAAAAGGGTGAATTAGCTGCCAAGCTGCGGAAAATCACCGATTTCGCCAGCTTAATTCCATTGTTTCTTGAAGGAGATGACGCCTTATCTTGAAATGAATGAAGATCAGAAGGACGATTTGATCAAAAATTGAAGTGCATTCATGGAAGGTCTGTTCGGTGCCTATGGAAGGCTGAAGGACTGGAGAATCAGCCGATGTTTGCACCAGTAACATTAGAATTGGAATGATGAGCAGAACTCGTGGGGATGTGGTTGGGATAGTCCATACACCGTGGACACCCCCAAAATACTAAATGAATCATTCGTAGCAAGATTGGCAAATCGGGTCCTTTGACACAGAGTCGACCAATCAGGTCGGTTGATACATATTACCGCCAAGGCGCGAACTTCAAAACGGAATGGAACGCGCAGTTTCTTAGAAACTATCAGTTTGCGCGAATATCTGAATCGGCAAACACACGTTTCGTCGATCTGCGAATGTGTCTCCAAGTCTGTCTCTATGAAACTCAGCTAACCTGAATAAGCAAACTCATCGAAAGACACCTGAGATAATATAATATAAAGTTGATTTCTTCCCATTCAACTATTACCAAAGAAATATTGTCTCATTTCAACTTAAAGGTACGAATTATCTTTTTCCTTTAATTGCACACACATCCTTAAGAATTCCTTGGAATTAGGGACATAATCATGACCATTAAGATGGGTAAACATAAAAGTGAAGTTTGAAAAAATATTTTGAGCTCAAAGACAGACATATGGATTTGAAGAAACTTACAAGAAATCGGTCAACTGCTGTATGTCATTTCCAAGTCATAGGAAAAATTCTGAAGCTAAGAAAATGGGTTTCATATGAAAATCTTACTCTCAAGTGAACCTACTGGAGGAAATATTTTTCTGTGTTTGCATTCAAAAAGAATTATGATTATGAATTGAGAGAACTTGAACAAACTGTTACTGTGTAATATTATGATGAGCAATTGGTTTGTTTGAATGATGCATTGGAAAAGAAAAAGATATTTTTGTAATCAAAGTAACACGCAAATTACCAGGCCTCATGATTAGACCCAGTGTATTCATTGATTATTATATAAATTCATTGATTTTTCCACTACAATGTCTTGAACGGATTATTAAATTAGTATTGGTCACTGGATTTTTAAGTGACATGTCAAAAGTTCTGTAACAACTGTCTGGTATTGAGAACACGGAAATGAGTGACTTATTAATTATCAAGGGTCTTGGATATATAGAGCACGCGACTTGGGTGCAGTGGCGAAGACAAAAGCGCGTCCCATACAACCTGAGAAATTCAGGGTTTAGTATTTTCGGCGTATGGAGCCCCATTTGATTAAAGATTGTAAAGCTAAAGCACCACCTTTTACAGATGTGGTGAGTCAGGCCATATCGTTCGATATTGCCTCCAGGGAAACGACGAAAGCTACTGTGCCGGTAGCTACCCACGCGAGTTAGCAGCGGTGGTACTACAGACGACTACCGAATATAGACGTAATGGTTGGAGACAAGAAAGCAAGAGTCCTTGTGGGTCCGGGATGCACGACAACACTAATAACATCAAAGTTAGCAACCACTTGCAGAGGAAGAAAAAATGTAATAGCCGTGGATGAAAGAGAGGTCGAATGCAAATGGATCAGCACAATTGAACTGACGGTGAATGGTATATTCTTAAAGGCAGAAGCTACAGTGATTGATAACATGATCAAAGATATCGATGCTGTCATTGGAACGAATTCGATTGAGCATCTGGATGGTATTATCGTTGAAAAAGGTACAGTAATGTTTAGTCGGACGCAATTTGCAATGGGGTGGCACCCAAATAGAAGAACACTTAGAGCATAGAGGTCAACGATAAAGATTTCTTGGCTAAATTTGATGGTGACAAATGTGTGGTGGAATGGTTTTTGGAAAGAAGAGCCTCCAATATTAAAAAATAAAATCGGATGTACAATAATTTTTCTCAACCAGAAGATTGAGAATTTCGAGAAGGATGTGGAACGGTGGATAGACGAGGTTATAATTGTACCATAGGAGGAAGTGAGAGAAGGGGTGTTATCGCTGATGGCAGTATATCAGCACATGGAAAGCAAAGTCAGACCGGTACTGCACTTTAGAGAACTAAATGCTAATATAGCAAATCACACATACCATAGGCATCTGCTTGGAAACTATGCGAGAATGGCGACAAATGACTGGCGCCAAAACTCTCGTTGATTTGAAAAGTGCCTACTTGCAACTACATGTATTAGAAAAACAATGGCCGCACCAGGAGCGTACTTATTGTTTGAGCCGATTAAAGACTGGATTATGTTCTGCACCTAAGATAATGGCCGCTGTGTCTAGAATCGTGCTCGAAAGAGGAGAAAATAAGATAAAGAGTACCACCAATCTTTATATTGATGTCATTTTGATGGATAAATCGATTTCAACTGTGAAGGAAGTGACATGCTATTTGAAGAGATTTGATCTAAGAGCAAAACCTCCAGAATCGTTAGACGGGGGTGCAGGGCTTAAATTAAAGAAAGACAATCTTAATTAAAGAAAGGGAAATCTGATCTTCAGAAGAGGAAATGTAGTCCCCAAGGTCGGTTTTGAATGTTTTAGATATGTGGGAAATTGGTGGGTCACTATCGCCTCGCTGGTCGGCTCAGGGTAGCATGTGGCTATGTGAAACGGCTTGCTGAGGGAACTGCATGGGACGACTATACAGATCAAGATACAATTTCCATAATGCGTGACATCGCGGAGGAAGTAAAAAGCGACAATCCGGTTCTGGGTGGATGGCATGTGCCCAAGACAGAAAAAGGCGTGGTGTGGTCTGGTGTCAGTAGTATTGTTGTAGGTGTTTGTGTGGAAATTGGTGGCGTCATAACCAAAGATGCAGCATGGTTGAGAAAGAGAAATTATTTCAATTATATCAATGTTGCGGAATTGGATGCTGTGTTGAAATGAATCAATCTAACGTTAAGTTGGGGATTGAAGGAAATAGAAATGAAAACCGATTCAGCTACAGTCAACTTGGATCAACTCTGTGATTACCTTAAAGAAAAGAATTCGATCCAGAAATGATCATAAAAAGACGGCTTGGAATTCTTTAAGAATTAATGGTCGGGTTTAATTTAAAGTTGTATGTGAGTTGTGTACCGTCTGAGAGAAATAAAACGGATACCTTGATGCGAGTGAAAAATAAATGGCTAAAGATGATCGACAACAAGAGAAGTATAACTGAGACGTGCTGCCTAGGTTACGCAGAAGTTAAGGAATTGCATGACAGACAATCACATGGGGGCCGACCGACCTTTGTTTTTGGTAGGGAAGGTACATCCAGGCATCATTAGGTAGACCATTCAAAAAGTGTTCAGAGAATGTGATCGGTGCCAGTCCATTGATCCCGCACCAAGCAGGCATGAAACTGGAGAACTCCAGGTGAAAACAAATTGAACAAGATTAGCATTAGATGTTACCCACTTCTGCCTCTCAATGATTGACTGTGGACATGGTTGGATAGCTATTTGGAGGGAATTTCAGCAGCCGCAACTACTGAGAAACTGAATGTGTTATTTTTTGGAAAGGGGCCAAGTGGAAGAAGACCTCATAAATAATAGTACAGCGTACAGTAAATGGAGTCTTTTAGAGCCGCTTATAGACCTCGTGGAAATGGTATTATAGAATGATATCACTGCACAATAAAAGCTATAGCCGAATTGAAGCCGTTTTTTGGGTACAACATGTCACCAAAATATGTCCAAGCAAAGGAGACATTTCCACAGAGGTCTATGTTTAGTTATGAGTGGAGACATCAAAAGATTATACCAGTGAGTGAAGAAAATGTACCTGCCACAGTCCGAATTGGAGAAGAGGTTTGGGTTAAGCCACCTGAGGCCCGATGCACGACTCAATGGGGTTCAGTCAGCAAATAATGTGTCGATTGATGGCGTATCCCGTCGCATTCTGGACATTAGAACAGTAAGACGCCCTTCGATTGGTGAGGCGCATCCTGTAGAATTGCAGGGTGAAGCTAATGATGAACAGGTACGGAAACCCCTACACTACTGTCAAAAGATTATGAAATGTAAATATAAATAATCCGATAAGATCAGGGGGACTGCATATGTTTGTAGAACTGAGGAAAACCAAATAAAGAAAAAATGACTTGCCACCAGTACAAAGACTTCGCACGTTCATTGAATATAAAGAAATCCAAAGAAAAAAAATGGTTGCTCATAAAGCGAGTATTTACGAACCTTGCCGGCAACATGCAAATTTCCGACCGTCGAAAAGAATATAAAAATTGCATTACCGTTGGGGGAAGAGAGGAACTGTTTTAGATCATACAATCGTCGCATAATTTTCTGCTTCTCTATTTGGTCCCGTCCAAGTCGTCTTTTTCCGTTCAAGTCGTCTGAAGCAACTTTTCCGAACTAGGATTGATTTTTTTGGGGGGGGGGGACTCGTCCGTATTATTATTTGAAAATAACATTGTCTTTTTTGTTGGAAACTTTTTTTTCATGGATTGACGTGGGCCCCCACCAGTATGAAGGCGTCCCCCGGTACTTTATCGACGTGGGCTACTCCCGATACTTCATCGGCGTAGGCGGCAGATAGATCGATGAAGGGTACGGATTACTATGAGGCCCAAAAGGAAATCTACAAAGACTACATATCTGAAAACGAGCTGTTAACAATGCCTTCTGACTTGGGGTGCAGTGTTGACTAGAACGATCTCTCTGCTGACCACAGATACTAAAAACAAGAAAACTGACCGGTATCAGCAGGAAGATAGTGGAGCAGGCGCGTAAGAGCCTCAATGTAGTCCCCAAAGTGCTGGCCAGGAAACCAAATGTCATGTGGGACATCCTGTCGAATGTCGAAGAAGCCAAAACACTAGCAGAAAGCATACTCACCACAAAATCGGCAAGGCTGCAAACAGACAAGGTGCCCTTGGACATATCTGAGGAACCGAGCGCCACCACCCCAACAAGCAACAACATCAAAGGAAGCAGTGGGACCAGACAAGTCCGGCCTGGCCCCCAATGGCTTCAGTGAATGGCAGCTGGTTGCAAGGAGAGAACAAACGGCTGCGACCACTCCTCACCCAGCAGGACGTTATACAGGGACGGAAACAACGGCAACAACAGAAGCAACAGCCTCAACTGAAGCATCAGCTGTAACAACGGCAACAACAGCAGCCACTATAACAAAATCATCAGCAGCAACAGCAACAGCAACTGCAGCAAAAACATGAGCAACAGCAATTAAAGCAACAACAAGAGTTGCAGCAACCACAGCAGCAAAGTCCACAGCAAGAACAGCAATTTCAGCAACAACAGCTGCTACAGCCACAGCAGGAACAACAACAACAACAGCAACTACAGCAACAACAGTTGCAGCAACCACAGCATCAGCAGCAACCTTAGTATGAAGGTGGAGGATTTGCCTCCACCGCGAGCCGCTTATGTAAAAAGGGGGAGGGAGGAGACGGAAGAAGAGGAAAACAAAAGTAAAAAAAAATCTGGCTGAAGAAGGGCGGAGAGTGCCATGGAATATTTCAACTCTTAATCCGCCCCTGCTTCGCTAAACAGAAAAGAAGGAACGTATGCCGACAAGGCCAGGAGCCTCTCCATTTATCCCACTAAAGATTCGCCATCTCCCTCCCACATATCAACCTCTACTCCCCATTAAAAAAGAACCCCTTCTCTAAGGGGGGTAATCTGTTAAATAGGCAGAAAGGATCTCGAGGGACCTCTCCTCGCAGAGGAACGCTCTCTTGAGGTCGTTATTGAAGTGTAGCTCCGTTGACTTCACGTCGATTGTGGGCCACAGGAATTTTCCTCATGCTCCTGGGGTAATAACTTTAATTACAAATGTGGGTGACAAGTTGAAGGTGTGGGACTTTTTAGACGCTGCCCAAAAAGCTTTCCGTACTATAAAAAAATTGTCAAAACTTTGTGCAGAGAGGATCTCAGTGTTACTCCATCCCTCACTATATAGGACCCTAAAGCTAACATTCCCTACGGACATCGGGGAATTACGTCCGACATAAGCTCTGGCAGTCTGGGACAATCCGTCAGGGTCCCTTCACCCGCAGATTTCCGTCCAGTCTGCGTTTAAGGGGGTTTCTCTTGAAAACTGTATCTCAAGCTTGCCAATTTGAATGCGAAAGCTTTGGGGGATCGGAGTAAAGCGGCGTAGATGTGGCTGCAATCCAAGAGACACACTTTGTCTGCGAAGTTGATGGTTGTGTGTTGTCTATTCAGCATACGGAGACCGGCTGTCCGAAGGCGTTTACTTGCTGGTTAAACGTACCTTGGGTGCGAAGGTGGACCTTGTCCATGTCGATGCGGGAGGAAGAAGTTGTTCGTAGCTGATATTGCCGTGAACAATAATTCGTTTCGGATCGTTGCCTGATTATGCGCCCAACAACCAGTCGGAGTATATCTCCTTTTTTCCGTCGGTTGGGGCCATTCCTGGTGAATTCGTCGCGCTTAGTCTTAATGGGAGACTGGAATGCCATGCTAAACCCAAAATTAGACAAGGGGCGGTAGATGACGGGGAGGGGCGTATGATAGTAACTTGGTTGATCCGATCACCCAAAAGGGGAGATGTAGATGTGGGCTCTTAAGTGGCTGTCTACTCGGATAGAATGTTAGTGAGAAGGGTCAATCTAGATTTGCTAGATTATCTCACGTTCTACTGATTAGGCTATTTGTATCATAGACATGTCTGTACCCGGATGATGTTAGGTCCTAGACTGTCCCTGGAGGTGTTCGAGCCAGTGTATCCGCGTACGCCGATGACATATTCATTTTCGTGTTTTGCCGCAGCGACATTGAAGTGGTACAGAAGGCGTTTGAACGGCACGAGAAGGTTATGGGGGCCAAGATTAACTGCAACAAATCTTCCGGCTTGCGGTTGGGTGTCTGGAAGGGCGTCGCTCTTCCGAAACTCTTTAGTTGGACTGACGGACTCGTCCGCATTCTTGGAGTGTGGTTCGGGCTGAAGAAGAATTGGTCGGAGGTACAAGCAAAGGTCAGAGCGGCGGTCTGGACTTGGCTACGAAGGCGGTTATCCTTGAAGGGTAGGGCTGAGGCGTGCACCACGTACATCTTTCCCTTCATCCTTTACCGGTTGTTGGTACTCCCGCTATGCAAGGACCGTAAGAAGGCGTACGAGCGCTTGTTCTCTCTCGTGTGGTGCTAGCAAGCATCAGGTCTTCAGAGAGGTCTGTATCCAGCGTCCTTATCATGGGGAGCTGGGAATGCCACTAACCTCGAGGTTAGATTTTCTATGCCGTGCATTGACAGGATTCAATTTTGGAGGGAAGTGTTAGAGACGCCTTTCCTAGCCTTACTATTACTCCTACCGTTTCTAGGGTTGAGCGCCGTCGTAAACCTGAGAATCAATCAAGATTCCTCAGAGAGTGTCGATCGATGTTGAAGGTCATTCTCGGTCCACTGAGCTTGCACGGCTAGGAGTCTCTTGTACTAAGAGTTTGGGGTGGGTCGCAAAGGAGCCTCTCTGTGGGTGTCTTGGCTTGTGGGCGAGTGAGTTGCGCTTTTTCTGGTCTTGTGCGCCAGCGGCGAATTACCTCAGTAACCCTAAGTTTTTGCTTAACTGGCGATTGATTTGGAACGCGCTATCTCTCAATGACATAGCCATCAGAGGGAGGGGACTGGGCGGATTTGCCCGACTGTCATCAGTACGACCTTGGTTTAGAGGAAACGGCTTCGCATGGCTTCTACCAATGTTCTCAGGTGCGCCCGTTCTGGGACTATGTCGGCGAGTTGACGGTTCGTATCGTTCCTGAACAACTCGTGTCCATCGATCTCGCATACGCGTGCGATAATGTGTTGCCCCCATATTCTGGAGTGAGACGAATGGTGTTTCTCATGTTGCTAGTTGTGGTAAGAATGGTGATATGAACGTCACAAATGGAGGGAATCTTACAATACTATTCTCATCGGGATCTGGTCGGATTCTGTGGGCATCAGCTCAGGATGAAGATCAGAACTGATAGAAAGCATTTGTTATGACACATTTCAGTGAAAGTGGCGAGCTTGGTTCGAGTGAACAGGTCAGTCTTAATTTTCTTTTTTAAGTCCCCTTTGACACAACGAGGTGGTTTCCTGACAAACCCTCTCTGCTTAAGACTTTACCTAGTTAACGTAAGTGTCGTTCCCGGCTTTCTCTTTTGCTATGCTCCATGTCGAGATCCCCCCCCAGTTTGTTTTTTGTCCCTCCTTTTCATCTCGACTGAGCCTGTCTTTGATTTTCTCACACCTCCATTTATTTTTTTGTCCTTTCTCTCTCTGTTCGTGAGCGAGCTTCTTGATTCTGCCTATAGTCAGAATACAACGGCGGTTTTTATTTTGTGGTATAGACGAATACAACTAACATCTTTTATTTTGAGTTTGACTGTTTTGCTATATTTTAGTTTCGTTTTTCTGGGTTCATCCCCTCATTTCAGATCACTATGTTTTTATATATTCTGTAGGGGGAAAGATATTTGGATATTGTACATAAAGAATTTTTTGTGTCATGGGATTTTTGCTAGGTTCCCTGTGATTATGTAATACATGTAGGATTGAATGGTGATGTTTGAATTCTTGTGGTGAATGAGCAAATTGTAATGGATGAATGGGCCGTGAATCTGATTAGCTAGGTCTAGGATAGAAAATTTTAACCAGACTTATCCTACTTCCCCTTCGGCCTTGTACCAAAATTGTTCCACTGAAAATAATAAATCATCCTACGATCGTCACTTAATCAACTATGGGTTTTCTGCAGTGGACGAATGGTAAGAGCACTAGAGATAAAGAAGAGATCAAGAAGAAGAGGAAAGGGGAGATTTATTGCTGCCAAAGCGAACATCGAAGAACTAGCAAGAAAGTCAGTGAAATTGATTCTCTCACAAGTGAACACAAACTACACTCAACACTTCTTATATTTACACATGGTCTATTCTGGATATTGAGCACTTTTACTCTATAAATATAGCATACCTTAAGAGTAAGACTATATTTTATCATATATATATATATATATATATATATATATATATATATATATATATATATATAGAGAGAGAGAGATAGATAGATAGATAGATAGATAGATAGATAGATAGATATTATTAATTTTTTACTGCATCAACCATTATCATAGTGGATAATCATATGTGAAATAGACACCCCATTTTTTAAATTTTTAGTTCAGTCCCTGCAGGAGAGCAATTTTTCTTGAATTCTCAGGCTTATAGATGTAATACATACTGTTTAGAATAAAAACAAAAATGGGGCGTCTATTTCAAATATAAGTATCCATTATAATAAAGTTTGAAGTAATAAAAATGTTGGATTAAAAATAAATCTATTAATTCCTTAGATATCTTATTACTATTAACTTATTTTAGTGAGTATGTTGGGGATTGTTATGAGTTTGATTTATCAGAAAGTTAGAATGGTAAGAAGGCTAGATAATGGGTGTGTTCAACAATATTAAACCACAACAAATATAAAAAGGTGAACATTCAAAACGAATCAATTGCAATGTAATTCAATAAGAAACAACGGTATTTTAAGTTTCATTAATAATAATAGACGTTTATATACAATTTATATACATATAGTGAACTTGTGATTGAATAATGCAAAGTATGACCATGTATTGATTTGATGTCTTAATAATTCACAGTTCAAGATTTTTCATGTATTCAAACAGATTAAACTGTGTAGAATGAAAAATGTCACTTATGTAGAAATAAATGTTAGTTTGTGTGCGTGATTAAAATAGGAAATAAATGTCTTAAGTCTTCAGGAGTTGTTCACCTTTGATTGGTTTGAATTTATCTGGTTGCTGATTACAATTTCTATTTTGGTAGTGTATATTATCACTTTTCTTAGAAATTTGTAGATAGAGTTTGAGGGAGAAATGATGATTACTGAGTCAGCAAGTTGACGCGCGAAAGGTTCTTTAGGTCAATGTAATGACACGCGTGGATTCGTTTAGCATCTCTCGGAGGTTGTGTGGCTGGCTGATTGAACTGGATCGAACGATCCCATTTATTTATTTATTGAGTCTAAAATCGGCTCCAGAGCGTTGAGCGGAAAGTAGATTTTAGACAATTGCTACACATTTTGTGTTGTCTCAACCAATGAAAAGTCGAGATTTAAAACGTGAAGTGCTGATTGGCTAAAACTGGTTTGGTAGAAGAGTGTATTTTAATTCAGGGGTGAGTAGTAAATATGGATGATTCCATCAAGTACATGTGTTTAGTAGACATCCCTGTTTATTATGAACAGTGAAATTAATGTCCACCGGCCTAGATAATTAAAAATCTTATAGAAAATGTACTTTTGGCAAGGATCAAACATGCATGTTTGATACTTACTTTTAAAAGAGTAATTGAGCCTTGTCTTGCTGTAAAGGTCATGATACTAAGAAATGATTTGAAAAAAAAAGATTTTGCCAAAAAATGCTGGAAACTTTTGCATCAGGAAAACAAAATTTACAACTGAAAAAACTTTTCTTTTTCTCCTCTGAAGCATTTGATTTTGATAGAATGACATTTCTTATAATTATTTTGAAGTTGATTTTCGTCCAAAATATGCAAAAGTACATTAAGCAATTGTTATTCCTTATGATAAATTTAAGCAGCTTGAGCGTGTATCGTCTGCTTTGCTGAGAGAAAGCAGGCGATGCGTTGGGCTCTTGCTTAATTTTTGAATTTCGAAAATATTTTTGGTACATTTCGATTTGTGGGAAAACAGTTGCGTTTGTTTTTCATCCAAAGCAAATCAAAAGGTTTCCTTCCAAATTCTGAGAAGTGAATTCGGAGACTACCTGTAGATTATAAAGGGGGCCTTGGATTTTTAATTGATGAACATTGTTGCTGGAACCCGGGTCGCTCTAATCCAGAAAGTAAAACAACACAGAAGAAATTTGACAACCACCAGACGGGAATTGAAAAGAACATCAAAGTTGGTCCAACATCAAGGAACAATCTTCAGCTGGTGCGATTGTTCTGTTCTTCGCTGTTACCATGAACTTTGCTTCGAAAACTGTACCAATTCTTTGAAAACTATTCAAAAGTATTTTCTACATTTTATCATATGTACTTTTCTTTTCTGAGGACCTTATGCTGCATTATAATTTTTTTATTGTAAAACTGAAAGGGCATATTTCATTTACTTAGATAATTTATTTCACATGCATGTTATATTGGCCATCATTTGGCACACAATGCCCATAATTTGTATAATTCATTCATTATTTTTTTTGTGTTAGTTAATAAATTTATCGTTTGTTCTTAAATTCGGCTCGTGTCGTCTGTCTTTGCTGTGTGCCCATAAATGTTACCTCAAACATTTGTTTGAACATTTTTTCGTAGTTTTACTTTTTTTACCAAATAAAAAATTCCTTTATAAGGCTTAAAAATACTTGAAAATAGCTTAAAAAATAGGAGTAAAATTGTATAATGTGTTTTTAGGGGTAAAAAATTCTCCACTGACCACGCCTGAATAATTTTTAAGATCACACCATAAAGTTTAATTTGCATGAAATTAAAATAAATGCAGTCTAGAAAAGAGTTGACACTTTTTTCATAACCATCAAATTTTATTGAGAAAATGAGTATTTCATATTTACTTACATTACCCTGGAAAGTTAATTTATATAACGTGGTCATTGGATATTTTACAAAGGCAAGTTTCTGGGGATAGATGTTCTTGTTAGCCTGACGTTAAGTAAAAGCTTATCTCCGATTGGAAAAACTACAATACTTGTTGGTTGCTGATGATAAGAAGGGAAAAAAACGTTATTATTTTTTTTATTTTAAATTATAAAGTTATTATAAAAGAATAAAAATAAATAAACGCACGAATAGATTATCTGTTCATAACATTTGTGCTTTCTAAAGTCTTTTTTTTATATATAAGCAGCTTGAGTTGATGTGATTTTTTATGTAATTAATGAAGAAAAAACGCTCGAATCATAATTTTGTCTGGTTTCATAATAAGCTTTTCTTTTCTTTTTTTTTTAACTCTCTCAAATTGTAAAGTAGTTACTTCCCTTGACTTGTTGAATTTTAATTTATGTGTAAATAAATTAAAATTCAAAATTCTATAAACATTTTTATTCATTTTATTAATTATCACCATAAAGTACCTAAAATTAAACTCTATTGAATTTAATTATGATCATTATAATTATAATGTTCACTAATTATTTTATGGAAATGTATATAAATAAAATATTTTTCTTTTTATATTTCTTTATTATATTCTTGAGATAAACAAAAAAGTCTTCAAAATAAAAAAAATCATTTTCAAAGTTAGTTATTGAAAATGCCAATTTAGCTTTTAATAGATATCACTATATCATTTTTTATGACACTTTAAATTTCCTCACTTCTTTAAAATTCTTAATTTTCATGAGGAGGAGCTGAAATTGCTTAGTCATTTGGTCAGATTTTGAGAAGTGGGTTAGGCTGCAAGCTTTTCAATATTTCCTTGTACTTTTAAAAACTCTCACAATCATTAAAAGATCAATGTCTGTATTTTATTTAATGAGAAAAAAAAAGGAAGGCACACGGCCATAGCATGCTGAAATACTGGTTTCTGTACAATCACTGAAGTTAAGCAACGTCAAACCTGGTCAGTACCTAGATGAGTGACTACTTGGGAATACCATGTCTCGTAAGCTTGGGAAGATATGAATCCACCTCTTCTCTTCTCTCCCCAGCTATGGGTTAATTAATAAAAGTTGTATTACAAAAACCATTATTATTTCCAAAAATAAAATGAAATTGTGTAGAAAATATTAGATTTCAGCATTAAATAACCCATAGAGGTTGGTATTCCCCAAAACATAAACAGCCAATTAACAAACATTAAATAAAAAAAAATTAAAGTATAAATATTTCCCTATCTGTAAAACTTTAGTGAAAAAAGTTAGAAAAAAAAAGCCTTTGATTTGAAGACAAATAAATGAAATATAAACACTATTATTGTAATATTAGTGTGCGAGTCTATCACACATGTACATACATACATACAAATACAAATCACACACAACGCCAAGCATTCATTGGTTAATTAATCACCACTGCGTTGTTATAGACAATTTACAAATTGCAGCAATGCGACAATTTTGTAATCGCTCTATTTTCATGTAGTCAGTTTTGTGCACTTTTGGGAGAAACAGATCACAGAAGCTTTCTTAAGTCTCCCCAAAGCTCGCTCGCTGATTGGTCGATACCAACCAATCAGATCAACTGCACATGAAGAATAATTCTTCCTACGTAGCAATCTGGAGCCTATAGTCACTTATTTAAGCAAGAATTTTTCTTAGCTAATTAGTGAGAATTCAGCTATCAAACGAATCCATGGCAGTTAAAACCACGTGCCAACCTTCTCACTCACGCACACCACTCACATGCTGAACATACCTTGTATATACTCACATAATCTTTTCTAACATGGCAAATCTTTTAAGAACAGTCATTATAAGAGACTCTCATGAACATTATTCCAGTGAACTTTGAAATATTAAAATAATAGTTAAAGAGAGACAACTCTTATTTATTTCAACCTTTTCTTACTTAAATGCATGCTTCCTTTCACATCATTGTTTGATATTGTACATCTTGCTAAATACATATTTTATGTGTAACAATGTCTTTTGCTTATCTTTTTCTGCGTCAGTCCTGTTTCCTAAAGTTAAATTAATGTGGTGAAGTCCGCTACTTTAATATTACTGGTGGCTTTTATAGCAAGTTTGATCCTAGTCATCTAGGCTGCAGATTGTTGTTTTTAAATTTTTGAGCCTTTTTTATATGCTGAATCAGTTTTGCAACAGTTGCTGATCCTGGAAGGTGAAGTTTCTTCTGGTTGTTCTTTAAAAATGTGGGAATACTGACAGAATATGACAAGCAGCATGCCAACAAAGTTATACAAGGTTGGAAATATACAAAGCCCAATATATTCATCATGACACCTAGTATGATAAGGGTATATTGGACACATGCATCACAACCAAGTGTGCACAACATGGTAACAAGTTTTGGCAAAAGAATCATATATCCTTGCAAATGGAACCCAGTTAAGAATGCCTTCATGTCAGGTAACCCAAACAGCTGAGATGTTCCCCAATTGAAGTTACATTCCCTAGTAGTTAGATGTGATTCCCAAGTCATCTTGGCTGCCTTATTCTTCAAATTTTAAAATAACCACCCTCTCAACACCTGGCCATTAAGCCCTCCTCCACCTACAAATACTGCTCACAAAAAGAGATGTAAAGTGCATCAGACTCTGGGAGGGATGTACCCAACTGGTTATGGTGAGCAAATCTGTGTAAATGAATGGAATGTTTACTGTAGTCCATCTTTATTCACTATAACAAATTATGTCTATAAAAAGACATTAACAACTTCAATCATTTAAAATCAGAAGCTATAAGTATGGTATGATCCATTTCCCCCATTACTGGGTCTGTCCTGAACACATATAATCAGGAGAACTCTGCTGTTATGCAGAGTTCGGCAAACCTCTACATTTGAAAACACACTACTTGTCAACCTCTCTGCCTTTGGAAAGATAGGAACCCAGACAAGGCTATACCAAAGGGTAGTGTCTCATCTGGGGAGGTAGACAAACCCGACCTCATTATTACAGGATCTACAGTGAATTTTTGCCTGAGCCTATGGTGTCGGAACATCCACGTAAAAAAAATGGCCTTGTGCCACATCCATCCTTGTGGGGAGGACTTAATGTAAATACCAAGTTCGATAAACCTGTGTGTTTGTGAACACACTACTTGCCGACCTCTCTGCCTGGAGGCAGAGAGAAACCCAGACAAGGCTATGCCAAAGGGCAGAGTCTTGTCTGGGCTAGTAGACAACCCAACCCCATTATTACAGGGTCTACAGGGAATTTTTGCCCGAGCCTATGGGGTTGGAATCTACCCACATAAAACTGGCTTTGTGTCACATCCCTCCTTGTGAGGAGGATTGGGTAAATACCAGTTCACCAAATCTCTGGGTTTGACAATACTCAACTTGACAAACTCTCTGCCTTTGGGCAGGGGAAACCCAGATGAGGCTATGCCAAAAGGCAGAGTCTTATCTGGGGAGGTAAACAACCCTGACACCATTATTACATATTATGTATAGGGAATTTTGGCCCCAGTCTATGGGCTCAGAATGTTCCACATTAAAAAAACCAGCCTTGTGCCAAATCCCACCTTGTTTGCTAATACACTACTTGTCAACTTCTCTGTCTTCAGGCAGAGAGGAACCCAGATGAGGCTATGCTGAAGGGCAGAGTCTTGAATGGGGGGGGGGTAGACAAACCCAAACCCAGTATTATGGAGTCTATAGCAAATTTACCCAAGCCTATCAGCTTAGAATCTCCCCACATATAAACCGACCTTGTTCACCAAACCTCTGTGTTTGTGAATATTCTGCTTTTCGACGTCTCTTCCCCTGGACATAGAGGAACCCACATGAGGCTATGCCCATGTTAAATAACCAGCCTTGTGCCATATCCCGCCTTGTGTGGAGGACTTGAATATATACCAAGTTCATTAAAGTTGTTAGCTTGTTGAACTCTCTGCCTTTGGGTGGAGAAGAATTCAGATGAGGCTATGCCTACAGGCAGTCTCATCTGGGGAGATAGACAGCCACCTGACCCTGTGTATGCAGGGTCTACAGGAAATTTTTGCTCAGGCATACACACTCAGAAAGCACTCAGGTTAAAAAACGATCTTGTGTCACATCCCACCTTGTGGGGAGGACTTGACTAAATACCAAGTTTATTAAAGCTTATTGTTAAGCAAATTCATATTGTCTCAAACAATTCTACTACAATGAAAGCTATGTCTAATGTATTATCATCATCATCATCTCTAGTTTATGTGTTTTACTGTTTAACACAATCCTTTACAAAGTCTTTTACCTGAAGCCTGAGATAAAGGAAGGTTTTTCTTAGAAAGCTATTGACCATATTAATCAGCCTCTTAATTTTTGTTTCTTTCGGTTTGATGATTTCAACCTTTACTTTTAGTACTTCACCTTTTATTTCATCTTGTTTGTATAGTAGTAGATCTTATTTGAATCTTTTTTATCTTTCTGTGATAATTGAATGTAAAATTTGCTTTGATTAACGTTGGTAAACAAGCTTTAGCATCTAATCATTAGTTAATTCATTCAAGATCTGATTGTAGCCTTGTATGTAAGTTCAGAATTGGGTCCCTCCTTTCCACCATCTGCCCCAGGCAGGTGCAGTCAATCCGCATCTGCTTTGGGGTGGTGAATATTAAATATGGTAAGGAATTTTCTTATCCCTTTATCCTCCTAGATTCACTTTGAAAGAATATGTAGCAACAGATATTGTTAATCTGTTAATATTGAATTGGAACAAAAGTCTATAGCATTTTTAAGTGTACTTCAAAAATAATATTTTGATATTTGTTCAGTGATTTATTCAACTTACAATGTGCCATTTTGTTTCATTACATTTTGCCATCTTTAAGGATGCTTTATGATTCTATCTTCTCAGAACTTAGCATTTTTTGGCTGATGAACTGGTCTAATTGGTTATTGAATGGTTCCAGGTGAGTATGGCAGTGCCAGGTGAGTATGCCAGTGAGAATATTAGTTTTCTTTTCTGCTGATTGTATTGAAAAAGTTAAATGTCTCTTGAGTGTGTCTGTTTTCCTTTTTGGTTCAGAAATAATTTATGGAAAGTAAAGATAAGAATAGGTAAAGATGGTCAAGCTCAAGTCAGCCTTGTGCTGAGTTAGGATCGTCTAATATCTACTTCATGAGTAGGACTTATGAAAACACATCTGAATAATCTCGTTGGAAAGCAGAAAGAGAAAGATTCTGTCCTTTCAGGAAGTGAGGTCATAAAATCACATGTCTGACCAGAAACCCTTTTCTGTTTCTTTATAACTTGCATCATGGGAAAATGAATTTATTTTTTTACTCTTTATTATCATTTTATTTATTGGTTTTATTTCATCTTCCCACAATAGGACATCCCAGAAAAGCTGTACCAATTTCTGCTAGGTCAGCAAAGAGACATAAGGTCAGACATTATCCTGATGGATGATGCATGCTTTTGATTGACCAATTTCAGACATTTTTCATTGATTGCTGCCTTTAATTTGTTGAACTGGGAACAGTGCTTATCTGAATTAAATATTTGATTTTGTGAAAGAAGCTTGGAACATAGAATGCCCTCCCAATCACATATACACAGCAACACATTTCTTCAGATAGAGACCAGCTTTTGGAGGGATTAATGATGGCTCACTTTATTTTCCCTAGGACATTTTCATTTCACATTGTTGTAAACAATCCTTTTCATTACCTGAGATTTAAAAGATATGGTGTGATTGTTGCATTTGAGCAGAGAAATGCAGATGGAGATGTGGCTTATTAAACTTTTTCCCTATAAAATCACAAAGCCCTAAAATATAGCAAATTATGTATCCAAAAATTTTCAAATACATTACAACATTCATATGAGATATATGGAGTATTTCTGCAATGTTTCATGTGATGTGACTGTGATTATTTTTAATCAGAACTGCAGTTTGGTCAACAGAAAGGACTACAGTCCAACCAGAACATTCTCTCTCTTCCAGATCAAAATTTCCACTTCTAAACTTAGCAAACCACTGATGAACAATACTTTCAGCCATAGCACCATTTCCATAAATGGCACATATCTTTTTTGCTGTTTGTACAGTTTTATCTTTTCTGAAAATAAAAGTGCATCAAATGACAAAAAGGCTTATTATTTTCTTCCATTTTCACTTTT
Organism: Acanthosepion esculentum; assembly: GCA_964036315.1. Taxonomy (NCBI): domain Eukaryota; kingdom Metazoa; phylum Mollusca; class Cephalopoda; order Sepiida; family Sepiidae; genus Acanthosepion; species Acanthosepion esculentum. The sequence goes on from OZ038478.1 coordinate 131,791,197, forward strand.
AACATGAAAACATTTAAAATTCACAATCCATACATAAATCATATCAAAATATCTATTGAAATGATTACCTTTCATAATATGTATATATGCCATATGTATTAGCTATGTCTGAAAAAAATTACTTGTTTAAATGCAACCTATTTAAAACCTTACAAATTTTTGTTTCACCCCAATTACTTCAAATTTGCTTTTGCATTAAATCATTTTTTTATTGGCTGAAAGATTCTTTTCTAATTTTTCTTTCATTTTCACCTGTTGAATTCCTTGACTTCCATTTATACCAAGTTGTTATTATTATTATTATTATTATTATTATTATTATTATTAAAAGGACAAACAGCAAAAATATAAAACAACTATTTAAATGATATGAGAGTGTGCTGAAAATTTTCTGGTCAGACTAAGAAATCCTTCTAAACGAATTATGATGTTTATCAGATTTTAAATAGGCCAATAACATCTCAGAACCTGTTCAGGTATTTTAAATAAAAAGTTGAAGTACATCTATTAACAATTACTTGGAATGTATTTTTAATATTGTCTAAATTACTTCATACAGATGAAGAAATAAAAATAATTAAAAATTGCAAAAATAATCTCCAAATAAAAAGAAAGAAAGAAATTCTTTGATTTATTAATTTTCAAAATAATCTATGTTCATCCAACCAGTTATTTTAACCAATCAGCACTTAAAAATTAAATGCTTATTAAACAAAACATATATTTCTTTTTCTATCAAACTGAGAATGGAGATTAAGAGATTTAATTTTTAACTTACATATAACATTCAAGAAAAGGTTAGTAGTGGATATTTCTCCCTTTTTAAGCAAACCATCCAAGTGTGGTTTCTCTAATAACTTATTTTAATTATCCTACAGTCAATAGCACCAATCTTAATTTGCTTTGTTAACTTCATACATTTGTAAAATTAATGATGAAAATAATAATTACATTATAAGAAGGTATTTATGTCACCTATAAAATCAGGGTAGATTTTCTTAAACATTTTCATTTACTCAATATAACTTGTGATTTAAAAGCTTGAATAAAAAAAGGTGAAACAATAATCCCATTTTAGTATAATACTAATTATATTTCAATTCAGTTTTTGCAGGAAATGTTTTAGCTTTTCTTATCACTGCTTGCTGATTTTATATCTTCTCCTTCATTTCAATTTAATCATTTTTGTTTAACAAATAGACTGACAGTAATTTAAAAATTGAAAATACACACTAACTTTTGGTGTTTTTATTTGTTTTAAATTTAACAAATTTCAGCAATCAATCTGAATGTTCTATAATGAAAAAAATAGATGAAAAACAGGATTTTTAATAGTCAGACATTACTGACAGACTAGAACTATTGTATGTTTAGTGTAAATACATTGTTGATGATTTTAAGATAGAAATGCATTGAAAATCAGGATGATTGAATAGAGTTATTCTGTCTAGTATATAAACCTTTGAAATAGAATTTTAGAATATTTTACAAGACATTCATTGAAAATGAGGAAGAAGGGAATTTTGTCTATCAGCCTGCACACTTGAGACAACTTATTAAAGAAAATGTGCCCTGAAACAAGATTTATCTGGGGAAAGGGCTTCTCATTTAATCCGAATGAGAGGCTCTTTGGCCAGAAAAATCTTGTTTCATCAAATTTTGGAATGTGAATTAAACCAAGTTTTCAGCACCCACCTCTTATGCAAACACACACACACACATGTGTGTATATATATATATATATATATATATATATATATATATATATATATATATATATATATATATACACACACACACACACAGATGCATGCACACACATAAAACTAGCTTTAGAGATATATTTATATCTGAATTTTTATTCACACAGACACACATGCCTGTGTGTGTTTATATATATATATATATATATATCATAGCCTGATGCTACTCTGGTTTTATTCTGTTTCGAAGAATGGAACTATTCAGTGTAACCTAAAATAGCATAACCAAGAATAGTAATTCTGTGTTGTTTATGGTTCAATGGTAACCTAAAGCAAATACTATTTCCTTCCTACTCTTCATTGCATGATATTTACTTACATTATCTCTTGTGACTTAAAGTTACTTTATGACTGTTCATTCACAACTGGAAGTAGCCTCAAAACCCATAAATGTTTTAATGCTCACTCATCATAAAATCAGCATGCAGAGACAGAACTGAGGAGAGTCTGCCCCGTCGCAGTCCAGAAACTAAGAGTATATTGTAGTTTCTGTTCTGTGGCCTTGACCAGTAATGACCAGCTAAGACAAGCTTTGCGCCAGATCCTACACAAGCAGGTTGGGTGAAAAATTAACCAATATTTTGACCAGTGACCCAAGTGAAATTAAATAACTGGCCTTGTATCTCATCCCATCTTGGTGGGAAGTCTGTGGTAATATCACAATTAGCCTGGTCATGGTCCAGAGGCTATGAGCATATTGTAGTATCTGTTCCACAACCTTGAAAAGCTTTGTGTCTGATCCCACGTAAATAGGGGTTGGGTAAATTTTGACCAGTGTATGCGGTCAGGTTCCCTATGTTTAAAAGCTGACCTTTTACGTATCCGAAAAACTCAATTGGGAGTCTTTGGTAGATACAAAAGCCTGCCTAGTTGTAGTCTAGAAGCTATTAGTGCATTGAAGTATCTGTTCCGTGAATTTGACCAGTGTTATGAAATAAAATAAGACATATCTCGGCTGATTTGCAGGCAAACAAACTAACATACTCAAGAGCGAGAGTCGGATGTGAACTGGACAAGGCCCCGTCACAAAATGACCACTATCGTCGTTTACGCATAGGCCCAACGCACGAGTTCCGGTCGAAAAATAAAATAATATTTCAAAGTGCTTCTATATTTCAACCAATAAAAATGCTTCCCTCCTAATTATATCCGCATCGTTTTTCGAGCCCGTTAAGCCATAAAAAACGCCATAAAAAGGGGTCACACGGGGAAGTACAAGGCAGTCAACGGGAGGCCGGAGAAGAGATCTGTCACGGTCAGTCTGGGCAGTCAGCAGCAGTCAGCAGGAAGAACGCCATGCCAACCAGTGGGAACTACTATGAGAGATCAACCCGGATCGGCAGCCGGCTTATGAACTATACCACAAGGTAGCTGTCCCAAAACCACACGTTCCTATTGAAATAAATCACATAAATCTATTTCTGCTGTCATCGTATTTCTGTCTTGCAACCATACGTTTGTCTATAACACCAGCTAATACAAACTTTGTGACCAATTCCATGTAAGCAAAGGCTGGGTAAATTTTGACAAGTGGCATGAGTGTATGCACTCAGGTTCCCCATGTTAAATAACTGACCTTGTGTCGTATCTGAAACTCAGTGGGGAGTCTTTGGTAAATACCATGGTCTGTCTGATTGCAGTTCAGAGGGTATAAGCACATAGTAGAATCTGTTCCCTGGCCTTGACTAGCAATGACCAGCTAAAACAAGCTTTGTACCTGATCCTGCATAAGCTGGGGCTGGGTTATTTTTGACCTGTGGCCTGAGTGTATGTGCTCACTCAGGTTCCCCACATTAAATAATTGACCTTGCATCATATTTAAAACTCAGTGAGGATTCTTTGATAAATACCACAGCCTGTCTGGTCACAGTCCAGAGGCGATGAGCATAGTGTAGTATCTGTTCAGCAGCCTTGACCAGCTAAGGCAAGCTTTGTGCATGATCCCATGTAAGCGGGGGCTGGGTAAATGTTGACCAGTGGCCCAAGTGGATGTGCTCAGGTTCCCCACATTAAAATACTGACCAGTAGTTTGTCTTTAGTAAATACAAAGGCCTGTCTGGTCACAGTCCAGAAGCTATGAGCATATTGTAATATCTGTTACATGAACTTGATCGGCAATAACCAGGCAAGACAAGCTTTGTGCCCAATTCCACGTAACTCAGTGGAGTCTTTCATAAATACAATGGCCTACCCTGTCGTGGTTCAAATGCTATGAGCATATAGTAGAATCTGTTCCACAGCAGTGACCAGCAATGATCAGATACTACAAGCTTTGTGCTCAATCCTGCATAAGTGGGGGTTGGGTAAATTTTTACCAGTGGCCCAAATGTACATGCTTGGGTTCCCCACGTTAAATAACTGTCCTTCTGTCATATCTGAAACTCGTGGGAAGTCTTTGGTAAATATAACTTTTTGCCCGTTCTTAGAGTCCAGAGGCTATGAGCATATTGTAGTATCTGTTCCACAGACTTCCTCAAGACAAGCTTTGCACAGGATCCTGCATAAGCATACACTGGGTAAATGTTGACCAGTGGTTTGAGATTAATGGTCAACGTAGTATGGACATTAATATGTGCAAAATGTTGTGTATTTCACAGGCCAATGAACACGCCTGCCGGACCTAGTCCGTGTAGGTGGGTTAATTTGTAGTTCAGGTGTTGCGGATGGATGTTCGTGTGAAGGTTCTGAAACAGTTGTTTGTTGAGTGGTCAAAGGTCTGTCGTCGTTATTGATGTCAGCTGGTTTCAATCGGTCAATACTGACCGTAGTGTGTTTTCCGGCGATATCTATTACAAAGTATTTCGACGCTCAAGAAATAACTTGGTGCAGTCCTGTGTAATTAGGAGTTAGCGGTTTACGGACCATATCTCTGCGTAGAAATACGAAATTGGCTTTATGTAGATCAGCTGGAGCATAATATGGCTTATGGTAAGCTCTGGTCGGCGTATAAATCGTTTCAGACATTTTTCGCCAAAGGTCACCGACAAACTGGCTAGTCGGTAGGTTGTCCGATACAGGGCCGAAAATCTGTCCTGGCAAGGTTAGGGGAGTCCCAAAAACCAATTCAGCGCTGGTACAGTTCAAGTCCTGCTTGACAATATTTCTTAAAGCCAGCATAATCAGGGGAAGTTTATAAACCCAAGTTCGGCCGTTGGTTGAAGCAGTTATAGCATATTTAAGCTGTCGGTGAAATCTTTCTACGAGGCCGTTGGAACAAGGGTGATAAGCTGTAGTGGAAATGTGCTTAATTCCTAGCAGATTAGTGAATTCATTAAAAAGTGCCGATTGAAACTGTGGACCTCTATCAGTAGTGATTACTGAAGGCCATCCAAAAATTGTAATCCAATGGTTTGAAAATAGCATTAGCCACTGATTCAGATGTAGTTGATTCCAGGGGAATAGTAACTGGCCATCGCGTAAAGCGGTCGATTATTGTTAAAATGTATTCAAATCCGTTCACACGTTCAAGTGGACCCACTAAATCCACATGCAGATGGGTAAAACATCTGTCTGGGTTGGCAAATGTTGATGCAGGTGCTCTTGTGTGTCTGCCAACTTTGGTGGCTTGGCAACGTAGACACGTGCGGGACCACTGTTTAATGTCAGCTGCCATACCAGGCCAGATAAATCTGTCTGATACGGTCCGCAACGTCGTCTTGCCTCCAGGATGTGCTTGTGAGTGGAAATGATCGAAAATCAGACGGCGCATAGTTTGTGGTATGTATGGACGCGGGTTAACCGTGCTGGTGTCACAATAAACTGACCTGCTCGTAAACGGAAGCGGTCGTTTTTCGATCTTTAAGGAATTATCTGATTGGATAGATTGTAGGGTTTCATCTTTCATTTGCTCGTCTGCTAGTCTATCAAAATTCAGTGTTGTATTCTGAATTGCGCTGAGTGTTGTTCGAGATAGTGTGTCGGCCACAGTGTTGCTGGTTCCACTAATATAGCGAATATCAGATGAGAAATGCGATATATAGTCCATGTAACGGATATCGCGCGGATTGTGTTTATCAGACTTCGCGTGTAGGGCGTACGTTAGTGGTTTATGGTCAGTAAAGATGGAAAAGTCACGTCCTTCCAAAATATGCCAGTAATGTCTGATGGCCAAATAAATTGGCAACAGTTCACGGGAGAAGGTACTATATTTCCTTTGGGCTGTATTAAGCTTAATGGAGAAAAATTACAACGGTTTTTCCACACCGTTGACGACTTGGTGAAGCACTGCACCGACTGTATTCGGCGACGCATCAGTGGTTAATGTCAGCTTAGAGTTGGCCGAAGATGTAACATACGAAAGTTTGGTACAGTCCTGTAACGCTTGCTTAGCTCGATGAAAGAAATCTAGCTCATCCACAGATAATGTAATTTTCGGGTTCTTCCGCTTGTGCTTGGATAGATTTGTCAGTGGGAGAAGTATAATAGCACAGTTATGTATAAATTGACGATAATAGTTAACCATGCCTAAAAATCGTCGTAGCTGTCGTAAGGTTGATGGTGGTGGGAAGTCATCAATAGTCTTGACCTTCTCATCCAGGGGAGTTAACCCATTCTTATCAATGACGTGGCCAAGAAAAGTTAATTTGGGAACAGCGAATAAGCACTTATCGACGTTCAATTTCTGTCCGTAATGTTGTAATCGCTTAAATACTGATTGGAGATGGTCATGATGTTCCTCGGACGTTTTGCTTGCTATTAGTACGTCATCATTGTACGCAATAAGCATAAGGTAATTCACGGAGGACTTCATCTATAAGACGCTGGAAAGATTGCGCTGCATTACAGAGTCCGAAAGGCATTCGGGTTGTAGGGGACCGGCGGGTTAATGTGAGGATAAAATCTCTGGACTAAGACTTCCTGCTAGCCAGTCCCGCTACATAGTAATGTTGGACTATGATGGAGCCCAAAGAAAGCAAAATAAAACGAACAAGACAGATATATATGTACAAAACAATTATATATTAATGACAAACAGATTGATACACGAATTTACAAATACATCATTTAAAACATGAATAAAACGTTAGTGTCTGTATGGAAAGTTATTGTGTGTGCGTTTGAGTTGAAATGTCCGTATGGGGTGTATTTGTTTTAGCGTGTTCCCAGAATATGGGAAACGCTGGTTGTGTATTAGAGTTCACATATTGGATATGTTAGAGAAAGTTTTTCAGTACCTCGCACCACGTGCGAGGTTGCCGGCCCGCGGCCGAAATCGAGGTAGTTGCTCACACGTGGACGTAAGTAGGAAAAAGAGAAAGAGAGAAGGATGAACGAGTATTTATACACGTGGGAGAGAGACCCCTGTTGAAGGGTTACGAAACGAAGAGGAGATAACCCGATAGGGTAAATTCCTATAAACCGAATGGTGTCGTTATCGCTGTCTTATGAGTATCGGACGGTTCAATAGGTATCTGATAAAAGGCTTTTCTAGGTCTAGCTTAGTGAAGACAGTAGAGCCTTCCAGAGACAAAGCAAAGTCCTTAATATGGGGGATTGGATATTTGTCCGGCACGGTCTGAGCGTTTAGGAGTTTATAGTCTCCACACTAACAGCATTGTAGTGGGCGCTTATGCACACCATGCCCACAAATTACTCAACAGTAATTGGACAGAAAATAAACAGTACTTTCTTTAAAGACAATTTACGCATCGCACGAGCCGCATAAAAATTTCTCGTGTTTTGGCTCACCAAACTGGTTATCGTAAAAAATCAACAATTGGTCGATTTTGGGCTAATCACATAAATTAGCACTTTCTTCAATATTCTTCCCGCCTACCTGACTTGTATAAAAAAGCAGAAATTTAAGGAAGAAACTTTAGTAGATTATTTAAATTCACAATCATAATCACGTACGTGTACTCTCAATCTTCTACTCAAACACACCCACAGACATTAACTACATTCACACCACACAGTGAACTGTCTGTTATCAAAGCCAAGTGAACTATTCAAACTTTAACATTCTTCTGCACAAACATCTAACTATATGGACGATTCTATCAATGTCTTTTGTAAATACCGATTACCTGCCTGGTTCCGGAAAAGAGGATGATTGTATAGTATTGTTCCAGCAGCAGTTGATCAGTCAGACCATGGTTACAGCCAGAAGCAGCAGTTCCAGCTCCCAGCCACTGTCATCTTCAGTTTGCCTTCAGCTGTTTCTCCAGTAGGCTCCAGCTCTTACCTCATACCCACTGTTCCCACCGACTAAAGATATGGTGCTACTAGACTTCCCTTTTTAGGGCACAAAGTCTTTTCCTTCCACTACCAAACCTGCCCTTTTCAGAGTACAATGTATTTTCCCTGCGCTACCAAAACTGCCTTTTTCATGGCACAATGTCTTTTCTCTCCACTACCAAAAGCTGCCCCTTTCAGGGCACAAAGTTTTTTTTCCACTACCAACACCTGCCCTTTTCAGGGCACAATGTCTTTTCTTCCTAGCTATACAGCAAAGCAAACTAACCAGCCCAGAAGCCAAGCCAACCTGAAGCAGCAACACCCCACGACATAGCTCACAATCTCTAACCTACGAGCCACTAGCTATACCAACTCTTTGCACAGGTCGCTTCTAGGCCTGCTTACCCCCACACTCACAACTCCAGTTATGTCTCAGCCTACTAACTTATTGACTCAGCTCAGACCGATGACTATTCAAAACACTAGATCTTTTCATTTTTCTTTGTTACTTTGATTTTTGCCAGTAAAGAAATTTGGCATTAAACACTTCATTCTAGTTATCCTTGACTTTGCCGTGTCACTTCTACCTTTTTATCTTAGACGAACGGTTCTATGCGACATATATAACTTCAAAAAATTTATTTTTAGTGAATACTCGTAGTCGTTTGAGTAGACGCTCCAGTAGCGTAACTAGCGGGGGTGGGCAGTCCACCCCGGACAACACTTTTGGCGCGCGGTGAGTTTTCAGAAAAGAAAAAAACAATAACATAATTTCAATAATCTTTGTAAAAAAAAAGCAGCGATAAGGAAGAAGACAGGGTTCAAATAATTTGTTCAATTGGTCTTTGATATGGCTGGCTCAAAGGCAGTCAGTCAACCAGCAATAAAAAAAAATTGTTTCCAAAACGCGCTATCAGCTGGTGGGATAAACCTCACCTACAAGACGTGAGCAGAAGGTGTAAAAAAACAAAAAAAAAAACAAAAAAAAAACAAGAAAAAAAACATTTTTAAAGTGCTTGATGTGGGTTTGGATTAAGTGAATTTAGTGAATCCACAGTTTTCTCACAACTATGTGAGAAGTCCAGACTTTGGCGTCATTTCTTTGATTTTGATTTTTCATGTTTGTGAACTGTTAGTGAAAAGAATTAAATAAATAAGTGAATCAATGTTTTTTTGTTTTTGTTTTAGTTTTTTTTATCTTATAAGCCTAGCTTTACGGAAAATCGTTACTTTTCATAAATTATAAAATAAATAAATTGAAATAATTCACATGCATTCCAATTCTTTCCAGAAATATCGAACGAAAATTTAAGAAAATTGAAAATTAATGTTTTTTAAAGTTCTGAAACTTTATCGACATTTTTTCAATTTTTCAATTTACAAATTTTCACTGTAGTAAAACAATACAATGTTTTATTTTTTGGTTTGTAGTTGAAGTTTTATTAAGCAAAATAGACTAAAAGAATTTAAAAGTATAACATTCATTTCTGTTTTTAAAAGTGAAATTAATTTTATCGAACTTTTAATTCTTAGTCTACTATTTTGCTAATAAGAATTTCAATTAAAAACAAAATAATTTTAAAAAGACATTGCATTTTTTTAGATTGTTAAAAGAAATACGAACCGTGTTAGTTTCTGTTAACGTGGCATTTTTCTCCTCATATTAAAAAACTGATAAATTATGAATTTAAAAGTACAATGTGTTTTTGTTTTCCTTTTTAAATAAAACAAGCTATCTTTTATCGTAAAAAGTTTTAAAGTTTTCCCTATTTAGAAAAAAAAAGGTAACGCCTTCGTTTTTTTACTTATCCCCAGTTTTATCTTTTTAAAAAAATAAATAAACACAATTGTACTTTTATTTCATAATTTATCAGTGATGAATTATAAATACCACGTTAACAGAAACATGTAAAAAACTGGCATCCATAGGGGCATTGGATTCTGAGAAATGGATAAAAATATTAACAATTGATGGGTGTACTGTACTAATAATTTCATCGTTGACTATATATATACAGTGTAACCCGGATATAAGAGAGTTGTCGGGGCCGGAGAAGAAGTATCTTATATCCGGGTTTCTCTTATATCCGGGTTTGGTATATTTTGTTTACCTTTTCACAGGCTGTAATTTGGGACCAGATAAAATCTATCTTATATCCGGGTTTCTCTTATATCCGGGTCTCTTATATCCGGGTTACACTGTATATATATATATATAAACTTTAAGGGATTGATGTGCATTATTCCTTCTGAGTGGGAAGGGTGGCAAACTTGAGGGCCGCCCTGGGCGGCAAAAGCACTAGCTACGCCAATGAGACGTTCCATTTATTTTAAACAGTATTTATTTCGTCTACCAACCTGTGGACTCAAGAAAACTGCATAAAGAAAATATGCCCTCCACCAGATTCAGCAGAGTGTCTACTCAAATATTAATTTCCACTAAAAATAACTTGAAGTAAATAAAATATGTAAGAAAAATAAAAATAAAATCCATTCTCTCTTTATAAATTAAATTTAATAAAGAAAAGTAAATAGAACGTTTGGAAGAATATGCAGTGCAAAATGGTAATTAAAAATAAACTTGTAAATTTGAAAAGAAATAAATTTACTTCGTTTTGATATCAGTCTTGCTGAGATTGAAACTTGTTTTATGAGTCAAAAAGCAGCGATAAGGAAGAAGAGAGGGTTCAAAAATTTTATATTATAATTATATATTTATTTTGTAAATAACTTTAATTTTATCTACAACGAACCCTCGTAGATGTATGCATTGGAGGAAAGATGAATAACAAAGTGGAAATTTTGAAAAATGACATTTTGAATATAAAAATGCTACTCTAATTAAAAGAGAAAACAATTCAATTCATTAAGACGAAAATGTTTTGAAAGTGCTTTATTAATCGCTAGCTCATATCCATAGTAAATTTGCGTTCAAGTTCTTACAACGTTTTACCATTATTCGCAGATCTTATTCTTCTATTATCATCAACAAAAGTGAAGGAAACAAAAAGTAAATAGAATCTTAATCGGCTAGTTACCCAACAAAACGCATAAAAAAAATAATCTTTAAATTAAAATTCTTAGCGTCTCTCGTTCGTGTGCATGTGTAATAATCACAACAACGTAAACAAACTTTTAGTACTCCGATGAAGCCGTAAAAGACGAAACGCGTCACACAAAAAACAAAAACTATTTTTACCCCCAAATTGTTCTCGAAATATAAAAATTCATGTGTGTGTGTGTGTGTGTGTGTGTGTGTGTGTGTGTGTGAGAGTATCTGCAAAAAAGCGATACCTAAGGTTATGTTTTAAAATAAAATGCATTTTAAAAATGAAAAAAAATTTATTTCCAATAAGCCAAAAATACGTTGCTGCATTTCAAACCGAATTTAAATTAATTACAATAATTTTTTTTTCTAATTAACCGTGAATCTGTGGAATCTTCCACGACAGCCAGTCTACTCTTCTTGCATCCATTGGTCGATCACCGTAAATCCGGCTTGCTGATTGGTCAGCTTCGACCAATCAGATCGCTCCCACGCGCATGATCATGTTACGCGCCATTCTTCCCGGAGCCGATGAGACGTTATAAAAACCGAAGAATACGTGTCACGCCGAGCAGTCCGGAGCAGACCCGAGCCGACAACGACCAATTTCGACCGCTCACACATTGGCAAAATGCAACGCTCAAGGAACTCCCGTCTTTGACTAACGCAGTCAGACGTTAAAGAACTTTCAAACTCACACCGAGCAAACCACGACGACAACGACAACCAACTCAGTCAGCGAATCGAACTCAGAGAGATGCCAGACTAAGCTACGCTACTCGAAACAATAACTTTCCCGCGTAAAAGGAACACCACTGACTCACCGACATCTGGCTCAAATAATCCTCTACGACCAAGAAATATTACCGAACTTTAAACAAACTTTGCTTACGTAAAGTGAACAAGATAATATTCACTACTAAATAAGTGAAAGAACTACGATCGAACCCAAGTTTTAACTACAGTTATGGGTACGCAACTTCAGTTGTCCTAACCAAAAGAACACCACGTAAATAATTGCATACACATTCATGTGAACCTTAAATGAACAATTACTATACCGAAAACCAATCTAACACTATCTGGTAATATTACACGAATATATTGAACAATCCGGATATTTTAATACAAACAACATATATTGTATATAAATGTGTATTATTTGAATTGAATTATTGCCTTGTTTTGTTTCATATTTTTAAACATTTTTATTGTTGAGGATGAATGTCAAGAACACACCAGCCTAACAAACAAAATCCTTCTGATAATTTACATCGATATAGATAAAGAAACTTATCACATTCCACTCGTCCCCAACAAAACCGATAAAAAAAATCGTTCATATTGACAGAAATCTGTTCGCACAATATAATTGAATTATTTGGCTTTATATATATATATATATATATATATATATATATATATATATATATATATATATATATGTGTGTGTGTGTGTGTGTATCCGAATACATATTGATATATGGAATAAACCTCCAGTAATCAAAAACACTATTTTTTTAAAGTCCTCAATACAGAGTAGACCGAATAATATTTATTTAAAAATTATATAACATATGTATGATTGTGTGTGTGTGTGTGTGTGTGTGTGTGTGTGTGTGTGTGTGCAACCCAATGATGGAAAACGCATTTATTTCACAGAACACCTTAATTTTTCAACATCACATTGATCAAACATTACAGTGAAACTTTCAGATTAAAATTCATCTCCTGCAGACTTATTGTCAACCCACCATCAAATTCAAATTTTTACCGGAAACCAGAAAATGCTCTGAAATGCTTAAAAGAGCTTTGTTTTTTTTTTAACCAATGGCATTCAAAAGTTTGGATCCAACTACATAAAATGATTATACTACACACTTTTAATAAAAAGTTAAGTTTGTCTGGCAGTTTGATTTTATCCGTAGTGTCTGTGGACCCAGATGATTGGAAAATAACTTGTATTTTCATGGGTGCCGTGCAACAACCGCTATAAGCAACTTGAAATTAAAAAAAAGTTATCCAAACAAAATTATTGGGCCAATGAAAGATTTGAGATGATAAATATGCAAATTTTAACTAGGAATTATTCCATCTTATTAACATGACTGGGTCATTGCTATGTGTGTTTTTATTTCCCACCGAAATCTGTGTATAGTTATCCTGCTCCCGTCATTGGTTCCAAACGAAAGCTTTTCGGTTTAAGCGATTTAGCACCCAGCGACCAATTCATTTGGAGTTCAAACGTCCGGACGGAGTCAGAAACATAGCACGTGGCTATACTGTCCAATCAAATTCCAGAAACTACTTATTTCATTTTGGATCTTTTTTATTTTTATTTTTTTATCGGGCAGTTTTTGAGTAAAATTCCACAGGTTTTCGACCAACTCTTGAATCTGTTTTTTAGTAGAGAAAGTTTTCCCAACTAAAGCATTCTGCAGCTATTGAAAAAGATAATAATCAGTTGGTGAGAGGTTAAGTAAAAATGATGGGTCAGGTAGAACAGACCCATTTTAGTGTATAGAACATTTTAATAATTTAACCATGATCTTAAATGCCCAAGAAATAAGTTCTGTAACAGTAAGTGAATTTCAACAGTTTATGTTTTCACAGTTGTCTCTCCATGAGAAAGTAACAGTTAAAAGAGACCATACAACACTTGATATTCAAATATCTCATCCAGAAATAAACAACAAGAAGAGGTATATTCATAGCTTCTGAATGGTACCAATGGAAAAGTTGGCTCTGCAGCTGTAAATTGAAAAAATGCATTGTTTTACTTCCTGTGTTTGCTGTTTGAAGTTGATGTAACCTGGTCAAAAGACGGTTTTAGAAATATAAACAATATGAAAGAAAAACTGAAGTCAAAGAAGCATATTGAAAATGTGGTTTCATTGTCACTTTCAGGAAACATAAATATTGAGGTGAAATTTAGTGAGGCATACAGATTTTTCAATCAATGAGCATAACATGAAGGTTAAAAAGAAGGTTAATTTTATCCAAAATAATAGACCGTATTTTATTTTGTGGGAACTTTGAAACTCGCGTGGAAATAATGAGAAAGATAAGTCAGTAAATCCAAAGGCATTTTGAGGATTAATAAATTTTGCATCCAGATTTGAAGACTCACTTAGAAACCATTATGGTTTTCAAGGGTTTTTCTAAGACCATAATGAAATAGTTCACTGCCTGCTATAAATATGAGGAAATAAGGACAAAAATCAGCTTCGTTTGTAGCCATTATGGCTGATGACACAACAGACGTTTCGGAACACATTTAAATAGTCATTGTTCTACGGTACGTATTGAATGAAGAAATATTTGAGCGTTTTGGGGTGATTTTTATTCCATAAAATCAAACTGCAGATGGCATATCAGAACATCTTCTAGAATAATTAGACATAATCCTTCAAGGAAATGAACAAAAACTGCTAGCTCAGACATTTGATGGTGCAAATAACATTAAAGTAAAAAAAGGAGGAGTGCAAGCAAAAAGGAAAGCCATTTATTGTAGTGCACACTTCATTCATCAACTTAATTTAATAATGAGAAATGCAGCAAGTATTACACGGAACGCAAGAATATTTTTCTGTGACATTTTGGCTCTCCCAACACTCTTCTTAAGATCACCCACAAGGTATATCCATTCTCAAGAAGCATATGGACATCAGCATTCCACGTCCATCCTCTACAAGGTGGATCTTTAACATACAGACCTTGAACAGAGTTCATGAAAATTTGCAACCTTTAAAAACCTGCCTTACTGAGATTCAGTCAATATCAAATGCAGATCAAACCACTGCAGAAACAACAGGAATTTTACAATAGCTGAATGATGATAATTTCATGTTTTGGTTTGAGTCTTTTCATCAGATTATGCCTCATGTTGGAGTAATTTACAACCAAATGCAATCTTGAGAAATTAGTGCATTTACCATCAATGAATATATAACATTTCAAAAATTTCCATTTTAGAAATGAGAAACTCGAAGTACTATGAGAATCCTTCAAAGACACAGAAGCAAAGGAACTGTATATGTGTTGATATTGTTGCGGGGCCGATAAGGATGTCGCCCCCGCAAGCGAAGAAAAGGTGAGAAACAGCCAAGACAATGAGAGGGCAAAGGCAGAGGTATAATAAACAATAAACGTCGAATTTATTTTGTTCAAAGTGTACAAAAGTGTACTCTGGAGAAATGTATTGGATTCAGTGTCGGGTCCAATATGACCGGTTTCCTTCAGGGGAAGTTGATTCGGTTGAGACGAGTGTAGGGTTTGGTCAGCGGCGATAGCAGGTCGACTGCCGGATCGGATAGTTGATAAAAGTTGGTTGGTCGAAATCGCACGTAGATTCGTTAAATCGGTTAGGACGAAATACCTAAACAGGGCCGAGTCAGAACGTGTTACGACTTCCCAGGCGGATCAACCGCGGTGACAGGATCGCGCCGAAGTGTAACAGTAGACGAAGGGGGAGTCCCTAAACAGGGCCGAGTCGGAATAGTGATACGATTTCCAATCACGGAGACGGGATTCGCGGTGATGTGTATCACTTGACGAAAGTGATAGTCCCTAAACAGGGCCGAGTCAGAGCGGTGTTACGACTTCCAGGGCGGATCACCGCGATGGCGGGATCGCGCCGAAGTGTAACAGCTGAGGCTGGAGTCAGAGAGGAGATACGCCTTCCAGGGCGGATCGACCGCGGAGACGGGATCACGCTGAAGTATTCTCTCGACAAAGCACCGGAAGCTCACAAAGGTAGCGTACTACATTTTGATCCAGGTATTTACTTGACCCTCCACTGAGTCAGGTTGTGACACAAGGTCGGTTTTTAACGCGGGGACCCGAGTGTTTTCACCCGGGCCGCTGGTCATAGCTTGTCCAAGTTGGTCAGAGCTGGTCATAGCTAGTCTTGTCATAGCTGGTCCAGGCCGGAGCCGGCCCAAACTAGTCGTAGCCATGATACTACCAGCGCAGGGACGAATCCCTACACCAGGTAAGTATCAAGTGACGCTCTCAACCAAATGGCCGACAAAGCGAGCTATCTGCGAACAGATACTACACTTTGATCCAGGTATTTACTTGCCCCCCCCCCCATACACTGAGTCAGGTTGTTACACAAGGTCGGTTTTTAACGTGGGGACCCGAGTGTTTTCACCCAGGCCGCTGGTCTTGGCTGGTCATAGCATGTCCAAGCTGGTCTAAGATAGTCATAGCTTGTCCAAGCTGGTCATAGCTGGTCCAGGCCGGAGCCGGTCCATGCTAGTCGTAGCCATGATACCACCAGCGCAGGGACGAATCCCTACACCAGGCAAGTATCGAGTGAAGCTCTCAGCCAGAAGCAACGATTTATAAGTAAAAAATTTTTTTTTCCGTTTAGGGTTTTATCAAGTTTATGTATAAATTTTCTTTTTATGTGTTCGTTTCATTTTACACAATTAAACAATGACTAGAAATTTCTGAAGCAGCACTCCCATTAATTTTAGCCACTGCAAGCATCACCAGCAGAATGAAGTTTAACTAACACACACACACACACACACACACACACACACACACACACACACACACACACAGAGGGTGTTTCATTAAGAAGGATCAAAATCAGTAGTAAATAAATCAGTGTTATTGGTGAAAATTTATTTATTTCTCTATTGGATCATATTATTTAAGTCATGGCAATTATATGAGAAAAATAATATCGCCCAAATGTCCGCCAAGGCTTCGGCGTCACACCTCCACTCGATGGTCAAAATCTTTGATGATGTCTCTGCATAGTTGCTCCTCGATCTCACCAATATGCCTTATTATCTCATCCTTCAGCTGTTGAATTGTTGTTGGCTTGTTGGCATAGACCTTACTTTTGAGATGACCCCAAAGGAAGAAATCTAAAGGCGTCAAATCGCACGATCGTGGTGGCCAATTGACTTCACTGTTTCGAGAGATGATGCGACAGGAACTTTTTTTTTTGAACGTCCATTTTCGTAATAGGCTTTGATAACATTAACACGTTGTTTGTTAATCTTTCCATGGTTGAAATTGCCAAAGACTTAAGTTGTTAAATCTGAAAGAAAAAGAAAAAACATCATTAAACGCTTAAACTTAATTCACATTTAAAATCGGTCCAAGTTATTGGGGCACCTTTTATATTTGAATGGATTTTATCCGATGTTATTTCTTTATTTCTAACATTATTATTTTTTTTTTTTACTCAGTACACGCATTTGATTGCTATCACAGTTTTTTCCCCTTAAACCGTGAAATTAATAACAATCAGCTAAGATTAAGAAGTTCTAATAAAGAAAGACAGTGCCTTTGACAAGAATCTTTTGAATGAATGTCGGATTCAAAATCCATTCAAAAATTACTGTTGTTTATCTTTCGGGTACGAAATTCACGCTCGCAGTTATAGATTTTTGTAGAAATCCCAAACTAGAAACATTGTGTAGTCAATAAATAAATAATTTAAAACTTGCTCTATCAACGTGGTGTCCGTAGTCCAACTGGTAAAGACAAGTTCCAGTGGAAAAAAAAACGGTTTTCCCTGATGGAAAAAGAAATACGGGTTCGATTCCAGTCGGAGGCCCCAATTTTTTTTTAGAAAGATTTCTCAATCTCGGCTGGTTTGTTATTAATTTTACTGTTTAAGAAAATAAAAACACAAGAATAGCAACTCAAATACATGTACCCACTAAAAATAACGTTTATAGTAATAGAGAAATATGTGTGTGTGTGTGTGTGTGTGTGTGTGTGTATGTACATTATATGACACTCTCTCCGCCTATAGCAGAATATGCACTGTTATGAAATAAAATAAGACATATCTCGGCTGATTTGCAGGCAAATAAACTAACATACTCAAGAGCGAGAGTCGGATGTGAATGGGAAAAGGCCCCGTCACAAAATGACCATTATCGTCGTTTACGTATAGGCCCGACGCATAGAATAATATTTCAAAGTGCTTCTATTTTTCGACCAATAAAAATGCTTCCCTCCTAATTATACTCGCGTCGTTTTTCGAGCCCGTTAAGCCATAAAAAACGCCATAAAAAGGGTCACACGGGGAAGTACAAAGCAGTCAACGGAAGGCCGGGGAAGAGATCTGTCACGGCCAGTCTGGACAGTCAGCAGCAGGAACGTCACGCCAACCAGTGGGAACTACTATGAGAGATCAACCCGGATCGACAGCCGGCCTATGAACTATACCACAGGTAGCTGTTCCAAAACCACACGTTCCTATTGAAATAAATCACGTAAATCTATTTCTGCTGTTGTCGTATTTCTATCTTGCAACCATACGCTTGTCTATAACAGCACTCATATAACTCAATTCAATCCAGAATTCACGGTCCTGGGTAGCTTGGTTTAAGGATCCAACATCACATCAATCTATATTTTGATAATCCTTTTTTGTTATGCTTGATGTGACCATATAACTTAAGTGTTTTTTTAATCTCTGTTTATGTGAACGATTGGAATCAGACCTGTTGTGTCCAGAAGGGTTTGTATTCTTATGCGATCTGTTAGGCAATTGTTGGTCATGAATCGTATGATGTGATTTTGGAATTGATTCTTTTTTAAGAAGTGTTATCGTCCAGTTCACGCAATCCAGACCGTAAAGCAATGTGTGTGGAATACATGCGTTGTAGATCTTAACTTTGATTTTGTAGGGACTATGAGAGGACGTTCAGAGGGATTTGTTCTTTTTAAATGCTGCCCAGCAAAGACCTATTCTATGTTGAACAGGAGCTAAACCTTTATTCCAAGATAAAAGTTTGTGGCCAAGAGAGACAAGTAACTGAATTTATGTGTATACACTGACATGCCAAAATATATGAAACTGTTGGGATTGCTATGAATTAGTGTGTAATCAGAAGGGTTTTAGGTTTGTGGTAATAAACGTGAAAAGCATGTTCTTCATATTAATCACAACAATTTTAGCGTAGACATACAAAAGGAATAAATCTCAAAGGCAATATTGAACGAAGAAACAAAGGTAGTCGTGAATTCAATTAGAAACAAACATTGAATATTTATGTACAAATAAATTACAATACAATTTTGGAAAAAGTTGTGTTTCAGTTGAAATAACTGAATTGTTGAACAAAAGTTGAATCGAGTATTTTATGAACTCAAAGTTCATGAATGTTCCTTTGTTTAGGAAAAGTGTTCACATAAAAATTTGAGGAAAATTTATCGAGAGATAAATTTTAAAGTATTGTAGTTGCGAGATTTTTTTGCTGAATTTTGTATGTTTTTGTTTTGGCAGAGTTATTCACCTTGGACCGTATTTTTTATATATATTTGCTTTAGTAATAATTTCTGTTTGGTAGTGTAGAATAACACTTTTTTAGAAACGTACAAAGATTTCAGAGAGAGAGAGAGAAAGAGGTTGAAGGTTGAGTCAGGTGTTGACGCGCGAAAAGTCCTTTAAGTCAAGATGTAGACACGCGTGGATCTCTGTAGAAATCTCTCTGAGAGTGAATTGCTGACTAGTGAATCGGACTAAGATTCGTCCTTTTATTTACTCTGCGAAGATTAGATCGGCTCCCAGCGCATTCGCGCCAACATTTATCCTGGGGCATCTCGACCAATAATAAGCCGAGTTTCGCAATGTGTGGTGTTGATTGGTCGAAACTAGCTCTTATGGAAAATTCCGCCTTTAAACGGGTTGAGTGGAAAAATACGGACGATTCTACAAAACTAGCATGAATAATCTAATATTCAAATTTGGAAGAAATTTCCAATAGTTGCTTTTATTGGATCAGAATCATGAAGATGATGTGCCACGAAGTCCAGTTATGAGATTATTAAGTAACATTTAGAGGATTAAATTTTTCTGAATCTCAGCTTGGTAGAGAAAGGTTAAATCACGCATTAAAAATGACTTGAATATTTATTCAAGTTTCTCAGTTTTGTTTTCATCAATCAAGATCCTTTAGAATAATTGTAACAAAGAAAGAAGGCTTGGACAATTTAACAATCATCGGCGATATAGAAGGCAGGGGGAAATAGCGACAAACCTACTTAATGTGTTTAGGGGAATGGATGGTAGAACAATGACAAAAAGAAATAGTAAAAATTACTTAGAGAAACAAAAGACAGGAACTTGTGACGAGCCATGATTTTTCACATTCTGAAACGACAAGGCACATAAGAAATTAACTAATCTTCTCCCATGTGTGTATCTTGTCTCCATAAAAAGACGCAGAAATATTAAATAAAGTTTCACCGACTTTAAAAGATCAAAGACATAAAGGAGTAATAAATTGAAAGACAGCAAACCAGTTTGTATTTCTTTCATTTCCACTTTTTCTTTCCTTTCATCCACTTTTCTTTTATCTTTTTGTCGGGGTTTCTTACCGGCCCTTTGCCTGTCCTCTTTCAGAACTCCTTTTTTTCTTAATCCTCCTCCTCCCCCTTGCCTTTCCCAACTCTTTTGTTGTATAGAAATGAACAGATTTGTAATTGAGGCCTACAGGCTATATATACGTAACACTTTTCACAGAACACACAGATATTCCACTGATCCAAGCTGAAGTGCTGATCAGTACATCAATAATCCAATAATTTCGATCAATAAAACACGATTCATGGATGTGAAGCTTGTATCAAAAATATTTATTTATAAATCTCCAATCAAGTGAAAAGGTGATTAACATATTTAAAAAAAAAATGCCTAAAAATATTTAACATAAAGAAATTAAATGTTATAGATTGGCATAAGTATATCTTCAATATCTTATATTAAAATAAAATGAAAAAGTCAATACTATGGGCAAGCATTCAAATCTTGGCTTTGTGACACAATGCAATAGACTATCTCATCTTTGGTTATAACTTGGCAAAGATTAGGGTTACTTTGTAGATAAGGTCAAGCGTATAGTCGTATTTGCAGTAGTAATTTGTATAATGGTAATTGCTGATAGTTACTTAATAAATGTACAAGAAAGAAGAATGCTCCCAGAATTAGGCACTTGAATTCCTGAACAAGTATGATTTTCAGGTCTGAAGATTGCGTTCGAGCATAGGACAGACTGTCGCCATTCGGTGTTGACATCAGTATCCACATTTTTATCTTTACACAGGTTATATCACGTATATGTGCACTACAATAAACGGCTTTTATTTTTGCTTGAACTCTTCCTTCTTTTGCCTTTCATGCCATTTGCACCATCAAATGTCTGAGCTATCAGTTTTTGTCCATTTCCTTGAAGTATTGTGTCTAATTGTTCTAGAATTCGTTTTGATATGTCATCTGCAGTTTGTTTTAACCTATCATTTTAGTATAGCTTAAAACACATATATACACACACACACACATATATATATATATATATATATATATATATATATATATATATATATATATATATATATATATATATATATATATAGATAGAGAGAGAGATAGAGAGAGAGAGAGAGAGAGAGAGAGAGAGAGAGAGAGAGATAATGTACACATATTCAAGTGGTTAGAATGTTCGCTTTCCAACTGGGTTCGAATCTCACCATGGTCGATTTGTCATGATTTTTTATTATATAAGTGGACATTGAGGTCAACGCCCAGTCACGACAGTCTATTTAATGCTTAAACGCAATCTTCAGGCATTGAAGTTTAAGTATTAAATAGACTGTCTGGATGTTGACCTCAGTTTTTATTTTTATATTTACATACGATCTGTCCCTGATATTAAGCACTTTAACCCATAAATATAGCATATCTTAAAACTATATTTTTATCACATATATATATAAGAGAGAGAGAGAGAGAGAGAGAGAGAGAGAGAGAGAGAGAGAGAGAGAGAGAGAGGTTGCAAACTCTGGGTTCAAATCATTATTTGGGAATTACTTTTATTTGGCTATGATAGAAAAGTCTGGATATGAAGCAATATTTATGGAATACTTTAACAAGAAGAAGATTGCAGGATTCCTGATTGGGAATAAATAGTTAAAATATTTTTCCTGCTTATTCTACTGGATGTTCAGCTACTACTTGTTTACGAGCACACCCGTTTTCCAGGGTGGCTAGCCAAACCTTAATACAGACTCCTGCTATGTTGTCTATACTGCAACTATTCTGAGCAGACCTTAGTTACAGTTTCTAGGAGAGAGCGCATTATCTGGGGTGATCAATGTTTTGAACAAAGCCAGTACGCTCAAACCCTCAGTGACTTACGTGCAAGTACAACCATCGATGGCTTCTGAACTGTTCCGTCCACCCAATTTCACTCACAAGGCTCGGGTATGGTTTTCAGGCACTTTCCAAAGACGCCGCGCACAGGATTTAATTTCCCATGCCGATAATATCAGAATGTCACTTCCCTAACCAATTGTCCATGTTGAGATTCGAACTCTTGTCTCATTGTTAGAAATGAACATTCTAATCACTCGGCTACGCATTATTATTATTAAAAAATTTTTCAAGTAAAATGTAGTAATTTAGATAGGCAATTTGTTTTCTTTCCTGGGAGAGTTTTAAATTGTTCACATTTTAAAGAAGAGTTAGTAAGTAAACAAAAAAAAACTACTTCATCACATGAAACTTTAGTTGAGTGGAAGAAGTGATTTTATGCTAACTCTTGTTCCATTTTTATTTTTCGGAGAAGTCAACAGATTTTCCTGCATTTGCTAGTGTAGCAATTATTAGCTAGAAGAAAAAGAAGAGGAATGAAGATGGGTGTAAATGAGAGGTACTAAATGAAATACCAATATAACAAAACGAATGCCAAAAGCTGAACAACGAAAAAACAAAAAACAAATCAAACAAAATAAACTAACGTATATCTGCAAATAAAACAAAAGGAGAATTAAAAACAAATATAAATATTCTCGTCTTTCTCTTCATCATCATCATCATTGGGATATGATGAATTTACGACTGATTCAGTGAGCGTTAAAGGAGACATTCTGATCTTAGCAATTTTCTTTTTTTTATTTGGGCAAAGATGTAGAACTTTTTTGCGTTTGGCGGGATGAGGCTAGAGGAGAGGTGGTAGATACAGAATGCTGGGGATGGGGATGGGGAAGGCATGCTCTGAGGGGAGGAAGTGCAGGGTGTGGAAGTAGTGGACTATTAGAGGGAGTGAAGCAATAAAACTAAAAGTCAACTAACAACACACATGCAGACGCGCACGCGCACACACGCACACACACACACACACACACACACACACACACACGCGCGCACACAAAAGGATGTGTATAAAACATTATATGTATAGGAAGCAAACAAGAATAGACAGTGATTTCCTGGAGCAGCTGTCTATGTAGGTCATATATAACATTTGTAGCAGACTGTTTTAAGCTGTGTTTTTTTAAAAACACAAACAGCATCCAAAGTTAGAAACATTGATGTATTAGATTGCTGTATATCGCTTATTATTCGCAAATAAAAATGCCTTCAGTGTAGCAGCCGACTCATTGCGTGATCTCTTTTTATTTTCGTTTTCTCCCACTTTCCTTTCTTTTATCGAAAAATGCAGGCTGCAATGAGTATTGCACTCAACGGCAAAAACAATTAAACAGTTTTTAAACGAAAATATCCCTTTTCTTTTTCAAGTTTTTGTTGTTTATTGTCTATTGATATTTAAATATATAAATAAATATTTAGTCTCTAGTCTAAATATTTTTAGTCTCTAAATATGTAAATAATTGTCTATTGATATTATTATTAAGCTTAACTCACTTTGACACAAGGTTACATATGTAGAGCATACGGGACCAACCAGACAACAGTGTTAATCTAAAAGTTTTTGTGATATTTTTGGCACAAGGCCACATATGGCGAGCACTCACTAAAGACAAAACAAGCTAAAGTAGTAATATTTTCTCTAGTACAAAGTTTCAAATTCCACTGGGATTTGAACACACTAATTAATAATATTTAATTAATATTATTTATTAATTAATATTTATTAGGCTTAATTCAATCTGGCACAAGGTCACATATATGTAGCACACTGTAAAGACAAAACAAGTTTGTAGGCATACAAAAGGCGATTATCTCTCTTTGGTGGAGATAAATCGTATAGGTCACATAACAGCTGTTTAGAGATGTCACTCCATACAGTGACGAAAGCAGCAGCCAAATTAAGTTCATTTACAGCAGGCAAACTGAAAGGTTTATTTTTTTAGCCAAGCAGTTTACAAGGTCATGGTGCCATTTCCCTTTGGGAATTTATTTTTCCGAGATATAGGATGAAACTCCAGCTTGCAGCCCTCAATTAAGAAAAACCCAAGACTCACTGTTCCCTGTCTTTGAAATATGTCCTTGGCTGGGACACAGATGAATCTGGTCTGTTTGAATCTGGAGTCCTAAACATGGCTTCTCCAGACACAAGAGTATCGCCATATTATATGTAAGACCCTTCCTTTTCATTTCACTTTACACTGTGTAGATATATGTGATATATTTTTCTCTGCATGGGAAATATATATATATATATATATATATATATATATATATATATATATATATATAGTTTTGTGTATGTCTTAATAGTATAAAAGTCTCTCTGAGAACAAGGTATGTTTGTCATTCCTTTTCCTTTTCAGCCATTCGTTTCATCCATGAACTATGGTGTTATTATATCCCGGATATTATAATACCCATAACAGGGGAAATACAAATGGGAGAATAAGTTTTTTATCATAGTTATCTCATGTTACAAGCTAAAGTAGTAATAATCTAGTAATGCTACAAGTTTTAGACACACTGACATTTGAACTCACTACACAGTAAGAATTGATATTTACTAAGCTTAGTTCACTTTGGCATAAAACTATATATATGGAGCAGTAAGTAAATACCAAACTACAGTTGTAATATTTCCTCTGGAACAAAGTTACAAATTTTAACCACGCACTGGAATTTGAATTTATGACACAGTAAGAATTAATAGTTCTGAGTTTGACTTTGTCTGGCATAAGATCTCATATGCAGCACACTCAGTGAGGATCAAACTCACAAAGCTATCAGATTAATTTGCAAAAAATCTTGTGAACGATATTTAACTCCCTACTACAATTCTCGTTTTTTATGCATTTACATGTTCCAACTAAGTATATCAAATGACGATAAATCCTCTGCGACTTCCAGCACCTTCCTCAGTATTCTTTCCAAATCCAGCACTGCTATAATCTGAACAATCTTAATCATTCCTCAAATTTCTAATTTCTCCATTACTCATAATAGTAGCAGTATTAACATCAGTCATAACTGTGGCTTTTGATGGAGATCAAGTGACAGTAAATCTTACCACTATTACAAACACACTATACAGTATACTAACTGATTTTAGTAATGCTATCATTTGGATAGATCAATTCTAATCCCTCTGCAAGGATTTTTAGCACTGTTTCAAGTGTGCCAATAATGATGGGTATAATCATCACCTTCCTATTTATCATTTCAGTTCTTTCACAAAATTTGTATATTTTTCCAGTTTTTCACTTTTTAATCTGTGGTCTGTTGGAATAGCAACATCAACAATCTAACAAATTTTTCTTTCTTGATGACTAGAAAGTGCCAGATTTAGACTTAGTGAGACCCTAAACTATATAAAGCTTGAAGACCCCGTGTTAAAAAATAACCCAGAATTTTTAAAGCCCTCTCATACAAATCTAAATTTTTTTTAACTCCCTGCTGATTGTGAACCCTTAAGCCATAGCTTGTTTAGCATATGCTGATATCAAGCACAAGAACTAAATCTGGTCTCCTGGCCTGGATTGGGTGATCCATTTGAATTTCAAAGTTTCATAGTATTTTACTTCTATTCTCTAAGATAACTCCTGGTTTTGCATAGTAGTAATAGACATTGGGAGACTATGGATTCAACGAGGTTGGTTAGATAATCCTTGTTACAGACACTTATTTAGGCACATTTATGTTTCTTTTTCTGTGGTTTATACTGTAACTAAGCTGAGTGGATCTTAGTTCCAGTTTCTGGGAGAGAGTGTGCGCTCTGGCGCAATCAGTAACTACTGAACAAAGCCAGTATGCTCAAACCCTCATTCATGATGACTTGTGACTTCATGCTAGCACATAATATCAATGGCTTCTCAACAGTTTTGTCTACTCAGTTTCACTCAAAAGACTTGAGTTGACTCATGGTATGGTTTTCCCAACAGTGCTATATGATAATATTGCCCTAGAGAGATAATGCAATTAAGAAGACATCACCCTGGCAAATCAGTCATGATGAGATTTGAATCTGGGTCTCATGGTCAGAATGCTAATGATCTAACCACTTGGTATGCTTTGACCATATGTCATTGTTCTTCATGTTCTTACTGAATTTGCTTAATTCCCAGTGGATCACACTTCTTACTCAATTGGGTCAATCACATAAATTAAAGCAGATTTTAATTATAATTATTATAACATGTATTTTCATGTTCACATCTGATAGATGCTATTACTGAGGATTAAGTCTTTTCAAATCTCCAGTATTTTCCTCAGTAACCTTGAAGATTCCAGTACTATTGTGATCTGGGCAATGTCAATGTTTTTTGAATCTCTAATATCTTCAACAATTACTCTTGTAATTTTGGCAGAATTCCAAGTGTGACAATTATTAAAGACATGATTCCAAAACCTTCATGTTTCAGTTTCTTCAGTGCCTAGGTGGGATTTTGCTATTTTTCTATTATGTGTGTTCCTACATCTTCAACCCTTTAGTTTGCTGGTATAGATACTTTCACAATCTCACAGACCATTTGTTTCACCCTCTGGTCTGCTGGTGCAGTTACTTTCACAATTTGGCAGACCTTCTTCCTTATTCACAAAAAACATATCCCATCTTCTTGTTTGGATTGAGGGGTCAGTCAAGATCTTAAAGTCCCAGAAACTGTTTTCATTTTCTCAAACAATATCTAGTTGCAGATCATACCATTATTTTTAAAATAGTTAATCCCAAATTCTTTGCACAATTCCCAGTGTATCACTATCCCTACTCTATCATATTTGCTTTTTATATTTCTTGAGCTAGCTTGCTATATTTGTTTATTATTTACAGATGCATTTCTTTCTCTACAAAGGTGATATTTGGTGTTATTCTATATTTTTCTATTTTATTTTAGTATATTCAATCCTTGGGGGCTGCAATGATAAGAGATTTCATTTCTTTTTGTAGGTGTTTTCTGTATAGCTATCTACATAACTTTTCATCTGTAATAGATTGTATTTTTTTAGTTCTCCCTCAACTATATTCTACTTACATTACTCATTGTTCCCTAGTTTAGCTTAGGAAAGTTCCTGAGTGACTATATGTTGAGCCTTCAAAAAATGATACAATTTTAATAATTTCTATCATTTACTTTTACTTGTAAGATTTTGCTATTCTCCTAAGATAAGCCATTCATTTCCATTTCTGGAGTTTCATTCAAGTAATTTAATATATTTTTAGTAGTCAGTTGTAGTTAATGCTCCTTATTTATTATTTTAGCAGTTCATTTGTTGAAATAGGTTTTCCATTGTACATAACTAGTTCTGCACAATTTTTCTATACTGAATTCTATTCTGATGCCTTCAATGTATTTCTTGATTCAATCAATGCTTTTTTTCACTCTTTATCAATAATTTAAGATTATCTATCAACATTAAATAATTTAATATTTTATGTCTGTGAATTATTATTATTATTGTACATTTGCACATTCATATCAAGTGTAGAATGGTTATTGCTGCAGATCAAGAGACATCAAATTATTCAAATTTATTATTTACATGTCTTATTTTTTATTTTTGTAAAGTTTAGCTAAATTCAGCTTGGAGATTTATAATTCTTCCTATTTATCTCTGTTACTTCATCTTTCAAATAATTATACATACACATAAGTAGTTTTGCATCTGCAGGTGGGCTGCAGTAAAAAAGTGGAATCATAAATCCAATCTTAAACACAGCATTGATTCAAGATAAATAGAACTGATTTTAGCTCTTTGATTCTTTACAATTCTTTATGCAGCATAATGGGGATGATGATTTAGAATATGTACAAATATTTTTTAAATGAAACATTGTCTTTTTGCCTCATTTTTTCTTTACACATGCACACATATTAGGAAAATAAATGAAAAGTAGAAAACATTTTTCATGTGTCACATGTCGTCCTTTAGAACTCCATTGAACTAAAGTGATGTTTATGGTGATGTAGACAATGATGAGAGATACTGATAGACAATAAGGAGAGATGTTGAAAATTTAATCTTTACAATTTTATTTTATTTTTTTCTAAATATATGTTATGGGTATATAGTCTAGCCAATTTCATATAGCTGCTTTTTCTTTGTTTATGTTTTGATTCCTTTTTTTTATTAAATATCCCATATTGTAGTAATAGAAGATCTGCCAAGAAAGGTGAAATGTTATAAGAACCTGGACACAAATTTAGTATGGATGATCTAGCAATTAAAGCACTTTCTATAGACTTTCATTTCAGTGAATTGTTTTGTGTTTTAATTGAAGTATCATTATTTAAATCAAATGGTGAGCAACTAATGCATTGAGTGTGCTGTTTTGTAAAAAGATGCTTTTTATCTGTTCTAATGAAGTACTAAAGGACAAAATGCTCCGCATAAAAATTTTTCCACTTTGTCATTGATTTTTTCCTAACATTGTTCTGGTATATAAAAATTTATATATCATTTTCTTCCCACTTATTTTCAGGAAGGTCCAACTTTCCAGTCAACTTTGATCTTCAAAAATTCAAATCATTATCTTCTGTCTTCTTAATTCTTGTTCTTTTATTGTTTTTTCTCTTTAATAGTGTTTTGCTTTTCTTATATTCTCTAAAACTCGGTCACTCCTTGCATCTTAGCATCTTTATTGCCTTGCGTGGGCTGAAATGATTAAAAAACAAAAAAAAAAAGAAAATGAATTTCTTCTATTGCATTTCTCACCTGTAGAATTCTCTTCTGGCTTCTTACTTTCAAGTAAACTTTTATCTTCAAAAATTTAAATTCAATGTCAATTGTTTTCTTTTGCCTTCTTATTTCCTGTTCTGTTATTGTTTTGTTTTCTTACCTTAATAATGTTTTCTTTTTTTCATATTCTTCCACACTCAGTAACCTCTTGCATCTTAGTGGCTTTATTGCCTTGTGTTATGGGAACTTATCCATAATAATAATGGACTATTCCGGACATCATTAATACTGCGCCTCAAGAGGGAGCAGCGTTCAGAGTCAGAGAGTCAGAGACAGTCACGTCAGACGATTACTGTAAGACATTGGAATAGTGATACTTGTCGAGACAACATAGTTCACTCTAACCAAATCTGATAGTCATTACTAATACTTCTACTTCTTTGTACATATTTCTGTTTGTAATATATCTGTGTTATTCCATACCTGTGTTCGAGTTATTCTTCATTGGTTCTACCTTGGGCCATCACCGTGGTACAAGGATCTTGGACCATAACACCTTGCTTGTGGTGAAATGATTTAAAAAAACTAGTCAGATGGCAGTGGTATATCTAAGATATTACAAGTAGGACACATGCCATGGGCACCATTGGTGGTGGGTATGGTGATATGATACCACAGAACATTGAACAAATAATTTGTAATTAAATATTTATTAATTAGGCAAGAAGCACACATCTTTGATGCAGAATGCTACTCTTAGGTCAATATCAAACTATCAAGATGTGAAGAGCTAAAATTTATTGTTCAGTATGAAGATGGGAGCATGTTCCTAAGTCTTCATATTGCTTTAAAAGAATATATTCATGAAATTGTCAAGATTTAAATTTCTTTCAAATAAAATATAACAAATAAGGTAATCCTTCACTTAAACTTTCATTTTTTATCTTTAAATGTTATTTTTATTGTAAATATTACCATGGCCAATGGCACTCTGGACATTGGGTATTTGGTGGTATCAAGCAGGGTTTCAAGGCACCAGATCAGTGAGCAGAGACTCTGAAAGAGGTGATTGTCATATTCAGCCTGGAAGCCATATTGTTTCAGATGGCTGTGCTGTTTATACTGGAATTAAGGGAATCAACCATGAGTATACTCTCAGAATATCATTATTCATCAGTAGCATTTTGTGGATCCTGTGGTACAAGAACAGTCCTATGTTTTCAACATTTATTTGCTGTAAAGTCCACCATTACCCATTGTAATAATGTTTAATTATAATAAACATATATACCTTGGTCTTATTGATTTTTACACCTGTTCAATGTTTGATGACAGATGATAAGTAATACAGTCAACTACAACAGCATGTATTAACCAATTCTAGTTAACCAAATATTATGGTTCCTAATAAGAGTTGTAACCACTACTACTGAATTGTATTACAATGTAAATGTGAATGAAATTGAAACTAACATGACTTATAAATCCAATTCTTCGTATCACAGAGAGAGGATTGCAAGAAACTGGTTAATGGTGTTCAATTTCACTGAAAATAAAAAGAATCAAAATGTTCAGCTCTATGGTAAACAGCATTTACCAGAAATAATGAAAGAGCTTCCAACAAGATTTAAACTCACAACCCCTGTTCTTAAGAGCTTGTCTTACAAAACAAATACGACTGATTAGGCTATGGAAGCCAACTTGCAGATATCATTCAAATTCAGACACATAATTACATTTTTTCTGACTCAATCTTTGCTCTACACCGTATTGTTTGTTTACATCTTGTAGAAATAGTAGTAGATATAATATTTTGAAGTTGTTCAACTTTATCAGAAGCATTATTAATAATTTTTTACCATTTGTATATATGTGTACATACATGTTTTTCTACATTCATGTTGAAGAATTATCAGACAGAAATAACAAAAGACTTCATTGATGACTATATTCCATCCAAAATTACTTGCATACTGAATGGATGTACTGTATATAAGACCCCTTCACTCAATTTATATTTAATATTACAGTATTTTAATGTTAGGCAAGGTACAAGTACTAGTCATAAACACTAGCCTACCAGATACTGCAATTTCACACATCAGTCCATGGAGAATTTTTTTACATTTTTATATGAAAAGGTTGCTGTCAAAAATAGTAAATGTGACTACATAAATATTTATAATGTGATTTTATAATTTATAATGCGATTTGTATAAATATTTTATTGGTTGAAAAAAAAAAAAAATTAAATATTCCTTTTCAGTCAAAAAAATAACAGATACTTAGCTTTGATCTTTAAAAGGGAAGATAGCAACTAATAAATTTATATGAGCTATCTATTTATTTCAATGCTATTTACACATTAAAAGATTAACAAATATTTTAGAAATTACTGCTGATTCAATGTCAATAGAGCGACATAGAGACATCATAATTTATGTAGATAGACAAGTAAAGAAAGATGACTATCCATACCATATTTGGGCACCTCGACGTGGTGTAATAGTTAGCAAGCTTGTCTCGCTAGAACATTTACAACTGAGTAGCGAGTTCGATCCTCACTGGGTGCTTCCTACTTTCGGCCCTGTGCCACATCTAAGCTGTGCTTAGAAAATCACTATCCATACCATATTATAAATATTACAAGTACACAAATGTACTCTCTATGAAAGAGTATTGTTGAGCATTGATTTCAGTGATATAGAATTGCTTGCTTTGAAATATCATTAAAATTAAAATGTCTTCTTTATCTGAAAAGTGAGGGGATATTTCTCAAATTGTACCCACAGAAAGAGATCTTGCTTCACTTTTAGATTTTAACAAAAAGGTTTGGTATGAGAAAGCATTTTTAGATCTTCCAGTGAGGACTGAACTTAGCTTTAGAAACTAACTCTTCCTTAAATCAGGGATCAGTAAAAGTTTGGGAAATTGGGTCAGATTAGCAACAGTTTTTGAACTTAGGAGCCAAAACAAATTAAATCTAAAAAGATAAAATGTAAAATTGATGTAATGGAATAACTTGTCACCTCCATGAGTGGAGTTTACTGTAGGTAGTAACTACCTATAAGTGGCTGTAAGTCAACAGACTACGGAGACTAGCTGGGATCTGTTACTCAGCTCTTTGTTGTTGAACTCTCTGCCTTAAGGCAGAGAATTCCAGGCGAGGCTATGCCAAAGGAAAGAATCTCGTCCGGAAAGGTAGACAGACCCAAACCCGTTTATGCAGGGTTTACGGGGAATTTTTGGCCGAGTCTACGGGCTCGGATTGCCCCACATTAAATTCGACCTTGTGCCACATCTACTCCGTGGGGAGGTTGGTAAATATTACTAGCTGGGATCTGTTGAGTATGACTCAGACTTACATGAGAACTACCGACCTTCCAATAGTAGCACTCACTACTGGATTGACTTGCGATGACCTTGTGCATAACTGTTACCTTTATTCTTATTGTACTGGTTTTTTACAATAAACCTTTACTTATTTTATCCACCTTGTTTTTCAAGTATATATCCCTGTTAGCATAGAATATAACAAAAATATAAAATATAAAAATATTTCCTAACCAACTTGAGTTTCTATCTGTAAACAGGAATCACAAGGCTAGGATATATTTTTATTTTAAATGGCTCTCACTACTCTCTTATTTAAATCCCATGGAAAATAAATGCACCCAAAACTTTTGTATTTGAATATTATAGAAGCTATATTTTTTTAAATGAATCCAGAAGTGGACTTCATTTTGGTGACATTGGTCTTTTTGTTGTGCAAACACTCTAAAAGTATCTTCTTTTATTTGACAGTAGTTTGGGTTTTGGCAACAAGATTGTTAGTTTTTGTTCTTGGCATAAGCTACAAATTTTTATTCTTCTTGTGTAACTTTTATTTTTCTTTCATTATGTCCCACATCATATTTGATCTCAGATTTTTTCTTCCTAAACAGGATATTTTTAACCATTTATTTTGAAAGGCCTTAAATAATATTTTCCATTATGAACATAAATGCTAATACAATCCATTTAGCAGTAGTGCTAAAAAGGAAGAATCAATAAGAATGATGCAATCTTTTTTTTCTAAGATAAAACTAAATCAAACTATGGTTCAAAATTTGTGCTTCCTATCTTCAAAGTTGACTGTAAAATATGGATCAGTTAAGACCAAGCTAGATCTAGTCTGTTTCATCTTCGAAAATATATTCTCACATATGTCAAATAATAAAATGAATTGCTGGGCAAAAGATTTTTAAAATATCTTTCATATGAGAGACATTTCTTTTTTTTAAGTTAGTTAACTTCATTTTTTTATATTTATCATTCAACATGTCACTGGAGTGTGGGTTAATTGATTCTATCTGTGGTCATGATGGGAGATTTTTAATGATGCACAAATAAAAGAGATTTTTTTTCTTATTTTGTACATAATAATATTAAAGGAAAAATTAAACAAAAAATAAAACATACTGGACCATATTTGTATGTTTCACTTTATAAATAAATAAACTGTGACATTTAATAAAAAGAGAGATTACTTTGCAATGTGGAATGCAAAATTACAAGTGAATATAGCAAGTAAAGTAAAACCACAACTAACCATATGAAAGGCCACTTTTCATCCAAAGAACATGATTCTGTTTATATGGTAGAATTGGAAACTATGCTCTGAATGCCTTCTCAAGAACCAGATGAGTGCTTCATGCAAGTACTGCTCTCAGTTACATTGACTTACAGTTAGCATTAGTATCACTTGAAATTTATAAAATCTTTCTTGAAAAACGTTTTCAGAAAAATAGGCTTCTCAAATCCACTGCTTTCACTCTCATTAGTACTGATGGGAGTTCCTGCCCTAACTTTTTGTTTAAGGTAGTGTGGGAAGTCAACACCTTGATTATATCATTATTTTCCCTTTGAGTTATATATGCTATCCGTTTTAGTTGTTACTGCTGTTGGAAGTTTTTAGGGAATGTGGTTTGTGTTATTTGGTACAGTTCTTTGTGATTCTGTAGCACAAGTCTAAAAGATCTGATGAAGCATTGTCTTCTTCAAGACCTTCAGGGTTCACTTGCTTGAAGATATTTTTAATTATTGATATGAGAAAACATTTGTATATAGCTAATAGTTTAGAGATTTATGAATGGGTTGAATTCTAAGCCTATACAAAAGTCTAGGCTTGATGAGCCTATATAGACCAATTGAAAGCAGCAATCAGCAAAAAGCCTCAAGAATTAGTTAAAAGAATGCATGTAACATTTCAACAGGAGAACTTATAACTACATGTTTAATTGGTAATTAAGCAAAACTTGTTACAGCCTGGTTGGAAGTGTTTACTCATCTGACATATTCCATCTTTGGTTGACCATTTATTCTAGTCTTTAGAAAATTCTCTTAATAAAAAGGCTTTCAATTTCTTGAAAGACTGCAAAGAGTGTTTAAAGCAGTTCTTTACTGGGAAAGATTAAAAATTCTGAAAGGATAAAATTATGAAGTTGGCTGAGAGATGGTAGAAAATGATGGAACAAAATGTCAACCAATGAAGGTAATGTTGAAACTAAAATATTTGTCTTATTTATTTACTAATAAACTTTTTATATATCATTAGAAAAGAATGAAAATACTCCTAATAAATCTTTATGATTAATATATGATGAAACATGTCTGAAAAAATAATTGCTTTTCTGTCAAACAGCTAATCAATAAATATTCTATGCAACTTATGATATAAACAGATGTCTTAAACAAATACAACAAAACTTTACTTACGTTTTGACATTTGGGAATAATGTCTGCATCTTTGTAGTTATTATCATAATGTTTCAATCTACTCATATGATTATTGAAGTTAAGCAATGTTAAACCTAAATGGGTGACTGCTTGGGAATACCAGGTGCTGTAAGTGTGGATGTGTGGGTGGTGTAATGGATAACAATTCAAAATTGGAAATCAAAGAGCTGAATTCCAATTCCAGTCAGGTTTGTTATATGCACATATGTGAAAATACTCTTGGGAAATATGAAACCACTTCTGAATTAACTGTCATCAATTTCCATTTCTTCTGGTTCTTACTCAGGGTATTTGTTTTATGTTGTACATTGGGTGATACGAGACTATAATTCGTATTGAATACCATAGAGAGTTCACCAGTTGCTGCAGCAGGGCCCCAAGACCTGTAGGGGTATCATACGGTTTCTGGCCTAAAAGTAGTTAATCTATTTTCTGTGTTGCATTCTTCAACCAGCTGTAAATTGGGGTGCCATGAAATCAAGGGACCTGCTCCTTGGGTAGAATGATGTGAGACGTCAATAACTGGGTAGATCTTACAGGGGAAGTGACGGTTACCTGATTGTTTCCATGCACTTGTACACAGTACTGCTGGTTACTGAGTATCTCCACACTCCTTCCTATTTTCATCCACCAACAAGGGTAAGGGACATTTTGATTTTGGATTTGAACAGAATTACCAATTTGTAATTTCCGAAATGGGTGACAATTTTCATTGTAAAAGTGCTCATTCTGTGTATGCCTTTTAGCGATTGCTGCTTCTCTCATTTCACCAATTTCTCTCCACTGTTTACATATCTGGTATTTGTCACATAGGACAGAGGTGGTCTTTGATAACACGACTGTATAACATAATAGCAGGAGACATGCCAAAATCCTGGATGAGAGTGTTACGTTGGGTCAGCAAATCACACGCTGTACAACCATGACACAGCCGACCACAACTGTCCATGAAATTATCAGTGTGTCACATACTGCCCTGGCCTTCCTAGATAACATTAGGGCCACTTGCACCCAATCAGTGTACTGATCATATATAACACAATTTTTACCATGTAGGTCGAAAAGTCAATCACAGTTTGTTGGAATGAGAATTCGGGGTTAGACGGCAATATCAAGAGCTCCTTGGGCTGTGATGGGGTGACACAGTTACATATCTAGCATTGTGCTTTGGTCTGCAGGACACAGGCATCCAAAACAGGCCAGAATAAGCATTGTCTCACATTTGCTAGCATTCCATTTACACCCTAGTGTGCAGAATGTAGGGATTTAAGTACTTCCGCACAAAGTTGTTGCGGTATAACAATTTTATTTTCCTTGACTAGCAATTCAATTCCTCACACATAGGCCTAAACCGAGAGATCACTGACAGGGTGGGGGTGGAGTTTCATGGTGTGATTTGAGGAAAACAATCTGTATATATTTCATCAGAGTCTGACATTTTTCATCAATGGCTGTCACAGCAACGATCCTATCCCCTGTGATAACTCTGGGGTCATTTTTGTATATGAATGTGAACGTAACCTTGATTGGATTGTTGATTGGTTCAACTGCATCAGTTGTGGTCACCTCGTAGAATGACCATCTATGCTTCTATTTTATATGTGGAGATGATATTTGAGGATGTTCTCTCAAGTCCTCTGATGGGATCCATGCTGAGTACTGGAAGGCATTGTCAAGTGTAGCATTGTTTTCCAGTGAGATGTTTAATGCTGAAATTGTAAACTAGTATGTGTTCCTTGAAATTAAAGAGATATGGGTTCTTTATGCTTTTGAGGACATGGTGTGAGAAAATTTTTATAAGTGGTTGATGGTCAACAGTCACTAGCAAATTTGGGCATCCCAATATAAAATTCCGACATGATTCTATCCCATAGACAAGAGCCAGGACTTCACCTTTGACCGGTGCATAGCAGGATTCTGCATCATTGGTAAAGCGAGATCCAGCCAAAATAATTTTCCAGGGATCATCACTGCAATTTGGGTAGCTTCACCAGGGCAATTACAGTGTTTTTGAAAAAGAAAGTAACCGATTCCCGTTTTGCTGTAATCTCTTGAAAGGCATGTTGATTTATTGACCTCGAAAATTTTGACTACAACATTAATTTTCAGCATGATTACTCACTTCAACTCGTCAAAAAGTTGGTCAAGTGTTTTGTCCCCACAAAATTCTTGGTTTTTTGAGTGCAGTAATTCCCAGAAGGAGGTCATCACTTCAGCTTGCATGAATGCATAAGATACCTGATTCATCAGTCCAAACCATGATCTGATGCTCATGATAATTGTGGGCATAGGAAAGTGAAGGATGGCCTCAGTTATTTTGTTTGTGGGTTTCACACCATTGGCCATTATTGAGAACCCAGCAAACTCTACCTCATTCTCTGCAAAATGGAATTTGTCAGGGGCAAACACAATCCCTTCTTCCCACAATGAATTATATATTCCACTCTGTGACAGAACGAGAACTCTATAGAATCATCCCAAAGGAGGCTATTGTATATGCAACAGGTTTTTTGAACCATGTCCACTGTACAATTCTGTGTAGAATGAGTTGTTTGTCAAAAGTCTAAGGTTCAGAAACACATGAAATATGCTATCTACAATTTTGCTTCCAAATGATTCATCTGCATATTTATGTCAGTCTTTTCCCCATAGTCTGCAGAGATCCAAACCCATACATAAGCCCCTATCTCCTAACTTGTATTGATCATGCAACTTGGTGAATCAAAGTGCAGCCACTAACAGATCTGTGGTGGATGCATTTATAAGCATGTGAATTACTAGGTTTGGAGTTCCACTATATGTCATCACAGACAGAGGAAGTCAATTTGAAAGTGTATTGTTCCAAGAACTGTCAAAAGTAGCAGGCTTCTATGGATTATGAACTACCACATATCACCCTGAAGCTAATTAATGGCTTGGTGGAGAGAACACACTGAAAGTAGCCATAATGACTCATAAAGAGCTATGGATAAACATGATATCAATAGTCCTGTTATACATTAGTAGCATACCTAATGAGTAAGATTTTTCACCTTATATCGCAGTCACAGGTGCCCCCATATTGATCCCACATCTCTTGGTTGATGACCCCAATGCAATGAGAGATACCTCCATCAGTATATACAGGGATTAGTTAAATCCATGGAACAATTTGAGGTGCATAATTTGGATGAAGGACACCATCACACCACTAATAAAATGTTCATCCCCAAATTACTGTGACATTGTATAGCTTAGGGTTGATTGAATCAGAAAACCTTTAGAAGTACCCTATACAGGGCCTTACAAAGTTCTGACACAAAATGGTAGATATAAACAATGGAATCCATACACAAGTGTCAATTAAGAGGTTAAAATTTTACATTGGGCCTACTAAAGATAAAATAAATCCCAGTGACGCAGATGAAGAAGATAGCACAACAGTCAACAAGAATGTCAATAATAATAATAATAATAATAGTGCTAGTCAAACTAATAAATCTAAGTCAGGAAGAAATCTAGGTAGAAGGAAAATAATGACTTCTACTTTGAGATATGTCTTTTGGGTGGGGACTATTGTGTTGAGCCCAAATGTAAAATAATAAAATATAAAAATAAAATGTTTAAAAAAAAGAATTCAAATTAAAATAAGGCATTTGTTTCCTTTAAAATCCAATATTCCTTTTTCTCTCACTCTTTCTACCCTTCTCTCTATACTTCTCTTTCAAGACAACCCTCAAATTAAAAAAAGAGAAAAAAGAAGAAAAGACTTAACAATGGTTGTGAAATGGAAGTTTGTTGATCCAGGGTTTTGTTATTGTGACTAAAAATCTACCAAAATAAGAGAGGATCCATGCAAAACTTCTGCTAGAAAAAAAAGGAAATAAAAGTTATGCCGAAAAATAATAAAAGCAAAAACTTTTGATGTTAGCCAAAACCAAGCTTTGTGCCAGGTAGTCAGGAGCCTTTCTTAAGTGTATATAAAGAAATAGCCAATAGGCAGCAGCAGAGAAGGGAGATCCAGAGAAAGTAGCCAAGAATGTCATGTGAAGAAACTAGCAATCATTATCTTAAAACATTTTCTGCCCTTTTGCGGGCTGAGAAAGCAAAGATTGATGTCCACAACAAGTTTCCAAAGTAACCACACTACTGACTACTACCAAGGTATGACTCATAAACTATCAACTCCTCAGAAAAATGAACTTTCATCAACCTGAATGAAAAAGGACTTGCTCAAAATCAAATAAATAAACATATTATATGTTTATACCTTTGATTATGTTCATTTATTCCAAAGTTTCTGGGAAATATCATTAGAGCATCTGATACTTCTTCACAAAGTATATGAGATAATTTTTTATTATTAATTTATATATTATATACATTTAATTATAAAATTATTATTATTAGATAATTTTATTAAAAAGATAATTAAAATTCTAAGTAATATTAAAAATTTAAAAATAAAAATATGATTTTAATAATTTTTCTATCTAATGTATTTTGATTGTGGTGGGCTTTTGTTTGTTTTTCAATTTCCTTGTTGGTTTTTGGCCAGCCTTTCAGAAAAAAACACTTAATAAAAGATACCTATTTTTTATTGTTAGTACAGAAAATTTAATTAAAATTGGATATTTCTCTTAATTATAAAAAATATTGGGCTGTCTTAAATTATTTTCAAATTACTACCCCCTTGTTGATTCTGGAAGTACCTAATAATAATAATAATAATGATGTCTTTTTCATTTCTTGGAGAGAAATGAGTGATTCATGCTTTCTTAAAGGTATAAAAGCAAAAACAAACTGTCAATCTAGAATTTGAACTCTGCCATTGTCTAAGTTGCTAACAAATCACGTCTCCCTCTTATTAGGATTCAGTCCTTAATATCAATGAATACTCTTTTAAAACATTTAATAAAAAACTCAAATTTTCACAGAAATTTCATACAATATTTTTTTTGCAGTTGTTACATCAAAGTT
This sequence comes from Acanthosepion esculentum, assembly GCA_964036315.1. Lineage (NCBI taxonomy): Eukaryota > Metazoa > Mollusca > Cephalopoda > Sepiida > Sepiidae > Acanthosepion > Acanthosepion esculentum. Next base: position 131,830,783 of record OZ038478.1, read on the forward strand.
AAGAAAAGTTCTAATAAAAATATTTTGCAAAAAAGAATTATACCTAAAAATTAGAATACAATAGAAAATAACTAAAAAGCTGGTAAATAAATTCTCTCTTTAAATTCCACAGTTGCCTCTTTAAATTTACTTTTTACAATAATAAAATCCAATTTCTATGGATTCTTGAGTTTAAGTGGAAAAGCTTGGGGCCAAAGTTTTCATACCTATGTGAAAAGTTCAAAACTTTGGCACAAGTTCTTTGATTTTCATTTTTCATTTTTTTCACATAGAGGTGTAAAAAAGAACTTGTGTATTGCATTGCATTTATTGCTTGCTAACACCAGTGACTGTTGCAAGTGCCGAAAGAAGTTTTAGTAAATTAAAACTTATAAAAAATTATCTGTGATCTACAATAAGTGATGAAGGGTTACCCAGGTTAACAATAATTTCCATTGAAAATGAATGTGCTTGATCACTTGACTGTGATGAAGTCATGAATACATTTGCTCCTGCTAAGTCTCCAAAACACTAATAATTCATTATTTTTATGCATAATATTGAATGAGTTAAAATTATCTTTTTAGCAAGAAAAATCTCAAGTTGATGTTAAAAATTTCTGCAAAACATTGTTGATTGATTTAAGATGGAATGATCTATTATGACATGTCTCTAATTTGTATTTAGATACATTGTATTTATTTTCAATTTTTCTAGTTAAATTGTTCATCTATATGGCATATGATCCATTATTGTACATACTTCAGTTACAATAAAATTTGTATTTTATATGAAGACTACCTTATGAAAATTTAGATGTAGTAGAGAGAGCCTTGCACCAAGCAGCCCTGTATTTATGTATGCTTGATAATTGTTAGTCTGAAGATTATGTTTGATACTGATCATTTCCTGTTGATATATGTCTGAATCATCAAGTTATGAGTACTTTCAGAAAGGCCAACTGATTTTTGTTTTTTTTTTCTTTCTGATTTAACATGATCCAGTAGTATTTGTACAGTTTCCCCAGTGAGGCAAGAGTATAAAGGTGCCATCTACATATCTCAGACTTACAGTTGGCTTTAGTGATGCTGTTCTTAAACCATTTCCTTGAAGTATTCTATGCTTATGTTCACCATCATTGGTGATAGCAATGAACCCATACCCAAGCCTTATTTTCTGCTGGTATATGTCAAACCCTATTTGGGAGAATGTTGTCTGTACACAGAATTTAACATTTCCCTCAGGTTATCTAGTGAGATGCTAGTATGTTGCTAAAGGAAGCCATCTGATTCCGATCTGGTTCTAATCAATAAATGCATTTGGGAGCTATTAATAAATAAATAAATAAATAAAGAGAAATGACAACAAGGCTTCAGCAGCAGTAATAAAAAAGAAGCAATGTTGAATGCAATCAAGTGTGACATCAGCAGCAGACCTTTAGGTTTAAGACTCCAAGTTTCATAGTAATTGGGATTTCAATCCCAGTACGGAGCGGAAACAGGGTTGAGCAGTACAGAAAGATAGCAAGATATCCCTTGGCATGGAGAGCTAAACAATAATAATCTTCCCCTCTCCACCAAATAAATTAAATAAAAAGTTCAGTTTGAAATTTCCTGGTTATCTGGAGTCATAGAGTACAATGTCCAAAACATTGTGATAATAACAACAAAGATGAGGACATTAGTCTGTATGTAAATAATATAAATAATGATAACTTCTCATTCCAGAAATTCAAACAGAAATTGGTTAAATTGAAACTGAATACATATATAACATATTTTGTTATTTTTTTTTACCTAAAAATTTGTTTCAGAAAATTTTGTTACTCAATCTGTATAGGTTGCATTGAAAATCAAGAAAAAAGTTATTGTCAGTGGTCAGGAATTAAGATATTATTATCAAGATTGGGCTATTGTATATATATAAAATATCAATGAACAATATGTAATTGTCTTTGTTTATTTTTAAATGTAGTAAAAATATCAAGTTGAAAATATTTTTAATCTTATATGGTAAAATTTGATATTATTAGAGTTTAACACATTTCAAATGGAAATCACAGCTTCTGGTTGACGAAGATGATTATCAGAGATGCAGAGAATCATCTGTAAACTTTTTTCACTTTAATATTATTTTACATTCTGTAACAATGACCGTTTTTAAAAGAAAATAGAAGAAAATGTAATTTAATAGCCATGGATACACATTTTTATACTGGAACCCATTTGAAATAAACCATTTTTATGTTTAAGCAACATGACGAAATCTTCAAAGTGTTCTGCTCCATTATCAGTCTTAGCCCAATGGTTCCTTTCACTTGCCCTCTCCCCACTGACAGGGAACTGTTCTCAGAGGAGCGATAGGGATCCAACGGGATGGAGATGGGGAAACTAACTGAGTATAGAGGAAACAGATTTAGAATAATGATAGTGTAATAATAAGAATAGGAAAGCTAAGAGAAAAATCTAAGTTGTCCTGAAACTTAAAAGTAAAGAAATAAAGTAAAGATATTTGTTTCATTCTGTAATCACTTGATCAAAACTTTCTTTTCTTTTTTCTTTACTAAATTTCGTGCAACAAAAGGCTTAAGAGCCATTCAAGGTAGAAGGTAATGGTCAAAATGGTAATGATAAATGAGCTGTGTGATATGAATGTAATAAGAAGTGATAGGAAGTGGAAATTAAGAGGATAGATAATTACTGACCTTTGACTTAAAGAAGTCATGATTAAAATGTTCAGGGAAGCATCCATGCAGGAGTCTGTCTCAAAAATTGACAGTTCTTGGGGGAAAAAGTTGAGTTGAACTTTATTCTTACATTTGAATCATGGAGGAAATGAGGGTGATTTGACTCTAAGTTTGTATAGGTCTGAACTGGTTGATTCTTTTTCTGTGAAGTGAATTATGCATCATGACTACTAATTACATTCCCCACATACCTTATTATCTATCAGGTTTCCTCTTTTACTGTTGAGTATATATCTGATTAGAGTGTTTATTGGTGGCCAGAATCAACAACCCCTGCTATGCTGAGGATGTTGTTCTGAAAGCAAAGACTGCTTGATGAAGTAGAAAGAGTCTCTGGTGAGTATCAGCTGGAGAACAGCAACCTTTATCATGGCAGCCACTAAGGAACTGATGCAGCTGAGTATTCAGTGCCAAGAGATCATGTTGGCTTAAGTAGAGAAATTTAAGTAACTAGGAACCATCATAGATCAAACAGTAAATAGTAGCCATGAAATCAAGGCTCAGTTAGGGGCATCAAAATCTGCACTTAGGTCCCTTAACAACCCATGGAAAGACTATGCTCTTCACAAAAACATCAAGAAGCACCTGAATACCCTAGTGTGGCTGGTGGCCCTGTATGGCAGCAAAACCTGAACACTGAAAGCAACTAATGCTAAGAAATTGATGTCTTTTGAAACAACATGTAACAGGTGGGCATTGTGCATCAGCTGAATGAACCACAAAACAAGTCAGCCCTAGAGGAGATGGGAACAATGGGAACTGCTGTTTCAGTTACCCACTGTCAAGGCCAAAAATTTACAATTCTTAAGTTTTGCTTAATAATGGTTCCAAAAGCACAAGAGTACTGATGCTGGCAATTCAGAGATACCAAAGAGAAACTATAGCTTCCTTTAAGTGAAAAGGTGAAAGGTTTTGACTTAATAGGTGTTGTGTCGGAAACCTACCACCCCTCTTGAAGATGAACTTATCTGCGTCTGTGAACAAAGACTTTAAATAGTGGCATGTCAATAGACAGGAAGACAGAAGTTCTTGGCTGAGCTAGTTATTGACTACTCAGGCGATTTCTGTACCTTTTTACCAACCTATTAAAACCCTTTTTATTGTTACGTGTTATTTGGCGTTTGTCTCTACTAACCCCAAATCAACCTCATAACAATAGGCAAATAAAAATGTCTTTTGTTGGCTTAACAAGACACAGAGATTATCCTTTTTTTTTTTTAAATTTCAATGTGCTTTCTGTTTCTTAGAACATTATAATTATAATCTGGTTATTATGAAATCTCTATTAAAAGCCATATCAAAAATGTCTAATAATGACTTTGATATAAATATGTAGGCATGCATACTAATAAAAAGATGACCTTGCAATCATTTTTAATTACTTTTTTAAATTAATTTTCTTGATTAAAATATTGGGAGGACATTTTATTATTATTTATACTATTTACATTTGAACTATTGTCCTTATCTTTGTTGTTGTTATCAAAACATTTTGGTTGTTTATCAGGTGTATATTGATTTAGGTAAGCAACAAGGAATTCCGAACTGAATCATTTATTTAATCTACAGGGGTAGACTGTTCTTGTTCCACTGCCCATGTCTACAGATATCATATAGTTCTTATTTTTAGTGCTGCTCAGTTATTGCTCGCCTGTTTCCATTGAGTCTATATACACACTGCTCCGCTATGTGATTGAACTCACAATTAATATATCATCCAAATACTTGAACCAACACTTTAATCCACTAAGATATTGTCCTGTAGGCTTGTGGATTGAAATATTGGTTCTGAATGTTATATGTTTGTCAAAATAAAGAATTAAGTGGTTATGTGAGAATTATATATGATGGTCTCTCCTTATTTGTGATTTGATTCACTTGTCATCAACTCCAGAAATAAACAATTCATTAAGTTTTACTCTCAAAGCAAAAGCAATTTGGATATGTCAAAGGAAAGTCGTAAAAGGGTTTCCATTAAGTGAAAAGGTGAAAGTTCATGATTTAATAGGGAAAGAAAAAAACTTGTACACTGAGGTTGCTAAGATCTACAGTAAGAATGATTTTTTTTTCTGTCAGAGTTGAAAAAGAATTGCAAAAGATACTTCTCAAAACAAAAATTAGCAACATTAGAAACAAAAAAAAAAGCAATTGTTGGATTGCTATCTGATGTCTACTCTCTTATATGACAGTGAAAGCAGGAGAATTTAATCACAAAATAAATAAAAGACTTTTAGCAACCCGAGATGTATTTCTACTGATGCATGTTGGGAATATCATACAACAAATGAGGAAGTTCTAAGTTGAAATACAAAGAAACTGTTGATCACAACCAATAGAAATTTTTGGTATGCATAATGAAGAAAAGAGGCTTGGAGAATTTAACACTCTCAGGGCAAAAGAGAACAAGCAACTTATTCAACACATTTGTATAAATGGATAGCAGAACACGTGTGCATAAAAGAGAAAGTATTACTGAGAGCAGAAAAAAAAAGCTGTGGAGAGCCATGATTGCCCATGCCCTGAAAGACGTTAGTCTCCTATTTTCCCACAGTTTGGTGATTTGCAGAAATAAACAATTGATAAATTTTAATTAGTAATCGTCCCAAAATGTAAGAATAGTGATACTGGCAGTCTGGATTTGCTAAAAAGAAATGCTAAAGTGATTCCTTGAAGTGAAAAGGTAAAAGTTTTCAAAGAAAGAAAATAAAATTGTATGCTGAGGTTATTAAGATCTAGAGTTTGAATTTTCTCAATCACATCACAATCACAAACAATGTATTATTATAATTATTCTATTTTATTATTAGTTATTGTTAATATCATATTATAACTGATTCATAAACTAAACTTTTATCATAGGTGTGTATGTCTCAGAAAAAACTGGTATATATAGAGTTCGGTACTCTCTTTAGTTTCAGGAATCTGATGGTAATCTTGGGTCATCACGTTTTTTTTTAAATTAATGTTAATCTTATAAGAGGCCTAAGAGCCACTAAAGTTAGAGCGTTACTGAAAAAGTTTGTGTGAACTGTAAGAATCAGAGGTGCAGTTTATGAGGATATGTAGGAAAAATAACAATTAACCTTAAACTTGAACAGGTTAAGATTGTTGTGATCCTCTTAAGAATTGATTCAGCAAAGGTAGCGATACATGGGAAGAAACTGTTTGAAATAGAACTTACCTTTCACTAATTGAATATGAAGGTGGTTCACTACAGTATATGAGGCATGGTGGGTCATAGCTGTAAAAGTCTGAACTGGTGGAACTAAGGGATGTAGCTCATCTGAACATTTTCCATTTGAAATAGAGACAGAGTAGCAAGAGGCTTGCAACATTTCATCTGTGGGAAAGGAGTTGTTATATAATACATATAACATATTTTTAGGAATAGATTTTTCATTTATTAATCTGATCTGTTTTAATTTATTGCTTGATTCTAAAGACAGTTTCCCTTAGAGAAAACAGGTTTGAATCCTTTTGGAAAACACACATTTTTCTAATAAGATTTCTCAAATATTCAATAAATAAATAAATATACTGCTTAATAAATAAACAGAGCATCTACTCAAATATGGGTATCCAGTAAAAATAATGTTTAAACAATAAATTAAAATTATATACATATATTTATATATTTGCTAATTCTTCCTGCGGCAGCATTTAGCAAGTTAGATTTGCAGACTACAGTAGTACACAAGGATACGTGTATGGGTCACCCAGTGAGAATCAAAATTACTATAATAGTGATATTGCAGTGTTTTTGATTCCCACTGCGTGATCCATGCATATATCCTTGTGCCAGACTAAGCTAAAGTCAAATTATGTGCTGTTTGAACAAAGAAGCAGATTAGTGTCGTAAAGAAAAATTAGTGATTGCAAGTTCTGAAATTGCTTTAGAACATACTTCAGTGGATCAAATAAAGGAGTTTATCCTCGATTATTGTGTGTGTGTGTGTGTGTGTGTGTGTGTGTGTGTGTGTGTAGAGAAAGAGAGACTGGAAGAACCAACTGAATCAATGTATAATATTAACCTCAGCTTAGTAAATACAAAATCGTATATGCATGTGTGAAGAGAAAAAAAGACGTGTGTGTGTGTGTGTGAATAGAGAAATAAAGACGTGCGTGTGCGTGAAGAGATATAGAAAGAGTGTGCGTGTGTGTAAGGAGAGAAAGTGAGAGGAGATGTGTGTGTGTGTGTGTGTGTGTGTGTGAAGAGAGAAAAGCAGAGGAAGTTTCTGTGCGTGAGTGAAAAAAGGAGAGAGTGTATGTGTGAAAACAGAAAATGAGAGATAGTGAGTGCGTGAAGACAGAAAGAGAGAGGAGGAGAGAGACAGTCTAGATTCGAGAAGGATCAACTGAATCAATGTATAGCTTAGTAAATACAAAATCATGTGTGTGTGTGAAGAGAAAGAAAATGTGTGTGTGCGTGCGTACGCGCATATGAGGGCCCGCTGATCACAATGCAACAGTGGCGTAGCTAAGGGAGGCAAGGGTGGCGGACCGCCCCGGGTGCCAGCACAGGAGGGGTGTCACAATGTCACCCCCAACAAAATTTTTCAACCAGGCTAAGGTGCCAAAATAGTCTGAAAACAGTGGTGGAGACACAGGGTTTCGCAGGCGGGCATATGACCCCACCCCCGAAATAATTTATGACCCCCCCCCAGTTTTGTCCCCACCGTCAGAAATTTTCTAATAAATTGTCGGGAAATTTGTGAGTAGGAAAAATAGCAATGTTTTCAGCTTTCATGTGTTTCAGTTGCTACAATCTTGGTTACTAACAAGAGACATTGTTGTAACATTTTATCGGATTTAAATGATTATATGGTGTTTTAACTCTGCATCATTAAATAACAACGAAGCCAGAAGTGCAACAATTTCAGTCTTGCCTGTGTATCAATTCGCTGAGATACAATTTTCCATTGATTGAGCGATATACTTTTATATCTACAAGTGTTTAGAATCGGAAAAATCGGAATTTTTTGGGATATCGGAAACGGTATCGGAATCGGAAAAATGTGTGCCAATTTTCCGATTCCAAAAACGATTCTTTTAAATTTTTAACTTAATTTTCCATTATTGGTACTAATGATAAATATTGTTTTTAAATTATCACTAAAACTAAAATCATAATAACATCAAAATACGATGTAAATTTATTTTACTTGTATAAAGAAAAACAAAAAAATAAACTTTGCATAAATTCTTTAGGTAACCTTTAAAAAAGAATGCAGTTGATTTACAATGTTCCGAAAAATGCTTAAAAATTAAATAAAACATTTTTGTCAAGAAAAATACTTTCAAACATCATTGATAATTAAATAAATGGTACCCAGAAAATGATGCAACGGAAAATTGAACACCGGAAAATTAGCAACAGAACATTACGTAATTTTGGGATTGTAGGAACATTAAGCAACTATGGAATAAATATCGATTGAAAATAGATTTTATTTTAGGATCGTTCTATACGGGGATATAATTTTAAATAGGAACTAAGCGCTTCCCCCAAATAATATTTAAATGACTTTCTATTCGATAGTTTACTTTCGAATTCCTTTCAAGTTTCGAACAGTCACGAAGTAATTGATTTTTTCGAACTATTAACAAAATATTAAAATCGCTGACATATTTACGAATAAACCGAAATGTATTATGATGGATTTAATCTGGTAATAGGATTTTAATTTACTACTTTTTTATTAATATGATAATTGTAAAAGATAATACAAGAACTGTGTTCTTAGAACGAACTCTTAACTTAGAAAAATCGATTTATTTGCTTTAAAACAAGAGTAAATATTTTAAAATATGTATCTTTCGGCACTTAAATCCTATTTAAAACTATATCCTCTTCAAGAATGGTCCTAAAATCTATCTTCAATTGACATTTATCCTATAGTTGCCTAATTTTCCTAAATTAAAAGTAAAATATAAAAAGTGATTTTTAATGTTTTTAATTTTTGATTCATTTATTTTATTTATGCTGTTGGGATTTTGTCTTTTTTTTTAATTATATGGTGGGTTTTGTCCGATGTGCTTTTGTCCGGTCCCCTAGCCAGCATTGGCAAACCTTACAAGTGGTTATCAAAAAAGTGTGAAAAAAAAAAACTTTTGACAACTTCAAAGTCTTGGCGTCAGATGAATTGGGCACTAATAGAATTAGTGAATTCAAACACGTTTTCGCACCTATACACGCGACAACACGTTTTGGCGTCATTTCTTCTTTGATTTCAATTCATGTGTCTGTACTGGTTGTAAAACAAAATTTCTGAATATATAAAAGGTGGAGTTGGATGGAAATATAAGGCAATAAAATCCCAGACTAGTAATAGAAATTATTTTTGGTAATTAATATCTTTGATACCGTTTGGCAATTTAGTTTTCACATTTCCCATCCACTGACAAGACGCACGAAAGACATTGAAAATTTGCCAACACAAAAATGTAAGTGTATTTTTAAAAAACTATTTTAAAGACATTCAAAATGTGTTTCATGAATTGAAAATTAATTACTAACATATTTTTTTTATTTATTTTTGTTTCATGTTTAAGCTTTTATTTCAATGTATTTTCATAATTGGAAGCTCGATAGCAATAAGACGTCATTGACGCCCCAGCGGCTATCAGCAACGCCAAGCCCAAAAGGTAAAAGATGCAGCGCTAAATGCTATGAAAGGGTCTTTGCTGAAGTGGACACAGAAACTAGAAACTGTCAAGAGTTCTGGTTCTATTGACGCTAAAGGAACGTCGCACGAACAACAATTCGAAAAACATTCTTCAAGTTCAAATGATAACGAGCAACCGAGAGACAGCGACAACGAGCAAACTGACATTGAAGAACAATACGATGCAGCAATTGCAGCTCGATCTGAAGAAGAGTTTGAAACTTTGGCCGCCAGCACCACCAGTAATTTGTCAATATCCAACGACGTGTCATCGTGGAAAATTCCTGTACCTGATAGTGTCAGAACTGATATCATCAAAAGGGGCAGCGAGCCATTCCAGAATAAGCAGGGACCTTTCAAGTCGGTCAAAAGGCCAGGTGCAAAGGTTAAAGGTGAATTGCGGCAACACTCTGCAGCTTGGTTTTATTATTCATTGTCAAATGGCGACAGGGTGCTACGCTCGTGGATGGCGTACTCGCTGCGTGACGGAAAATTGTACTGCTTTTGTTGTCGGTTGTTTGCCAAAGATGATAAAGCTACTGGAACGTCTACTTTCGTCACTGGTTTCGAAGCCTGGTGGAAGCTAAATCCGAAAATTGCTGAACACGAACAATCAAAGTATCATCTGTCGTGCTTGGAGAAGTGGAAAACACTGGCTTCAGGACTCTAGATGCAAACCACCATCGATGCAGCACGCATTTCCCTGATGGAGAAAGAGAAAAAGAAGTTCAGAGACATTCTGCACAAAGTTTTAGATGCGATACTTTTCCTTGCGCGACAGAACCTGTCATTTAGTGGACATCGTGAGGATGCGTCATCATTAAACAAAGAAAGGAAACTTCTTGGAGCTTGTTGAATTGTTATCTCACTACGATGTAGTATTAAAAGAACATCTTGTCAGACTCCAGCAAAGCACAGACAGTCAGGTAGTATGTTTATACATGTCACCTGAAATTCAGAACGAGTTCATTTCTCTCTTGGCAAAATACGTGAATGGAAAACTTGTTTCTGACATCAAAAGTGCAAAATACTTTGGCATACTTTTTGATAGCACCCCGGACCTTTCGCATGCAGATCAAATGTCAACAGTAATTGATATGTACACATTAGCGATGGTACAGTTGAAGTGCGGGAGTCATTCCTTGGATTTTTCCATCTGAAAGGTAAAACACTAAACAGCTACTGCATTAACTAGCGATATCCTCGAGAAACTAAAAAACGAAGGACTGGATATTCAATTGTGTCGCGGTCAAGGGTACGATAATGCGGCAAGCATGTCTGGAATCCACGGCGGTGTGCAACAAAAGATCAAAGAGGGCCGTTTTTGTACCTTGTTCCAATCATTCTTTGAACCTTTGTGGGAAACATTCGTTTGCTAACAATCCATCTTGTGTAACGTTTTTTGGAAGTCTTGAGGCGCTGTACACTTTTTTTGCTCTGTCGACCCATCGCTGGGATGTGCTAGTGGAATATACAGGTCTAACAGTGAAGAGACTGTCTACAACTTGCTGGGGTGCACATGTTGACGCTGAGAAGCCAGTGATACAGACGTTTAACCAGTTTGTGGAAGCCATTGAAGCCCTATGTGGTGTCGAAGAAAGCGACGAGACAAGAGGCGCTGCGCACAATCTGTTGCCAGCTATATGCGACTTTTCTTTCATTTCTTTCTTGTTTTTCTGGGGTGACGTTTTACAAGAAGTCAACTTAGCCCAGAAGTACATGCAAACACCAGGTATTACTCTGGACATGGTTGCTACCAAATTAAGGGCTCTCAAGGTATTTTTGGAAGAGCAGCGTACAAATGTTGTTGACAGTGCCGTCCAGCAAGGACTTGCCAAATGTGAATAACTTGATATTCCTACAGAGAAGAGAATCAGAAGAAAGAGAAGAATGCCAGGAGAGGAGCCAAGAGATACTGGATTGTCATTGCAGCAGGAGATTAAGAGAGCAATGTTAGAGTGTCTGGACCGTTTCCATATCGAGTTGGATACCAGAGGAAAGGCAGTGAATGACATTTTGCTGACATTTTGTGCCGTTCAGTCAGACCATATTATTTGTGCCAAAGACGAAGAAATACAATTGTCTGTTGCCAAGCTCACTGTTGTTTATGATGAGCTGTCTGAAGAAGAACTTTGTTTAGAAATTCCACGTTTAAGGCGACACCTACAAGCAGCCGAAATAAACTTGGAGGAAGCCAAGCACTGGACTGTACTGCAGTTCCTGCATTTTATCATCAAGTGGGACTTTGTTGAGTCATTGCCATATCTTACGCTGACTCTAAGATTCTTTCTAACAATATGTGTTTCTGTAGCATCGTGTGAAAGAAGTTTCTCCAAAATGAAACTTATAAAAAATTACCTCTGGTCAACCATGAACCAGTCGAGACTGTCGGATCTGGCTGTGCTGTCCATTGAAAACGAGCTTACAAGATAAACAGATTTTGACGATGTCATTGACCAGTTTGCCACAATGAAAACAAGAAAACATACATTCTAAGACCATAGTATCGAATGTCATTCTTTTGTGTATTGCTGTGTTTTGTATTTAGTTGTTCTGAAAGTGAACAGCTGCATTTTAAAAATCTTTTGATTTGAACTGATTATTTTGTGGTATTGGATTTTGTCTTGGATCATACATGTAAACAGTAACGTACCGGTCAGTAGAGTAAAGTAGAGGTAGAGCATGTATGAAAATTTAGCTACAGCTAACCATTCAGCATAGGGTGAATCGGGGTCATTGGGGTGACAGTTGAGCAGACCGCCCCGGGTCACGTTTACTCTAGCTACGCCACTGCAATGCAATTATCGGGTTATCTCCTCTTCGTTTCGTAACCTTTCAACAGGGGTCTCTCTCCCACGTATATAAATACTCGTTCATCCTTCTCTCTTTCTCTTTTTCCTGCTTACGTCCACGTGTGAGCAACTACCTCGATTTCGGCCGCGGGCCGAAACCTCGCACGTGGGGCGAGGTACACAAACTTTCTCTTAACATCTCCAATATGTGAACTCTAATACACAACCAGCGTTTCCCATATTCTGGGAACACGCTAAAACGAAATTCACAACCGTACGGACATTCAACACACACACAAACAACTTTCCATAAAGACACTAACGCTTTATTCATGTTTTAAATGATGTATTTGTAATTCTTGTATCAATCTGTTTGTCATTAATATATATTTGTTTTGTACATATATATCTGTCTTGTTCGTTTTATTTTGCTTTCTTTGGACTCCATCATAGTCCAACATTACTATGTAGCGGGACTGGCCAGCAGGAAGTCTTAGTCCAGAGATTTTATCCTCACATTAACCCGCTGGTCCCCTACACAAGTCAATATATGGCAGTGACTTACGTTCACAGTGATTATATCTACCCGCTAAATACTCTCTACCCGCTAAATACTCTCTACTCGCTAAATACTCTCTACCCGCTAAACACTCTTCCCGAACAAATATAACAAATTTTGAACAATATAAACGCACTTCTACTTCCTCTTTAATACGCAAAATACACATTCGATTTATTCAAACTATAGTCCTCAATTTTATTTTTATTATAGGAGTTAGAAACATAACGTTTCGGCCAAGTACGCTCCGGCCATCATCAGGCGCCCATTATTTTAACTGATATGGAATCTTTTCTATGTATCAATTACGTTATTTTTGTCTCTGTGATGCCATTTCACTACCTGATCTAGGGATTAAACTTACAATAACGAGATGACAGCAACACTTTGATAAACCAACGCTTTTATTCAATACGTCCCGAAGGATATCAGTGGTGTGTTTTCTGAAGCTGGCCAGAGTGTACATGGTGGTAACGTCATGTCTTTCAACATTTATAATGATAAATAAAAGAACAATAGATCGAATGAATCGAGTAAGTTAAAGCGTATTGATAATTCCTCATTTTTAAAATAAAAATAAAATATCAAACAGTTTATCAAACAAACCCGCCGTGATAACCAAAAAAAGTCGAAATCATGATATTAGCTTTAAAGGATCCAAAACACACTATTGATGTCCTTCGGGGCAATAGCATAGTGGTGACAGTTAGTTAATCAAAGTGTTACTGTCATCTAGTGGCCACGAATCAGGAACGAAAAAAAACAAAACAAAACAAAACGAAGAAAAACAATTATAGAGACAAAATAACACATTAATCAACATATATCTTTCATCCTTGCTTTGGATATTACTGCCACATCTGATCTGGTGCTTCTGCTATATATTTAGAGATTCTTGATAAAATTCAAAATCATCAATATTATTGGTCCTAACCTGTCATCTCGGTTTTAGCCGCTTTTCAACCGCCGTAACATAGCTTCTCTGTGTCTTTTCTATAAATACTTTCATGGTAATTCTTATAATGAACTTTCCATTATGGTACCTAGATTTTATGAATTTAAGCGCAGTACTAGATTGGCGGCAAGTTTCCATCATTTTACAGTTGAGATGGCTAGATGTAATTGTAAGTTCTATGCTAACAATTTCTTTTATCTTTTTTCTAGCTTCCTAGCTAACCTTGATCTTCAAAAATTTAAATGCAATGTTAATTGTTATTTTCTGTCTTCTTAATTCTTGCGCTTTTATTGTCCTTTCTTCTTAATAATATATTTTCTCATATTCTCTAACACTCAGTAATCCCCTGCATCTTAGTGGCTTTATTGCCTTGCTTGGGATGAAATGATTAAAAAATATCCTACATTTGCCAAAATAATAATGGCCACCTAAAGATGACTAGAAAGTAATTTCCTGAAACGACGTGTCTATAATAACATCTATAATAATCAAAATGAGAATAATACTTAAAATGAATAAGTCAGATTGACAATTCCACATCTTTAAAATAAAAAAAAAATACCAAAATAGATCAAGAATATTATTTGAATAATTTAGTGCTGACAACCAATCAAATCACAAAATCCTTCCCCCACTTGGCTTTATGTTTAACAAAAATAGTCATTTAAATACTTTTTATGCCATGTGTGTTTCTGGTTTGTGCCTACAGTTTTGGGACCAGATGATGTTTAATCAATACTTGTCAAATCAGGTCTTTGCCGACTTTCACTTGATTTGACAGTTTCTTCAGTCGTCTGTGAATCTGCCTCTACCGAGGACTGAACATCAAACAAATCTGTTTCCGTAGATCTAGGTAAACTGACCAGAGTGGAAATTTCCGCTGAATTATTAAAACGTGTATTGACGCATTCCGTGGGCATATGTACATGAACGTGATCAACGTGTTATTTTCAAACAAGACCATTCTCTTGTCGAAGGCAAAATACCAATGGTTTAACTGTTTCAACGAAGATGGAGAGAATACAACATGAGCCTCTATAGACTATTAGCTGTGAGTGTCAATATATTACGAAGACGGAGAGAATGTAGTGAGTGCGAAATAATAACTCCCTTCACCCGCTTCCTTCAAATTCTGAAGACTGGGGAAGAAGGAATTCGTTAGCCTATGTGAAATTTTCCTTGGACCAATAAAAACCTCGCCTTCACAGAAATTGACTGGTGAGTTGAAAAGAAGTGAAAAAATTAGCGGACCTACGCGAAATTCGATATAAAATGAAGAGAAAATTTAAATTAATGAGAGAAGAGTGTCTGCAGTCATGTGAAAGGTTTCGTTTCAGTTCTTCGCCACCAGCGTTGAAGTTCTCACTGGCGTAAAATTATTCGCCAATTATATTATTGACCTCTAACCACCACGCTGCACTTCAAAGAATTTTCTCTCAACAATCCAAGAAAGTTCAGTATTTCAAACTATTTCTCTCTGTCTACTTTTGAACGTATGCAAACCATATGTCCCTTCGGTGAACAACGAACTCTCTTATTTTTGTCTTAAACATTTTTGAATATTATTTTGTGTTAGATCATTTAATCTGCTGTATGAACATTTCCTCTTCATGACTATACGTTAAAACTACGGACTTTAAGAATTCTGATTTATTTTCTCGAAACGAGCTACTGACAATATTTCAAGTGTATAAATTCGTGTGTAAATTCGTGAATAAATTCCTTATCTTGTTTTGTTAAAAGTATCCGTGTGTTTCTTCGTCATTATCATCCTTCATTGATCTTCTTAGCGTGGCTAAATAAATTTTTCATTTTAACCCCTAAGCCCTACGCCACTATAAGTACACAACACTCTACGTAGCGGTGACCATCTATACTCTACAGCAGTGGTTCCCAACCTTTTTTACATAGCGGCACACTATTGAGTTCTTTAAATTTTCGCGGCACATCTATCACAAAAAAATAAATAATTTCCACTCATAAAGCCTTTTTTGCAATAAAATAATAAAAAACAAAAAATATTATCTAAGAAAAATTTATTATATTTAATTTGTTTGTCTAACTAAAACTTTAATTTACAACGCCTAAATATTTAATGAAAATATGTACAAAGAATCTGTAAATATTGTAAACGAGATATATAGACGATATAAACTGGTGATAAAACAATACCTAAATTTTTAATGATTCCGATTCCTAATTGAAAAGATTAAAAATGGTTAGGAAAAGTTTGGGAGTTAGGAGCATTACGTAAAACCTCACATAGTACAGTTCTGTGTTACAACTTTTTGTCTTACAACCTGTGTATTTAGGAATCGTTTTGGTATCGAAATCGGGTCTGAATTATTCAGCTCCGATGCCAATTCCCGATACTTTGAAAAACTCCTGATATTCCGATTAATCGTCCCATGACTAATATAAACCATAATAACACTTACCAATTAGTATGCGCGAAACGTTTAGATTCCAGAAATTCAGCGATTTTGAATTGAGCGGTGTCATCATGATTAAGAAATTGAATGTCTTTATTAAACAAAATGAAATTAAATGGCTTCTAGGTATTATCTCTTCGCGGCACACCAGTAGTCATTCCGCGGCACACTAATATGCCGCGGCACAGTGGTTGGGAACCACTGCTCTACAGACACGAGCCTCCAATTGCCTTCTATCGCGTCTACATTGATGTTGCTGATTGTTGATACATTGAGGCGCGTGTTATGTTCTATCACACAACACGCGCCTCTATGTAATGGCAGTGAGCATCTACAATCACGAGAACACAACATGTGCCTCTATGCATCAACAATCACGAGAGTCCATTTGCCTTCTGTCGCGTCTACATTGTCAATATATCACGACGATTGAGAGACCACAACACGAACCTCCATTTGATTTCTATCGCGTCTGTATTGTCAATATATTAAGAAGATGGAGAGAATCCAACAAAAGCTTCTATGTTTTAGCGGTGAGCATCTACAATCACGATCCATTTGCCGTCTATCGACCCTACATGTCCTTCTATATCCCCAATCTTAATACAAGCAATATTTCGAAATCTTATAAGTTCCCTTGGGTACAATAAACTCATTTGAATACGTACGTAACTTTTTGCTCTTATGCCTTTTTAAGTGAGGTCGAATTTAGGCTGTTTACTAAATTGGTTTTCAATTTTCACTTATCAAGGTTGATGAACCACCAGTGCCAATTTTAACGACCTAACAGATCCCATTTACCTTCTATTTGTGCGTAAAATGTACAAAATCCAAATCCGTTTTATATAATATAAAATCAATTGTGTCTCAAGTCTTTTCGTCTTACCCCTGCATATAGCTCGACTGGCTTTTCCGCTTACTTTTCTTACTCTATTTCGTAAAATGATTCCTCTTTTGACAGCTAAAACATAATTTTCCCTGTACTGAACATTGCTTACGGGTCTTATGTCATTTATCAAAACAACCTGAACACAATTTCCCTATGTTCCTGTGTACTGTTGAATACTTTGCGGTTTCAAGTAGGTATTTGATATACCTCGCCGGTATTCCCACTTTTAATACTAGCATGGTATTATAGCACCCTGTCTGACAATGGGTCTCGCTTAACACCGCTATGTAGCGTTCTATTCAGGAATGTAAAAAGGAAAGGACATGCTCTCGCTTTCCCTGCTCCCAGCTACATGTGGAAAATCGTGTAGAAATAGACAGAAAACGTGTCTAGTAATCTGCGACAGGGGAGATTTCTTTTCCCAGGGCAAACCGATTTCTTATTTTCACACAACCGCGTATCGTATCACATGCGCCTACATAAATGTTTTTTTCCGTCCTTCTTTAGGAGCTATCTGTATACACGTAAATACAATTTTCTCTTTCTCTTCTTTTGTGAGGTATGTTGTTCTTTATATATATATATAATAAATCCTCCACGTATTGAATTCTTTTATTTTGAAAGTTTTTATCTTCATTAATAATTAGTCGTAACTCCCTGCTTTGCATTAGCGACACCCGTAATGACTAATTATCTAGAATTTGTTATAAATTTATTAGCCATATATAAGACACCTCTTTTAACCCTGAAAATAATGACAATTTTGTTTGCTACTGCTTTAATCCAACTAGGAGCAGATCCGCAACAAGCTGGTGAGTGACGATATGATGCAAACACGCAAAAACGCACATATCACAACAAGCCTCTGTTCAAAAAAGTATCCTAGTGCTCCTAGTTGGATTAAAGCAGTAGCAAACAAAATTGTCATTATTTTCAGGGTTAAAAGAGGTGTCTTATATATGGCTAATAAATTTATAACAAAAAAGTATCAAATACATGAGCAGAAGATAAATGGTTTAAACGCGCAAAATAATTGCCGATGGATTTACTTGCCTCTTTCTTAGTGCGATGAAACCGGTAATTTTCAGAAATGCTCCGTTAACATTTTCTTATACTTACATTTCTCAATGGGTTTGTATCTTGCGCACAAATCCTCAAGGGTAATGCACATTTTTCCATCGATAACGCTGAACAGAATTGCTTTGCGTTTCTCTTCTGTTTTTTCTGTTTTGGGACCACACGCAGTATCATTCGCCCTTAAAAATTGTTCAACCCTATCCAAATAAGACGATATATTTTCAAATTCAACAGAAACATTCATCCAAATAACCTAGATTTGAAAGTTCTTTTAGGATTTCACCTTCTTTACCAATAGGTCACGTTGTAAACTGATTACCATTGATAGAAAGCAAAACACATCCTTTTTTAAAAAAGTGACGAGGCCAAAAATCAGAGGAAGAGGTAGATGTTAGTCTTCTGTCTTTTATTTTTTTAACTTAGTTCATCACATTTATTGATTCATTTGTTCTTCATTGTTTCTATTACCATAATATCGCATTTACTTTGAATGTTTTATATAAAAGATAATAAGAACTATATAAAAAAATATATGAAAAATAATAATTTTATAAAGTTAGAATTGTGTAAAAAATTAATAAAGAAACTATTTTTAATAAAAAAGATAATATTAAATTGTATGAAAAATTAATTAAGAAAATTAGAATGTTACTAACAAGGTATCTTTGTAGAAAAAAATGCCTAAACGAACACAGACGGTTTATCAAAAAAAGATAAATAAAAATAAACAAATAAAAACGTGTAAAAATGTAAAAAAGAAAAAAGGCTCAAAATTGATGTCATAAAAGACGAAAAAAAAAATTCAACGTTTTAAACTTTCTGTGGCATAATTTTACAGGATGGTCTCGGCTTTGATATCAAAACCCAGCCAAATCTGAATTGAAAAAAGCGCTATTTTATTGGGTAATTATTCTCGAAATTTAACAAATGGGGATGCAAACTATAGGCCTCCTAAGAAGTTGATTTACGAGTCGGTCTTGATCCACGTGTTTGCTATATAACAAGAGAAATTATGACAGCAAAGTCAGAAATGATTTGACAGTCACCCCGTGACTGGAACAGTTGTTAAGACTGTTCTTTGCTGTCGAACTCTCCGTCTCGGCGGGGAGGGACTCGGACGGGGCTTTGCCGCAGGGCAAAGTGCCGTCCGGGGAGGTAGACAGTCCCTGAACCCGTGTATACGGGTTCTAATGGGCATATTTTTGGCCGAGCCCACGGGCTCCGTAAGCCCACATTAAACCGGCCTTGTGCCACATTCGACCCGTGTGTGTGGGGGGGGGGTGCTGAATATCCAGAAATTATTTGACCTCACTAGGGTTTGTAGAAGTTGTGATTTGCAACTATCAAGTTCAAATCATTTACGCGGAGAAAGCATTGACCGTACCAGGTGTGTAAAGTCGTGACTAATAATTTTTTCACACTCAAACACTTGCCATATCGAGATATTATACTGATCCCCAGTAAGTTGTTGATATTGACCAAACCTTGCTTCAAGGTGATCAGTTTGAAATTTGCCTGGTAATATGTATAGCATTTTCAGTTCTTCTATGCAATACTTGGTCAGTTCTAGAAATGCATAGGTTGTATGATGCAAAACATTGAAGTTTTCCTTTGTTAATTTGCCATTTCTTCCAGAAATGCTATTCCAAGATTCTAACCAGTCACAGAATACAGAGAGAAATCTAAAATTTTCTTCATTCATTCTAAGTGGATTGCAGTATTTATTTCTAAGCCGATAACCTTTATATGGCATTTTAACATTCATTATTGTCCACCAAATATAAAATATGTTTATATATTCTGCAAAATTAGGCAAATATTTCTGTTTTCCTAAGATCAATAATCCTTGAATATTGTATTCATTAAAAATTTGCAGAACTAAATTAGCATTTTGCCTTTCAAGATTAGTAGGAGAAAGTGCCTTTGAGGTTAATTTATAACAATATTTTAAAATTGACTGAAATTCTAAGGCATGAAGTTTCTGTAAGGTAGAAAATGTGGCACTTTGGATACTATCTAATTCATGATTTCCATCATGACAAAATTTGGGGAACAGCATGCATTTATTTGCATCTTTTTGACTAAGCCAATTGTTTCTAATGCATTTTAATATATGGACTGAGTCAAAAAGGAAGAAAAGAGGTTGAGACTTTATAACTGGGGGTGGATATACAATGGAAAGCTTTGGAGAACTGCAAAAGAAAGATATAGCTTTTTTATTTATAGCATTATTATCTGTTATGATTGATAATACTTGAAAGCCTATCTCCTCTAAACAAATTATTATGTTTAACTATGTCAAATAACTTCTCAGCTTTAAGACATTTAGTTGGCATAACATGCACAACATTTTATATTGTGAGAAAACACTGCTAATCCTAAAAGCAAAAGCACTTGTTGCAGCTTCATTGCTGTTATCAGATAAGCCAACAATATTACCACCCTTATAATCTAAATAAGGTTTTAGATGAATTTCATCAACAAGTAAAGATACTGTGATGTCCTGCACTAGGAGCTTAAATTTATTTTTAATATACATAAGAAAATTGTTATCATGTTGCTCAATCAAAGGATTCATATATGTTGATAAGGTTAATCTTTTAATGGTTGAATAGCTAGGTAAAATTATATTTTTGCTGTCTCTTAACAATCTGTCCCCTTTAGGGGAGCAGTTATATAACAATGAAGAAAATATCATCATTTCTGTTGAATAATCAAGCTTATTTTGTGTCATTAAATTTAGCTGCTATATATAAATTTGAGTGCATTAATATGTTTGATTCTTCTTGCAACAATAGTAGAAATGACATTACCAATTTTAATATAAAACTCATATTTTGAGGTTCAGGTTGCTGTTGTTCTGTGTACATTTTTTTCATGTTTTCTATCAGAATTTCAAGAGTATTTTGATCAGTTACGTGTTTAGAAATCTTATAATCCCCTATTGAATGTATTTCCACATTTCTACAAAAAAACATGTACTGCAAAATCATATTCAATTACAAGAGACAGATAGATTTTTGGATATGGGGATTTGATGATGCTGAATATAATAAGTGTCTCTTGCTGCCTAACAAAACTCCAGTAATTTCTATCAAGGAAATTTAATTTCCCTTCTAGATCATTATTATTATGGAATTTATAAAGATATAAAATTATTTTAATCCTCAAAGTTTCAATTGAGTTTAATAACTTTTTAAAACAAAGCTGTTTTAAAATGTGTTGTGAATTACAGACATAAAATTCAATTCAATTAAAGTTTCATTTAGTCACGAATAAAACAATTCTAAAAAATCATTAAAATTATTTTTATGTATATAAAATATTCCTTTAAAAATTAATGAATGAATTTATGTCGAAAATTTCTTTAAAGTTTATTTCTTAAAAAAATGAGATTTTAGATTTTAAAAACAACACGTACGAGAATGAATGTCTCTCTCTCTCTAAACTTTCTCGCTAGATTTATGTCTTATTAACTTTATGTTATGAATTACAAAGACATGGTATTAATTTTATCATTAAAGTTTCAATAAAATTTACTTATTTTTTAATACAAAAAATACTCACTCTGCTGAATTTAGTAGATAAAAATGATCTCTTCTGATTGTACGAATCCAAACATCAGATAATTCTTTATCTTTAGGGAAAGAAAATACATGTATTTTAGGGCCGTTTTTATAATTCCCTTTGCAATTTGATACAATGCATCTATAAGGCATTGTTTTTTGTTTTAAATTAATTCAATATTTAAAAGAAAATATTAATAAGTAATTTAAAAATGCCGCCGTAAAATATCTGCTACACAAAACAGACACGCTCCTTGAAAGTCGGACTCAATGTGATGACGTCACATTTGTCAACAACCAAATGGAACAGGCCTTGTCTCTCGGTGGTCACGGTAAAGTCCACTTCTGCTACCTTTTCTGAAAGGACTGAACGTATCTGGCCTGCAAAGGCAGTCATGATTCGACCACCCGGGCGAAAACGCGGTAACCTGGAATGATAAAGTGCTACTACGATTACTGCTTTTCCTGTTGAAGGAGAAAAAAGAATCTTCTAAATTTGATATGCTTATCTAGAGATATGAATGTTATCTGATATACGAATGACTTTTATAAACTTATGTGTTTATCTCATTCACTGGTTTTATAAACGCGTGAAAGTTTATCCCAAATTCGAGAACATTATTCAAAAAATCTGAATATTTGTCAAAAGATCAACCTATTCTCACCCAGCTTCGAACTTCAAATTTCAATATTCGACATTATGAATTGTGAACTTTTCGAAGTAACTTTCTTTTGTTGTTAAGAAATTAATTTATACGGGCCGTTGCTCTTAAAGAAAGGTATTAAAATTCTTTTGTTATTTTAAGGAAAACATTTGTTTTACATTTGTTGTTTTCTAAAAAGAAAACAGATTTGTATTTTGAAAGAACTGTTAATCTGCTTTGATGGTAAAGACCTTGCACAAAATTTCCCTTGTGCACTTTATGCACGTGGAATATTTTGTGCCTTTATTGTAATTTGTACATTCTGTAAATAGTGAAAATATATTTTGTCAACTTAATAAATAGTTGTTTCCTTGCAAATTTCACTCAGCCTAAGAGTCTTCTTGTCTTTTTCGTAAACGCCTCTAACAATATTTGTAAAAAGAAGGATAAGACATTTGAAATCCTCCATTTGAAACCCGCTCCTTCCTTTTTTATTTTTATTCATGTAACAGTCACCAAAAAGTCACATTTTCTTTATCGGAATCCTAAATAGAACCACATTTACAATATTACATGAAAAATAATAATAATAACAATTGCTTCATATATGACAACAATAGCAGAATTTGCTCGATCAATTGAATGGGACATTATATATTTACTAGAAATACCTGTGAAAATTTTACGGTTTTCCTAATTTTCTGATGAATCTTAATTCTTCAGTTAATGATTGAATAATGTCATGGCGAGTTCTACGACATTAAAATACCCGTAGAAATCCCCCTATCGCATCGTTAAATATTTGAGCTAACAAATTTAACAAAATATTGCAATAATAATCATAAATATGAATGCTGGTCATTATTTTAAGAAATAAAGGGGTACAAATGAAAAAATTTGAAATTGACAACTTTTTTCCATTTTACTGAAAGAAAAGTTAAACACTTCTATCTTCCCTCCTTTCTGTCTTTCTTTCATTTTCTCTTTGAAACCATGTGGTGTTTCTGATATAGCTTTTCGGTCTTTCCATGCGATCAAAACGGGCTAGTCCATGATTTATGAGGTATTGGAAGGAGACGTTAAACCCTTCCATCTTCCCTTATTTATTTATTTCTTTCATTTCCTCACTGAAACTATGTATGGTCTCTGATATATTTTTCCATGCGAGTTCATTATTCATAGTTGATTATTTATGAGGTATTGGCAAGTCGAAATGGCCGTGCTAACTAAAGGAGGGACAAGCAGAATTATAATAAGATAAAATATACGTTAGTATGTGACCACCCTACAATCATATATAGCAGAAAAGGCGAGTTAAGCGGTCGAAGATGTGAGAAAATGTAGAAAAAAATAAAATAAAATACTAAAATAAAATAAAACAAAAAGTGAAACGTCAGTGAATAACTTTACCTTCCGTCATCTAATGGGGAGTGGATAGACACGTGAGAAAGGAAAATCTGGAGAACTAAAAAGATAAAAGGACCAATGAGACCATTCTATAGCTAAGTTAAACTAACCTAAAAAAAAGAAGAAAAACAAAACTATTCTTTCTTAACTCAGAGTGGACTGACGAGTCTTTCTCAAAGGTGCAAATGACATTTTCAGCCACAATCGTTCCATATTTGACCCTATTTCGCAAAAGTCCAATGAAGACAGTTCTCCTGTCTCTTTCTTTGTCTCCCCATATGCCGATTTTTACGAGATTCTGCTTAAAGAAGGTAACCGAGTGATAGGGAGGAATAGAAATTGCCGTGGGCTTCCTCTTTTCGCGTCACCCAAATCTCCATTTATATCATAGCTAGCAAACATAAAATACGTGGTATTTCTCTTTATCAAGCAAAGGGACCAACGTTCCGACAAATAGAACTGGCTTATATGACAAATACTCTCCTGAAAGCATGCATATCATGTAGCTTTCAACAAGCTTGTAAATCGGACGTACGACAAAGCGAAAGATGGAGAACGATACATTCCTTCTTGTTACCGAAACAAATGCATTCTGGTGAAGCAGCCATTCTTGTCCCGAAAGACTTTTTGCAAATGCATATCACATCTCAAATCACAGTCCTATGAGGGATGCCTCCTTATTATTTAGACATTTAAACCCTGTCACCGAAGGAAAAGATACCGAGCATTTTTATCAAATCGTCTAGCACGCAATCCGTCACATACTTGATGTAATGCTTTTCTCAACAATGTTAGACTTTCGAAGAGGTCAGTCTTCATCCAAAAGAAACCATGTCAACATTCACGGTAGAAGGGGTGCTCGTTTCGAGGCAAAAATCTGCCATTATCTTCATCTTGTGTACAAAAGGAAATCGTAATGTATGCTAACGGCTCTCAGTACTCCGCATCTATAGACCGATCTCAGAATGATGAACGCACTGTGCGAAGTTTGTGATCACAAAGGAGTTTAAACAGGGCTTCTTCCCCCTCAGCTAATTGGGTGTACGAGAGCCGAAGTACTGATAGTCAGTAAAAGATGAAGGGTAGACATGCGAAACGCTCAGTTCAATACCCACTTCAAGAAAGGATTCCTACGTAACCACAAATAAAGTGCGACCTCGACCTTCTTCATTATTTCCAATAAGTTCTCCAACTGTAGGTTCAAACTGAACCACATACTGAGTATCCTGTGGGGTCTATCCGTCCAATTAAAGGGTTCGGGGAGATAACAGCCAAACAGATTATTGTAATTAAATTGGTCCCCTGGTACAGTCCATACAACCAGATATCTTTGTAAAACTCCTCAATCACAGTATTGCTCACTGCAAGCGTGGGGACATCGTCGTCATAGGCAAAGTACGTGATTGAGGTAGTGGCATTAAGTAATGTAATTTCTCGTAGGATTGAGATGAATGGCTTTCCCCGTTAACTTCTACTGCGGCTTCAGAGGTTACATACATGAGGTGAATCGAAGAATGAAAGTGCGGTTTGAATCCAGCTGCAGACAAGACATTTTCCAAGAAATGGTGGTCGACCATATCAAAGGCTTTTGAATTTAAACGCTGACATTTTCTATGAAGATACGTACCAAATGCAGCTTATCTTTGATCGTCCTATCCTTCACAGGTTCGTTTTTGGGGGAGTGGGGGCATTAGACGATCTAGCACAACCTAAAATCAGTTTCTTAAGATACTGGGCAAAATAGTTCTATGTTTAGCATGGGTAAAAACCGAAAATTACTGATCCCATCCCACCATTTTTGTTCTTGTGTAGTAACTTAACTGCACTCCTGCTACACTCGGTTGATATACATGTGTGATAGCCTCAAATACACTTCGATTCACAGTTTTGACTTCCTACCTTTTTCAGCACTTCCCAGATTTTATACTTTGTTATGGGACCCTTGCACTTAACTACTTCAGTTGCCCCGAGGGGAGTAAAGTCAACTAAATAGAGACGGGCCGGGTCCCCTGGTAAAAAGTTTCTGGTAGTAGTCGCGAAATCACTCACATGCCTTCGTTCATCATCAAACGTCGTCCATCTGGTGATCTGACACTGACGATTGTACTGACAAATCATCAGTTACCTCCCCTTATAGGAGGTATAAAAAGCACCCTGTATAATCCATCAGTAGACGAGTAGTCAGAGTTAAGTGCAATAAAGCTTTGGTACAAATTTATTTACTAGTTCTGTTTTTACTAAATATGATAGTAGTATTCCCCAAGTTTTACACGCACCTTTGTGACTATATTCGGGGGCCATTCTATTTTAATTTAGCTCTAAATACCGGGAACTTGTCTGTCGTGTTAAGTAAGAATCCCATCTCTGTCTTAGTTGCGGCTACTTCGCCTGCATTTCTTGATTTAACAGCCTTGTCTGCTCTGAGTTCAAATACATTTTGTGCTAGGTTGAGTTGAAGTCTAAATCTAGTATCAAAAGACCACTTCTACAAATTAAAGCAAATATCTTAGGCACATAGTGTCAAGTACCTTAAAAATTAAACTAAACTAAAATTAAATTAAACCTGTGAGTAGATTTAATCCAAAATTTAGGGATAATAATCGTGAGATTAGCTGTTTCATTATCAGGAAACATTTAGCATTCATTGACCAAACAGTTATTGATACTGTTGGTTGGGATTTATAAAATCTTTCTCTTAAAACAGGTTTTTAGGAAAACAGATTTCTCAAGTTTACTGTTATCGTTCTTTCTAGTATTAATGGCAGTTTACTTTGTAACCTTTTTTAAAGGCAACACTTTGGAAAGGCAACATTCTGATTATATATATATTTTTTCTTTTCGCCATTTGTGCTATCCATTTAATTGTTATTGCTACTGTTGGAAGTGTTCAAGTGATGTAATTATTTGGAAAAAAAACTTTGTGGTTCTGTAGTACCACTCTATAAGATTTGATGAAGTATTGTCTTCTTTAACACCTAAAGGCCTCATTAACCTGAATTCATTTTTATCATTTATCTGCAAAAATGGTTTTATAGATGACATCCATATGAGAGTCTCCAACTGACAAGGCTACAAAAAACATAGCATGAGTTCTTAGGTTAATATTTCGGTTTAATTAAATTTTCCATAACTGTTCCATACAAACAGGTATTTTAATTTTTTTTTTAATTATTTCACCTCAAGCAAGTAGGACAAAGGAAGTTGCAGAGAGTGAAAGAGAATTAGAATAATTTAAGGAGGATGTGATAAAAATGCCAATAAAGGAACAAGATTCAGGAAGGAAGAAGATGGCGATTAACATTGAATTTAATTTTTTGAAGATTGTAAGTGGCAGGGAAGTAAGAAATCAGGAAGGAGTTCCACAGGAGAGAAATGCGAGAAAGAAACTATTAGAATAGAACTGACAGTTGCATCTCGCTAGTTCAACAGTAAAACAATAAAACGTTACCAATCTAGTAGCATGCTTAAATGCATGCAGTTGAGGCACTAAAGAGAACAGCTTATCAGAGCAATTGCTATGGAAATATTTGTAGAAAAGACAGAGGGAAGCGACCTCACATCCGTAGGAAAGTGACTGAAGTTGGGATATCAGTTCAGGATCGATTACATTACAGAACCTTCTATGGATTTTGTCAAGAATCTCGATATATATATATATATATATATATATATATAATAGGAGAACCAGACCAGATTTGACAGCCGTATTTAATGCAAGAACGAATGGCAGATTTATAAAGGTACAAGAGGAATTCTGACAAGAATTGTCTGGTATGACACTGTGAATCAATTTTCCTAGACCTAGCAACTGATTCAATATAATCACTCCAATTCTAGATGGAAAAGTTTCGGTAATTCAATACAATGGAAATGTAAGCTTCAAAGAATAACACTATATACTCAATGAAGGTGTTGCAGACTGGTGAATGTATTTTTAGTTATCAGAAGGATTTATGATGTCGATGTTCTTAAACATTCATCCACAACAAGAGGTAAAAGGAACATTGAAAACAAATCATGCAAGAAAATTCAGAGTGAAGATAAACATAATTAAAAGTGTAACAATAACATTGATTTATATACAATTGACATATACAATTGGGTTAAATATTTTTGGATAAATGAGGATGGTTGAATTAGATTGTGTAGAGTATTTTTGTGAAGTTTTAGCGTGTGTGAAGCTGTTATTAAGATTTGTTCGTAAAATTAAACTAAGTATTTGGTTATGTACAAAATGTCCTTTGTGCGTGTTCAATCAATAGTGTGCGTAAGTTTGTTTAAGTTATTGTTCAAAATTGGTAGGAGTTGTGTACCTTTAGTTGTTTAGATGTTTGATTGTCTACGAATACTTATTTAGTAGTGAGTAAATATCACTTTATAAGTATTGTAAGTAATTGCTAGAAATTGTTCCTGAGAAAGCGTGGTTGTTGTTTGCTGAGTCAGAGGAGTTTGCGCGATAAAAGTGTAGTTGGTCAAGGTTTTGACTTGCATGGATTAGTTTGGTATCTCTCCAGGGACAAAAGTCTGACTGCTTGAGTCGATTCAGATTCTTCTATTTATAGAGGTTTGGTCAAGAAAATAGGCTCCAGAGCACTGGGCGCGAAAAGACATTTTCGCGTGAACTTGTTAAGTGTCTGAGCCAATGAGAAGTCTAGCTTGCTGAAATTAGAGTGTTGATTGGTTGATAGGTAATTTTTGGTATAAAGTGGATTATACCGGGGGTGTGGTGAGGGGTTAGTATGGATTATTCCATCAATACCCCCCAGGTTAATAGTCATAGGATTATGGGTATTAATATGTGAAGTAAGTCTTGAATTTAGCAGGCCAATGAACGTGCCTACCCGACCTGGTACGGCTAGATGAATTTGCTTCCGAGTCACTTGCTAGAATTGATTGTGTGCTGGAAGATTCTGGATGTGTTGCATTATGAGTGGTCAAAGGCTTGCCATCATGCTGTACATATGCAGGCTTCAAACGGTCGATACTGACCGTGTTATGTTTCCTCGCGAGGTCTATGACGAAGTACTTTGATGTGCGAGATATTACCGGGTGTGGTCCAGTGTAACTAGGTGTGAGAGGCTTACGGACCGTATCTCTGCGGAGGAAAACACTCTGCTTGGTGCAGGTCTGCAGGAACGTAATAAGGCTTGTGATATGCCCGTGTTGGGGTATAAATGACGTCAGTCATCTTTTACTTGAGGTCGCTGACGAAATTAGTGAAAGGGATATCATCGGTAGTATTGCTGAAAATTTCTCCGGGCAAAGTTAAAGGTGTTCCGGAGACTAGTTCTGCACTGTTGCATTTGAAATCTTGCTTGATAGTGTTACACAATGCGAGCATAACGAAAGGCAGTTTGTCTACCCATGCGCGGCCGTTTGTAGATGCCATGAGCGCATACTTGAGCTGCTTGTGAAACCTTTCCACTAGTCCGTTGTCACAAGGGTGGTAAGCTGTGGTAGAGATAAGCTTAATTCCCAATAAATTCGTGAATTCGCTGAACAGTGTGGACTTGAACTGTGGGCCGATATCGGTGGTAATTATCGAAGGGCATCCAAATATGGTAATCCAGTGAGTAAAGATTGCGTTTGCTACTGCTTCAGCTGTTATTGATGGAAGAGGTATGGTTACTGGCCAGCGCGTGAAACGATCTATGATGGTGAGTATGTATTCGTAGCCGTCTACATGCTCCAATCGACCGACCAAATCCGCGTGTAGGTGGGTAAATCGTCAATCAGGATTGGGAAAAGTTGATGCAGGCGCTTTGGTGTGTCTGCCTATCTTGGTTGCTTGGCAACGTAGACACGTGAGGGACCACTGTTTAATATCAGTTGCCATACCGGGCCAGACGAATCTTTCCGATATGGTCCGCAACGTTGCCTTAGCACCGGGGTGAGCTTGGGAATGAAAGTGATCGAACACTGGACATCGCATTGCTGGCGGTATGTAAGGGCGTGGATTGCCCGTGCTGACGTCACAGTACACGGATTTGTCAGTAAATGGAAGTGGTCTTTTCTCGATCTGTAAGGAAGTGTCAGATCGGACGGTTGAGAACGTTTCATCATTTAGCTGTTCATCTGCTAAGGAGTCGAAATTGAGTGCAGCAGGCTGAATGGTATTGAGGGTTGTGCGGGATAACGCATCGGCTGGTGCCTTTGACGTGGCGGATGTTCGAGGTAAATTGTCCTATATAATCCATATAGCGAATGTCACGAGGATTGTGCTTCTCAGATTTAGCGTGTAAGGCATACGTCAATGGTTTGTGATCGGTAAATACTGTGAATTCACGACTTTCTAGTATATTACGATAATGCCTAATTGCCAGGTACACTGCTAATAGTTCGCGTGAGAAAGTACTATACTTTATCTGCGCAGAGTTAAGTTTAAGAGAAAAGAATGACAGTGGTTTCTCAATTCCGTTAACAACCTGATGTAGGACTGCGCCGATTGTGTTAGAGGATGCATCAGTGGTGAGAGTCAGTTTAGCGTCATCCGTCAATGAGAATAACTTGCTGAAACTAGAGTGTTGATTGGTTGATAGGTGATTTTTGGTGTAAAGTGGATTATACCGGGGGGGGGGGGGTTAGTATGGATTATTCTATCAAAGTCATACAACAAATACAGTTTTAGTCAAAATTATGTTAACATTATTATTATGCAGTATTTTACCCATACTGTTCGTGCTTATTTTGACCATACATTACCAAGCTGATGGATAGGGCACGGTGGACCATTGCGTTGGCCTCCACAATCTCCTGATTTGATGCCCTGTGGTATAGTGAAAGAGAGTGTGTATAGTAAGAGAGTTCAAGATATCAAAGGCCTCAAAAACCGAATACGGACTGTGGTAACATCTATTTCCCATGAAATAAGTGTCCAGATTTTAAATGTCACTGTTGCTCTCTGATTTCTGTGTGTTGAACTTGATAGCGAACAGGCTGAGACTATCCTGTATATCATCTTGTACATTTTGATGCATTTTTTGTGAGTAAATAATTTTTGCCATTTACATCTTAACATAATTTTGACTAACCCTGTATATGAAAATTTGTATATTTTTCAGCAGAATGGTGCATACTGTCATACATCAAAGTCGATCGACCATAAATTATTTAAAATTTAAAAGAAGATGGTGTACTTTTTGAAAATTAGCCAAGCCAGTCTCCTGATTTGAATATTATTTAACATTTTGGAGATGTACTAAAGAGGAAACTGAAAGATAAATAACCAAATGCTATTGATCAGCTTTGAGAGATAAAGAAGAATGACTTGATAAACATTGATCATTCCTTTATTTTGAATTAATTTTCCTCATTACGGAAAATAATTTTATCTGATTTAAGTAATAAAGTACTAGGCATTTTTTTATAATTAAAAATGTATTATTTTTTAAAAACATGA
Organism: Acanthosepion esculentum; assembly: GCA_964036315.1. NCBI lineage: Eukaryota > Metazoa > Mollusca > Cephalopoda > Sepiida > Sepiidae > Acanthosepion > Acanthosepion esculentum. The sequence goes on from OZ038478.1 coordinate 131,861,893, forward strand.
GTTGATATTTTTTTATTTATTATTATAAAGAGCCTAAAATATTTGAGAGTGCTTAAAACATTTGCTATTTTTATTTTTATTTTTGAGATGATCCCACCACTTATTCATAACCACAGTCCCTGACAATTACCACTTTAGAGTATTAGCTGGGCAATATTCTGCCACACCCAACTGAATTTTCTGGTTATAGGTGATCAAACCCACAGTCAATCTATCAGCCACAAGCGGTATCCAATCACCCAAGCACTAGAAGCAGACGTCAACAGTGAAATTACACTTATGATCTCGAAAAGAGGTCATCAAAACTTGCGACGATACTAAATGCTTCAAACAGCCCAGTCTTCACTGTCAGCAAAATCCATGTAGTAACCAACTTCAGAGAACCTTCAACAAAGTGCTGGAAAATCTTGACCCATACCCAATATCAACAGTCGATTCCATATTCAGCAAAATTAATGAAGGCAACAAATCCTTTTTGTCTCTCAACTTCCGCAATGTTTACTGACAGATCGTTATTGACAAATGTGACTACCATAAAACTGCACTCACTTTGGTCGATGCTACCAATATACATGTCTAATGTTCAGTTTAACATCCGCCAGTCAGATCTTTTCCTGATGCAAATATATTGTACATTGACAACAATGTCTTCGATGCCAAGACTTTCAAGTAGATGATTACATTTGAACAACTCTTCATCACTCTCCAAAAATTTGTTTGAGACTAAATTTGGACAAGTGCACTGTCCTCACTGAGACATAAGACTCTAGATCCGATGAAACCACTCAAACACGACACAAAATTACTGCAAAACAAATTCTCATTAGAAAAAACACATTGACAACTCGCAACACACTTTAAAACTTCGTCATGAATTTGACTCCAAACTCAAAATATTAAGCAGTATTACTGTCTCTCGTTTCTACAACAAAACATAACCAGATAATAAATAATACTTATTTTGCTGTTTCCACGTTTTGGTGTTTTTCATTTATATTTTATTTATATATATATAAATGTAAAGGGGTTTATAATTTTTTTACTTGAAGTTATAACTCCCCTATACTAACAACATTTTGTGTGAATGAAATTGGCTGCTGCAAAATATAAACATTATATATATATATATATATATATATATATATATATATATATAGTCTACTACCAGATATTTTGAGAGATACTTAAAAATTCAGTTTTCTATTGAAGAAGTCATTTCCATTTTATTGTAATTAGGATTTTTGGGAGATTCTTGCTGGAATTAGCTCTTCCTCAGTTCCTTAATCCTTCAACAGGGGTCTCTCTCCCCTGGCTATAAATACTGGCTGACCCTTCGCCTCGATCTCTCTTTTCGACTTACGCCTTGGGCCGCCACCTCGCGCGGAGGTGAGGTAAATCTCTCTTTTCAACCAACACCAATATGTGACCTCTCACAGATACAGCGTTTCCTAAATTCTGGGAACACGCTAAGAACAATACACGTACGTACGTACGTACGAACGAACGAACACTCACAACACACACACACACACACACATAATTTCTCCATACAAACTCTATGTAACTGTCCATGTCTTTATTTAACTTGTTATTAATATATATCTGTTTACATATATATATCGGTCTTGTTTGTTTTCTTTGGACTTAATTAAAGTCCAACATTCTCATGTAGCTAGACCGGCTCGCAAGAAATTTTAACCTTCTGATATCTCTTCACATCTTCATCCGACGGTCCACTACATTCTCAAAAAACAAAAAAACATGGAATTAAAGAAGAGAACATTTAGTAATTTATTGAAAAAGGATGAAGATAATGGAATACACAGAACATCCACGTGCAAAATGATGTGATCAAGAAACAGAGTTATCATAAAATATTAGTGACCTCCACTAATTCACGATACGTAAGGTTTAAAATGAATTTTTAAATATGAAAAGGCTTTCTTGAAGCTTTCATTTTATCTTTAATTGAAAGCTGAAGGATTAAATTTACTATTTTCAGTAAGCAAAATACTCTGGTTATTTCAAATAGAAATTATATTGATTGGAATCATTTTTTTCTAAAATAGCTAATTAGCTCCCTTTTTTAAAATCGTCTTTCATTGCAATGTAATTCTCTGTATTAAAAAAACTAAAATATACTTTTTTGAAACTTTATTTGAGGAATATTAGCTGATTTAAAGTATAATTAATCTAATATGAAACAGATATTATTTAAGTTTAAAATAACATAGAAATGTATTTTTAAAACAAACAGTAGCTGTGTTTTTAACCAACAGTCGCCATGTTTTACATGATTGACAGGTGATGACATATTGATTGTTGTTCTACGGGGAGTAAAACATAATTGAGGAAAATGACGTGTGTGCCTTTTTTAAATATAATTTTTAAATCTCCAGTAATCTTAAGAATGTTGGAAAATATTACATAATCGAATTTTAGGAATGTTGACTTTAAATTTACTATAGTTATCACTCTTATTTTCTGATAATGTGGTATATGGTCACCCATACTTTAAAAATGGGCATGTTACATAATGTGACACTATTTAGCTATGGTAATTGGCTAACTAATTAACCATAGAAATTAAAACAGGAAATACTTAAGGCGAAAAAAAGAGCTATCCCGAAAGATAGACTGATCAATGTTTAAAAAAAAATTATTCTATTTACGAAAAAGATACTTTTCACAAAAGACAGTAAACCCGTGGAAAAAGCCATATGTGAGGTTTTGTCAGGTTAATTAATGTCTTGCTGAGGGAAATAGGAAGAAAGGCAAATATTAAGATATCGGCCAGATCATGACGGTCATAAAAATTTTGGCTTGAGACGATCGCTAATACAGGGCAGGGAGAATCAATGTTAATTATCTTTCCAAGACATCATTTTTTTTTCTTGGCTACCGGCGAGGAAAAGCAATGTGGCAATTATAAAATTTTGTCATTGTCTCGACATAGGTGAGAGGATTGTTATTATTTACCTTATCAACGTGTTGCTTCAGATGCTGAGATGTTGAATAGCAATATGGCGTTTGTAAACTTTTGGCATGAGACAGAAAATAGAGTGGAAAATTGAGATTTGGTGAGATAAAAGAATTTAATTTCTCAAGAAGCCAAGGATTCCATTATAAAGCTAACTTCACGAAGGGACTAGATGGCAAACATTGACAGTGATTGATGGAGCCAGTAAAGAGTGCTGGTTAAGTGAATTCTGGGTGGCCAAAAGATATGATAGAAATTTAATTGGCAATATGGAATTCGTAAAAACTTTGGCTGATGGGAAAAAAAAGAATTTTGTAAACAAAAATTCTAGATTACAATTTTAAGGAAGCCAGCTTAGCCACACCCGCACAGCCAGGATGCCGTTGGTCGAGTGGTAGCAATGGTGATAGGCGGAGGCGAATGGATGAGAAAGACGGAGAAGTTATTAACGCCCACTGAAGGGATTGGTATGAGATATCAATGTGAGAGAGAAAGAGTCTAGAAGGATAGCTTTCCTCCGACCTTCCCTCACGGACGACGGAGCCCCCACCCCACCGAAATGGAAAGTGATTCATTTTCCAAAAATGGGAAGTAATCAATTTTCCTGGCCTGACAACAAAGAGATTTCTTGTTAGAAATCGAGATTTACCCAGAACTCCAGGCTGCGTCTGGCTCCACATTGGGTTTTGGTCGCTACCTATATAAATGAACATCCTGTGGTCGTTTGGCAGTTAGTCGCAGTTGCAGTTAACCAGAGTGTTGCCTCACAGAAGCTGACCGAGAGATTCCACAACCTCAACTTCACCTATCCTACCAATAGCAAGTTATACTGACAAACGAAGCCAAGCCAACACCTAAGAACTAAATCAGTTGACTTAATCAACTTGCTTGAAACATAGAAGTGTCACATTTCGTAGAAAACGGGCTGGGAGAAAAACATGCTCCTGTATATAATAGAAAGATAAAGTTAATTTGTTATTTCTTAACATACTTGAACCTCTTGGGTTTTTCTTTTATTTACTTTTTTTTCTTTGCGCTTGTGTGATACCACCTTCGGTCTGGACTCAGCTTACACTACAGCCCGACACCTGATTGATCTCATCTACCTAAGATCAAAGTCACAACGTGGGTAGGTTAGACTTGAGGTCGAAGCAGTTACTCGAGTAATAAGACATTGCAAGTGAGCTAGGAACGATAGAGCTGGTATTGAACTGGTACAGCTGGTGAAGCCATTAACATCGACGACCAGAATTCGACCCTGAACAGACCAGGGTATTTCACTGAGTAGCGACGACCACCGATCGACCGGGACACAGGCTGGTAGCAGCGACAAATAGTCAACCCTAAAATGCCGGTAGAAGAAACATAACAGCTTCGCGCCACGACTGGGAGTTGACCACAGGCCGACGGCTGGGTTCACAATAAAATAAATTAAAAATTAATTTAAAAATCGTGGTACAAAATGATTTGTATTAAACTTTTCAATTTTTGATTAGTAAATATACGAGGGTCATTCAATAAATAAGGTGAATGTTTCGGTATAAGGACTTCTAATACAGATAGAAGCTTACTTTTTTATTTTTATTTTTTGTTTTACTTCTTTTTCACATCGATTTAATTTCTTTTGCAGATTAAAAAAAAAACTTTCAGAGTTTTGGTGATTAACAAAGATGGGCAACTAAGATGCATGCTCCAGGATTGAACAGCGGTCAGTTATCAAGTTTTTGGTTGCTGAAGGGTGCAAACCAGTTGAAATTCATAGGAGAATGTCAACTGTGTATGGTGCCACATTTTTCATTAAAAACAATGTCTACAAGTGGGCTAAATTGTTTAAAGAAGGACGGAGCAGTGTTGAGGATGAAGACAGGCCTGGGAGGCCTACAGAAGTGAGGTCTCCTGAGGTGAACGAATCAGTCAATGACCTCATTCAGTCTGACAGAAGGGTGACAGTGGATGACATTGCAAGGACTTTGAGCTTATCTGTTGGGACAGCACACAAGGTCAGCTGCCGGTGGGTGCCAAAGATGCTTACTGCAGAGCACAAACAGCACAGCAGCCCAAACGGTGCAGACCATCAACGAGCTGGGCTGGGAACTGCTCCCTCATCTCCCTTACAGCCCAGACCTTGCCCCTTCAGACTTTCACCTGTTTGGTCCCTTGAAAGTGTTCACAAGAGGCACAAAGTTTAAAAGTGATGAGGAAGTCAAAAGTGTTGTGAGCGACTGGCTGAGAAATCAGTCCAAAGATTTTTACGCTGAGGGAATACGGAAGCTTGTGCACAGATGGGAAAAATGTGTGACAGTGCTGGGAGACTACAATGAAAAAAAAGTAAGCTTCTATCTGTATTAGAAGTCCTTATACCGAAAAAAATCACCTTATTTATTGAATGACCCTCGTAGTTTTCACTTAATAACAATATCACCTAATGCAGAGTTTTAAAAGATTTTTAAATAAATTTTTAAAAATTATTATAATAAATTATTACAATTAAAATTTAAAAAACAATGAAAAAAATTCTTGTAAAAATTCATTATTCATTGAAAAATTCTTTTTCTTAAGACAATAGTATCATTCAATCTTATTTTTAAAAACAAAAGCTTTTCTAATTAAATAATGTCAGTCTTATTACATTTTTATTTTACTATTGCAGGCAGATTTTTGGGAAATTAGTAGCAGTTTAAAAAAATGATGATTGACATTCTCCAAGGAGTTCTGTTTTAAACTAATAAAACAAATTTTGCAATTAAAATTTAATTTCTCAAAAAAAAAGTATGGTGCCTTTTTTCATTATGTTATGTTGTTTTTTCAACAGATTAGTGGAGGTACCTATAAAATATCTATGGAGATATGATATGTAAATACAGTTTATTTTTCATGTCATTTAAGTGATTATTAATAATTTGGTAATGGAATTTGGAATACGATTCAAGTAAGAATAGCTCAAATTGCAAGTGAATAAAAGTTCTGGAAAAATTCAAGTTACAGAAAAGAGTTAAGTTTGTAAGCCCAGAAAGAAATTTGGTTATTTTGTAACATGGACATAGCTATAGACAAAAGGCCTCATCAGTATCAAATTTTAGCTTCACAATAAAATGTATCTATTGTTTTATTATATCACTGTAAAAGTTCATGCCCAATTAGAAAATTAAAAACAATTTTACAGACTCACAGAATTATTAGTTAAGTACATAGTCTCCATTGCCTTTAATAACTGTCTCCTATCATTCTACAAGCTTGTTAATACTATTTTTGTACAAAGTTTGAGTTTTTTGCTGGAAGAAGATTGAGATATAGTTTTCAACTGACTGCAAAGAGTCAAATTTTTGGTTATTTAAATTTTGTTCTGCAGAGACCAGGACAAATGAAATTCCAAAGGAGCCAAGTCAGGAGAATACGATGAGTGCTGGAGCGTTTCCCATTTCAACTCTTTAAACTACTGCAAGATCTGTTTTTAAAAGAGACAATGCAAAACCACTTGTTGCAAAACGTTCGCAACATGCAGTCTTGTGTTGTTGTGGTGCCAAAATCAGCCATTTTTCTTAAACTCATTTTTCTTAAGTTTCTTCAAATTGCAAAAGGCAGTTGAGATATTGATTTTAAAACTCTTAACAATCTCTTCCATTGGAATCTTTGGTTTATTTTCCATGATGGCAACCAGAAGGTTGCCTGGAGCACTCTGACAAAATCTACCAAACCACTTTTTGACTGTTCAAAGAGCTGGAACACAACCTAAATAAACCTTCTGAATGTTTTTTTTTGCTGCAGTTTTGGTGCTTACTCATTTCTGAAATTCATAGAGCATAATATGGTGAAAGTGTAATTTTCATCCCTCAATTTTAAGGCATTCGTTTGTGGACAAAATGTCAACATTCGAGAAAATCTGTGAATTTCAATGTTCCTTCTAGCTGACTCAGCTCTATTTCAATCTTTAATCGATAAAAATTTTTTACATTGTCTTCTGATGACCCAGATTCAATGGGTACAACTTCTGCCCTAGATCAGATTTCCCTATCAGCAAACAAAATGCTCTGATTTAAATTTCGCTATTCAAATCTACTCCAATTTCAATAAAAAAAATATACGTGCGTGTGTGTGTGTGTTCCCCAGACTCTCTGTCACAGTAAAAAAAAACCAAAAAACAGTACAAACTCACTACAGTCATAATCATCTACAAATCAATCTTACAAAGTATTATTATATATTAAAACATACACACTGTCCAGAAATTATAAGACTGAAGGGACAAAACACATAGAAGAAGAATACATTATCTGTTACCTTGGATATTTAAACCATTACATAATGTCATCTCTGTTTTTATTAGTTATTATTTGAAATTGCTATATAAGATTTTATTGTTTATTTTGGAAAATTAAATTAAATTAATGAAATTATAAAGAATGATGCTAATATTCATCCTCAGTATTGATTATTTTTTATTCAAATCGAGTATTTTATTGTTATTTAGAGAAATAATAAAAAAAAACAATTTTTTGTAAAAATCCATAGAATGAATCCATATTCATCATAAACAACTGACAATATGCTACAAGGAAGTCTGTATCGTAATAGTAAATGTGTTAGCAAACATTATTTCCCTTAAAAGAATATTTATCCAGAATGACAATTTAGCACTTGCAAAATCTGTAATTCATAAGTCAAATGAAAACTCTGCTCTTTTTTATGAAGTCATCATAAAAAAAAACAAAGATAATTTTTCAACTCTTAATAATAATAAAAGGTTTGTTTTTGTAGATGAATTATTTTTAATGGATTGACAAGTCTATATATCTCTCTGCTGATCCAGACAGAAGGTTATCTGAAATTACGCAAACCACAATGTGAGTGATGAATAATTAAATAACATTTTATGACACATCAAATTCTATGAATTGATTCCTATACTTCATTTCAGAGGAATTAATGTGCCATTTTCTGCTATAGCTGATTTTAAATTCTCTTCATAAAATATTGGGAAACAGTGATACATATTAATGTTTTGAAATCTTGTATCACTGAATATGTAGAGAGAGAAAGGGAGCACAAAAGTTCATACAGGATAAAGTAAGATACATAGAATAAAAAGGGAAAATAAGACAAAGTCTTCAATATATATGCTATGTTCATTTACACTTGGCCTACTGATTGAATGACAATCAGTAGGCCAAGTGTAAATACAAAGACCAGAGGGAACCAATACTTAGAAAAGAAAAAGTTGCTTAACAAAGGAAAAAGAAAAATTAAATTAAAATCAAGTTCAACTTGATCTGTTATGTACAATAAGTGTTTTTTTTTTCAACTTTACACCATAAGAATAACTTCCTGTATTCATTGGAGTCATGATGGAGACTAAATGTCAGAAAGTTATTATAAAAATTCACAAAAGACAAGCAGAAATGTCTTGAAAGTGTTCAAAAACAGCTGATGCAGCAGCTAACAACACTAAACAGAAGTAGTAGGTCTGTGTAGCAACTCAAGAAATCAGAAATGGTTCTCATGGAAATTAGTGCTGGGTTACAGATTGCTGGATTGGTAATAGTAAAACTATATTAATGTTTCACACACTTATAAAAGGTATGCCTGGAAAGTATTCAGCTCTTTTAAAGAAAAAATACCTTACCTAGGAAGAGGTGTTTTTTATATCCCTTTAAAATGTTTCCTTTGGAACCTGACATATACCAGGATTCCTTCTGCTTTTCAAAATTCTCAATGAAATTCCCTTATGGGTTTACCGTCAGCTGTCTCAACACATTCTCTATACTCTTTAATCTTGTTCAAATTCTGAAACCTTTTTTTCAACTGTGATTTTTAACTTTAGCAAAATCCAGAAGTCACAGGAAGCTAAATCAGGAATGTAAGGAGGCCAATTGATCCAGATGATGCAATATTTTGACAAATAAACTTGCAAAAGATAAAGAATATCTGGTGCATTTTTATGATGAACAAGAATTTGAACATTTATACTGAGCTCAATATTTTCAGAAGCAATAAAAAAAATTGAAGCAATTGACAATGGCCAAATAAAATAGGGAATCAGAGATTAAAGTATTTTGAACCCTGGAACAACTTGTGTCACAGGCAATCAATGATTGCATGCCATGAGGACTGCTCTTCATATGCAAAAATCGAGCCTTATGCTGCTGAGTGTTGTGGGAGCAGATCCTTTGTAGATAAACTGCATTTTATAGAAGTAAACTTTGTTGAAAAATAAAATAATTCTTTTCTTGTGGTTATGTCATTAAAAATATTGGGATCAAAAGATTGCTTGCTGGTTGGTCTCTAATGAAGTCAATAATTCATCATCCATGTAAGATAGGCTACCTAGGTTATGGTACATGAGATCAAATCATCTTGGAGGGTGCTTTTTCATTTTCTATCTATACTACTTTGTGTACTGATCATAAATGTAACATAACATGAATAATGCAATAAAAAAGATAAAATGAAACCAGTCAAAATTAATAATAAAAATTCTTACTCTGAGAAATTCAAATAACTTAAAAAATTAAAAAATTCAGAAAAGTATATAATGGTTGTATATGAAAATAGTGTAAATGACAAAAGATATGTGATAAAAAGTGAAATTTACCCCTTTGAACAAGTTATATAAAACTGTTATTTAAATTTGAAAAAAATAAAGTTGTTTAATTTTCAAAAGAGGATGAACATTATATTTACTTTGAGTGATAGCTCCATTATAGAAGGATTATTTTCTCTATGATAGAATTAAAAGAAAAATCAGTATTAAGACAAAGAAAAAAAGATCTGATTTTGTGGTGGATTGCAAGATATCAGTTTATTATTGTGATTAAGTTCATCCATTTGCAGACTGAATTTATTTTTAAATTTTAACAATTAACCTGTAATTCAAATTCAATTTGTGAGACTACAAAAGTCATATATATTCTGGTAGGATTATAGTCACACTATCTGGTAAAAGCATTAAATGAATATCTGGTTTTGGTGAGTTCTATGGAAACTGAAAGCAATAAAAATGCTGAAAAATGCAAAATATATTGTAAATATGAATTTATCAGCTAAGTTAGCCAGGGCTAACAAAATTCATGTCATCATTGGAAATAAATTCTTTTATTAGTTCCACTTTAAGCTCATCATCAGGGCCAAGAATGATCTGCAAGGCCTCTTGGCCTAGTTGTCATTGTAAGAAAATTTCATCACTTATTAATGAAAAATCACAAAATAAATCAATATTTTGACGCATACCTCCACTGATTCCATAGCATATACCCCTCTATGGCCAATTGGTATTATGAGATTTGGTTGTAAACAAATGCATCATGTGTTTGGCTACCCAGGTCTGCTTCCTCTTTGTGGACACACTTACAATTATTTTGAGCAGGTGTCTGTTGTGATTGGAATTATCACACTGGTACATTTGGAAAAAGTGATTCTTGTGGGCAATAGCAGCTGAACAGGTTGGTGTGACCCAAGAAGAAGATAGTGGTTTTACATGGTATTTACTTAAATATTGTTTTTCATTTTCATATACAACTCTTTTAAAGATAGACAATAAATTTTCTATTGAATTATTGTCTATAGGAGCTGGATGAGATCCCATTAATTTGGTAACTTGGAAATCTTTTTTGTAAGGTTGGCAATAGTCATCTTTACAGAATGGGAAGGAGCATTATCTTGCATGGGCTATACTCTTTATCTTGAAGCTTCTTGTGGCCTGTACCAATCAAAAAGACAAAAAACAAACAAAAAGCATCTTATCCAAGAACTTACAATAATTCTTTGCATTATATTGATATCATCAACTTTGAAGAGAGCTTTAGTTTTACTGCCTATAATTCTAGCCCAAAACATTACCTCATCTTTCTTCTGCTGTCTTCTACCATGTGAAAATATATGATTTGTTAGTGCAAAAATGACTAAAGTTAAATACTGTGAAGTAGCTGTAAAGTCAGTGGGCTCTAAAAAGAAACTTACCTTGTAAAATAGGTTTAATTGTAGTCAACATTAAAATACAATTGTGATCATTGCTTAAATTTTAAACTCAAAATGTAATCATTAGTTTAAATGTTGAGCTTTTTAACATATTTGTTTCATAAATTCTCTTCATGATTTAATGGGTTACGTAAGCAGCTAGTTTATAAACAAGATTTTCTGTAAGTGTAACTGAAGTATTGATACAATTGTTTAGTAAAGGAAATAACTACTTTTGCTAAACAATTCTATCAATTAATGTTACATTAAATGTTAAGAAATTACAAAAATATTCAGCCTACCCCATGGATAAGATAGTTGCATATTTCCCATTGGTGTTTGTGGTTTGTGTTTGAGTCCAACCAAAAGCTGATATTTAAAGCAAATTGTGTCTTCACCTGTGAAAATTCAGCAGCAGACTTCTTCATCTGGCCATTTCTTCTTTGTATCATTTGTAGTTAAGCTTTGCAAATATAAAGAAATTCTGAGGAGATTTTTCATTTTATATGTTAAGCAATGGCAACTCTTTTTTTATTTAAAATTTTTAAAGAACTGTCAAGATTAAAATACATATGCATCTCAGTTTTAATTTGAAGTTCAATAAAAACAATACTTTACTATGTTGAAAAAAATATTATTTGTTGTCTGTTTCTATACTATACAATACAGCTTACAGGTATTGACCAGGCTTGATGTTGCTTAAATTTGGTGATCCTATAAGAACTGGTGTCTCAACGTTTTATAGCCATAAACCTAAATGGTGTGGAAAGTGGATTTTGGCATGCTGAGTTCAAATTCCAGCCAAGATTGTTGTATTTACTCTTGCATAAATACCCTTGCAAAAGATATTAACTCATTCCCACCTCCCTACCGGCTATGGGTTAAATAGTAGGGAGGACTATACTTTTCATAGAAATAGATTTGCAAGAGTTTTTCTTTTGCTATTTTAAAATTCTTTGATCACACGAGGATTTATTAATCATTTTTCTTTATAAAATTTCTATTAACTTCAATAATTTTGTGTCTGAAATATTAGTTTTCTTTTTGTGTTCATCTGAATTCTGAAACAGTGCTCAATTCTGGATTTGTCATCTCTGTTACACATTCCATGTCTTTATCAATAACATAATACAATAGTTTTATCTGAATTTTTTAGATGCAGTATTATTATTATCATTATTAATTTTTTACTAGTATTTTTCATATTTTGCTTTTACTTACTAAGCCTATCTTAGTGTGGCACAAGGATAGAAGTATAGGGTACCTAATGAGAATCATCTTATTTTTGTTACTTTTTATTGCAATACTTAGGTTCTAACACTTCGTCTCCAGCCCTCAACCTCTGGTGTCTTCCTCTTTGGGTTGAGGTGTCCACTCGGTCCGAACCGAACTTAGGGGTAACTGGCCGTACGCTCCTTGAGTACCTGTAGATTATTTCGACCGGTCAACTGGTCAAGTCTCGCTCACTGCCCACGCCGTGTTAGTTTTAGATCCAGTAAGCGGAGTGTTGTCCATACGTTCACGGTCAACTGGGGATGTGAACACGGATGTGAGAGTTGGCGCTAGGAAGATTAGATTGTGGCAAAATAAAACAAGAAATAATATCTGCAGAAGCTGGACAACAATGGGGGAAATATTGACGTCATTTATATAAGAAAAGAAAATCAGAACAGAAGTTACAGGGAGAATAAAAACATTTAACATAAATGAAAAAAAAGAAAAAGACAAAATGCATCCAGCGAATTCCCAACAGAGAGAGGGTTTGTGTGTGATAAACGCGTATTGAATCGCCTGGGGTAGGTTTATGACTAATAGTCCAGTCTCATACAGATTTCTCAGAACAGGGGGCAGTCTTCTTTCTCTCCTCCAAAATTCTCCCGCAAATCTCTCGACTCACTGCAACGACAGTCTCGCGACTCTCTCAACGACAGTCTCTTTCCCCCAACTCTTGCTTATTAGCAAAATCTCGAGTTAATATAGAACAAGGATCAACTGATCACAATTGACCCTCGGCCCAGCACACAGCTACCACAAGTGCCAAAAACTATCCCTTGACATGTAAACCTATTCTCCAATTATTTACCTTATCTCATTCACGAGTTCTTCTTGCTTCACCAAAATTATACTTTGGGATATCTAAACATTGATTCAACCTTTTAATCAAAACAAATACTGTTAAACAAAACCAAGTATCTCACCCATCCCATATTGTTTACTAGTGACCCAGGTTTAAAACATCGCCTCCTGCTCTGAGATTGTGTTTCTCGTCAGTAAACAAACACCTTAACTCAACTTGTACTATTTCCATTTCCAGTCAATAAAAGTTATATTTGCGTGTGTGCATTCATGTGGGTGGGTGTGTGTATGCCTCTCTCTGTTATAAGTTGTTTTAAAATTCTACAACAATTATGAGTGTAGCATGGATTGGAAATAATCTTCCAATGAGATTTGAACTTGCATCTCTTATCTTTGGCAGATTGGGAAAGTATCTTATTGATTAAGCTACAAAAGCTCAAAAAGTAAGCATCATTCAAATTTAGTGACATTAACATGGGTTCTATCATAATCATCTATATTTTTTAAATATATCATAGATTAAGAGAAATATCCTCACCTTGAAACTTATTAAGAATTTTCTCAACCTAAAAGGGCATCCAAATGTAGAATATGGTGCACAGGCTCACCATACTAGTGTTGTTGTTGTTGCTGGGGTTTCTATAGCAACCAGGTTTTTTTCCAGTTTGGAGTTGTCAGTCCCATGCCAAAATTCAAAATTATCCTTCTCCAAGACTGGTTGCCAATCAAGGCTAGAGAGTATAGTCTGCCCTACTATTTAACCCATAGCCGGTAGGGAGGTGGGAATGAGTTAATATCTTTTGCAAGGGTATTTATGCAAGAGTAAATACAACAATCTTGGCTGGAATTTGAACTCAGCATGCCAAAATCCACTTTCCACACCATTTAGGTTTATGGCTATATAACGTTGAGACACCAGTTCTCATAGGATCACCAAATTTAAGCAACATCAAGCCTGGTCAATACCTGTAAGCTTAGATGTACAGGTGATGTAATGGAAAACAGCTCGGAATCCACACCATTTAGCCACTATGCTACAAGTACATCCAAAATTAATCAAAGAATATATTGAAATTTTTACTCTTTTTTTAAATTATTTCACCCAAGCAAGGTGGGATTGCCACTAGTATGCAGGGGGTTAAAGGGAGTGAAAGTGAGAGAAAAAACTGAGTATAGGAAGGATTGAGGAAAGGACAAAAGATGAATGGGATTTAAGAAGACAGAAGATGGTGATTGATGATGCATTTAAATTTATGAAGATTGTAGTTAACAAGGAAGCAAGTAAATGGAAGGAAGTTCTACAGGTGGGAAGTGTGAGAAAAGAAACTGTTGGAGTAGAAGTGGAGGTTGCATTTAGCTATTTCAACAGTAAACGGGTGGGACCTAGATGCCAATTTAGTGGCACACATAAATCCATGCAGTTGGAGCACCAGGGAAAAAAGCTCATCAGAGTAGATGCCATGAAAATATTTTTAGAAAAGACAGAGGGAAGCCACATCACATCTGTGAGAAAGTGACTGAAGTCAAGGTGCGAAGTCAGGATCGATTACATTGCAGATCCTTCTTTGGGTTTTGTTAAGAACCCCGAGTTGAATAGCAGGAGCACCAGACCAGATATGGCAGCAGTATTCAATATACAAGTGAATGGTAGATGTGTAATTGTGCAAGATGGACTCTGACAAGAAAAAATTTATGACACAAAACAGTCACCCAACTTTCCTTGCAGAAGATGCAGCTATTGATTTGATGTAGTTGCTCCACTTGAAGTCAGTTGAAAACATGAAGCCAAGGCGCAGTGTGTTGTTCTCCAGGAGTCTAGTGTCAGCCATGCTGATGGCAGGCAGAAAAGTTTCTCTATGGTGGTTAAATGAGAGTAGTTTTGTTTTGGATGTGTTTAAATTTACAAGACATTTCCTGTCCCAGTTAACCACTGATTTAAGGTCCTTTTTAAGGGCAGCAGCCAGATTTATTTTATCAGCTCTGATGGATTCGCTATTGAGACAGGAGTAAATGATAGTGTCATCTGTATAAATACCTACTTGGGAACTGATGACATCAGGAATAACATGGATGAAGATCAGAAACAACATAGGGCCCAGAATAGAGCCTTGGGGGAGAACCACATTTGTTAGAAAGGATCTGGAAGTGAGCATATTCAGAATGACCTTCATTTTATGATTTGATAGGAATGATCGGATTAAATCAAACAATCCTATAATACCATAGCATGAAGCTTGTGTAGAAGACCAGCATACCAAATCCTGTCAAACACCTTTGAGATATCTAGAGCTACAGCTCAAGTATTGCCATTATTATCAAGTGCTTGATATACATATTCAGTAATGGCTATTAACACATCCGCTGTAGACCTGGTTTGGTTTGGTTTGGTTTATGGCATATTAACCTCAACAGGTTATTTAATGTTGACAAGATTTTTATTGCTGGTAATATTTTTTTCAAAAAATGTATAGTAGTTAATTTTTTTGGTAATAATGTATTGCTGATAATAACTTTTTACAAAGTATTTCTGGTATTAAGACCTATTTTTACATTTTCATAGTGTTTTAAGCGCTTTTTGCGGGTTAACTATTTGCCCATAGCTGGGACCCTAACAAGTGCTGCCACCCCAGGTCAGGGTGGAGCTGAGAACACCAGCAATTAAGAGGAGGTTCTATGCTCCTCAAAACCTTCTGATCAGGGGCCTTGCTGTCAGACGTAGTTTATTGTCTTACCCAGTACCCGGATGTAGCTTATCGTCACACCCAGGACAGAGCTGTAGACCCGGTGAAATGGAAGCTATATTGTTTGTCCAAGAGTAGGTTGTGAGAAGTAAGATTCTCCAGAGTTCTTAAAAACAGGAACTACAGAGGAGGACTTCTAATAAGATGGAAAGCAGGAAGCAGTGAGGCATTTGTTGTAGAGTTTGGAGAGAAATGGAGCCAGCTGTGGAGCACATTTCTTTCGGATAATGCCTGGGATCCCATCACCTCCACTTGCCTTGTGGGAGTCTACTTTGGAAATGATGTCTGAAACTAGTAACAGGGTTATACATATATCACTCAGTAGAGTCTCCATTCTAAGAGGGAAATTAGGTGTGGATACTCCAGATGAGTTGAGTGTGGAGTTGGAAGAGAACTTCCGAGCAAATCATTCAACCTTATCTGCTGTAGATGGCAGGATTTCAAATTAATTTAATAGAGGAGTGGTTGAGGAATTGCTGTTATTCAGCACACGTTTGTAGAGCCACCAATAATCTCTAGAACTTGTGAAATGATATATATTGTTTCATTCTATCAGCAAACAGTAACTTTGCTTCATTTACACTCATTATGAGCAGAGACAAAGACATGTCTGTTGCAATCAGTAATGTTGCTCTAGTACAGCCAGAAGTGATTCCTGTGGGTTATAGTGGCTAAGCATACAGGTGAGAACCAAGGAGATGAACATGGTTTCATTTGGTATTTCCATGCTGGAATGAAATTTTTCATGCTGGCTTTCACCCAGGAGGAGACCTCAGAGGTGCATTTTTGAACAGGATGGTTAAAGACTTGATTCCAAGTGACATCACAAAGGAAGTCACGGAACAAATCTTAATCAGCTCATTGATAACAGAAAGATATTCTATTGGTAAGAGGGTCTTGGCTGGTGGGAGAGCAGAACAATATATTTACGGACACTTGCGCTGGAAGAAGTAAAGAAAGATTTTGAAAACTTTTTTTGTTATAAACTTAGTATTCTTTTTCTTTCCCACTCTTAATTTTGTAAATCTTTTTGTTATTTTGTCTACGACAGTATCTTAACACTAAAAAATATAACATTCTAAGTGTGGCAAAAATTTATGACATTAGGATATCTGGCCCTATTGTTAAGATGGAGAAATAAGAATATTGGAAAGGTAGGATATATATGACAAGTGTTTTTGTGATATAAAAATCTAGATGTCATTTTTATCATATCCTCATAGGAAGTTTATTGAAACCTAATCAAGCTATTTCATCACTTACTACTCAAACATGTGAACCCACTATATAATGTTTATAGTAGCAAGAAATACTGTCAGATTAAAATCTCCATTAATAGGTTAAAATTATTATGATTACATTTCTTTAATGAAAATAAAGTGAACAGATATAGACTTCAAAAGGTCACAAAAGGAGATGTGCATTACTTAAGTAGGATAATCGAGCTTTGATTTGCTGTAATGGTTACTTGTAGCTTAATGGTAAAAAGCAAGTTATAAAGGAAATACAGGTTTGATCCCTGTCACGAAACAAATTTTCTTTATTAAGACTTTTGATCCTTAGGCCAGTAGATATTAATTTCATGGTTTAGAAAAAACAGGGATGTCTACTCAAACAAATGTACCCACTAAATACAATGTCTATAATAGTAAGAAATACATACATACATACACACACAAACATATATATGTATATATATATATATATATATATATATATATATTAGTGCAGTTTCTCCTCCTGCACTTGTGGAACTCCCTCCCTTCCAGCTTTCCTGTCAACTACAGGGTGTGATGGATAAATTGTCAGTATTTTATATTTTTAATTTTATGCATGCACGTTGTTTGCTTTTGATTTTGTCAACTGCACAGTATAGTAGAATTAGTTGGGCACCATGACGCAATTCACTCTACCAGAAATTTGGAAACAGCATTGTCATTCATACTGGCAGCTGCAATGCAAACATTTCAGAGTGAGTGTCAATCTGAGGAGAGTGCAGAGGATTCAGAAAGAGCTGGAGGAGTCTAATGGTGATTGCAAAGGTACGGCAGCTCCTGATAAGCAAAGAACTCCTGAATTTGTTGATGAGGGCCTCAGACTCAACACAGAGGCCTACATCAAGTGGCTTGAGGAGATAGTGCTGTCCTGGGTCAAGAGGGTAACTGCTGGAAGACCCTATGTCTGGCAACAGGACTCTGCATTATGCCATACAAATAGGAGAACCCAGTCATGACTGTCAGACAATTTCTGCGACCACATCACCTCTTAGATCTGTCTACCTAACTCCCCAGACTGCAAGCCCCTTGATTATTATGTGTGGGGTGCAATTTACTGAGAGACCAATAAAATTCCTTGTGACACCAAAGATGAACTGAAGGTAAGGATTATGGTAGCATTCATCAAGTCCATCCAGAAGAGTTGCAGGAGATTCTGGAGTCATCTGGAGGCTGTGGTTCAAGCCAATGGCGATTTTATTGAATAAATTTAATCTTTAGTATTTCAATATATTTTTGTGAAATTGTAGTAAATATATCTGTTAAAATGAGATGTCAGTGTTATTTTCATTTTTGCATAATTTAGATGACAATTTGTCCATCATATCCTGTATAATCTTAAAAAATTTAAATGCAATATCAATCATCATCATCAGTTTCCTTGAATCTCATTCTTTTATTGTTTTGTTTCTTTCGCTCTTAGTAAAACATTGCATCCTTTTGTTGCCCTGCCTGGGGTGAAATGATTAAATTATATAAGAATTTATTTTATAGTTTTTTTAGACAGCAAATGACTTGCTCCTCCTTCTCTCTGTATGATAAACTGGAAACTTCCCAAGAACTGAGATTACAATTGGTGTATCAGAAACAAAAAACATATATAACAATGACTACTGCTTGAAATGATCTTTCTATGAAAGTTTAACAAGTGAACAGATTTCTTGACATCCTCTGATGAAAGAAATTTTTCTGTGTCAATGTAACAGAAGCAAATAAATGTTCTTGCCAAATATTTCATACCCTGGCCTTGATCTTAAGCAAAAGATGATGCAACTGGAATTTGCAATGTGATGCAAATTATTAAGTGTCATCATACTTGGTTGATTGTTATTTAGGCAAGTTTGTTTCTTTTCTTGCAGGTTGTGGATAATCTTGTAAATTATACACAACCTTTTTAAGTCATCACTTATTTTTAACTTGACATATGCTTCTATGCTATAGAGAGAATTTCAAAAGAGTTTTATTCCTATAAGTGGATCATAGTAAACCATTGCTCTGGCCAATCAGAGCTTCATGCAGAAGAAAATTCCAACTAATGGGTTTCATTTTACTTTAAACTCAGGTTTTAATTCTATCAACAATTCACATGCAGTTCTTCATACCAACATCTAGATGAAATTTTTTATTTGTATCAGTTGTATATGGCAATTTTTTTCATCAGGGTTCAGATAACAACCCATAATATTTTGTAGTGCTGGTTTAACTGAACATTCACTTATATGTAAACCTTTCTATGAAATCCAGTTAGATTGTTTTCACAATGACTTAGCAAAAAAGAGGGGATTTAAATATTAGCAATACACTTATTTGTTATTATTATTTAAATTTTACCAACCTTTTCTTATTATTTTTCAATGCTGATTGAATAAAGTCATCATCTAAAAGGCTTAAATGTCATTGCTACTAAATTCCTGTGGCCTACCACTTCATGGTTTGTTCAAATTTGCCTTCCTAAAACAACCCATTCATGACATGTAAAGCTTCCACCCAAAACTAGTAGAGTTAAGGTGTTCTAGGGTGATATTTTATGAGTCTACCATGATTTGTTTTCATTTTTAATTAGTTTCCTAAAGTCCTTACTAAATTTTTGTGTTTCAGTACTTATATCATTCAAGGCATAATCACTGCTACTATAAAAATCAACTGAAAATACATTACTACAGAGACACCTAAATGCACTAAGGAACCTTGCAAAAAATAAGGAAATCCACATCACTCCCTCTGATAAAGGAGGTGTGATTGTGATCAAGAACAAGAATACATACATAGAAAAAATTAATTCACTACTCAACAATATCAATAAAAATAAACAGAAAATAATTACTGAAACACAAAACTTTAACAAGGAGATTAAGAAACTAATTAAAAATGAAAACATATCATGGTGTAGATTCACAGAATATCACCTTAGAACACCCAAATTTTATGGTCTTCCTAAAACCCACAAAACAGGTATCTGATGCGCATGATCATCCTAGGAATAGACAGCACCCTACCAGCTTTCGCCAGTTTATGGTGGAGTGCTGTCTATTCCTAGAACAAAAATTCTAACCCCTCTTCTTGAAACAATCAGTACATCTCATGTAAAGAATTCAGGCAGCTTAGTGGAAAAACTAAGAGAAATCAACATAACTGACAAATTTATGGACAGTCTAGATATAAAATCCCTTTACATCAATGTCCCAGTTGAAAAATGCCTATATCTTCCCAAAATGCATCTAACACACACACACACACACATAAACACACACACATATATAACTTTATTCTGTAAAGAATCTTTTTCTCACTTCTTGACCATTGACAATCCCTTTTATTTTTTGGGCTAAAACAAATTTTAGAAAAAGAAAATTGTAAAATTTGGTCTTTAATCTTCAAACTTTTTTCCCCAAGTTTCAGAAATATTTTATTTGTTAGTACAGAAAATGATGAAATGGGGTTGTTCAGGTGTAGTGGTAAAGTTAGTGGGAAGCAATAAGAAATATTTGTTTTACACATGAAACTTGAAACGACAAATTGTTCTTATTGAAGTGGTAGCAAATGTTAGTTGAAAAAGATAACAAAAGAATCGTGAGTCAAAAATATATTATTACTTGAAAAATTAGCAAATGTGATATCAAATTTAAAAAGACTAGAGAATGAAGCAGTCAAAATATAACGATAAGCCACCAAAAATGAGGATACCAGTTGAAATAATTTATTGAATAATAATAATACTACTTTGTCTTCAAGCTTCAGACAACAATAATCCATTGTGTTCAGCGTAAGATGGTTTATTTTTTCATTGCACAGTCCATATAAATATTTAGATTCTATCTCTATGCTTTTCAAAGGAAAAAGAAAATAGAAAAAAAAGATTACATAGAATGTTCTATTTACAGAACTCTTGTGGCAATAAAAAGATAATTTTTTTAAAGCTGTAAATATTTTGTGAGTCTCATGTCGGGAATAAATATTATCTAAATGGTAAAGTCAATACACTGCATAACCTATATTCAACTCAACTGACCATGTTGATTTTCTGGGGGGCTTTTTACAAAAGAAATTATTTTGAACTGCTTTTTTAAATTACAAAAAGAATATAAATTTTAAGATTCTGTTGTCTAAAAATAAATAGAATAATTATAAAATATCCATTTTGTTTTTGTAAAAATAGACATTTTCATTTGTACAGTTAAGTAAAGTAACAAGTAATGGCTGAGCATTTGAACTATGTCCACTTTATGTGAATTCTGTCTTACATTGTTTTAAGAAGACTTGCAAACAAGTTTTTTTTCTTATATCATTTTATATAAACTTAATTTCTATAGACAAAAGAATTATAAAACAAAGAATATTTAAGAGAAGCAGCATCAAAATCCAAATCCTGAAGAATTATTATAATATATGAAAAGCATTTTTTCATTTCACTGATAACTTTGTTTTTAAAGCTTTCATAATACTCTACAAATCTCCTGTTTATCCTGTTTTCAAATGTTTTGGTGGCTTAGTCACTCCTTTGCCTTGTATTTTAAAGCATTATATTTGTCAACTGATAATCATCCATTTCTGGGTTTTATTTCAAATCTCAATTCACTTCCCTGAAACACACTTAAACCAATTTTGGACAACATAATCAGATTTTGTTTTATTTATATCCACTTCCAAATTCTCCAAGAAGAATAATGGGATATATTATAATTATTCATATAATAAGCAACTACATTATATCCTGACCATTGACAATACATTTCTACTGCATTTTCAATATTTTTATTGTAAAACCACTAGCAATGCATTTACATTATTATTATAAATTAACCTTATTCTGTCAGGAAAAACTTACAAAAATTAAGTGTTTAATCACAAAATTCTTTCCTATAGTGCTACAAATATTTACTTAATTAGTGCTGAAAATGACTAACATACAAAAAAGTAGAAGAGTAGCAATAAAGTTAGTGGACAATAATATAAAAAGCTGAAAACTTCTTATATATCTTCTTTTATGTACTGTCACTTCAGGACATTGGCAAACATGGCTCTCCACAATTTCTTGTTCCTTGTAGCTCTAATTAATATTTGATTCTTTACATCCATTCCAAAAGCTCAAATGTAGTCAAGGAAAAAAAATAAAACTGATTATTGTTCTAGATCACTAGATATAGATTATCATTAGAATGAATGTTAGCAAGGCAACAAAGCCACTAAGATACAGGGGTTACCAAGTGTGAAAGAATATAAGAAAAACATTATTAACAAGCAAAAACAAAAGAAAAAAATGGGTATCTTGAAGAAATATAGGTTAAAATGATTTTATCTTAAGCAGTTAACAAAAAAAAAAAATATATATATATAGTCTCATCATAATCTTTAGTCCCATGAACGGCTGTGGTTGCAGGATTGCTGTGCAGCTGAGCACATCTCCCCAAATGTCTCAATTACATGCAAATATCTGAGTCTATGTGAATGATCTTCCAGTGCATTTAGCGATATTGTCAGATCATCTTTTTCCGTGCTTTCCTCTTCTTTTTTTACTTAACCTTAAAAGATGGTAGTGAAAAGATAGTTAAGTCTTATGAGGTCTGTTATTGATGGTTGATATGAAGTCTTTCAATCATATTATTCATAATATTCTCCAAGAATTGTTGAAAATACTGTTTACAATCTTATCAGATTACTTTTTTAACAAAGATCAAATTTTATTGAAAAACAGATTTTTTAAATTTTTATTTTGTAAAGATATGCACCTATTCAGAGTTTTATCAATTATTCATTTTTATTGCACTATACTTAAAAAAAATATTTTCTTTTCCCAATCTTCCAATGCCATTATCTTATTTTTAGCAGAAGTCTTCAACAACTCTAATGCAAGTCCATATAAAAACAGTTTTCATATCCTTTTTAATTCTAGGTTCTCTTGAGAGGAAATTAATTGAAGAAATCAATGTGAAACACAAGACCAGCAAGTTTGCATTAAACTTTAGTGCTTGTGTGTTGCAATGTGAATTTTTCCCTCTTTGATTTATGCCCCCTCTCAGTATTTTCTGACACTGGGAAAAAAAAACTAATTTTTGACCCTCAGAGTAATGATTTTTTGGATTTGAACCTCTCTATTGCTATTTTGTTGGGACTTTTGTCTTCTGCATTTCTGTCCTTGGCCACGCTGTCGCTCATTAGTCAAACTGATCAGCTAAAGTTCCCTCCATTTATGCCAGGCTTATTGCAGATGCCTAATTTCCATAATGCAATGTACAGCAGAACACCTCAACTCAAACCAGACACTCAACCATGCCTTCAAGTAGCTGGGTTACAGGAGTATGCCACCACTCTCAGCAGTGCTGAAATACTAAACTGAATGATCTTTGTGCAAATTAAATGAAGAATCAGCTCACTATCCTCAAAACATATTGGGAAAGAATAAAAAGTTGGGTTTGCTATTCTGGAGATTATTACCATCAGGGAAATTGAAAACAATTAGATTCTCTTTTGGTAGTGTTGGCAGTCATCTTGTTTCCAACATTGGCCAATGGTCATGAAAATACTGTCAATATTTGTAAAAGATCAGAAAAAATGAAGTCAAATGTCCCAGAACAATAAAATTTGAAACTAGATCAGAGAATAAAGTTCAAGTTTCTATGAAATAAAAAATTAAAATAAAAACATGCTGCATGTTAGAAAGCTGTTAGCTCACCACAGATTACATCACTGATTTTATTTGGTGCTCCATAATTATGACCTTGTGTTAGACCTTTAGGAATTATATTTTTCTCAGTCTTTACTCCTATTTTTTTTCATGTGCAATGTCCTTTCAGAACTTGGGTGGTCATGGCTCTCCACAATTTCCTGTCCTTTTTTGGTTGCTCTTTTGTTTCTTCACCACCTCTCTTTGTCATTGCTGTCCTTGTCCTGCCATCCATTTACCCAGCTTCATTAAACCGGTATTTACTGCCTCCTCATGCCTCTCTTGCCTTCAATATGTTCTGTGAGTGTTAAATTCTCCAAGTCTTCTTTCTTGATTATATGTCTCCAACATTTTAGCTGTCTTTCTGATTGTTAGTACCTATTCCCCTTAAAATTTCCCCATTATTCACATACTCTGTCCATAGTTGTTTTGATATTCATCATTTTTCTATCACTTAAACTCGCTTCTCTGTCTGTGAGAAAATTGTGTGACATTTATTGCCATATAAATGATTATACATTGCATAGCAGTCCAGATCTCATCTTTGTTAATAAGGATATTTTCTGATCTCTTAATACTTTGCTTAGTTTCTAAATAAGCATATTTTTCTATTCCTATATGCCTATGAATTTCAGTGTCCCACTTTCTATCATCTGTTACTACACTAAACACATAGTTAAATATCCACACCAGTCTGATTATGACATCTCCGATATGTAACTCACAATTTGAGCTGTCTCTTTTACTCACCACCTTGCATTCTGTCTTTTTACAGTTAACCATTTGTTTTTCTTTTTGCTTTCCATGACTACTTTGTCTAAGAATTCTTTGTTTTCTTTCTGAATCTGGTACCAGTACAGTATCATCTGCATAGCATATGTTCTTATGTTCACTAATAATGCATTCTGGTAGGTTTACTTGTCCTCTTAGGATTACCTCATTAAGTAAAATAAATCCAGTGAAAAAGTACATCCTCTTTCTATTTTTGTGTATTCACTAAATTAATTCTCTATCTGCAAGCAAGTTTCCAGTAGAAATTACATTTTATCTTGAATATCTTTTTCATATAATTAAAGCTTTTCTAATGTTTCAAGCACCTTTTCTGGTATCTTATCAAAAGCCTTTGTGTAATCTATGAAACATTTTTCTGCATTCTTGCTCTGAAGGCATTCTAATCATAAAAATTGCATTTTATGTTTTTCTTGCCCTATTTCCAGTCTATGCTATTACATCTACACATTAGATCCAAATATTTATTTTAGTTACATGGCTCATCAACCTGAATGTCCAGTGAAGTTTACATTCAATTGTACCTGGTTTCTTTGACAGACTGATATATTAAAGTTTTCCAGTATTTCACTGCTTTTGTATATTTAATTTTTCACTTCAGTAATCTTTTTGATCCCTAAATCATCTAAAGCTGTCAGAATTTCTATTACAATCTTATCTAATTCTGCTGCTTTGTTCCTCTTCATCTTGACAAATGCTGATCTAACCTCAGATTTTAAAGCTATCAGCCTTTCTGTATATTATATATCAGATTTCTCTCCTGTATTCCATCTCTGCAATGCCTTTTCATTTTCCATTCCCAATTTAGATTTCATGCAGAGCCTGCGTTGGAACATATTTTCTGTCCTGCTATTTCTTCCATCTTTTTATGCTGGATTTTATGTATGATTGGTGGCATGGTGGAGTAATGGACAGTTGCTCCAAGTGATGAATCAGATAGCTGTGTTTGAATTCCAGTCAAATTAGTTGCATTCACTTACATGTAAATACTGTTAGGAAAGGGATGAATCCATTTCATCTTCCTCCAGCTATGGGTAAATACTGCGACAGACTGGGTCCTATAGCTTTGGATGGTGACCAGTCTAGCAGAAAGACAACATTGAATTAAAAACTTCCAACTATGTGTTAAATAGCCTTACCGATGTGCACTTGGTGGTGTGTAAGGCTACACTCCTGAATAGATGGTCAATCAGGGAGGAGTTCCTTCAAGAAGTGAGAAGGTCTTGGATCTAAATCTGTTCTAATGAGTTTTCATTCCTGGTAACTATGTTCTTCAGTTGTTTTTATTTTTTTATCTCTTTATGTTTGTTGTAGATCCATTCCTTTTCTGCTTGTTTGCCCTTATTTCTGATATTCTTAACATCATATATCTTTGTGACTTCTTGGCATAATCTGTTGTCTCATCAGATCAAGAATTTAATTTGTCATCCATTTATTTTTTTGTCTCTCTTCCCTCGGGATAACCTTTTGACAATGTCACTATTGCTTCCCTTAAGGTATTCCACTGAGTTCCTAACCTGTTCCCAATTTTTATTTTTTTAATCAATTCAGCCCAAGAACTGTAAATGTATATATTTGCTTTCAAATGGAGTCACTCTGGAATATTACGGTTTAGTCAGTGCTTTAGGCTTCTTTAATTTTTGTAATTTTAACCTTAGTCTACACGTGAGTAAGAGGTGATTGTTTCCAATGTCAGTGCCTGAGTATATTTTAGAATGCAAAACTACATTTCTAAATTATTTGCTAATAATAGCCATGTAGTCTAGTTGGTTTTTAGTCTTCCCTGCAAGGTTTTTCCATATTCACAATCTTCTTGGATTTTCTTCAAACCTGGTGTTGCTTATTACTTGGTCATTTGCTGTGCACCAAGGAACACATTAAGTCCCTAAATCTTTATACATTGATTCTTTCTTACTAGCTTCCTTGGCTTAGTCACAATGTTTCATCTGTTATGTCCTTTTTCAGAAGGTTGTTTTATTTTGGGAACTTTAAATGGAGCTCTATATTTTCCCTATAAGAGTAAACCTACCATATGTGGTTTCTTAAGGAATTTCATACAATTGCAAATTTTTCCCTATGATGTTGCTCTGCATCTCTACTAAGCTGGTATGTATTAATGCACGATCTAAACTCGGAGTTGAACTCATGACCTTCATAGAAGCAGATTAGCTTTGTGCCAATGATATCTCCATTAATTTTAAGTCTTAAACCCAATATTCAGTCCTTCCTATTAAGTAGTTCCTTCATGTTATTGATATTTATATTCAAACTGCCAACTAAATGATCTGAGCATAACATAATTCTTTTATCTTATTTTCCATTGTTGCTCTCTATTATTTTTATTTTATTCCATAGGAGTTAGTATGCATCCCTTCTTCTATACATGAGCAGCCATACCAGATTTCAAAGTCTCTCTACAAATTATAACATTTTTGATTGAATTAACATCAGAATGAAAGGTTACTGGAGGTACCCCAACAAGCATCTTGTTTAATTCATTCATAGGATAAAATATTGAAGCAAATTTTCTGAAATATACTTTGAAGAAGAAATGAGAAATGGTTGTGTAATAATTTGAAAAAACAGTTCAGACAACAAGCAGCAGTTGTCTGTGCAGTTAAAAGATAAGCTGAAAGACATCTGCAACCTACTAAGTTTGAACAAAATGAATTCAAACATTTTCAAATTACCACTTTTAATAGAATTAAATCAATGCTCTTTATCAGTTTGAGGCAGAAGTTGTGGAATTGACAAAAAAGCCTGGAGAAAAATGGCTAGAGATTAATGTTGCAAATATTGTGAATTTGTTTTCCCTGGATCAGAAAAATGTGAACCACAATACACTGTTTGGGATTTGGCACAAGAAATACAAACACAAGAGTGTTGATATTTTGATCATATGTAAAATAACTGTCCATTAGAAATTGTGAAAAATTCTTGCTGTGCTGACATAATTGCCTAATCTTTTCATAACAACCAAATCCTGAGCTGAAAAAAATAGTGAAGATACTTATACTTTGTGGTTATTACAGATTTTAGGAATATAAATTTATTGATATAATTACTTATTGAAACACCTTTTGTTTTGATCTAAAAGGAACAGTGTTAGCACTTTGTAGTTATATGTTTGGATGGTGTAATGGTTCCACAGAGTTGAAACCCACATTTCCTCAGTATTCCATTTGTAAAGAAGAAATTTCACAGACAGCTTTCCCCTCCAAAAAAAAAACTGCTTCTGTGAAACAGCCTCCCATATGGATGCTTTTTTGAAGAAAACAATCTTAATCTCTTCAAGTCAAGGGTCAGTTGTTATCTATCTCCCTTATCCTCATAACCTTCACTTTCAACTACCTCCTCATTCATTAATATTCTACACCTCATTCATCATAACTATAATTTTCTGGCTAGAGTGGCTCTCGAGCCTTGTATTAGGCAAAATCTAATATTTAAGAAAATAAATAAGAGAATCTGAAAACTTACTTGATTCAAATGCAGGTAATGAGAGAATACAACCACAATTATCCGGATTTTGTTTTGTCATGTCGTTAGTGTGAATGAAAGTTCTGAGTTATTTATTTAATAAATTCTACATGCAACCATCTCATTGTATTAGCAGAATGTGTTTAATTGTTATGGGATCTTACCTACAAGGACAAAGAACTCTTCCTGACACTATGAAGACTGCACCTCTCAAGAGAGACATTAGAAAACAGAAGTGGAACAAAGCGAGACAATAATAGTTCACTCTAAACCAGACTGACAGTCATACTAACACCTTCAACTTCTTGTATTATTATTCTGTTTAATATATCTTTGTTATTCCTATGTTTGCGTTCGTGTTGTTCTTTCTTGGTCCTAACCTTGGACCATAACCGTGGTGCTAGGATATTGGACCATAACATTAATAAACAATAATGTTCTACAAGAATAAAAGATCTGTTTGAACATAAGCCAACTACATTTTCAGAATTGTAGCCTGAACACAAATTTAAAGAAAATTTACTCTACACTGATATTTTTTATCCTTCTTGCAGAAATAAACCAACAGAAGTAATTGTAATTATTCTAAATAGTAAACTTAACTTAGTCTTACATCAAGTTAAAATAGTGGAGCACCCAGTTAAAATCAAATTCAGTAAATTAGCACTGGCTATCACTACCCCAGGCACTCACATTTATATGGAGAACAGATAAAAAAAATCTAGTATCAGGTTTTGGATTGGTTGGAGGTCATTAAGACAAGAAAAGAAGAAAAGTTAAGTTTTTAAATGCAGTAATTTATCTTAAAAATTATAGAAATTAAAAAAAACATGTTAGAAGCATAACATAATAAAATGATAAATTAACCTTTCAAGTAAAATAAATCTTTTTGTATACAACTGCCACTGAAGGAACTTGTTTTGTTATTAGATGTAAGCTAATAACTAAATTTAAGTAACATTGAACCTGATGAGTACTTAGCTGAATGACTGCTAAGGAACACTAGGTATGTAAACATTGGCCTTGTGCCAAACTAAACAAATAGTTTAGACTCAGAGATATTCACTTTTCCTACTGTCATGCTGAAGACTTTAGTTCCCATCTGATAACTGAAATTAAACAACATTAAACCTGGTGAGAACTTAAAATGG
Source organism: Acanthosepion esculentum (assembly GCA_964036315.1). Taxonomy (NCBI): domain Eukaryota; kingdom Metazoa; phylum Mollusca; class Cephalopoda; order Sepiida; family Sepiidae; genus Acanthosepion; species Acanthosepion esculentum. The sequence goes on from OZ038478.1 coordinate 131,890,995, forward strand.
GTGACCACATAAGAATATCAGGTGTGTACTATAGGCTGCCTGTAACCACAACCACATTAAAAACAGAATAATTTTCATGTGATTTTAATAAAGTTTAATATTTATTGAGCCAATTCTTTACATTTTGGGGAGCTTAAATTTTCATTTTTGTTTTCTAAAACTTGTGTTTTTTTTATTTTACAATTATTATGCAATCAAAAATTTGGACATTTGGGTTGCCCCCTCCACCATTTTTTTTTTTTATACACACACACACACACACACAAACAAAAGATAGCTGAAAAGTTCTAAACCAAAAAGAAGTATCTTCAGCCATAAAATGGATACTGTGTTCCACATATTCACCCAAAATTCACACTTGGCATATTTTTTTCAATTTTCTTCAAACTTTTAAAAATGAGGAATTCTAATGTATCGTCATTGATATAAGGATATTGAAAAGTGGGTTGATGAAGATTTTTCAGCAATCTCCTGTATATATTATTTTCACATTGAAAAAATCATTTATCTTTTGAAATGATTTTTAAATTAACTGCTATACATAATGCTCCCTCCAAATCAAAAAAGGAAGAAAGAAAAAAGGGAGTTTTTTTATGCTTCCTCTCTATGGCTATCAGTGAGATGAATTACATTTCAAGTGATGATAAGGTTTCAATCCCAAAGGAGCAATTCTCAAATTCAGTTATTCAAGAAAGAACAAACTGAAACATCAATTTCAAAGTTTTTACATTTTCAAATGAATCTATTACTTTCTTAATGGCTAGAATAAAATCTTGGACACTAAAATTACAGTTGAGAAGAAAATACTAATTTGGGGGCAAATGATTATTTTCATTAAGAAATAAAGAAAAGTAAGAGGTACAAAACTACATGATTGTAGTTATAAACTTTTAAATTAACAGTGACTAATAAATTATGATCTAGTTACTGATCACTGAATCTGAGTGATAAAAAATTACATTAAATTAAATTTAAATAAAACCTATAACTGTTTTCTTTACAAAACAAATAAGATGTTGCTTTTTAAAAATAATTATAAATTTAAAATATTTTTGAATAGCATTGAAACATTTTATTAAACAGTTAATTTTGAATATTTCTCTGATTCCCAATAATCTTTAGGTGACTTAGTTTTTTGAAGGCCTATGTCTCAAGAGATTACAGATCTCATCAGATGGTTCCAAATGGTTGAAAGGACTCAAAAATTATTTATCAGTGGCGTAAGGACTGAACCCCAAATCCTAAAATTATGAGAATTCATTTTTGTGCTTTGTGTTTATTTCTTGCATGGTGATTATTTACAAACTAAACATTATATTATTAAATCTTCTTTATGTGCAGTGTCCCCTTAGGATATAGACGATCATGGCTCTCCACAACTTCCTGTCATTTCTCCTAAGACCTGTTCCACTATCCACTTACTCAAGCTTACTCAGTATATTATGCATTGTTTTCCTCTGTCCCATTAAACCCTGTCTTGTGAGTGTCAGATTTTCCAAGCCCTCCTTCCTCATTATGTACTCCAGAAACCTCAACTATCTCTTCCTGGTGGTAAGTGTTAGTTTCCTTTTTGTTTTTGTTTTCTCCAAAACTTTGTTGTTGCTCACATGTTCAGTCCACAATATCCTCAGCATTCTTCTGTAGAACCACATTTCTGTTGCTTTAAGTCTCCTCTTCATCTTTGAAGACATTGTCCAGCACTCACTGCCATACAGGAGGATAGATATCACATAGCAGTTTAATACTCTTTTCCTTGTTTCTAGCAAAATTTTTCTATTTCTTCTTATTTGGATTAGCTTCTGGAATGTCTCTTTGGCTATCCCAATACACTTTCAGATTTCAGTGTTATACTTTGTCCTATGTTAAAACACTTCCCAGATATTTAAATTTCTGCATTTCTTTGATTTTGCTACCTCTGATTTGCAATTTACACTTTAGCTTCATCCTTTTGGTAACAACCATGCATACTGTCTTCTTGCAGTTAATGTTTAATCTAGGTACCTCCACAAGATCGCTAAAAAAAGAGCATAGCATGATGAAAAAGACACCAAAGGTGATGAAAACAAAATTTTATCATCTAAATGTTTATGTTATTATTAAGAGGAAAGATCAAAGTATTTTGGGGGTATTTTTTTTTTTTACATATTTTTAATCATTCCTAGCACATCCGAAATTTTCATTAATAATCTTGTTTTCTTTTTAATCAGCAAAATTGACAGATAATTGATCATGGCAACCTTTTTTATCCATTTTATAAAAAAAATGAAAATCTCAGTTTGAAATTCTTTTAAAAATCAATTATCATTTTTCAAAACTTATTTTAAGAAAATCAGAAATTATAACGTTTATCTAAAGTATTTTGAACCAAGCTTAACTTAGCTTCTGTGCCGAAAAGATGTAATTTGAAAATAAAACAAAGCAGGTCACAACCTTTCGCGTCACTTGACAGGTGATAAATGACATATTGACGGATTACGTGAGGATAATTTGTTCTGCAAAAGGAGAAAAGTGAAATTATTTAGATTTAAGTGAACAAATTATTTACCTTGTTATTTTTAAGGAAAATTTTCAGTGCTCTAATTTTTTTTGTTCTTTGTACTTAGCTTTCACCTTTACGTTTACAATGCTTTATGGAAAAATATTATGAAGAAATTAAAATAAGACTGTTAAGAGTGAGATTAAATTTCATAAGAAAGGTATCTAATTAATTTTATTTTTTATGAAAAAAATGTCATAAATGAGATTAATATAAAAATAAGATCATATAAATTTCATAAGATGATACTTGTAGGTACTCTTCTCAGTTGAAATTGAAAAATCAAATTAACTTCTCCACACGTGTTTCACAAAAGTAAAGGCCTTAACAACGGAGAACAATGTTTAACTCAAATAACACAACTTAATTGTATTTTGCTTGGTCTTCCATACTTTATAATTACAGCCCGATTATAAACACAAAATTACATTTCTTAATTACTTTGGGTTTTCTGATTAGTCAAAACGATACAATTTACAACACACTAAAAAAAGATCTATCTCATAAGGACACTTACAAAAGTGGATGCGGCTTTTAACTAATTTTATAATATTTTAACAACTTAAATGTAAAAATCTATTATAATTAAAGAAATAACAAATAATTGTATTAAAAATTCATTTTTCATTGAAAAAATTTTGGGCTTTCAGAAAATATTGTCCATATTCATAAAAACAACTAAAAGTATTTGAAATTAAATAATATCTTTGTTTTATTGAGTTTTGTATGTTACAATTCAGAGCTGATTTTCAGGTAGGGGGTGGGGTCTATTTAAAAACAAAAAAAACATGAGTTGCATTCCTCAAAGCATTGTGCTTTTAACTATTGTAATTACTAAAGTGGACTTGATTGAATTTCTAGAGTTTTCATAAAATTAGTTATGGTAATAAATATAAAAAAATATTTCTGCCATGACTAATAAAAAAAACATATTTATAATAATTTTGATCATCTGTAAATAGTTTCTGAAAGTTTCATTAATATCCAACAATTATTTCTATTTTTGCAAAATTTTCCAAATTAATGTGTATCATACAGAAAAAAATGTGCTAAAAATTGTATATGTTATTTTACTAGTTTTGGTGATACAAAGATAAACTAGGATTTTTAAATCAAAATTCAGAATATTCTAAAAAGAAGGAAAATTTTTAAAAATAATTAAAGTAAACTTTGATCTTTCCTCTTAATAATAACAAACATTTAGACGATATAATTTTGTTTTCCTCAGGTTTGGTGCTTTTTCATCATGCTATGCTCTTTTTTTAGCGATCTCATGGAGGTATCTAGTTTAATCCTTTCTTCTCACCTTCCCTCACTACCTTCTGTAGGAGTTTTTGTAGCTTTCTTTTTGTATAGGTCAAGTAGGTTCAGTGAGAAGACACATCCTTGTCTTACACCCCCTTTCTATTTTTCTATAACTGCTGAATTCATTTTCTATCTGCATGCAGACTGTTTGCTGCCAGTATAGGTTCTTGATTATTCTAATATCTTTCCCAAATATATCAAGGTTACTGAGCAGTTCCAACAGATCTTTGTAGCATACTTTATCAAACGCCTTTGTGTAATCTATAAAACACAGGTACAAGTCCTTCTGTATTTGTATTGCTCTTTCTGATAACATTCTAAACATAAATATTGCATTCCTTGTTCCAGTGTCTTTGAAAAACCTGCACTGTCCTTGTCCTTGGTCTGATTCTGCTGCATGCTCTATTCATCAGAATTCAGATGATCAATTATTTATATGGCTCATTAAGCTGATTGTCTGATGGAGTTTGTATTTGTTTGCACCTGGTTTCTTAGGCAATGCTATGAAAATAGATCTACTTAAGTTTTCCAGTATATCACCACTGTTATAGATTTCATTTATTATTTCTGTAATCTTGTCCTAAGCTGAAATCGCATAAGGCCGTCAGCATCTCTATTACAACTCTGTCTGGCCCTGCTGCATTGTTTCTGCTCAATTTGATCAGTGCAGATTCCACTTCACATTTTAGTATTTCCAGTCCGTTGATATTTCTGTGTATTGCTTGTTGTTTTCTTTCATCATGAAAGAGTTCTTCAATATATTCATTCCATCTCTGGAGTATTTTTTCTTTCTCTTCTATTAGTGTTCCATCCTTGGATTTTATGCTGCCTCTTGATGAGCAAGTCTTTTGTTCTGTTATTTCTCTTATTTTTTTAAATTTTTTTTTTATGTACGTTTGATTTACTTACAATACTCATTCTTACTAGTTCTGCACATTCTTTGCCGAGGCATTCCTCTTCAGCCTGCCGGCATTTATTTTTTTTTTTTTTAATTTTTTTTTTTTTTTATTTCTGTCTGGGCTTCTTCATGTCCATATTTGTCTTGGGCGTTCTTGAAACCAGGTGTTGGCTATTACTTGGTCATTCACCATTGAACCCATTCCCCCCCCCCCTGCATTCATTATGGGTTCCTAGTCCAAATTTGCTAACCTTTTCACCATCTCTCTACTTTGGCAATCAAGTCTCCCATGACAATTATGATTTCTTGCTATTTGCATTGGGTTGTGGTGTCATTTATCATAGAGTAGAACATTTCAATTTCTTCTGTACTTTGTGCTTTTGGTGCCTACACAACTATAATGGCTATGCTGAAAGCTTCCTCTTTAACCACAATAATTTTTTTCAGATAATTGACAGTATCCCAGAAAACATTCTCTCATGTTTTGGTCTAGTATCAATTCTACTCCTCTTTTATTTTTCTCTCTGCCTGTGATCATGATCCTGTGTTTGTCACTGACAAAATCTCTGTTGTTTGCCCACCAGGTTTCACAAATACCTAAGATGCTGATATTTAACCTGCCCATTTCTTGTTTTATATTTTCTGTCACAGTGGTTTAATGTTGTAATATACCATATCCTGAAAATTGTATTGTGTTTGATGTGAACAGTCATTGGATGACAGTCAGTAACATGTCAGTCATATCTTCCCTTACTGGGTAAGGGGTCAATCCCAAGCTGTTTGAACCCCTTCATGTTGTTTATGCTAACAGTCGCTGCATGACAGTCAGGTGATACTGTAGTGCATGTCACTCTTTACTGGGTGAGGGGTTAGTACCAGTAGACTTAACTCCCTTCATGCTGTTAGGTTTCATATTTTGCTTATTAAATGCTATATTTCTTGGGATTGATAGTGGAGTGGTTTCCCCATTGCCTTTAACATGATCATTTATCGAGACACCACCTCTATTTAGTTGGCTGTTGACTTGTCAAGAGTTCTTCTGCACTTTGGTAGGTCTTATTTTTCATCCTACAACGTTGCTAACAACCCACCTCACTGACAAGTTGGGGTAGGGTAGCCGGTTTAGTCACCAAACTTCTGACAGTACCATACATAGATACTTATACAGATCTTCATATTGTGTGCATGGTTTTTATCTTAATTTTAAAATCGGAAGAGGGTTACATTCTGTAATATTCAATTGCAGCCGGAAGTTTCCTAGGCAGTAGTCGGTAACTTGAATCCCCCGACCTCTTCTAGCACATTGCGTCTCTTGATGGAGGTGATGGGGGAGAAACATATCTATGCATATAGATTGTTTCAGTTATTTCAATTTATTGTTAAGTTTTAACTTAAAAAAAAAAAAAGGGACTTGTGAGCGTCATAGTAAACTTTATATTATGATTCATAGTAAATTCAGAGTAAGATGTTCAACAAAACTAAGTAGATTTTAAAATAAAAAAAACAAAAAAAAACTAAGTTTCAGATACCTCTTGATTCCTGTATTTTGAGTTAAGCATCATCTTGAATTATTGTCCCAGATATTTTCAAAATATCTTATGAACAGCATATCACTTATTTCATTTCCTTCCTGTAGTCAACAAAGTTGTAATAAGAGTACTTGTGCAGTGAATACATTAAATGAAGGTACTAAACAGGGAAAGAATATTATATCGATAGTAAATTAAAAGTGTAAGGAATACATAGGCTGTGATATATATATATATATATATATATATATATATATATATATATATATATATATATATATATATATATATATAAGCTATGAATAAATAAATTAAGTTTTAACTTATACTAAGTTCTAACATCACCCACTGACTAAAAAAGAAATAAATAAAATAATCAATCAGGAAATTGATTTATTCTTGTCACTTATTTCAAGGTAGGTACGCAGAAGACAAACTAATTCATCCACCACCAATGTAGCCAGTAAAAATGCGACCATAAATGATATGAGCCGTGGACAAATATTTTTGAGTTTAAAAATTAAAGTCCAACATGTTTCCAATAGCAACAAGAGGAAATTAAATATGGAAGCTAAATTATAACAATCATTGTAAAAATGTAAACGCAGTGTGATTGTACAGAGAAAAAATAAATGAATAAGAATGGATATTTTTTTTTTTTAAGCATATCACCCCAAGCAAGGCTGGAGGCCACTATCACGCAAAGGGTTATAGAAGGGTTGGAGGAAGAGCAGATAGGAGTGGTAAAGGAGAGGATGTGGAGAAAGAGAAAGACAGTGGATCGATCAAGGCAAGGGGTTACAGAAGATTTGGAGCGAGAGCAGATAGGAATGAAAGGTCAAAGGATGTGGAGAAGGGAAGTGGATAGATCAAGGCAACTGGAGATGTCGATTGACGCTACACTTAAACCGTTGGAGATTGTATTTGTCAGGGAAACAGTAATAGGGAAGGGAGTTCCACAGGCGAGATGTGCGAGACATGAAGCTATTGGAGTAGAAGAGACGTCTACATCTAACAGTTTCAACGGTGAAGGGGTGGGAACGGGATGCCAGCCTCGTAGGACGTTTAAATTCATGAGGCCTAGGGACAAGCGAAAGCAGCTCCTCGGAGCAATTACCGTGAAAGTATTTGTAAAAAAGACAGAGCGAGGCAACATCGCATCTGTGAGAGAGCGACTGCAGATGAGATGACAGATCAGGGCCAATCACGTTGCCTATCCGTCTCTGGATCTTATCAAGAACCCTGAGGCAAACAGCAGGGGCTCCAGACCATATATGGCAGCAATATTCCATGCAAGGGCGAATGGTCGATTTATAGACTTGGAGGATCGATTCCGGGGAGAAAAATTTCCTGGCTCGGCACAGGGAACCAACTTTCCTTGCGGTGGATGATGCAACTGACTCGATGTATTTGTTCCATCTCAGATCAGCGGACAGTGTGAGACCGAGCAGCCGCAGAGAGGAGCTCTCGAGAAGTTGGTCTTCAGACATTCTAATGGGATGCAGGGATGGATCCTTGTGGTGGTTAATAGAGAGCAGTTTTGTTTTAGAGGCGTTAAAGTTAACCATTCATTTCTCGCCCCAGTTCACAACCGATTGGAGGTCCTTTTCAATTTGAACTGCCAGGTTAACTTTGTCAGCATCACTAGATTTGTGTTTGAGGCAGGAGTAAATTGTAGTGTCGTCAGCATAAATGCCAACTTGGGAGTCTATGGCGTCAGGAAGGTCGTTTATAAATATGAGGAACAGAGTAAGGCCTAGGATGGAGCCTTGAGGAACACCTGCGTTAGTGGGATAGGAGCTGGAGATGAATCCATTGAGAATGACCTTCAATTCCCGGTTTGACAGGAATGATTGTATTAGGTCAAACAATCGACCTGTGATACCATAACCCTGGAGCTTGCGAAGAAGGCCGGCATGCCAAACTCTACCAAACACTTTGGAGATGTCTAGGGCCACGGCACGAGCTTCACCGTTATTATGAATAGCTTGGTAGACAAATTCAGTGATGGCCGTAAGCACATCGGCCGTAGATCGGGCAAAGCGGAAACCATACTGCTTGTCTGAGAGCAGATCATGGGATATCAGATGATTAATCACTTCGGTGTTGATAATGGCCTCGAAGACTTTGCCGAAGAGGGGTAGGAGACTGATAGGACGGTAATTGGAAGGGTCGGAGGGGTCACCAGAGTTCTTAAAGACAGGAACAATGGTTGAGGACTTCCAGCAGTCAGGTAAACAAGACTCCTTGAGGCAGCGGTTGTATAATTTAGAGAGGGCAGGCGCGAGTTCAGGCGCGCATTTCTTCAGGACAATGGCTGGTATCCCGTCACCACCAGTAGCCTTGTGGTGATCCAAGTTAGAAATAATGCCCAATACCGACGACGGGGTTATGTGCAATCCATTCAAGATATAATAAATATTTAAAAACAAAAATTTACAAAATAAAAATTGAAAATTAAAATAAATGTAAACAACAAAAATACATGAATTCAGATGTTAACTTGAGTCTTACTCTTGAAGACGTATTTATGGCATTCTTTTATTGCTAAAAATAGGGTACTTCAGTGTCATTTCGAGTATCTAAAGAAGATGGGTGAAAGAGATTCTTGGATTTTTATGGTTAGAATTTATCTCACTGGTTCTGGCCTCAGTGAGATTTATGTACAGATCAAAAAGATTTAAATGTCTTTCCAACTACTCTATCACTCTTATGCATCCCTCATTCTTTCTCTCAGGCATCCCCCTCTCTCTCTTAAATAATCATTCAAAAAATTCACACTAAATATACTTCTTCCTATTATCAATACTTGTGAAGCCAAGCATTATTAATTTTTTCTTTAATTTCAAAACCCTGAAGGTTTCTTTACACTATTTACATTCAGATGAATGTCCTCATCTTTGCTGCTGTTATCACAACATTTCAGTTGTTATGCCCTCCAGCCTTTATCAGTTGTATATAAGTCCAGATAACCTACAGGGAATTTCAAACTGCACCCTTTATTTAATCTATGGGAGCAAACTGTTCTCATTCCATTGCCCATGTCTAGGGATAGCACATCTAGTTATTTTTTAGTCCTGCTCACTTATTGTTTGCACTGTTTCCACTGAATCCAAGAACACACTGCTTGATCCATGGGTTGAACTCACAATTACTATGTCACCCTAATTCATGAACAAACACTTTAATCCACTAGGCTATTGCCTTGAATGTTGATTTGTGAGTTCACTCTTTGAACTGGGCAGTGTGTATTTGAACTCAATGGAACCAGGGCAAGCAATAATTGAGCAGTACTAAAAATAAGAACTAGATGGGATATCCCTAGACTTGAGAAGTGGAATGAGGACAGTCTACCTCTGTTGATTAAATAAAGGGTTTAGTTCAGAATTACCTGATGGAACTCATCTATACAATTCATTGCTAAAGATGGGTGGCTCATTCTACTGCTCTATAGAATACCTAACTCTTGCTGGCATGCTTTCTCTTTAAAAAGATTCAGATTAGACCGAAAAATGGAGTACTACTGACATATCTAGATTAGAGCTGCTAAATTCTAATTTTCCAGCATTGAATACAGTTCAAAATAATTTATGTGGTCTTGTGGGGAGAAGAGGAAAGACTTCTTCTACACTATGCAGCCGCTTTCAGCAGAGACAACATTGCCCACCTGTCACTACTTTATCACTATTTCAAGGGCAAATGTTAACATGAAACCCAATCTTTAGCTCTAACAGTTTAGACCTTTACAGCGAAGATATACCATGCTATGTTCACGGAGTCAAATCACCCTCATTTCCTCCATATTACAACTATAAAGAGGAAGTTCCACTCAGCCACCCACCCCGTGGAACAGACTGCCGTGTGGAACAGACTGCCGTGTACAACCTTAACTTCAAGTCAAAGGCCAATCATTATCTACCTTCCTTATCCTCATAATGCTGGGGAAGAACTCAGAACTTGTAAACTGACAAAGACATTAAAGATGCAGCCCAAAGAACACAGTTCAACAAAGCAGTCAACTTGTTTTAATGACACACTGGAAGAGATTAAAGGCTTTTTCTCTGCAATGAAGTTGAACACCAGTTCTTTTACTGCAAATATAATACCACGAAATAATTTGGAAAATTCTTCCTCATGCTGCAGAGTCTTGTTGGCAAAACCAATTCTCCAAGCACAGTGCCATAAAATGTCAAAAGGGATGTGGGGGTTGCTAAACCAGGCGTTAACTGATGGTGGGGCTAAGTCAAGTGCAAAAGCTCAATATAATCCACTAGATACAATACCACAAAATAAAATGCCTGGAGTTACCTAAATTTTCTTTAAATCAATCCCAACATTCAAAATCTCAAATTCACAGCAAAATATAAAGTCAAATGACTAAGGCTTAAATTAATCCCAACAAATTCAAGATCTCAAATTAACAGAATCAAAATTGAAATTATTCTTTTATAATAACTGAATACACAATTTAGCTAAAAGATGACATAAGATCAGAGATAAACAGAAAAATTATTTTGATAATTAAATAATGCTATAACTTTGTGGGAATAGAGAAAATCACAAAATCATAAAGAATGAAAAATGAAGCAGTCATTTTATGTAACAACATTCTTCCTTGATTCACCAGATTCACTGTTAATTATTAAATCACAGAATTTTCAGATCAAAAATTGCTTAATAACCGTGTCAGTTCACAGACTTATTGACCCACCCTAATGCTTGGGTGTATTTTAAAAGAAACAATCATGCAATCTTCCTACAACTCAAAACTGTAGTTCTTTTGCAAAGACAACATTTTCATGTACCATATCATCTGTTCAAAAACATGATGACAGCGTTATGAACAGTTTGGTGCAGAATTTTCTAGACCACAGTTTTTGTTAGTAACTATTAGATTTTTGACTTCATAGCCAACTTTGAAAGACACATTTTAAAGTAAAATAAACCATTTCCAAAGATTTTCCAAAAAAGAGCATACCATGATGAAAAAAGGCGCAAAACTTGATAAAAACAAAGTTTCATCGACAAAATGTTTATTAAAAGAGGAAACACCAATGTATTTTGGGATTATTTTATCAAATTTTTTAATCCTTTCTAGCACATTAAAAATTTCGTTTTTCTTACGTTAGCAGTAGGCCAAAGGAATTTTTAGTGTCATTTTTGGAGTTATACTGTTTTAGAAATTCTTGTAAAAATCAAATAAATTTAATGATTTTAATGAAATTTTCAGGACTTATATACAAATGAATGAAATTCTTTTTGAAATTTTTTTTTGAGAAAATCTTGGTAAATTTTTTTTAGCATCTGTTACTTAATTTTATGAAATTTCAATTTCTTCCTCTTCTTGGAGAATTTAAATCATCAATTTGTTTTTGTCAAGCAGAAATACCTTTTACTGAAAATCTACTTTTTTTTACTAAAAATGCAATAAAACTGACATTTTAGATAGAAAAGCTTTTAATTGCTTCTATAAATATATTAAGGACACTATTGTCTTAAAAAAATTCAATGAACAATGAATTTTTACAATTGTTGTTCATTTTTTTTTTAATTAGAAAATAAATCTTAAAATTTTGTATAAATTTCAGCCTTTTAGATATTATTAAGTGAAAACTGTTTACTAATTATAAATAGAGAAGCTTAATACAGATTACCAAACATTATTTGTATAAGAATTTTGATTTTTTTTAAAAATGTGTCCATTTTTGTAAGTACGGGGGGGGGCATACACGACATTTAAGGTAAAGAGCGATGACTATAGTAAATTTAAAGTCAACATTTCCAAAATTTAATAAAACATTATATTATGGAGAATATTTTCATAGTTTAAACAAGATTACTGAATACTTCAAAATTACATAAAAAAGGCGCTCACATCATTTTCTTCAATTATGTTTCACAGATAAAATCTCCGTAGAACAACATTAGAACTCTCTACTCTCATTAGGTTGTCAACACGGCAAACAGCTACTGTCTGCGATATTTTAAACTTAAAGTAATTAATATTTGTTTCAAATCAGATTCATTTGTACTCAAAATCAGCTAATATTTCTCATACAATGTTTCAGAAAGTATATTTCATTTTTTGGAAGATTTTTTAAATAAATTACATTGCCATGAAAGACAACTAAAAAAATGGGGACGGGGCTAAATCGAAAGCAAAAAAAAGAAAAACTCCAGTCAATTTAGTTTTGAAATACAGCAAAGTATTTGTCTTAAATGGAAATATAAATTTAATTAGCTTGAAATTAAAACTAAAATAAAAGCTTCAAGTAAGATTTTCCTTTGTCAAATTTTTTTTTTTTAAATCATGGGTAACCTTTTTTCTTTTTTGGAGGTACCTACCTTTTTGAATTCTAAAATAGATTTTACCTTATGAAAGGGAAAATAGAAAATGAATAAAATATGAAGATGGGAAATTCTTTGCCCATCATTAAAATAATTACATGTGAATTATGAAATGATCAAACTCTTGGAATGTACATTTCTTACTTAGAGTCTAGATAAACGGTCAGGATTAGGAATAAATTTTAAGGCGTGCCAGCAGGCACTCCTCAGGAGAGAATTGCAACAACTTTTAATGTCTTTAAAAAAAAAAATTAATTGACAGGTGCTGTATTAAGCAAAGTCTTCTCTTGTAGTGCACGAAATACTTGCTTTTTTACATTATGCACCCAGATGAAGAGCCTGGAGTTTTTAAAAGTTTAAAACAAAACAAAAAAAAATGTGTATCTGGTAATGATCACAATTCACTTCACATGTAATTATTTTAATGCTGAACAAAAGGTAATTTCATATTAGAAAAAATTACCTTTGTTTTAACTACCATTTCTAATATTTCAGGTTCGAAATAAAATCGAAATACGGTGTTCGTGTTCAAGAGAAATCAAAAATCATTTACCAGCTCCTCAGATTTGAATAGGCAACGTACTTTTTAAAAACAATTAGGCATGTAAAGTACTTTTAATAAAATTATGTTATCACTTAGCTGTAGTGTACAATGTAGAAATGTTGATTTCTTAAGTTTTTTTTTTTTAACTGAATTTGTAGTTGATTCAATGAAAAAGAAATAAGTGTCGGAGTGGTGGGGACATAACTTAAGATGCAACGAAATATATTTCAAAATAATATTTCTTTTTTGGTAAATGCATGCAAATAAAAAGCGAAAAAAAAAAAAGACAACAATATTTTAATTAAAAAAAAAAATTGATCACCCACTAAAAGGTTAGAAGACTCGGATATATTGGTGCAAAAAGAAAAAAAAATGTCTTATTTCCAGAAACAATTGTGTGAAGTTTAGCTTTTACTGTAAAGAGATACAAGTTCACTGTGTTGGTGACTTATTAAGAAGGATTGATTATCAATAAAAAAAATATCGTCAAATCTCAGAAAATAATCCCAAGGTGTAAGCGGGATAAAGTAAGGCTCGAAATCATTGGTTATACTGATATGGAGAATGGATGATGTGTCTTTGCAGACCAAATAGAAAGAATTTAACACCGTGTGCACCCCTCGAGGACCTATCTCCATTTTCTTGTCAACAAGCTTATGAAATATATTTCCATTGGAATACATACAAAGGAAGATATCGCTTCCGTCAATCGTGTAACCATTAAGAGCAAAAATGTTGCCATCTGTAGAAACAGTCAAATGTGAATGACCCATAATGATCACATTCATTTTGTACAAATCGAGTGAATGCAAGACTTGGCCTTTAAGATCAAGTATATGAAGTTGGCCAGGTTGGCTGTCCATACAGCAAACTAATTTCTCTTCATTTGTCACCTGCACTAAAGAATACTGTTGTTTTGTCCAGATATGTTTATGCAATCCGATTTTAACACCAGTTTTCTTATACCAGCCGAAAGACAGGTGACTCGCCAGTGCTAAGAATATATTTCCTGCTGGGCTGATGGAACCGTGTTTGGGAACATAATGCAGATACAAACATGTTAATAAGTTACCTTTAATCGAGAAGACCTTCAGTTTTTTGTTTGCGCCATCTAGGATTAACATTTCTTGTCCATGGAACAACACTTTTTCAACTGAACAGCAAGCCTCCGAGTTAAGTTTAACAGAAAGTGTCCCTTTGAGATGAAATGCAACATTTTTTGTTATCTCCTTGGAATTTGGTTTTGTCAAAGTTTTTACAGGAGGTGCTGAAGGCATCATTTTTTTTGTGTTCGTAAACAGATTTTTAAGTCACATACAGTATGGAGGTACTTCTTCATCAATCAAATAAATTATTTTTTGTGGATTTATTGTAATGAAGATTTGAATAATCTTTACATTATTTTGAGGTGGTTATTTTTATTTATTTTTATTTTTTTACGTTGAACTCATTTTTTCGTAAGTTTTCAAATTACTTAATAACTGATATTTACAAAGATTAGTTTCGTATAAGCAGTAGGTCACCTGGATAAATATTTTTTTAAATCTCTTTTTGAACATTATATATGAGAATTTCTTTAAAACTTAAGTGTTGGGGGGGGGGGGATCGAATTTGAGTGAATGAAATGGAGTCCATTTGTTGAAATAGGGACAACAGGAAATAGAACAGAATTCTTATCTCTGGTACAAATTCAGTAAAGTTAATTTTTAAACAATTTTTTTCTGTTTAATTTCTCTTTCTCTTTCTTTATGAATATGCAGGGGCGTACCGAGGTAAAATGCCGCTCGGGGCCCGTATACATTTTTTTTTTTTTTTTTTGAGGAAAAATATAAATGAAATATCCTTAATAGCGTTGATTAGTACTTGAAAAACAACAAATTCAAAAATTAGCTTAACAAAGGTTATCATATTTTATTTTAACCTTTCGATCTTTTGCAGAAGCAAAGTTACTAAGAACTTGGTCAAAGTATAGCTTCTCCAGAGTTTCATGTTCAAGTGAAATGAGGGAGAAATTGGATAAGCGATCTTGCGATATACTCGATCTCAAGTGACTTTTAATGAACTTCAGTTTTGAGAAGCTTCACTCTGCAGTAACAACAGAAACCGTTAGCGTCAAAAACAGCCGTAGAGCAATCACAATAATTGGCATTGTTTCTTGAACTTGCCATTGATAAATCCATCTCAGCCAATCGATAGCCAATGATTTGGTCATTATGGTTGTCACGTTCCACTTTGGAAGCTGCTACTAAAAAATCCCGAAGTCGGAGAACTTCCAAAGGCAACCTAGATACGTCTAAGTCAGCACCAAATCGCCTTCAGTATCTTCCAGGATTGCTGGTGATGATAATCCAGCGAAGACAGTTTGCAGATGAGACATATGGATTCAAATCGTGCTTCCAGTTAATTTACAAGTCGATCATGACATTCGTAAAGATTTCTCTTTACTTCCTGCACAAGTGTTTGATACATCATCTTCCTTTTCCCCAGACAGCTTTCTCTTTCTTCTAATTCACTTTTCCATTTTCTCGCACTTTGCTTTACTTGGATTAACAGCCTGACCCTGTTTCGGTTAAAGAAAATTTTGGTCGCATCCATGTAGGTTACACATACATCGAGACCAATACCAGGTTCTTGAAGTTTCTTCTGGATGACATTTATTTGCCCCAGAACTTCTTCCCAGTTTTTTTTCGTCTTTGAGTACAGAAACCATGACCTCAAAACAGTCTCTCCATTCTCCATAGATTTGTAAAAACCAGTGTTGTAACATTACCCTTGGACTATTTTTTCCTGGTCTTACAGCTGGAGTAAAGTGTTCATCTTTTGTTTTGAAACTTTTTATGTCCTAATGTTACAAGATCAACAAGCAACTGCCCCGAGAAAGTTGATGGCCAAAATGTGATGTCTTCTTACACAGCAATCTTTGTGTTTTCCTGTTTTACTTCTTTATTTCCAGTAACTTATCAGTTCCTTCTTCATATTCATCCCTGTCCTTACCACACGCACTGAAGTTTTCTTCCTTTCGACATTGTCACCTTAATTTTCTTAACAACGTTAATTCCTGCAGGAAATTCCTCTTCAACTTTTATTTCCATATTTGTCTCCACCATATTTTCATTTTCTCCATGTTCCTCCCATCCTAGTTCTGATGTACATTCAGCATCATCGTCTTTGCATTTTGCTTTAGCTACATATTTCTTCTGTAGGAAAGCATGTAAAGATGCAGCACATTTTCTTTCCTCATGCTCTTTAGTAGCTTTCAATTTGCGGTAAGCTGCACCAATCAGTTTTTGCCGTTTACTCATTCTAATCGATTAAAAAATAGAAAAAGAAATAGGAAAGGAGCATACTCAACGGCATAGGGAATTTTTATTTATTGTACTAAGATACAATTTGGCACAAGGCTGAAAGGTCATTCGTGACCCATTCGTATCTTATAATAGCATAGGGAAGTGTTGCTTATAAATGGAAGTAAATAATTACAGGAGTTTATCCTATACAGCCAATGATTGTTTAAATCTTTTCTTAAATTCAATTTTTAAAATTTACTATCATCTTTTTTCATATACTTCTTTCTTATCCCTTTTCATTTCATTCTTATATGTTCACCTCTGATACTTGCATTAAACATTAACTTATTTTCCAGAGAACTGACTGACAATTAATTTTTAGGCAAAGTAACTACCCCTCATTATTTTGCCAGCGTATACATTTTTTAACCATACGGCGTTATGAAAGATGGTAATGAAACAAAACTAATGAGGATGGAAATATGTAATGACTATTTATTTCCATCAGTTCAGTCGGTTATTTAAAAAAAATGTTCGTGTTTTAAAATAAAGTTTTTAAAACAATGAACATTAAAAGTCAATATTAAATAATTACATTTCTGACTTTGTTTTTTTTTTTTTTTAGAGAAATAATTGTTGTGTGTGTGTGTGCGTGCGTGTGTTTCTGCTACTCTATGAATCTCTTTGCCCGAGAAAATATTTTTAAAATCGTCCCGGAAAAATTTAAAGCGTAATATTTGAAAATTTTACATCTAAATAATTTTAACTTAGCTTTTTATATTACAAACTTAAGACTCTTAGTTTGTAATACTAATATAAAGTTAATCTTTAAGTAATATGCACTTGATTTGATTTTTCTGAAAATGTTTAATTTAAAAATCTCTAAAAAAATTTTTTAATTTAATGTAGAATGTTTTCACATAATAATTCTAAAATAGTGATTTTATGGAAAATCTATTGAAATAGAAAGAGCATGATATTTCTACAGTTTTTGAGCTTTAAAAATTGCAAGTTTAGTAAAAATTTTCAAAATGTAAACAAACTTTAAATCGTATATATTTCTGGTTCTACATTACTACAATTGTTTTTCTTTATTTAAAAAAAACTCCAATCTTTTTCTACTAAAAGAACCAATTGAAAAGAAAAAAGATAACATTCATTTTTAACAAGTTTCAAATATCTACAATTGATCAGCCTGGGAGGAGATTCTACAGTTAAGTTGGGATAGAGATTTTACAATTGATCAGTCTGGGGTGATTTTTCAGCTGATCTAATGTTTTATATCAACGGTTTCCAATAAAAAAAAAAAGCAAATAATTGGTTATATTCAATCTACGCACTCCCGAATTTTTCAACTTTTTTTTTTTTTTTTAAGGAATGCCGCCTTCAAATTAACAGCAGGAGTCAGCCTCTTACGCTCTCTTTTGATCTGCTTTTTCGGGAAAATAAACTTGTTGTTTTTCATCTGAATTCTTAAATAATTTTCTTTTACAATAAATTAATTTGGTCATTTTTCAATAAATATATATCAATTAACTTTTTTAAATAATAAAATTCGAAAACTTTTTTTAAACAATGAATTGAAAACTTTTTAACAATGAATTGAAAACAAATCAAACATTATTTCAGAATTTCCCGAAAAAAAGCAGACCAAAAGAGCGTAAGAGGCTGGCTTCTGCTGCTACTATAAAGAGTGCATTTCTTAAAAAATAAGCTTAAAAAATTGGGATTGAGTATCTTGATGATGAGCAAATAAGTAAACTGTTGTTTTTTATGAATAAAGATTTCTTTCATAAAGGCATAGCAGTTATGTTGAAAAAATAACGAGGGGGGTCGTTATTGTGTAGGGACCGGCAAAATAGCCGCTTCCTAATTTTTAAATTTAAATGAATGCTGTTTTGTTCTAAAATGTTTCAATTATTAAAATAAAATAAAAAAACTTACGTTTTGAAGTTAACGGGTTTTTACCAAGGATAACTGGTCAGTCCAATGCCGTGTGTAGGTGCTTTGAGTGTATATGGTGTCTGTTCCAGGATTGGCACCACGGACTCATAAAATATATCATGGGTAAACATCACTGGGCAATAAAACAATAATACCCAAATATTTCTTAAGATCCATGTGCGTTATCATTTACTAACAAAATAAACTATAATCCTTATTTTTATTCAATGATTTTGCTCTTAAATCTAATCAGTATCCTGTGATATGTAAAAAATATCGGAAATTTCAATTAATCAAATTATTAATTAAACATTAATAATAATGTAAATATTTTCAAATTTCATGGACAATAAGAGAAAAATATAAATTATAATGATAATCTAACAAAAAAAAAAATTTGATAAAATGCGATATTTATTTATTTTATTTTTAATTTTCTGCCCAAAAGACCTCTGGTTTGGGAAGGAGCGCAACTAAAAAAAAGATCAATTTTATTTCTTCATAATTATAATCTTAAAAATCTTAAGACTTCAAAGAAGAAGATGAATTTTCTTTAATTCCTTAATCAAATTTAGTCTGAATGAAAAATCGTTCGTAAATTTTTTTAAATATTAAAATTTCGGAAAACATGCTATCCTTCATCGAGAAATTTTAGTCATACATTTGTAGATAGATTAAATAAATCTTTATTTAATTGCAAATATTTCAAGAGTTCGAAGACTTTCAAAATTTTCTGTAAAATTTTTAAGTGAATAAAATGTAGGTAAATTCCATCAGAGGAAATTTGTTTTGAGATCAACCCAAAGAAAAAAAAAACATTGTTTTTAAAACTCCACTAGAAAAAAAAATACGGTATAAAAATTCATTTTGACTTTTTTAAAAACAAAATTAAAATTTTCAAATAACCTTTTCAAGGTGTTCACATAAATTTAATTCTTTTTTTATATGCGGTCTTCTCGTTTTTGATCTTTCTAGAAATGTAAAAATTATCGATTGAGATTTTTTTATTCAAATGACCAAACGTTGAAACCCTGTTAAGTTGATGGAATAATCCATACTAACCTCTCACCCCTCCGGTATAATCCACTTTACACCAAAAATCACCTATCAACCAATCAACGCTCTAGTTTCAGCAAGCGAGACTCTTCATTGGCTCAGACCCTTAAAACTGTAACAAGTTCACACGAAAATGTCTTTTTGCGCCCAGCGCTCTGGAGCCTATTTTCTTGACCAAAACTCTATAAATAGAAGAATCTGAATCGACTCAAGCAGTCAGACTTTCACCCCTGGAGAGATGCCAAACTAATCCATGCAAGTCAAAACCTTGACCAACTACACTTTTACCGCGCAAACTTCTCTGACTCAGTAAACAACAACCACGCTCTCTCAGGAACAATTTCTAGCAATTACTTACAATACTTAAAAAGTGATATTTACTCATTACTAAATAAGTATTCGTAAACAATCACTCAAACATCCAAACAATTAAAGGTACACAACTCCTACCAATTTTGAACAATAACTCAAACAAACTTACGCACACACACTATTGATTGAACAAAGGACATTTTTGTACATAACCAAATACTTAGTTTAATTTTACGAACAAATTTTAATCACAGCTTCACATACGCTGAAACTTCACAAAAATACTCTACACAATTATTCAACCATCCTCATTTATCTCAAAATATTCAACCCAATTGTATATGTCAATTGTATATAAATCAATGTTATTGTTACACTTTTAATTATGTTTGTCTTCCCTCTGATTTTCCTTGTATGACTTGTTTTCAATATTCCTTTTATCTCTTAATTTGTTGTTGACGAATGTTTAAGAACAATGACATCATAAATCCTTCTAATAACTAAAAATACATTCACCAGTCTGCAACAAAGTGATAAAAAATATTTTCTCAATGTTTTTTAAATCAAAGAAGCTATTCATTATAAAATTAATTTATTAATGAATAAAATAGCAAAAAATTAATTAAAATTTCAACATTTTCACAATTGATCTTGAATGTGGGAAATTTGTCGCGGCTTTCCCACAAATGGGAGCGTAACTTAATACACAGCCCGGGGCGGCATTCTGGCCTCGAGGCCAGGTGCCTGTGCACCGACCGTGTCAGAGCCGACCGGTCAATACCGTGGATTTACTTGACCTCCCACAGGGCCAGGTTGTGACACAAGGTCGGGGTTTAATGTGCGATGGTCGGGGGGGGGGGGGGTTGACCCGAGTGTTTTCACCCGGGTCGCTGGTCTTTAGCTGGTCTTAGCTTGTCCAAGCTGGTCAGAGCTGGTCATAGCTGGTCATAGCTGGTCTTAGCTGGTCATAGCTTGTCCAAGCTGGTCAGAGCTGGTCAAAGCTGGTCATAGCTAGTTAGACGTAGCCGTGATACTACCAGCGCAGGGACGAATCCCTGCGACCGGCCTGTATCAGTAATCGAATCTCAGCCAAAAGGCGATCATTCAGCGAGTAATCTGAGAACAGATACTACACTTTGATCTTAATATTTATTCGTTATAAAATAACAAAATATGCCACAAGTGCGAAGTTGGGGGAGGGGGGGAAGGAGTGGTCTTCTCTAGTCTTAACTCATAACTAGCTAGTCGCTGTCATGGACCCAATCGTACTGACAATAATCCTTTCACCATAATACCACATTTGCAACAGAAACTCTCGCACCACAATTACCAAAATACCTCAAGTATTCCACTAGAATCCTAATATGAAATTTTATTTACAGAAAAACAGGGCGGGGGATACAATGATTATATACAATGAAACCTTTAAAATAAATATGTGTTAGTATCGGGTCCCGCCCAATGGTGAAAATGCGGCAGAAATCCTGGTTAACTGGGTAGAAATGTCAGACATTGGTCATATCTGATCACTCCAGAGAACAAGAACATCTGTCACCTAAAAGGGTTGGGAGGGGATGGGGTAATAAAATACATGTGGGACAAATAAGGGAGCCTAAGCACTTGCATTCTCTAGCTAGTTCTGACAGAGTTGGTCAATCGCCTATCTTACCTTAGTCAAGTCTGGGGTGACTGAGGTTTCAAGCCGTGGCTCAAAATCCTTTTTCCTAAGTTGCGTCTAACAACCACTCAAGGTCAGCTCCTCTCACACGCACCAATTGCGAAACTCTCACCCAACATTTGCCGAATTTCAGCGAAGAGAGACGCACCTTTTCCGCCCTGATCTTAACTTTAAGCTGATGCTTAAAGAAAGCGACCAGTTGAGAAGAGGAGAACTTCTCGTCTCCGTGAAATTCCTTCTGTCGCGTCGTCCACACAACCATTCGCATGATGCCAAGCAAACACAAGAGTACATACAGCTGGTCCTTTGACATAGGCAGCACCACATTGGAACAAACGGTGCTGGCATCAAGGACAAAGAATTTTCCGCCCAAGATGCAAACCATGTAGCCTTCAATCAGCCGACACAGCGAGTGTACGACACTACAGTGAAGGAAGGCGTGCGCAATGGACTCCTCCCAGTCACCGCAGCGCACGCACATTGGCGTGGCCACCAGCCCCGCTGTGTAAAGCTTCTTGCTGGCGCAGAGAGCCCCTCGCAACACCTGCCAGGTGAGTGATGCCTCGTCGTTATTGAGGCATTTCAACCCGGGCGCCTACGGCACTACGGAGCGAAACTCCTCGTTCGTAAGACCGAGCTCGTCCCGGAGATTGTCTTCCACCCTAACTAGAACCCGATATAACG
Organism: Acanthosepion esculentum; assembly: GCA_964036315.1. Taxonomy (NCBI): domain Eukaryota; kingdom Metazoa; phylum Mollusca; class Cephalopoda; order Sepiida; family Sepiidae; genus Acanthosepion; species Acanthosepion esculentum. Next base: position 131,913,116 of record OZ038478.1, read on the forward strand.
CCTTCTGAGACAACGCCTCGGAGAGGCGATCCTTCACCTCTAAGAGGCAGCGCATTTCGAATTTCCACATAGAAAGGGCATTCAACTTCAGGTGTTCTGTCTGCCTCTACCTCTCCCGCATGCACACTTTCCAAAGACGGGAAGGCTCGGCGAGCGTCTTCCTTCCAGGAAACGCACGCCTCATCCTCGCCATCTTCGAACAACATCCTTTGCAGGAACGTCAAATGCAGCGTGTGTTGACGAGTCTCGACGCTGGGCATACCTAGACCGCCTTCTGTAGGATGGAGGCAGCAGACCTCGCGACGCACCAGATGAGCCTTTCCTCTCCAAAGGAAATCGAAAACGCGTTTTTACACCGTAAGTTTCGCAGAGAAATCTCCGCTCATTTTTTAGAGATTCTTGACATTTCAGTAACGCCATCTTCTGTCGTGAGGCACTCCGAACTTAACACAGGAACTCATCGCCTAATTCGTGGTCGGTATTGACCGATCGGATCGTTTCTCGGCCTTTTCAATTGGCTAAGATCACGGTGTATCAATAGCGACCACGAATTATGCGACGAGTTGCTGTGTTAAGTTCGGAGTGCCTCACGACAGAAGATGGCGTTACTGAAATGTCAAGAATCTCTAAAAAAAAATGAGTGGAGATTTCTATGCGAAACTTACGGTGTAAAAACGCTTGGAGGTGTATTACGATTAGGTTCGTAACAACCGTGAACGAAAGAGGTAATCAGTTCATCTCCAAACGAAATTACAAGCGTGCAGGGATCATGGTGGAAAGGTTAAGGTTGAAAAATAATGCCGTTCTCTACCGCCTTTAGTGAGCGGCCGAAAGCGGCTGCGATAGGTTGAGTTAAAATGTGACAAAATTGAAAAAAAGCAACATCGACTTAAAAGATTAGAGCGGACAGTTCTCTCTTTTAGGCGGAAGAATAAAGACTCAAACTCCTGTTCAGGGTGCAACAATAAAAGAAGAAAATGTTTATTTACATGCATAAAAAGGATAAAAGGATATACACAATTATGAAAGAAAGAAAGGAAGTAAGTAAAAAATTCCTTTTAACTGTAGTGTAAAGGAAGAAAATATGTTCATAAAAAGGCTTGCTCAAAATACTTCTCTGGGCGCCTAAAAGTTCTTTAAGCGAGTATATTGTTGTTAAGGGTTAAAACACTCACAGAGATTTCTTCAGAGTTCTTGTAGAAGAGGAAATAGTCGCAAGATACAAATTTTGTAGATGAGTGAGTTCGTAGACCAACGACAGAAATCTTCTAGTTGCAAGGAAGCAAATCTCAATTAGTTTTTTGGTAGTGGACACCGACGTTCTGTCTTTACAGCCCAGCAGGTAGATCTTTCATGAAAGTGGTTCCGAAGACAATTGTTATTCTATCGCTGACCTGATGTTATGACAGATGGTGTCCAGTACTCACTGCCAAAGAGACGCTTATTCTCCATATTTCCCTCCAAAATTGCTATACCATTTCCTGGCCCTCTCATTCGTTAGAAAATATATTCTTATATCTGATAAGAATCAAGGTTTTGGGAGCTGCTTTTTGGAAGCAAGTGTCCGACGAGTTGTAAGTGTTGCCCACAGTCAAATCCCTTTTTATATTTTCCAGTTCTCTTATTCATTAGAAAATATATTCTAAGGATCAAGGCTTTGGGAGCCGGATTTGAAAGCAGGGGGAAAAGTTATGGTGAAGATTAGAAAAGAAGGCTAGAACGTGAACTTGTAAAACACTGTAGCAGTGGTTCTCAAATTAAATTCTAATATGAAATCATTGGAAAAAAAATTTTGGACATTTTATTTTTATTAAAATTAATTAAAAAAATATTTAGGTTGATTATCGCAATACAAAAACAGGGGGGCAAATATTGGTTGTACAAAATATACAATATAGTGGGGATGTCTTTTGGAATGCCCTGGTGTGGTCTTGTAGTCTCAGCAAGAGGTCACTCACAGCAGGTTCAGATCAAAGTACTGGCATCTCAGACAGTTACCTGAATTTATTAAAAGCTGAGGTCGCCAACAGGGTGGCACGTCATGTTCTTGTGATCTTGTAGCGGGCCACTTAACGGTGAGGTTTCCAAATGTGCTGTGGACGTGCAATGTTGCGGGTCCCGCCACAATTATTTTATTTTGTCTAGGAAAGGTGTGGAAAGGATCATGCCATTATGCTGGAGGTCGCTATCCAATGTGGTGGTCACAATGCAATTTATATTTGATGTAAAATAGCACATGGTATAAAATACAAAACCGAACGTAGGGTTGAAAACATAACAATTGAATTTATTAAATATTTGATGTACATGCATGTGAACTGAAAGGGTAGACAGAGTTGTGTCTCCTAGATTAGCTAATATTTGTACCTAAGCTCATAACGAATAAATTGATTGTTAAACTGTAGAAGAATGAGTTGTTGCATGTTTGGAATTGTGTATTGTACAAGTTGGTAAAAGTTCAAAATTATACTTGCATGAAATGTGAAGTTCTTTTACGTCTGACTGCATTAGTCAAGACGGGAGTTCTTTAAGAGTCACATTTTGGCAGCGGAGTTGAGACACAAGAGAGAACCAAGAGGGAGCGTGACCAAAGAGAGAGCGAGAATCACTCGTGTTTGGTTTTTTATAGTATGTTGTATCACCTGACAGGATCACACTTAGTTGGCGCCAAAATAGATCTGTCGCGTGGGGGTGATTTGATTGGTCAAAACTGACCAATCAACAAGCTAGACTGAAGGTGATTAACCAATGAATGCTTGTTATATATTTGTAAGTACGATGGTGGTGAAAATTACAACAGGAAGAGTGCATTTCCCAGCGGAGGGTAAACTGGATGTTGTGGAAGATTCCACAATCCAAAAGAAAAATAAGGTTATTTTATTAAGTATTAATTCAACAAAATAATCTAAAAGGTAATGTTTGAGTGATTAAGATTTTTGCAACACAATGAATTTGCAGAAAGAAAAAGAGGCAAGGAGGAAAGTTAAGTGTCACGTATCTTGGGGAGGAAGACTATTTGATTATTATATTTTTGATCCTCCTTAGAACGTTCGAAATTTTGGTAATAAATCTTTTCTTTTTTTTTGCATCAGTGGGTGTGGGGGTTTAAAAATCAGTATAGGAAGTTTTAGCATGAAAAACATACTAAATTGAAAATTAGTGCAAAAATCAAATAATTGTCATTTTAATGAAACTTTCAGGACTTATTCACAAATAATTATTTTAGAAATGTTTTTATTTTTTAGAAAATCTTGGTAAAAGCATTTTTTTACATCTGTTACTCCCACTTATTTAATTTTATGAAATTCTGAGAAATTAAATTTTGTACCACTTAATGTTTATATTAGTTAAACACAGAACTCCTTGGAGAATTTAAATCATCAATCTCTTTTCATAAAACAGGACCACCAGTTACCAAAAATCTTAATTTAATAAAAATGCAATAACACCAAGACATTATTTTATTGGAAAAACTTTTAATTACTTATATGAATAAAATATATTATGGTCACTATTATCTTAAGGAAAAAACATTTTGATGAATAATGAATTTTTACAAAAATTGTTTATATTTCAATTATAATAATTAAATTTTAAATCTTTTAAAATTTTGCCTTAATTTGTAAAGGTTAGGGATATTGTTGTTAAGTAAAATCTGCATTTACTAATCATAATTAGAAAAGTTTAGTACAATTCATTGGCACCTAATATTTTAAAAAGAATTTTGAAAATTTCTTTTGTGCATATAAATGTGCCAATTTTTGTAAATATGGACTTCCATACACTGCATTATCAGAAAATAAGAGTCATAACTATAGTAAATTTAAATCCAAATTACCAAAAATTATTTAAAAAAGGCACTCATGGTATATTCCTCAAGTAATTTTTACAGATATATCCTCTGTAGAAAAAAATTAGATAAACTTACATCTGTCAGTCAAACTGTCAACATGTCAGCACTTTAAACACTGCAATATTTTAAACTTAAAGTAAATAATATTTGTTTCAAATGAGATTAATTAAAATTTAAATCAGTTAATATTCCTCAAATAAAGTTCCAGGAATGTATATTTTATTTTTGAAAGAATTTTTAATAAAGAGAATTACATTGTGATGATGGTGCTAAAATCAGTGATGATTAGCAGTCACCAGTAATGATCTCTGAATTACTCAAAATATTGTAGTAACTTGAAGCAAATTCAAATTCTGATTTAATAAATAATTATTTTAAAGACCATAAGAAAAGCTTCTTTGAACTAAAGGTTTCTAATTTGGACTTCAAATAATTCAGCTGACAACATCTGGATGAGTTGCTATAGTTTGAAAAGAAACATCTTGCTTAAATTTATGGGCCAATTAGAATGCCTCAAAAAACAATTTATCTGATAACCTTTAATTTATCTGATTAACCTTTATACAAAGAACTTTGTTCATTTCTATGAGCCAGAGACAGATACACACAGACACACAGACATACACACACACTCTATTACCGAAAGCATAAGCCATCTTGTCCTGTCCACTTTACAACCTTCCTACACACATCCATACACACTTCGAATCCAAAGATTTTTGGATCCTTTGTTAAAAAAATTATTTCACTTGTTGTTGAAACCACAATTTTTGTCCTCATACTTTTGTTTGCACATTATTTGAATTTAATTTTAACCTTTTGTTTTCAATCAATTATCACAAGGTTTTACTTATATTAGGGGACAACAATTTATCTGGAGTCAGAATTTAAGTGATTTTCAACTCCAGCATAAAATCAGATGAAACGGAAAGCTGACCTTGTTTTTGCTCATCAGCCAAGATTCAAGGCACCATCTTTGAGGAAATGTTTCTCATTCCTAAATCCTTTGTCAGAATCTGCCGCACTGCTTTCCTATTCATATTCAGTTCATCTGCTATCAATCACATACATAAGCTTCAATCTGAGCATAGCAAGTTTCCACATTTGTTCTGTGTTCTTGGCTACCCACTTCTTGCGTTATCATGCATATCTTCTCACCCTTCCATAAACTGTTTGTGTAAAAAAAACAAAACAAAAAAAAACAAAAAAAAAACAGATTTCTTCATAGAATGCTCACCAGAAGCCATTTTAATAAGACTAATGTTTCACTAGCACTTTTACCAATCTTCATACCAAATTTGATGTTAAGCCTTTTCACTGATTTTTCACCAACAGTATAACATGAACATGTTCTGCTCAGCAACTCACCATTAAAAATTTAAAAAGTTAATTTGAATATTCTTTTGCAGCACAGAAAAATGCATGAAAGAAATATTTTCCTACTAAACTACACACTTGAGTTTAATTGAATCTGTACCCTGGGTTCAGTTCTGATTTTTGCTATTTGTTAGCTTTAAAGCAGATGCTTTTAATTATTTTTTTCATTAAACAACAACAAAAACATAAAAAAACAACAGTTTTTAATGTTTTCTTTGTACAGCTAAATTATTTCCATAGAGCTCCTATTTTTTGTTGTTCTTTTTCTGTGCTGTGTCCCTTTAGGATATTGACTATCATGGCTCTCCACAATTTCCTGTCTTTGTAGCTCTTAATAAATTTTGTCTTTTTGCTATCTCTCCTAAACCCTGTTCTGCCATTCATTTACACAAGCTTGCTAGGTAGGTTATGTGTTGTTTTACTCTGTAACTCATGACTTCAATCTGTCCAAGCTCCCTTTCCTCATTATATGCCCTAGAAATTTTAACTACTTCTTTCTGACATTAAGTATTAGTGTCCTTTTTGTTTCTGTTTTTTCTAAAACTTTGTCACTGCTCACATTTTCAGTCCATGGTATTCTCAGTATCCTTCTGTAGAACCACATTTCTGTTGCTTCAAGGCTTTTCTTCATCTGTGTGGAGACTGTCCAGCATTCACTACCATATAGAATGGTTGCTATTGCATAACTGTTCAGTACTCTTTGTTTCTAACAAAAGTTTCTTGTTTATTAATACATTGCATAGCTTTTGGAAGGCATTTTTCTCTATCCCAATGCATCTTTCCATCCTCTGTTAAAACAATTCCCAGATATTTAAATTCTTGTACTTGTTTCATTTTGGGGCAAAAACACATCCTTGTCTTACCCCCCACTTTTCTATTTTTGTATATTTACTGAATTCATTTTTTATCTGTATGCAATTTTGCCTTCATTTAAACTTGTCATTATTAACACTTATCTTTATTCTCTTGTCAGTGAACTCTTTTTACAAAATGATTCATTATTTAAACCTTTAAAATGTTTCACAAACAATTTCTATCATTACTTAAATTTGAACTAAGAATGATTGTTATAAATATTTAGTTGAAAATGTTTTATAAGCAAGAATAAAACTGGTTTTGTTTGACAGAAACTTTGTAGCTTTATTCGAATATGTTTTATCTTGATCAAATCTTTGTCAGTAACAGTTCAACATGCAAGATCTTGTATTAGTTTGAACTATTGTTCTCATCTTGGTTAATATAGATTTTATTATAATAAAAAAAGAAGAAAAAGAGACGACTCCAATAACACATCACTAATGTCCTTCAGTGGCGTAGTGAATATAGAAGTTGATTATACATGTTCTACTGTCATCTAGTTGTCACGAGTTCAATCCTTGGATTAGGTAGTGAAACACTGATTCAGCAGGAATGAATAATATGATAGACAAAATATAATAATAAATATGATAGAGTAGCAGTTGACTTGTGATCTGTGGGGAAAGAGGCTGTAGTGTTGAAAATAATTAGTAAATACCTGGCATTTTACTATGGATCAATGATCAACAAGCAAGTCTCACAAACCATTGGTACCATAATGATCATGTTCCATCCACAAAGCTTGAGTGAATAATAACACTTTTATTCAATGATAGGAATCTAGAGAATACTTTTAAATAGCAAATTTGACAACAAACTCAGAAAATATATTTTATGGCCAATGACAATGCACCATTGAAAACCCATATATTTATTCTTTCTCTAAAGCTGGTCCATTTGTTTATAAGCTGATGCAAATTGTTAAATTTAGTAGCTCTACTAGGATGCCTTGAAAGTTAGTCATAGTCTTAGTATGAAACATACCAATCCCGTAAATAATTGTGTCAACAGAATAATCATCAATTTCAGAATTACTCATGATCTAGGCACAACATATCAATAAACTGTTACTGTTTTCCAATTTTATCTTTCATTATCTATACAAGCAATATTGAAATTGAACAAAGAATTTTATTCTTGCTAATGAACCAGCAAAGATATTATTGTGTGTGAAGAAGATCTCAGCACTTTCCAAATAGAACCTAGAGATTGAAGACTAAATAGATAACTTTATGTTTTTTATTTTTAAATGAAATATACTGGAAATCTGTGCACACTCCTAATACAAACAAACTGAACTCTGTACTGATGATCACCTATGTCTTGAAGGGATAATTACATTTTCAAAAAATAGGAGAAAAATCCTCCTTTGGTGTTAGATGCATGTCATCAAATATTTGACAAATAACAACATTATTCCATACCTTTTGTACCTGTCAATGCAATACAGCAAGAGTTGTAGTGAACAAAATGAATTAGTCAGCCAGTGTCCCATCAGGTCCCAACATGTACAATGAAGGACAGTTCTGGTGATCATAGGGATAAGTATAGTTGTTGAACATCTTGCAAAATTTGTTGAATAGCATGGGTATCATGTAGGTATTGTTATAACGAGTGTTTGGTTACAAAGGAAAGGAACAAACAAAGATTAAAATTTAAACAACATATATTGGTCAAAATTCAGAACATGTACATAGTTGTGTGAAAGGTGACAAAAATTGTTTATCTGTGGTTCCTTAGTTGTCATTGGTAAGGAAAGTGATTAGATGTAAGGGTGTTCAATTTGTTGGGCTGGTTGGCCAAGGTCATTGGTGGAGGTGACATACGCTTTTCTTCAGGGTTGAAATCAACATTAGTGAGGTGTTTGATAGACTGGCAGTTGTGTGATAAGGCAAAGGTTTTGAAACCAAACTGCCTTAGCAGGGGCTGCTAAGGTTATGATGGTGGCTGCAAGAGAAGCCCTGAGTGGTTAGCAAAGCTATGAATCTGACTTTGCTGATACAAGGCTGCAAGCATGAATAGTTGAGAGAAGTTACAAATCTGATTTTGCCAATACAGAGGATGCAAGTGTTAAGATTCAGGAGAAGTCATGATTTGATATAACATCCTTCTTCATGGTTGAAGTCAACACCTGTAAAATGCTGATGAGTTGGTAGTCATGTGTTGCCGAGATGGCAGGAATTGATGTAGGTCACAGTGGTAATGATGAGAGAGGCCTGTAGCAGACAGTGAAGGTTGATCAAGTGGAATGTCTCTTTTGGATTCTGGTCAAATGTGGTATCAACAAAATGGGGGTCATGGTGGTGACAATGAGAGAAGCCTGGAGTTGGATGGCAAAGAAATTTAGTAATCATGGTGGTGATATTGTGAGCCTGGTGGTGTTGAAGCTGGCCTGTTGGCTGCATTCTGTATGTGATGAGTCAGGTGAGATTAGTAAAGCTTGGGTAAGATCATGGTGGTGACAAGAGAGGTGATCATGGTGGTGATGGCGACAGTGAGCCTGCGTGTCGACAGGTAGCCTTTCAGTTTGCTACTGTGTCAGTCGTTTACATGGGGCTTTTAAGCAAATCTTTTTTTTCTGTGAGAATGTTTATGATTGGCTATTGTATTTTATTCTGGGTATTTGTTTTGTAGACTGGATATGATGTTCAGAGCCCCTGTGCAGAAAAAAAACTTTTTTTTGTGTTTTGCTTTCTTAGCGTCCCCAGCCAGCTGACATGTAGAGTGAATCAGAAAGAGATTTAAATGCAGCGGAGTAGGCATTAACAGTAGGCATTATCCTGTTGGAGCAGCACAGAACCTTCCTATTGCAGAAATGGCATCAGGATGAGTTGAAGAATCTTCTGGATGTAATGAACACTTTATAATGTTCCCTCTAGAAAGATCAAAGGCACAAGAGAGAGTTTTAACTTATGGAATCTTACACTATAATACCAGGAGTTGAACATGTGCATCAAGAAGATGTCATTCCCCATGTTTATATTGCAAACACAAATAACCATCATTTTCATGAATGCAGGACCTGATCTCATCACTGAACACTAAAGAACACCATTTAGCTCCACAAGTGAGCACCTCCTCTTGCACCACCACTGGAGATGTGCACAATCTGGCTAGAGACATGTATGCATATAGTTCAACTGCAAATAAACAATTTCACAAATTTCCTGGGGTCACATTTGCAGTGATCTATGCTGGTGCCTTGACAATACACTGCTATTGGAGAGCATCTGTACTGGGTGACCCCTGGGCTGGATTGACCATAAAGCAAAATAAGCCTGTGTTTAGGGCATTAAGGGGGTACCACAAAAATTGTTATGATATGAAGTTGTTGTACAGTCTAAAGAAATAAGTCGAACATGGTTAACACTTGAATCTGATGGGCACCATTATGAATGGGGAGACAACTCATCTATGGTAAATATTTATTGTTATTCTGATTGGTTAATAAGGGAATGGGCTAGGGGAGATAATGAGGTTTTTATTTATTCAATACATCTCTCCTCTTGAATAAATTAGTATTGATAATTAACTTGATGGGATTAAATTTTTGTGAGCAATTACAAGAGTAGACTACCTGCAGGATCATTTGGCATTATTCTGACCATATGTTTATGTGATTCTGTAACATGATGGCTTGTTGATTACTTCTGGTCACAGTTCTGTTAGAAGCTGATCGTGGCTTATTTGACAGTGGCTTCTCAGCTGCGATTGGTTCTTTATGGCTGAGTTCCCAGTGCATTGCTGTTGTCCTGGGCTGGAACTGATGATCAGCCTCTCTTGACGGCTGTACATGCCTTTGGTTTCTACTTTATTTACATCCAGCTTGTGTTTCCATGATGTACGTTCTCAGCTGATGTCCTTTTTTTGCACTACACGCCAAGACTCAATACTAGCATACTTAACTTACTGATGTATAGGGGCACCAAAATCTTTTAAATGATTCAGGCTCTTATGGGTCTTAATCTAATCCTGGGTGAAGGAATGTTCATTTGACTACTATTATGTCTAACGTGCACAGGATCATCCTGCCTTTTTTTAGGTGCACAATCTGACCATTCTCATATGGCTTTAATCAAATGAAATGAGCATCTGCTGCTTGCACTGGACTTCTTCACTATAGTAACCATTATTGAAGTAAGCATCACCATCTGAGACTCAGACATGGAGATTGCACTTGTATGAGTGTTTCTATAAGCCAAAGACATTGAAAATTTTATTATAAAATATCTGCTATTTCCATGCTAGGGGGTGGTAGACATTTGCTCGTCAATGTATTGCCATTTTATTTTCAATCACGGTATACACTGATATAAAAAGGTAAATATAAAGAATTATCAGTATTTACATATAAACAAAACAAATTAATATATTTTTAGTATTGAGTAATGGAAAAAGTTTATTCAGTTTATTAAAAGTAAAATATTTAGAACTTTGTACTTTTCTCAGAAAATTGCTCTCGGCACCTTTTTTGCAGTCTTCCTGGATCATTTTTTTTATTAAGAGAATTTACTAAAGACCAAAATAACTGGAAATCCAAAACTGTAATATCTGCTGACTATGGCAGATGAGGGAATATTTCACTGAAGATGCAATCCTTTTGCCTGATCACCAAAGAAACATGGTTTGGTTAGATCATTCATAATTACTTCTTTGGATTTCATTTGCATTTTTACTTTTCTTAAAAAAAATTATAATATAATGAAATCTTTTCTTATTTTTTCCCAACTCTAAATTGTAAGATTAATATACAAAATTTGTTTTTATAAAAATGCATTCTGATGTGGCAGCTGTCAATTTATGTAACCTTTTTGGATGGAGTTAATTAAAACTAAGTACTCCTAATAACAAAAATGGAATTCATTTTTAACCAATACAATATTGAAATATATTCTTCTTTAGTCTTTTTAGCCAGTGATTGGAAATGGAAATAAAGTTGAATCTGCAGTAACTTTTTCCCATTAAAAATCACTTTGTTAGTGAAATGTTTGCAAGTTAGTTTGCAACTATGTACAGCAAATAGATATGACAAATATTTACTGGTTGACCCAGCAAATTTGGTTTATTAAATCAAAATAAAGGCATAAAATGCTGAAACTCTTACTTATATTCTTTGTAAATGAACTAAATGCTTCTGCTGCTTATAAAATGGCAAAAACAGAGCAAACCTTTTGACCAACCCAATATAAAGGTGGTCACATAATCTGGTATATTTCACATCTATTGTTTCTTTTGCAATCATTTTTAAAAACAAATATGACAGCCATAAAATTTATGTTAATGAATATATATATATGTATATTTAATAATCATTTGGTTGTAGAATGGATCAGTCAATACATTATGGTTAATTATAAAAAGAACAAATTCAATAATCCAAACAATTTTTGGAATTTTCTAGTCTTCATTGATCTTTTCTCAATTTTCATCAGTCAACATTTCTGTTTTGTGTGTTTTTGGCCAAATTTCATTTTCTTTCTCAACTTGAGCAATAAAGAAAAATATGAAAATCTCATGAAAATAACATTGCATTGCTGCATTTTTGGAACAAAATATAAAGTAATTCCTATATTTTAATAGAAAAGGGAAAAGCATTCTTTTCAGTTTCAAATACTGGCTAATAATAGAATGTAGTTTGGTTTATTTTGTTTCATGGCACATCAGCCTCAATGGGTCATTTAATGCTGAAAAGATGGGGTTTTTTTTCAAAAATATATAGCTGTTAATAATTTTTCTTCAAAAATTGATTGTGGTAATATTTTTACACAGTATTTCTGGGATTAAAACCCATTTTTACACTTTCATAGTCTTTTGACCCCAGTTTGGGGGTTAATTATTTACCCATAGCTGGGACCCTAACAGGTGCTACTGCCCCTGGTCAGGGTAGACACCAGCAATTAAGAGGTGTTTTCATGCTCCTCAAAACCTCCTGATCAGAGGCCTTGCTGTTAGACGTAGCTCGTCGTCTTACCCAGGTCGTGGATGTAGTTAATCGTCATACCCAGGTTGGTAATAGAACGTAAACAATGCCTCCAAAAATACATTGGCAAAACATCCTTAAATTTTAAAAAAAGAACATATGAACATAATTTTTTTTGCTAAAAAATAAACAACACACTGAATGCATTTGTGTGTCACTGAAATGTTTGTAATCACAATTTTAACCTGGAAAATACATTTTAATAAAAAAAGACAAACATGTGCAAGGATCTATGAGCCTCTTATTATTATTATTATTATTATTATTATTATTATTATTATTATTATATGACTTGGTTATTTCAGTTTATTTCCTTATCTTACCTTTTGTCTGTACTGAAGCACTGTGGGATACTTTAATCCTGAAAGAAAAACCCAAGTTGAAATCAGTGAAAAACTAATTTCTAGAACGATTGTTGTCCTATATACTCTGTCCCTTCAGAACATGGGCAATCATGACTCTCCACAACTTCCTATCCTTTGTAGATCTTAACAATATTTGTCTTTTCACTATCCTTCCCCTTGCTTGCTGTCATCTATTTACACAAGCTCATTACGTAGGTTAATATTTGCTTCTCCTTTTTATTCCTAACTTCAATATAGCCTGTGAGTGTCAAATTTTCCAAACCATCATTCCTCATTGTGTTTGAGAAATTTCAATTGTTTCTTTCTGATTTTATGTATAAGATTCCATTTTTCTTAAAACTTCCTTCTTGCTTACATATTCCATGCAGGATATTCTCAGCATCCTTCTGTAGAACTAGATTTCTGTTGCCTCAAATGTTCTCTTCATCTATGAGGAAATTGTCTAGTATTTAGAGGAGGATTGATATTACACAGCAGTTTAGCACTCTTTGCTTTATTTCTAAAAAAATTTTCCTGTTTCTTAATACTTTGGTTAGTGTTTGCAAGGCATATTCTCCTATTCCAATGTAACTTTGGATTTCAGTGTCACATTTTTTGTCTTCTGTTAAAAACATCCATTTTAACTTTTGTACTTGGTTGATTTTGACATCTCTAATTTGTTGTTCACCTCTTGGGCTTTTTCTCTTGCTGACAAGCATACATTCTGCCTTGTAATTAATGGGTAGTCCTTTCTTCCTGCTTTCCTTTACTACCTTGTCTAGGAGGTTCTGTAGTTTTCTTTCTGTGACATCAACACAGTATCATCTGTGTATTTTATATTTTTAAGATCTTGCCCACCAATAATGACAGCTGGTAGTATCTTCAGCTCCATTAGGAGATAGCATTATAGATCAATCAGCAAAGCTAAAAAGTTAAACTAAAAAATCAAGCATTCAGAAACATAATATGAATTGTTTTGTCTTGTTAAATTTTGTTCTTGAGAAATTCCTTTTCTGATTACACTTGTTCATCAATAGTATGTCCAAGTAGATTGTTTTGTTTTATGGCATATTAATGGGTCATTTAATGCCGACAACTTTTTTTTTTCTGATAATATTTTTGTTCTGTTAAAAATCTATTTCTGTCAATATTTTTTTCTCAAAAATATATAGCTGGTAATTTTCCAAAAGCATATAGCTGGTAATAGTATTTTTCAAAAATGTATAGCTGGCAATATCTTTTCAAAAACGTATTGCTGGTAATATTTTTCCTTCAAAAATTTATTTCTGGTAATAATTTTTTATTTATTCCTTTACAGTTCCATTGAAGTATCTTATGTGTGTTTGTGATCATTGTTTTTCTGTTTGGTTCATTGGATTGCTCTGTATTTTAAGGTTTGTTTAGGTTTTTCGTTAAGTGTCATACTCTGTGGTATTGTTCTAGAAATCCATGCTTTCTGGTTTTCCTGTTTCTTTTCCTGTTCTTAGTTTGTCTTTAGGGTCTTTGGTTTTGGTTTTAGGTTCTTGTGTTTTCCTATTAGTTTTTATATTTTGGGTTTTTTGGTTTTTGCTTTCATGTCCTGTTGCCATTTTTTCAAGTATTGTGGATCCATTTTCAGTGTTGTTTGCTTTTTGTCTAGGGAGTGATTTGGATCTTGTGATTTTCTGGAGATGGGGATGTGCAGTTTCATTAGTGTTTGGTTCAGAATTTTCTTTGGGTGATTTTTTGGTTTCCTTAGTTTTGACTTCACTTGTCTTAGGTTGTTCATTTCTACTCTTTTCTTGGATATTGAAATCTGTTCTGAGTCCAAATACGAGGGATTTTAGTTCTTCAAGTATAGTTTTTAATTTTCTTATTAAGTTTGGAGTTTCTGAAGGATTACTTGATAGGTTTTCATTGTGTATCTTATTTGTTTTTTGGGTTATTATTGCGTATGTGTCTTTTTTATTTGTCACCTCTTTTTGGGCTTCTTGGAAGGTTATGTTTTTCTGATATTTGACTTTTATTATTTCTTTTTCTTGCTTGTATATTTTGCAGTTTTTGGAGTAAGAGGGCTGATTTTCTGAGCAGTTTGAACATTTGGTTTTATTCAGGCAATTCCTTTCCTCATGATCGGGATCTTTTAAACTGCAATTTCCACATGTTTGGTTGCTTCGACATTGGTCTTTGTGATGTCCAAACTTTTGGCATCTGTAACATTGAAGTGGGTTCAGTATATATTGTTCTATTTCAATTCTCTCCTACCAAATTTCAATTGTTGTTGGTATCTGAGGAGAGTTGAAGGTTAATATGTATGTATGTATTTGTTCATATTGCTTCTCCGTTTTTTTTTTGTTGTAATTCTTTTTACATCTGTGACCTTGATTTTTCAGTTCTTTTTTGATTTCATCAATAGTACATAATGAGAGCTCTCGGTTTCTTATGACTCCTTTCAAGCAGTTTATGGTTTGGTGGGGGTAGGATCTGGTGGCTGTTTCATGAAATTTCTGTAACTGTGGTAGAGTTTTAGCTCGTTTTTGTTTTGTACTTCTATTAGTATTGTACCATTTTTCAAATTTTTTAACATTTTTTGGAGTTATTTTGCTCGATATGTTTTTTTGAATTAGGAGGAGTGATAATTCAGTCAATGGTTTGTTATTTGTGGCTTCAAGTATAATAAAGTGTGGAAAGGTTTTGATATCGGTTTCATTATCAGAATCTGTTTCGATTTTTATGTGAAGTCTCTTGGTGTTTTTCTTACTCATAATAAATTTATCTTTAATTCGTCAGCAGTTCTCCCCATCCACCTCGGAGCCCCTTATGGGGGAGATGATGAGGAGGAAAATCCCATTCGCCTTATTTGTCCAGGGTTACATGGCTGATATACTCAAGCGTGGTGGGGGATGAGCATTCGTGATACTAGGTCTTATCCACCCAAGTATGGACTATCTCTTAGATTTTATCAGTTCTGTCAGTCTCCTTAATCCCAGCTTGATTGGCCCTACAGCCACCGCTTACTAAATCAGTTTATTGTCAAATATGGAGAGTGTGAGTGTATTTTTTGTTCTGTTTGTCTGATTTAGTGCTTGACATGACCAACCAATTGATTGGATTGGGCCACTCCAACCTCCCGTCTAGCTCAGATAAGGGCCGAAGTGGTGTGTTGCTAAATCATGTCCTCTTTATACTTAGGTCATGATTTGATCAACCACCAGGATCCCGTCTCCAAGCATTACGGGTCACCACCCGCAGTCAACAGGTGGCCCCATTGAGGGACTTTTATCCTCTGAAGGGGGCAGTCGACATATTCTGGAGCCTCACCAACAGGGCGATGTCCAAGTAGAAGTTTTACAAATTGTCTTAAAGTTTTACTAACACACATACATTATATATATATATATATATATATATATATATATATATATATATATATATATAAGAAGTAATGGATTTTTATTTATTAATCTGATATTTTATTATTTAAATGTTACTTTTAGTGGATAACCATATTAGAGTATGTGATACATTTGTTTATTAAACAGCATATTTATTTTCATCTACTGACCTAAATATTCATGAAATATTATTAAAGAAAAATATGCTCTCTCTGGCAGGATTTGAACCTGTGTCCCACTTGGCAGGAGATACCATCATTAGATGCAATTTGCTTATACTGACTCAGCTAGAGAATGCATCACTGATCAATCAAAAGTGAATGGTGCCTTAGAAATGCAAATCTTTCTCTGACTCTTGAAACTTTCATATCTCCTCAATTTCTTATCCTAACAAAAACAAAGTAATTTCTGAAGAAGTAATGGATTTTTTTATTTATTAATCTGACAGATTTTATTACTTAAACATTATTTTTAGTGGCTATCCATATTTGAGTAGACACACCATTTATTTATTAAACATTATTTCCTTTATTTTCATCTATCAGTCTGAACATACGAGGAATCTTATGAAAGAAAAAAAAAAATCTATACATATATATAAGGTGTATTTAGGCAGAAATAATTCTTTCAAACAAGTTTTATTAACAATACTGACAAGATCTGTCTGTGTGCTCAACCAACTTCTAAGTTGTTTTATGTCAGAATTAAAATTGGTAAACTTTCCAAAGTTCATTTTTTGGCATCCAAGTACTTTTGAATTTCACTACAATTGTTATCAAGAACCACACATTTAGCCTGTTTATCAAAATGTGTTTGGTAAATTTTGGCATTTTTTTTTCACTGTAATTAATTTTAAGTCAAAGTTCATGTCATCTATAACAGTCAAACTCAATTTATGCTTGCTTATATATATATATATATATATATATAAAAATTCACTGAAATTAGATTTGATTATACCATTAAAGGCTTCATCAGATCCAAAAACAAAAGAAAAGAAATGTGTATGTATTGTATCGAATTAAAGGAAAATCCTCATTTCATTTTCAGAATGTCAGATTTTATTATGCAAGTAAAATATTTTCAAAAGCCAACTGATGTGAAATTTTCTGGACATATTTATACGAACAATATATCACATGAGTTTCGGCTCATATCCTCATTAAAATAGATAACTTATGGTTACTTAGGGTTTATTATTAATCAAAAATAGAAATATATTCCTCAAAAATACAATTAATTCAATAAATATATAACTGGAAAAAATTATCATTTTATTATTTTTACATTTTTCTGCCATTCATTGATGTTTTTAAAATTTCAACTTTAATAGTATTTGCAGTTTTTATTGCTTCCCAGAGATTATCTTTGCTTAAATATTGTTTTATCTTTTATATATCTCTTCTAATGATGGACCACAAATTCATTATTGAAATAATATTGGAATGGAGAATCTAAGAACTAGGCAATTTAGTGATTTTTAAACAATATTCTAGCAATTTTCAGAATGTAAAGGAGCATTGTCTTATATGAATAGACTCATGAGCTGATTCTTGCTAATGACCTATACCCACTCCAAAAGTCTTGTTCTAGAACTTCCAATAATTCTTTGTATTTATCTTGATACCATCATCAAATTTGAAAGGACCCTTAAATTCATTTTAATATTAGAGTGACAAGGAGTCATTCCATTATTTTTGTCTTTTCTAAACTCTATTTTAGCAAGTTGAGCAATAGTCAGTGTTGTAGAATGTGAAGGATTATTGTCTTCCATGAATAGACTCATGAGCTTAAACCTTCTTGTTTATGACCTACACCTGCTCCAAAAATCTTTTTCTGAACTTCCAATAATTCTTTGCATTTATCTTGATACCATCATCAAATTTGAAAGGACCTACAATTTTCTGATTATGTGAACATTGTTCAAAAGCATTTATTTGAATTGTAAACTGTTTGAATGAAAATTAATCAAAAGGACAATTATACTTAACTAGCCAAATTATATGTGCCTTGCTGCATATCACACATTTTTTTGTAAGAAAATGATGATTGATTTGTAAATCATTGTTATAATTTGTGGAGAAAAATGATGCATTTCAATATTACTCAATGATCTTGCCAATGTGACCTCCATCTTCTGACTTTCTCTTTGTATATTTTGGATTGGAGTCATTTCCTTGTTCAAATTTAAATTAAAAGGAAAAAAATTTCAATAGGGGATTTCTGCAAAAACAGCTTGATCTGACCCCTTTGATACATAATTGATGCAATACTTGATTGAATGAATTGATGAGTATATTTCAACATTGATATGACACTTGAATTGTCGCAACAAATATGTATTGTAAGGCACTAACTACTGATTGGTGATTGCTTGCTCAATTTGATGCCCATATTGTATTTTGAACTTGCTGATATGACTTCCATCTTATGGCTTTCTCCTTCTATATTTTGGATAGGAGTCATTCTCTTGTTCAAATTTTAATTTAATTTAAATCAAAGTGAAAAAAAAGTTTCAGTGGCAGGTTTTTGTCCCCCTTTGATCAAAATGATCTTGCTGATGTGACTTTCATCTTCTGGCTTTCTCATTTTATATTTTGAATAGGAGTCATTAACTTGTTCAAATTTAAATCAAAGGAAAAAAAATTGTCGGTGGGTGGGGGTGGGGGCTTGTTTCCCCTTAGAGACCCTCTTTGGTCAAAATGAAATATACTTATCCAAGTACCCTAGGAGTTATTCCCTTGTTCAAATTTTATATCAAAGGGGAAAAAATTTCAGTAGGGGGTTTTTGTGCCCCACTTTGATCAAAATGCAATATACTTATCCAAGTATCCTGGGTAATGTAGTTTCAAAATATATGTAGTTATGGAGGCCTATCTCCAAAATCCTAGGAGAAGTTCGATAACAGGTAGACAGACAAACAGAATTTACAACTTTATATATAGAGATGATAATTATTCAAAATACAAATATTGTTAATAAAACAATTTAGTAAAAAAATAACTTATAACTTTAAGTTACATGATACTGGACACAAATAATCAACTCCTAAAGATTACTCATTAAAGGATGTCACTAATTTCTTTTAAGTTTTCCATTTATGTCGTGGTATTTCTTGGCGCTCTTGATATTTGCGCAAATTGCTCTAACTTTTGCAATATGAATTTCGTCAAGTCTTGTTCTCTTAAGAGTATTTGCTGTAAAAAAAAAAAAAAAAAAGAAGCACTCTGACTTCCTTCAAGGGCATTATTAGTTCTAGGTAAACCAACATTGACTCTCTCAAAGCAAGACCACATACATATATCAAACATAGGTTTTGTGAATAATTATCATTTAATATAATTGTCCTTTCAATTAATTTTCATTCAAACAATTTACAACTCAAATAAATGGTTTTCAAACAATTTTCTTGATGTGAATTTTTTTGCCTACAATATTAGCCCAAAACATTGCTCCATCTCCCTAACAATGGTCATCCAGCCTCTCTAATATTATTGAAGTGGCTGGGCACATTTCCAGTAATTTGGGATCTTTGAAACTTTTTTTTGTCAAGGCCAGCAATATTCAGCTTTTCAGAATGAGGAGCATTGTTTTAAACAAGAATAATTTATGAACGAAAAACAACATTGTTCCATCTCCATAACCCTGGTCTTCTAAATTGTGTTGGTTGACTATTACCATGAATGATCCCATTTGTAGTCGAGCTATAAGAACCATCCATTGTTATGCTTCATTCATTACTAAAATTTATTGTTGAGAAATCAGTTTTTTTTCCCACCAATTGACACATTTCTCTTTCTGATGTTTACTTAAATGTAGTAGTTTGGTTACTTTCATGTCATTAGTAAATATTTTTAATATTCGGCATATTTTTTCTTTGCTTATATTCAGAACACCAGCTTTTCCAAATATTTAATATTTTCTTATTGGTCAATCCACTTTTCTTGTTTATTAACCTTTTTCTCCCGAATCTATTCTTGTGATAATCTTAAAGCCAGTTTTTTTTCTAGTTCTTGCCAAAGTTTGCAATTTCTTTTTTGATTGTTCTTTGATGACCTTTTTTGCAATTTCCAGCATTGTGTTCACATCGCTCATTAACTTAATATTTTTTCTTTTTCTTTTGCCGTTTAATCTTTCTAATGACTCCTGTCATTTTTTATATTTATGAAATGGAAAATAATTACCAATAACCATATCATTATATTTACAATATGATGAATGCCTTTGACATTGTACAACATTTCACATCACTAAATTATTTTAAATATTTCTAAAAAAACATTCACGCTAGTCGGCCAAAATTAGCTATCTGGCAACTCCTATTAGCTGAAACTTTAGAGTACCTTTCATATACCTATTGTCATTATTTAAAAGGCTATTATGCAGATTAAACGTGTTATCATTGATAATATTCATTATATTAATTTCATCACGTTTAATATTAGCACTTTGTTTCACTAAAATTATATGCAATAAATTCAAATTATATATTTGTAAAATATATTTCATCATAGTTTTCTTGCGATAACTTCCGATTGCATTGTATAATCAGAATTTTTATATCCAATTATTCCAATAAGACATTTACAAGACGCAGGTTATACAAATCATAAGTTAAAGAACATGAGCATATAAAAACCTTATTATATCCTTTAGGATATAATAAAGTTTTTATATGCTCATGTTCTTTTTTCCTATTATTTTTCATTTAATTGCAATCATGACTTGTTTAACCAAAATAATACCTCATAAATATATTACTAATAATTTTACTAATTACTAATTTTTTCTCGATTTGCCCTGCTGAAATTAGGGTGCATCATATACATGCATGTGTCATATATGCTGTCAAATATGGAACTTTTAAAACAACTGCTATTATGTCCTCTTCTTTATGTGCGATGTCCCTTCAGGATGTTGACAATCATGATGGCTCGCTGCTACTTCCTGTTCATTTTTCTTAATCAATTTTGTTTCTTTTCTTTATTTCTGATGAAATTTTCCTGTTTTGTAATACTTTGCTTAGCTTTTGGAAGGAACTTTCATTAACCCAATGCCCCTTCAGATTTCAGTGTTGCTCTTTCCATCCTCTGTTAAAACACATCCCAAATATTTAAATTGTTGCAGTTGTTTGATTTTGGTATCTCCAATTTATATGTTGGGCTGTTCCTTTTGCTAACAATTTTGCATTCTGTCTTTACAATTAGCATTTAATTTTGTTAAAAGGAAATATCAACTTATTGGCAAGGCATTAGTTCTTTACAAGTGTTGTTTTGACTAAATAATTAATTGCATAGGAAGATCATATTTTGCCAGTTTTTCAAGTAGGGAGTTTCTGTTTAAATAAGCATAATAAAGACCATTGTCTGAAAAGAAATGGTAAACTTTGGCATTGATGAAAAATACATTATTGAAGTTTTGTATAAAACTTAAATAAGTCATGAAAATTAAGATTTTTTTATCATTTACAAATGTCAATTTATATTATGATCTGATGTGTAACAAAAAGCAAATGACAAACTAGAATTTGAATATTAATTTACAGAACTTTTCCATGAAGCAACTCAGAGAATTCTGGATTTTAACCATTAAGCTTAGTATTTTCAGCAAAATTATTTAAAATGATTTCAATGTTAATGCAAGAAACAAATTGTCTGTAAAATTTCAACTTTAATAGTATTTGCAGTTTTTATTGCTTCCCAGAGATTATCTTTGCTTAAATATTGTTTTATCTTTTATATATCTCTTCTAATGATGGACCACAAATTCATTATTGAAATAATATTGGAATGGAGAATCTAAGAACTAGGCAATTTAGTGATTTTTAAACAATATTCTAGCAATTTTCAGAATGTAAAGGAGCATTGTCTTATATGAATAGACTCATGAGCTGATTCTTGCTAATGACCTATACCCACTCCAAAAGTCTTGTTCTAGAACTTCCAATAATTCTTTGTATTTATCTTGATACCATCATCAAATTTGAAAGGACCCTTAAATTCATTTTAATATTAGAGTGACAAGGAGTCATTCCATTATTTTTGTCTTTTCTAAACTCTATTTTAGCAAGTTGAGCAATAGTCAGTGTTGTAGAATGTGAAGGATTATTGTCTTCCATGAATAGACTCATGAGCTTAAACCTTCTTGTTTATGACCTACACCTGCTCCAAAAATCTTTTTCTGAACTTCCAATAATTCTTTGCATTTATCTTGATACCATCATCAAATTTGAAAGGACCTACAATTTTCTGATTATGTGAACATTGTTCAAAAGCATTTATTTGAATTGTAAACTGTTTGAATGAAAATTAATCAAAAGGACAATTATACTTAACTAGCCAAATTATATGTGCCTTGCTGCATATCACACATTTTTTTGTAAGAAAATGATGATTGATTTGTAAATCATTGTTATAATTTGTGGAGAAAAATGATGCATTTCAATATTACTCAATGATCTTGCCAATGTGACCTCCATCTTCTGACTTTCTCTTTGTATATTTTGGATTGGAGTCATTTCCTTGTTCAAATTTAAATTAAAAGGAAAAAAATTTCAATAGGGGATTTCTGCAAAAACAGCTTGATCTGACCCCTTTGATACATAATTGATGCAATACTTGATTGAATGAATTGATGAGTATATTTCAACATTGATATGACACTTGAATTGTCGCAACAAATATGTATTGTAAGGCACTAACTACTGATTGGTGATTGCTTGCTCAATTTGATGCCCATATTGTATTTTGAACTTGCTGATATGACTTCCATCTTATGGCTTTCTCCTTCTATATTTTGGATAGGAGTCATTCTCTTGTTCAAATTTTAATTTAATTTAAATCAAAGTGAAAAAAAAGTTTCAGTGGCAGGTTTTTGTCCCCCTTTGATCAAAATGATCTTGCTGATGTGACTTTCATCTTCTGGCTTTCTCATTTTATATTTTGAATAGGAGTCATTAACTTGTTCAAATTTAAATCAAAGGAAAAAAAATTGTCGGTGGGTGGGGGTGGGGGCTTGTTTCCCCTTAGAGACCCTCTTTGGTCAAAATGAAATATACTTATCCAAGTACCCTAGGAGTTATTCCCTTGTTCAAATTTTATATCAAAGGGGAAAAAATTTCAGTAGGGGGTTTTTGTGCCCCACTTTGATCAAAATGCAATATACTTATCCAAGTATCCTGGGTAATGTAGTTTCAAAATATATGTAGTTATGGAGGCCTATCTCCAAAATCCTAGGAGAAGTTCGATAACAGGTAGACAGACAAACAGAATTTACAACTTTATATATAGAGATGATAATTATTCAAAATACAAATATTGTTAATAAAACAATTTAGTAAAAAAATAACTTATAACTTTAAGTTACATGATACTGGACACAAATAATCAACTCCTAAAGATTACTCATTAAAGGATGTCACTAATTTCTTTTAAGTTTTCCATTTATGTCGTGGTATTTCTTGGCGCTCTTGATATTTGCGCAAATTGCTCTAACTTTTGCAATATGAATTTCGTCAAGTCTTGTTCTCTTAAGAGTATTTGCTGTAAAAAAAAAAAAAAAAAAGAAGCACTCTGACTTCCTTCAAGGGCATTATTAGTTCTAGGTAAACCAACATTGACTCTCTCAAAGCAAGACCACATACATATATCAAACATAGGTTTTGTGAATAATTATCATTTAATATAATTGTCCTTTCAATTAATTTTCATTCAAACAATTTACAACTCAAATAAATGGTTTTCAAACAATTTTCTTGATGTGAATTTTTTTGCCTACAATATTAGCCCAAAACATTGCTCCATCTCCCTAACAATGGTCATCCAGCCTCTCTAATATTATTGAAGTGGCTGGGCACATTTCCAGTAATTTGGGATCTTTGAAACTTTTTTTTGTCAAGGCCAGCAATATTCAGCTTTTCAGAATGAGGAGCATTGTTTTAAACAAGAATAATTTATGAACGAAAAACAACATTGTTCCATCTCCATAACCCTGGTCTTCTAAATTGTGTTGGTTGACTATTACCATGAATGATCCCATTTGTAGTCGAGCTATAAGAACCATCCATTGTTATGCTTCATTCATTACTAAAATTTATTGTTGAGAAATCAGTTTTTTTTCCCACCAATTGACACATTTCTCTTTCTGATGTTTACTTAAATGTAGTAGTTTGGTTACTTTCATGTCATTAGTAAATATTTTTAATATTCGGCATATTTTTTCTTTGCTTATATTCAGAACACCAGCTTTTCCAAATATTTAATATTTTCTTATTGGTCAATCCACTTTTCTTGTTTATTAACCTTTTTCTCCCGAATCTATTCTTGTGATAATCTTAAAGCCAGTTTTTTTTCTAGTTCTTGCCAAAGTTTGCAATTTCTTTTTTGATTGTTCTTTGATGACCTTTTTTGCAATTTCCAGCATTGTGTTCACATCGCTCATTAACTTAATATTTTTTCTTTTTCTTTTGCCGTTTAATCTTTCTAATGACTCCTGTCATTTTTTATATTTATGAAATGGAAAATAATTACCAATAACCATATCATTATATTTACAATATGATGAATGCCTTTGACATTGTACAACATTTCACATCACTAAATTATTTTAAATATTTCTAAAAAAACATTCACGCTAGTCGGCCAAAATTAGCTATCTGGCAACTCCTATTAGCTGAAACTTTAGAGTACCTTTCATATACCTATTGTCATTATTTAAAAGGCTATTATGCAGATTAAACGTGTTATCATTGATAATATTCATTATATTAATTTCATCACGTTTAATATTAGCACTTTGTTTCACTAAAATTATATGCAATAAATTCAAATTATATATTTGTAAAATATATTTCATCATAGTTTTCTTGCGATAACTTCCGATTGCATTGTATAATCAGAATTTTTATATCCAATTATTCCAATAAGACATTTACAAGACGCAGGTTATACAAATCATAAGTTAAAGAACATGAGCATATAAAAACCTTATTATATCCTTTAGGATATAATAAAGTTTTTATATGCTCATGTTCTTTTTTCCTATTATTTTTCATTTAATTGCAATCATGACTTGTTTAACCAAAATAATACCTCATAAATATATTACTAATAATTTTACTAATTACTAATTTTTTCTCGATTTGCCCTGCTGAAATTAGGGTGCATCATATACATGCATGTGTCATATATGCTGTCAAATATGGAACTTTTAAAACAACTGCTATTATGTCCTCTTCTTTATGTGCGATGTCCCTTCAGGATGTTGACAATCATGATGGCTCGCTGCTACTTCCTGTTCATTTTTCTTAATCAATTTTGTTTCTTTTCTTTATTTCTGATGAAATTTTCCTGTTTTGTAATACTTTGCTTAGCTTTTGGAAGGAACTTTCATTAACCCAATGCCCCTTCAGATTTCAGTGTTGCTCTTTCCATCCTCTGTTAAAACACATCCCAAATATTTAAATTGTTGCAGTTGTTTGATTTTGGTATCTCCAATTTATATGTTGGGCTGTTCCTTTTGCTAACAATTTTGCATTCTGTCTTTACAATTAGCATTTAATTTTGTTAAAAGGAAATATCAACTTATTGGCAAGGCATTAGTTCTTTACAAGTGTTGTTTTGACTAAATAATTAATTGCATAGGAAGATCATATTTTGCCAGTTTTTCAAGTAGGGAGTTTCTGTTTAAATAAGCATAATAAAGACCATTGTCTGAAAAGAAATGGTAAACTTTGGCATTGATGAAAAATACATTATTGAAGTTTTGTATAAAACTTAAATAAGTCATGAAAATTAA
Organism: Acanthosepion esculentum; assembly: GCA_964036315.1. Classification (NCBI taxonomy): domain Eukaryota; kingdom Metazoa; phylum Mollusca; class Cephalopoda; order Sepiida; family Sepiidae; genus Acanthosepion; species Acanthosepion esculentum. The sequence goes on from OZ038478.1 coordinate 131,938,697, forward strand.
GATTTTTTTATCATTTACAAATGTCAATTTATATTATGATCTGATGTGTAACAAAAAGCAAATGACAAACTAGAATTTGAATATTAATTTACAGAACTTTTCCATGAAGCAACTCAGAGAATTCTGGATTTTAACCATTAAGCTTAGTATTTTCAGCAAAATTATTTAAAATGATTTCAATGTTAATGCAAGAAACAAATTGTGAAGCTGGCAATTTTCTGCATGACACATAATAAAAAGCTTTTAAATTTAATAGGAAAAAAATAAAGTGAAATAAAGTAGTTGTTTGTCACTGCAAATACTGAAGACTTTTAGCTGAGAATAACTGACGAAATGTTTAAGTGAATATATTTACTGTTTGGTAATGAGAGCTTCTAAATGAAAAAAAGAAAACATTGTTGGCATATTTATTAAGATGAGTGATTTTCCAGCATAAAAGCTGCTCTTCGAAGATTTTTTATTTACAAAGGGGTACTGAAATTTTCTTGGACCCACTGATAAAAAAAATAAAAAGAATCCAATATTTGGTCAGGTTTTAGGAAGTGGATCGAGCCAAACCTTCATATTTATTTAACTCTACATTGTTTCATGAAGATATAAACAAAATCTTGTATAGGTTAAGACAAAACAGTTGTTTTTTGCAATTATTATACTCTATTCATTTGCACATTCATCGATTGATATTCCTCTTGTTATATTAAGTCATGGAAAACAGGACAGACTCTGGTTTAAGAGAGCTGACAAAAAATGTTGGCAATGTTTATTAGGTATTGAAAGAAAGAAAATGAATAAGGGGTTAGGGAGAAAAGGGACATATCAGGGAGTGAGAATCACATTCCTTAATGTAGATTAGGGAGCATACATTAAATAGTAATGCAAAGAGAGTATACATTAAACAATAACATAACATCTCTGCTGTTGTAGGTAGAGACTATGGTCTCATGTACTGTCCTTTTCAAAGAAGTTCTTGAAGGATGAAGATGAATATGTAAACTGGGGTCCTGCATTGGAAATCAACTGACAAGGAGACCCATTATCTTGCAAAGTTTGCAATTTACAAATGACAGTTAAGGCTGTAGTGTCCTCAAGTTGATCTATTGCCCAGCAGTTAAAAAAATAGTCGACAGTTACGAGTTACTAAATGCTGTCAAATTCAAAAAGGTCAACACCCACCAACCTTCTGCCATGGATGATCAGGTATAGTGTTTGGCATTAGTGTCTACTTAGGTTGTTCTGTTGTGAACATGCAGCAAGTTTCACATGTGTATATGTACTCGTGTATGTCCAATGACATACCTGGCCAGAAAATACATTCTCTGGCTTGCCATAGACATCCATTAATGCTTATGTGTGATGAGTGAAGTGCGTGTTTAATCTCACTCTGCAAACTGAGGACGAGTATTTGGTTACCTTCAAATATGAGACCATCTTGAGCATACATCTCATCACGTAGATGCAAATATGGGTGTAGCACAGCTGGAAGATTTGTTTTATAAGATGTCCACACTTATAACATGGTTTTTTTCAGCTGATCACATACTTTGCCCTGGTATGTTACTCTGCAGCTTTGCACAAGCCTTTTATCATGGATTGGAAGGAAGCTGATCATATTCACATGCTTGAATAATATTTCTTCTCATTCGTCAAATATGACCATGATAGCATGTCTGCAATGTACATGTGCTTTCCCTGGATATATACTACATTGATGTTATATTTTTGGGACAATAGTAACATTCCCTGTAGACGCTTTGGTGCTTTTGCAAGGGGTTTCTTCACTTTGGCATCTAGTGGTTTGTAGTTGGTGTGAATTTCTGTCCTACCATCAGTGAAATTTCTCCAATGAGAATACTATTGCAAGCATTTCTTTTTCAATTTGTGCATATGTGCTCTGTCTCTGCTTGCATATGCAACAGGCTTTCCTTGCTGTAGTATGGCTGCACCAAGTCCTTTTGAGCTTGCATCACACTGAATTACAAGTGGTGTGTTCAGGTTATAGAAACTGACTACTGGTGCTTTTGTCATAGGTTTCTTCATTTCTGCAAATGCTGCATCATGGACACAAGACCATAACATCCTTATGTGTCAGTGATTGGATTGGCTCCAGAACAGAGGATAGTTGCAGCAGAATCTTGCCAGGTAATTTACAGTTCCATAGCACTCCTTCCACTGAAGTGGAAGGTTGTAACTTGGTGATTGCATCAATTTTAGCAGGGTCTGGTAGTAGGCCATCATAAGTTATGAGGTGCCCCATGAAGCTGATTACTTGAACTGAGCTTTCTCAGTTTGATTTTCTTCTCTTGGCATTGTTGTAGTAGCAATTCCAGGTTCAAATTATAATCTGCTGATGCTTGATTGAGTTTGACTCCTGAACCAAATACAATGATGCCATCAGTAACACATGCAACTCCATTCAGGCCATCCAAAGCAAGGTGAAGACATTTCTGAAATATTTCAGGACTTGCACATCTTCCAAAGACAAGTTTGAGCCACCTATATCACCTGAAACCTGCCTGAAATATAGTGAGATAGCTGGATTCATTGTCCAATATTACATACCAGTAAGCTGATGCTATGTATTACTTGTTGAAGTATTTTGCATTTGTTAGTCTTGGTAGTACTTTATATATGGTTGGTAACTGGTATCGTTCATGTTTCAGTGCCTTCTTCAGATGTCTTGGATTAATACAGATATGAATGTCACCCAAGCTCTTTGTTACAGTGATTATTCTGCTATTCCAGTCTTTAGGTACATCTATGGAGCAATAACTTTGAGTTTCTCTAGTTCCTTTTAACTAGAGGGATCATGGATTCTGGCATGTCTCCTGCTGTGGTAATATTTGGTGTTACAGTTTCATCAACTTGTAGATGCACCTGCCCAGGTAATGACATAAGTTTGCCATTGAAGACATCTGCATAGTCCGTTAATTCTGGTACTGAACTAACATTAGCAATGTTATCATTGTGCACAGTTATTAGGTCCATTTGTTCACTTGCACATTTTCCTAATAAAGGGGCCAGACTAACTAACGCCTTTATCCATTGTGTCATGTGTCCTCAAGGACACATGACACAGTGGATAAAACATGCAATGATAACAGCAAAAATTGCAATATGAGCACTGGTAAAAAATTATTGTTGAAGATATTAGGTTTATAATACCCAGAAATTCATACACAGATGTCCTGAAGGACACATGGCACAGTGGATAAAGGTGTTAGTTTTTCAGTGACAGGACCCAAATCTAACACTTTCGCCCCAGCTCCTCAACCTCCGACGTCTTACTCTCTGGGTTGAGGTGTCTACTCGGTCTTAACCGAACTTAAGGGAGTGACCGTAGGTCCCCTGAGCATCCGTAGATCATTCGACCGGTCCACTGGTTTAATCCTGCTTCCTGCCCACGTTGTGTTTGATTTGATCCAAAGCTGAAAGCAGAAGTGATGTTCACCCATTCACGGTCGATTGAAGATGTAGACATGGCTGGAGAGTCTGTGCTAAGAAATTTAGAATGCACCAAAAAAAAAAAAAAAAAAAAAAAAAAAAATCCACAGAAAGCCGGACAAACAACTATTCAATGGTTGAATTGTTAATGTCTTTTATATAGCAGAAAAGAATAGTATAGAAAAGAAACGGGTTACAGAAAAGAAAATAATTGACGTAAAAACTCATACACTGGATTCTAGACAGAAAGAGAGTGTATTGTGATTAGCTTGTTGTGAAATCGTCTCAGAACGATATACGACTCTTGCGATGGAGAGATAAAGATTTCTGTGCGTGGCTTAAAGTTTATAGTTGTGTTCCTCCTCGGCGGAAGTAACAGTAGTAATAATCTTTGTGGTAGCAGAAGCATCGATACTTATATTAACAGTACATGTTAGTGGGGGGTTTTGTTCTAAGCCCTGATGTCACTTCCAGTCTCCGATATCTCTCCACTCAGCTTGACTGCTCTCGACGACAGACGAGCCCAAAAACAACCTTTTGATTATTGTAGCTTGTTCAACGTTTCCGTTTCCAGTGGTAGTAATAATAGTAGCAGTAGCAGTCTTAGATTGTTGGAGGAGTAATTTGATTCTTCGTACTTATATCAACAAAATATGTTAGCAGGCGTTTGGTTCCAATCTCTGATGTCACTTCCAGTCTCTGACCTCTCTCTACCCAGCTCAACTGCACTTGATGGCAGACAAGCCAACCACTCTGTCAACAGATTTCTGTGCGCATTTATATAGATAAACCTGGCTGATCATAAATCGACCCCTGGCCTGCATGCAATTATCCCGAGTGCTGCCTTCAACCCAAAATCAAAGTTCCTCATAGCCTTAGTAAACTCTATTTCAAATTTTAACCGATAAAAATTATCTCGATCATTTTGCATTGTCTTCCTAATGACCCAATTCCAAATGGGCTAGATCCCATCAGTAAACAAAATTGTTCTGATCTAATTTCGCTGTTCAAATCTACTCCAATTTCAATAGAAAAAAATATATGTGTGTGTGTGTGTGTGTGTGGTTCCTAAACTCTCTCTGTTACACAAAGAGTGTGAGTTCAATACCCGGTTAAGGCAGTGGATAACTTGAAGAGGGGAATTAACAGGAGATAACTGACATCCATTAAACATGGCACACTAGAACAGTCTACCCCAGTGAGCAAAATAAAGTGTTCAGTTTGACATTCAAACCACCTGAAGAAGGCTGGAGCGTACAATGGCAAAAATGTTAATAAATATGGTGACAAAGATGAGGACAATAGTCCGAATAATATAAATAGTGTACTATTTTTCAAGTTGTTTTTTTAATTTTCAAATAAGATAAAAAATACCAGCATAATATTAACAAGAAATAGGACAACAAACCTGATGGGAACTTCAATGTGGTGTAATAGCAAGTTTGTTTTGCTAGATCAATTACAATTGAATAGTGAGTTTGATCCTCATGGGTGCCCTATACTTTCAGATGTGTGCAACATCTAAGCTATGGTTGGTAAATCACTGGGTACTGCAGCATGGTGTAATGGTTAGCAAGCTTGTCTTGCTAGATTAATTATGAGTGATTTGTGAGTTTGTTCCTCACAGGGTGCTCTACACTTTCATTTTCATATTTGTCACATCTAAGGTAAGCCACAAGCTTGATTGGTAGACTACTTCCTTTATTACGGAATGTGACAATGACTGAGGATCCATTACTTCCTTTATTATGGAATGTGATGAATGTTATGTCCGAGGATCTCATGCCTGTAGTTACTTGTTATCAAAATCAATTACAAGGAAAAACATCCAAACTGAAGCAATCAGGAATTTATGAAAATTATGCCAATAAATATCAACAATAAATAAAATCAAAGATTTTGTTTTTATTTTTAAAACATTTTTATATGCAAAATATGTTACGAAACTAACAAAAATAGCCAAATGGAAGATGATGATCTAGGTAAAGGTAGAGCCAAAATGTCTGTTGATGTTCAGCGAAGGGTGTCAAGCTTGAAAGACTTCACAGATTTCATCAGGTCTGCAATCTCGTCATTTCTACAAGAAAAAAAAAATGCTTTTATTTTGGACAACAAACAATTTTATAGCTTGAAAGAATATTTTTAAAATTTACTATTAATTTCAAGTTGACTTTCAATTTATACAATATTGTAAAAAGAGCTTTGTAAAATATCAAACAAATGAAAAAAATTGATTACTTTAATAGACAGAGGATTATGAAATGCACAAAAATACCCAGAAAAAGGGTTTGCGATTGTCTGCAATTGATCTAATCAAACTTAGACATTACGTTTTCTTTATCTTTTGGTCATGTTGACAGGTACAAGCAAATAACAAATTTATTTTATAACATATAGGGTTGAAAGTCAATCAGCAAATATTTTGTGACATTGCATCAGGTTAAAAATGTTAAATTCTAAAGAAGAATAACGGTTTATATTTTCTAAGGTTTAGAATTACAATGCTCAAATCTTTAGTAATATAATAAATATATTTGACATAGCTGATTTGTTTGGGAGCTGTGTAAATAAAAACAATTTGTTTTCTAATTTTCACAGTATTTTGATAAAACTTTCAATTTGTTTTTGACAATTTTGGAACAAATATGAAATAAGAGATTTCTGTAAGAGTTTCTTTTACTGAAATGTATAAATTATTATAATCCTCTTTTCTTTTTATTAAATTTACCCCATATTTTTCTTCATACATATTTCTCAAATTCCTGACATCCTCTAAATGAAAACACAAAAAGCCACTTGACTGGTTCGGATAAAAGAACATTGTTTAACTTCATTGAACAAAAGAGACAAACCCAAAAAAGAAATCGGAAGTACAGTTTGACTGTTTTGAATATTTGTTTTCTTATAATGAGGAATATCACAGACATTAAAAGCAAGTGAAAAGTTATGAGTAAAAATGCTTAAGAAGCAACAGTGAATTTTTATCATGCATTTAAGTAAAGAAAAAAAATTAAAACAGGCCAGTGAACTTTTAGTCCAATCTCAGTAACTGGGGTAGATGGGTCAAAATAACTGGATTCTTTCAAAGTATTTTTTAATAGGCTCTTCATTTGGCTAAGTTAAAAAAAAACCCCAGAAAACTTTAAAAAGCACTCAGAAAAAGTTACTGCCTCTATAAATGATCCAATTAAAATGGCTACTCATTTTTGAATGTGTATTTGAGCAGTGATCTAGGTTTATAAACAAGGGAATGCTGTTCAGGTTAAGGGGGTGAGGGTGGAGCAGGTTTATAATTAATTAATGGATTCTGCCCAAGTATACTGCAGAAGGAAGCAACATTTGGGTAGAGAGAAGGAACCACAAAACTATTTTAAAGAAAAGTAAATCTCAAAAGAATACAAAACTGACAGAGTGAATGTGCATTTGCACCAGTATCTGTATTCTTATATATATATATATATATATATATATATATATATATATATATATACACACACACACACAATGTAACAATCTCTATTTTTTTTCTCTATACACATACATAAATATAGGTGCTATATTTATTCTTATTAATCTAATTATTTAAAAGCAAATGTTCCCATTTGAGGCAGATGATAATTTGGTGATTTGAGGAGGTAAAGTTCAAAGACTCACAGTATTCATAGTAACAGTGGTAATTAAAAAAAAAACAAACAAACTACAAAAGTTAGCAATTCTAAAATGGAGAGTGTACACTGTAGAAGCACTTTTTCTTTTGTAAAGTAAGAGGCTAGTCACAATCACTTAAAGTAAATGTAATAATTATTTAAACTCCAACAGTTATCTTCAAAAGTTAATAAATCTCATTTCAAACTTTATTCTTCCAAATTATGAAAAGAGCTCGATATTGAAAAGTTAAATTAAATAATAATGAAAAATTTAAACAAAGTTTCCTTTGTCAGAAAAATCTTACACCTGGATTGCCTTTCTGACTTCACAATTTTCTCCTTATCTCACATTTTATAGAAATCACATTAGGTAGCTTACTACCAAGTCTCACTCAAGTTAAGCAGCATCAAACATGATCAATACTTAGATGGATGGCTTTTTAGGAACACCAGGCCAGGTTTAATTCTTATGCCAAAAAAAGTAAAATTTAGTAAATAAATAATTCAGAAACATATACAGACAAGTCGGGCTGAAGATATTGGTTCTTGACTGATAAAATTAAGCAATATCAAACCAGGTTTGTACTTTGATAAGTGACTTTTTAGGAACACCAGGTAAGTAACATGAAGCCTTGTGTTAGACTAAATAAAGCTTTATAAATAAAGAAATCACATCAAGTATTTTAATGGTCTTATTTTGTTTTAGTTTTTCACAGATTTATATTTCTGTCTGACTATGTCTACCCATGTACATTGATTTCATATGAAAATTTACAGATGGCTTTTATCTCTGGTGAAATCAATTTACTATTTTTCAAGATTCTCATTGTTACACTTTTATAGCATATTTAACAATTGGATGCCTTTTCAAATTTCATCTAGCAGACCAAGTAAGAATTTTGTTTTCTGATTTACAAATAACATTTACAGAAGTGAAAATGTTAAAATGGAATTAGATAAACTTTTAGCTGAGACTTTGTTTAATTATAATGGAGAGAATCAGAAATATAGAGAGTTGGAAAGTGAGAAGAAAAATAAAGAAAGGAATTTGTTAGTTGAGCAGTACAGGAAAGAATAAAAATTGAAAAGGATTATGAAAGAGACAAAAAAACAGTAAACAAAGAATAGGGAGTAAGGATTATGACCTTTGAGAGGAGATGAGGGAAGTGGCAAAGATTGTAATTGCAGGAGAGAAAGGATTTAGAAGTGAAAAGATAAGAGAAAAAATTTAAAATAATATTTGTTGGCTCTTTTGACTTACTGATCTTTTAAAATGTCCTTTATTTGAATCAAATTTTGGTTATTAAGTGACGAGCTTGAAGACATCATATCACGTTGGTGCACTGAAATCTGATGTTCCTGGAATTGCTTCTTCTTCTGAGTCTATAAAGAAATGAAATAAAATAATTACATTAACTATAGAGTAGTTTCTATTTTGTTTCATTATCACAAACAATCTGATCACATTGCAGTAGAAATTACAGCAAAAAATTCTGAAGCTTGGTTTTTGGTCATTGTATTTATTAGAACACTTTAAGACAGAAAATCAGGTGGAATGAGCAAAGGAGAGCATTTTGCTTTCCTTTCCTTCTCTTTTTACATTAAATTAATCAGCTCCACTTTTTCACCATTTCCCACTATTTGACAATATCAGGTTTGCTTTTCAGTTTCATAGCTTTGGGTTATTTGGAAGAGAAAGAAACTATAAAGGTGAGGAAAATTGCAGAGAAGACACAAAAACTGACACAAGTAAACTCTATTCAACTTTATTTGGTTATCTTCCATTCACACATTTTGAAATGTGTAGCTAATGAGAGACAACTAAAATGGTGAAGAGAAAGTGGGGAACAAAGTGATGAGAAAATAGGGGAGGGGGGAAAGGGAAGGATCAATTGCTTGATTTTCCAGAAACAGCTTTCATGCAGCAAACTGCTTTTAAAATAAGAATATTGCTTATACAGAAAAGTTTTACTTTCTGCAATTAACTGTTGAATTATTTCAATGACTTATTGCTCAAAATATATTTATTAGGTGGTTTAAAAAGTCAGATTATGGAAAATTAAAGAAAAAGCCATTCAAATGTAACAAGCATTAAATTTATCATTGACATAACATTATTAGCAATGATAGAATTCTTTTATTCCTTGTTGAAAGTATTTGGGATAAAAAGAAATCTGATAGAGCTGAAATTTCTATTTTTAAAGTTTTTGTTACGAAATTTCCACTGATCTGATTAAATGGAATTGAGAAGATACTAAGCCAGTTAAGAGGATGCATAAAATGTTCAACCTCAGGATTTGAATTTCTGAATTTATTGTTATTTTTATGATTGATTCATTTTCTTATCACCAAATCCCAGCAGTTTTTTTCTTTTTTTTTTTTTTAGCAAATTTCACCCTTTACAATAAAGCCCTGCTAGGGTTGTTTTATTTTAAGAGCCTTTGATACACAAAACTTACCATACTACCATTGAATACTCATCTTTTCTGGGCTGCAGCTTTGGTTTAGATGTTGAAACCAATTTTTTGTTCAGACCCCAGATTTTTCAACAAAGAATATTTTCATAATGAGTTTTAGTCATTGCTAATAATGATGAATATGTTTTTGAAAAATAAATTTAACTTTTCTGACACTTGAATGGGATTTTACTGTCACTCCAAAAATGATACATTACTCTTTGAATAATCTAGTACATTTTCTTTTTCTTTATTGGGCTTAAACAATTATTTCCCTTTCCCTCTTTCAAGATAGTAAGAACTATATTTCTCGGTTTTGAAGATGCTATTTTTTTCCTTCCTAAGATGAGACTTGAAATATTATTCTGCGTCCTACAGGCCAAAAGAGACTAATTTTAGGGTTATTATTTTTTCTCAGAATTTGGCAAGTCAGTATTTGGGTGTGCTTTTGATACTTGAGACAGTGAATGTTCACAACATGAAAAGAAATATAAATAAAAAGGGAGTATAGCAAAGTCATTATATTTCAAGATGCAAGACAGAATATTATCTAAATTTAATATAAATTTTATTTCTTTTATCTGTAAAAAGAAAAAAAAATCTTTAATACAGAAAACATGTAAGTCAAAGGTAAAAAAAAATGTAAGAAACAAAAATATCAAACTGAAAAAGATTGTTTTTTATGAATTCTTGGATTTTAGGGATGAACATATAGCTCAAGGTGTAGAATTGATTCATGAAATCCAATGTGTTCAATTTTCAATCATTTAAATAACATTGACATAATGTCAAAGAATGTTGTGATATAGTTTTGACTGACACTATTCCGTTTTGCAATTCATTGTTTATTTATTTATACATTGCCATCAAAATATACATGGATAAGTTGTGGGAGATTTTTCAGTGAAATGAATTATTCATCTAAAAATAGATTTTCTGATGCAAAAATTTATTGCATGCAGAAAGTTTACTTAACATTCTCTCTCTCTCTCTCTCTATATATATATATATATATATGTGTGTGTGTGTAAACCACACAACATATTGTGAATATATGGATTATTTAACATTTTTTGAGATCATTAAGCATCTGTCTGGGACCATAAAAGGTCTACAGCAAAATAGTTAAAGATTTAATAAAACTTTAAACCATATTTGAAATGGTCAGATATATTATCAAAGACATCACATCATATCATATTACCAAACATTCTTTTTTTTAGTAATTTTTTGAAGAAGTTGCTGTAGAATAACTTTCTATTTTACATTCATTTTTAGAAAAATTCAGTATGTTTTTTGTTACTTTTATGCTTATTTGTACAAGTTGAATAAACCTATAAACTGTACAAAAGTTTTATTCAGTATATTCAGTTCTAGTGAAAAATTGGTTTTAACTGTCAATTCACAATTCAGTCTTTAGTTTATAAAAAATAAATGAAAAGAAAAAGACTGCTGGGAATTTCTGCAACACATCAATCACAATATTAAACAGTCAAAAAAAAAACAAAAAAAAAACACAAACAAACAAAAAAACAAAAACAAAAAACAAAAACAAAAAACAAAAAAAACATAATCCTTTTATGTCTTTTGGCCACACTAATCAAATCCCAAAACCACAATCTCAAGGAAATATGGGCAAGTTCATTAGGTTCTGAAATTAAAGCTATCTTAGCTTCAAGTTATAAAAAAAAAAAATCAAAAACAGACTGAAGAGATGCAGTAAAGTTTTACCTCTTTCAAACTTTTTTCAAGGCTCCTCAGTTTGACTTCCATTTCCTTCAGTTCCTTGTGCATATCTTGTTCTGCATCAGACAGGATTGGCAGACGCGACTGAACTTTGCGTATTACCACTTTCAACCTGCAGGCATAGAAGAAAAAAGGTAGGGAGCAATGAAAAGAAATAAAAGAGATAACGATTTTCAAATCATACATACATGAAAATTCTCTAGATGAACAGGGGGACCTATAAATAAGAGTTATTATCAGTATTTTAGTAGAGTTAGTTGCATCTTTCTATTCTCCTTTGATCTCTCATGGGTAGTCCACTTGTGCTGACACTAATCTGCCGTCAGCATTAATAAATATCTTATCACCATCAAACCTCCTTCCACACTTTCAAATGATTTATTCATCTCCATGGCCTCAAGACTTGAGATAAACCATCCAGATAGATTCACACACTATAGAGATGCAGTTCAACAGTGATACAAAAGAAAATATCTTTCAACCAATTTATACAAGACACTGATTAATAAATCAACTCACTTCCATCCTAAACCCTAAACAGAAGGTATTTATACTTTCAGGATTTTGCTTTTTTAAGGTGGTTAATGACAGTTCCTTCATCTGAAAATCTAAAACAGTTTAAATAAAACTTAAGCAGAATTACTGAACACAAGCAAGAATGCATAAACAAGTACATAATCTTTTTTTTTCTTGTAAACAATCTAAGTTTTCCAGTACAGCCCCTTAAAAGAAGAGAGATCATGGAACAGAAAATGGATGTAGCAATTTATACTCACATCAAATCAATGTGGTTGACTACAATTAGGATCAAATTGTAGGTTTTCTTTTCAACAAAGATTTGATGTTGCCTCCTTTTTAGCTTTAAAAATCAGCTTGCCTCAATCAAGATGATTATAAATATATTTTTTCTGGTAAATTAAGGCTTAAATTTTATAGCAGCAAAAGAATATTATTTTGTTTTGATATTTAAGATTGTCATATTTATTAATGTTTTTACTAGTTTCTCTTTTATTTTATGTAAAGAAAAATTAGACAACTTAGAACTATCTACCTCTGTTTGGTGTAGAAACTGAATAACAATAATGAGGTTTTAGTCTATTCTTGCCTGTATTTGCCTAAGTGATTAAGGTCATTTCGAATAAATATTAGTAAAGTACAAGCTAACTATATATATATATATATATATATATATATATATATATATATATATATGGGAGAATATGATATATAAATTTATATATATTAAAACAATGCCAAGCAACTGAATGACATAGTGGAAAAATTCAGTGTAATGCATTTCATCCTCTAGAAGGACTTCCTTGGACTAAAGTAATAGTTTTATTGATGAAATTATATATGTGTATTAGTGGGAGGAGAAGATGTAAATGTGAGTGTTGGTTATGATTATTTACAAAGAGGAAATGTTGAAGATCTATGTGGAAACACTAAATTTAAAATATATATATATATATATATATATATATATATTTCTTTGGCTATCAATAAATGTGTACCAAACTGTGTTTTTGTCTTATAACCTGCAGACAAGACAGAAGGTTGAATTCTTGCCTACATTCCCTCTGAGCCCAAACAACTTATCACATATGATACATAGTGACAGTTCAGCTCAAATAACCCAATTTGACATTTGAAAACTTATTCAACCTATATTTATTAAGCCTCTTCACCTTCTCCTTCTGCAAGCCGATATGATTTCTATATTTAATGATTCAATTGGTCTGATTAAATGTTGGTTCCAAAATGTCAGTATGAAGAATTCCGGTCACAGCTCTTCAAATTCAGCACAGATTTTTAAAAGACCAAAGATGAAAAAGCAAAGCACAGTTTCAGATTGTTTCTATCAATTCCAGAAAAGAATAATTATTACTTGTTGAGAATGGAATGTATGTTTAGTTTCAAGAAGAATTAATAACCAAAATCCAGTCACATCAATGGCATTGAAAAGTCAAAATGACTGCTACTAGAAATGTGTTTCTTATTGCTAACAAAATATATGCTGCTAGTAAGAAAGGAGTTGTTAATGACAAACATAGCTTTTGTAATCAGTATTCAGAGTTAACCTTCATTAACACATGCCTTTTTACATTTCTTTATAAGAAAATTCTTACACGAGTGTACTTGTAAAACTTTCATAAAACATATACCACTAGTTTAGAAAAATAATTGCAGAATTGCTGACACAGAAGTAAACAAATTGTTATTTAAATTATTCATATTTTTAATTAGAAAATGAGAAGTATGCAACAAAATAATATGGTGATTCTAAAGGGAGATTCTGGTTAATTTTGGAGATTCAATTTTGGCAGTTTTTTTTTCATGAAATATATCTCTCAGATGCTCTGGCATACATCAGCAAAATAAATTATTTTCAACCCACTGAAAAATGTTAAGAATGATTAAATCCTTAAAAAAATTCTTACAGTGCTGAATATGTCCTCTTAAAGCAATAGTTGGTTTCTATATAAAAAGAGAAAAAGAAATTTACATTTCTTTAAATTTTAGAATGGATACTGTTTTTCTTTGAAAGGAGTTTTAAAAGGAATAAAATTATATGAGCCAAATGAGTAATTTTGTGTCACCATTGAATGTAAAGAGTAGTTAGTCTTTATTCATTTTTGTAAACCCTAAGGACATGAGAAACTGCTGATTGAAATAATGTAACAAAAAAAAAAAAAAAGAAACAAAAATTAATTACACTAATAAAAATAAGTAAAACAATTCCTAAATTTGCAGTTTGAGAAGAACTTATTCCAAAAGTTGAGCTTATGAAGAAAGACTTGTAGTGAATGTAACAATATCTGTCTATATTTCTGAGATAAGGTATTATGTACACTATATTTACATTGTTTGGACTATCGTCCTCATCTTTGTTGCCATATTTATCACAATATTTCGGCTGTTGTACATTCCGGCCTTCTTCAGGTGGTTGGAATGTTGAACTGAACCCTTTATTTCACTTGCAGTACCCTACAACGTAACAACTACCCTGAGTACATGGCAGCCACCCCAATAAACTAGGATAGGCGGGTACAAGAGGAGGACAACAACACTCAGAAAACAGTCTGCCTGCCTTATGTGAAGGGGTTATCAGAGAAAATACAAAGGATCTGCGGTCCATATAACATCAAGACAACCATCAAAAGCTGGATGACACTTCACAGATACCTCTCCCGAGTGTGTATGCCATCCTGTGCAGCTGCAGAGAGAAATATAAAGGGGAGACAGGATGCCTCTTAAGGTTAGGCTTCAAGAACACCAAAAAGCTGGAACACAAAGGAAAGTGGAAAAAATCAGGCATGGCTGACCACATATGGAGAGAAAAGGGAGATCGCTGCCCTCTGTTGGATCAGGTTGAAATCATAGACAAAGAACATCATTGGAAAATTTGCAAACTTAAGGGATCAGCACATATGCTAGGCCACAAAAATCTCCTGAGTCAGCCAAGCATAGAAATGAATACAATATGGGAACCAGTAATAAGGAGTGTCAGAGAAAAGAAATAATAACAATGAAAATTGCAATATGATCTCTGGTAAAAAACATGCCATATAAGTACTGGTAAAAATGGTTGCTGAAGACATTAGGTTTATAAGTCCCAGAAATTTATACACAGATTTCCTCAAGGACACATGGCACAATGGATAAAGGCGTTAGTTAGATCCAGTGATAGGACTCAAAGAGTGTGAGTTCAATACCTGGTTAAGGAGGTGGAGAACTTGGACAGGGGAATTAACAGGAGATAACTGATAACAGACATCCATTAGACATGGCACACGGAACTAGAAAAGTCTACCCCAGCAAGCAAAATAAAGGGTTCAGTCTGACATTCCAACCACCTGCTGAAACATTGTGATAAATATGGCAACAAAGATGAGGATATTAGTTCGAACAATGTAAATAGTGTGAATGCAACAAATAAATCATTAAGTAACCTTAGTACTAGACTATGTAGGAGTATGAAACCAAAATAATAAATAATAAAAGAAAAATTAAAAGTAATAAAATTACTTTAAAATATAGATAAGAATAATAATTAGCAATAAAGAAAGAAAAAGTTAGATTATAAAAATATAGTCAAATAAATATGAAAACTCCTATCATCATTGAAACAGAAATCAAATTTTCTCTCTCTTCATCTTCAACGGACAAATGAAGAAGATATCCATGGACAGCACTCATTTGGTCCCCCACCCCAGATAAACAAAAACTTTATCTCTGTATACATATATTCTTTATCTTTCTTGTTTACACTTATTGTGTTGTATCAGGTATATGATTTGTTTGTAATTTATATACTCCCATTGTGGGGCTGATAATGTTTTTTTTAACCACACAAACAAAATCATATATCTATATAATAAATGTGAATGTCAGTGTATCACATTTTTGACTCCATAAGCAAATTAAAAACATTTCAAGCCAGATCCAGACCCACAATCCTGAAATTTTGGATTCCCAAGTTTTCATTACTGCAATTGTTTTTGGTGATTTTTGTGACAAATTTCTTTGTACAATAACAATTTTTATAACTTACAAATAAATTCGGGAATAATTGAAATTAATTGCAAAATCCAGCAAAAGTCACCCATAAAATAAAAATAATTGTTTGTATATAAAATAAGGACTTACATACATCAAATTGCCTTTAAATTAAGTGGCAGTGGAAGAATTATCATTGAACTTTTAAAAGAGAAACTTAAATATTAATGCAATACTTAAATGCAGTGATCAATTTTGAGTTCTTCTGTAGTCTATCACATCTACTCCTCCCTCCCTATTGTGATGAAGGCCAATGAAAAGCCCTCCATGGGAGCTAGCTTAAATGCTGCCCAATAGGGCAGCTTTTAAGCTAGTGTATGTGTGTATGTATATATATATATATATATATATATATATATATATATATATATATATATATATAAGTACATTCAGACAAGGTCAACACATCACAGAACAACCCACAACAGAATTGAGTATATGACCAAGTAATTTCTGGTAAACTAATCTTAAGAATTCTGTGCCTAATTTTTATAAACAAAATCGTACATGGCCATCAAAATGTTAAATATTAAATATTATTACCAACAGTTTTCTCCTCTAATAATTGTCTTCCTTTTGGTGTAAAATATGTTTGACATTTAAGCAAAGATTCTATAAAAAATTGTTGTTGGTTAATTGATACTTGTATGGAAATATTTAAAATCTAATAAGTATTCCCTTCATTCAAAATGTAAAAACATTAAAAGCTAATACTCAATTTCCTTTTGGAGGGAGAAAGTACAGTACAAGATATAAAAACAAAGAATAGGTAAAATGATTTATTAAAAAATGACAATAATAAAAAATATATTGTAGCAAACAGAAATAAAAGCATAGAAGTGATAGAATCAATCTTCAGTAAAACATTAAAACATTCAGTATTGAAATATTTACCAGCCAGTAAACATTGTTGATCTATGAAATATTAATAATAAATATGATTGTGGCAAGGCTAGTTGTGCATTTTCCTCATTCATGTCAAGGTTTGTTATTTGAAACCACGTTAAAAAAATGGATTTTGAATGCTGATCTTCAAGGCAGGCTGGAAGATTGTCAAAACACAATCTTTCCACAATTTAGTATTGTACTAAGCTATAAGCTTAATGAATGTCAGTAATATGAGGCAGTGTTTTGTTGCCTGTGCCTAAATCTGCAGATGTGAATAAAGGGAAAAGATTTCTGTATAAAGATAATCATTTCAACACTTTCTATTTCATATATAAATTCCCTTCCATCTAAAGACATAAAAAATGTAAACAACTACATGAAATTCACTGAATAAAAAATTTGATACAATTTGAAAAAAAGGCAACCAAAATTTCTGTTTGATAAAGATAAAACAAATTCTGAAATTACTTTTTATGATGGATACATTTTACATTTGATGTGACTTTCTACTTTTTTATTTTAAAGCTTCTTTCAAATGAACAGCTACTAATGTTGCTTACAGCACCTGGAATTCTTCAATGGTATTAACTATCATTGTAATTATTATATATATAAGATAATATTAATTTTTCTATAGTTAAAACCCAAAACAATCTGATCTTCATATCATCAGGATTACATTTGAATATGCAATTCCAACTCATTGTTATTTTTAATTATTTCAGAAAATTTGTATATAGTTTTAGAAAGTATGAAATGATTCTTTGGGCTGCCCTTGACAATGTTTTCTAAATTAAAAGGAATTAATGTTATCAGTAGGCTATAAAATCTTAATGAATGGTGATAAAACTGGTTTCAAATCCATGAAGGAATGATTTTGATAAAAAGGTAAAAAAAAATTTTTATTTGGGTTTTGAACTATCATTGAATTCACCTTCATTTTATCCATTATATTTCAATGGCATTTTTTAAATTTAGGAAGTTACAAAGAATCAACTCTAGAGTGTAGAAACTGGCTAATAGACCTGAGCAATGTAATGTTCAACTTTGCACAAGATGCATTGTAAATGCAATGGTCACACAGTACACAAGCTCATCTCCCTGCCAACTGAGTAACCTCATGAGAGAGTGTCTTTTCAGACATGTACAGTGAAGTACATTTTGATTGACTGCTAAGTTATATTGAAGCCATGCAAATGGTTCTTGACATCTCCATAATCGCTGGCTTTCTTCTGGACAGACATAGTAATTTCCAAACAATAAAAATGAGCATGCTTTCTAGATTGTCCTTACATTAAATACCATTAGAACCACAAAACCATACTCCAGGACATACAATGCAAAACTAGAAAGTCTGCTTTTTAGAGATGGGGTAGAGATACTTACCTGTTTAAAAGCTGGTCTTGATTTTCTTTGCAGCTTTCATATTTTTCTGCCAGAGACTGTGTTGAATCTCTTAAGAGATTCTTAGAATGTTCCAGGTTTTCTAGTTCAGACAATTGGTGTGTTTTGTGGGTTTGAAGAATATTGATTCTGAAAAGGAAATATCAGAAATTATCAACAGATGATTTAATGTTTAGTAAAAGAGGTGCATGCAGTATACATCCTTGGAGGAATAACTTGAAAAGATAGTTGGAAATTATATTTTATCAGCTGTTGATATCACCTGTGTTACCACAGGCAGTATCTATTAAGCAAATACATCAAAACTTTCATTCACTATAATGATACAGTGATGGCAAATTTGAGGAAAAAAAAAAAATCACAGATTTAGTTTAGATTAGCATTGCCTCCATTTGAACTTCATATACAAAGTTCATTAAAAGACAAAAATATTTACCATAACACTGTTTTCATTGGCTCCTTTGAAATGTCTACCTTGTGATTTAGTGAACTGGCATGCAAAGGGTAGCAAGAAAAGCTTGTACATTTGCTTCATGTGCATTTTTCAAATTCCCAAACATTTATTGCTGCCCACTGACTTTACTGTTATTCTACAAATCCTTTACTTAGCTTTAGTCATCTCAATTTAACTCAATATTTCTAAGAGTAGAAAAAAAAAACAATTAAAATGTTTTGCAATTTTTACATAAAATTTGTTTTAGCAAGTTTTGGTACTTAATCAGGAAATAGTGTACAAGGAGAATCCTGAATAGTTAAGAATTAATGGAATTGTTAGAGAAAAAATAACAAATATATTCATAATTGTTTTATTGCTATCATTACTAACCTTTTTAAAACATCATTCAATAATATTTTATTCTGGCATAGTCTTTTTATTTCTCATACTTTTAACTTCTACCAAGGACACCTTTTATTAAGCCATTAAATTTTTAGTTTGACCTGATAAACAATTGTATTTTCTCATAATCTTCATATGAGAACAATAAAAGATATAAAAATTATCTATATTTAGATATAGCTTAATGGGAAAGCAGAGGACTAACACCTGAAATTTGATAATTCTTATGATGAAAAGAAAAAGAATTCAAGCTGAACTAAAAGTTCTCTTTTCACTTGTAAATAGTCTTGTACTTCAAAGTTGCTAATATGCAAATGGTATAAATAATTATTCAAAGAGAAAATTAATAAAAGGCTTTTGTATAGGATTGCATTTCAGGTGAGCATAGGTGAAAGCATTTGGTAATCACAATTATGCAAGTTAGAAGAGTCTCAGTTTTAAAGATAATGATGCTAACAGGTGCCCCCCTCCCCCAAAAAAAGAAAAAGAAAAAAACAAACAATTGTCAACTGCATTCACCTACTCTCATCCACACTATTTTGCAGCCAGTAAAAGAGCTGGTGTTGGTGGCTGACAGTTAGAAATCACCAATAGCGATTATTATTCTGCATGATCTATAATGGCACTTAGAACACAATGGTGGCCCACTTCTTGCTGTTCCTGTTGCCCTTAGTGTGCATCAATAAATCTTCAGCTTTTACACTGATCCAGACAAACAGCTCAAAACTCTGACAACTGATTAGGTAAACCAACTTGTCAGGGTCACAAAACATCAAAAGGGTTAAAAAAAGAGAAGCGAAAGAAAAGAAAAAGTTATCTTTGCCCACCCACCTACCTAATGCAATAAAGTAAACTGTCCATCAAGGACTCGAGTAGTTGGAAATGAATACAAAATTATTTGGGATAACTTCTATGTCCAACTGAGTTAACATTAAGTAGAAAGCAAAAAATAACTGGGATGACACATATAGAAATGTCATCCTTTAGCTATCTTTATTAGATTCATAAGAGTCAACTTGTTTTCATTCCACAATCCATAATAGGTGAGATCTTGTATTAATTAATGAGATATAAGTGTTTGATAGTCATGAATTCAATTCCTGAGACAGGCAGTGAGCAAATAAGTGGTATCACAAGGATTAAATAACTAAAAGAATTAACGTATATGAAATATATCCTCTAGCATGGATGCCAAGCATGAGAACAGCCTTCCCTCAGGGATTTGAATAAAGGGTTTGGTTTGAGATTCCAAGAATGTTATTGAATAGGCATCTGAAGAAAGTTAGATGGTACTGTTGCTCAAACGTTGCAACAAGATGAGGATAATAATAGAAAAAGGAGTGTTTTTCTTGAATTAACAAATCTAATGAATCCATTATTCATTAAAAGTAAGTACAAAATTATATTCATTAAACTAAAAATAAAATAAAAGACATTACAGTTCAAAGACAATAATTTAATGAGGATTTAATGTAGAGATCATGAATGCACCATTACATATGTTTCAGAAATTGTACACTGTCTTAGTTATCAAGCAAGGAAATCTGTTATGAACCTGTATCTTTCAGTTTGCTTGCTGCCACTTGATTTCCATAAGCCAAGCTCCCATACAACGTATTACATGTGTGTGTTATTCAGTTTGTCTTTGTCTTTTGCTAAGTGAGCATCCCTGAGGATTAATCTGAAATCTTTTGTTTTAAATAGTGTTTTTGTGCTTTTTTTTTAAATTTAGTTTTACTATTAAATAAGCCACCATGGGTCCAAAGAATGTCCCAAATGTATCTTTAGGGAAGTCACTGGGCTTGAATGTAAATGGGCAGGATATGGAGGAGTTGGAGGACTACAGGAAAGAGCTGACCACTGAAAAACTTCAGGACCTTCGGCTGTAGCAGGAACAAATGGCAACTGAATAAATAGTTTCAGGAGGAGAAGAGAGGGGAGAATGTGCCTTCATCAGTGATTAAGAACATTTGTTCAAAATAGGAGGTGCAAAGTTTTGTTGAAAAATATTATTCTAACAAAGCAATTGCAAACTGTGTATGTTTAATACCAATTCCTTGTCACATTTCAAGCAAATTCTAAAGTAGAGACAAAAAAAAAAAAATCTCTAGAAAGGTTTTTAGTGAGAGAAGGATCAGTCAGTCTCAAATAAGTTCTAATGGCACAAACAGACAGATGGAAAATAACCACAGAAAAAAGACATACCTGAAGTCTTTATGGAGGAGGATTCCTCTTCCAAACAATAATACTTCTCCTCTTTTCCCCCTCCTCACTCTCTTATATACACCAACAAAAATCTTTAATAAAGCTGAGGAGAAGTGAAATTTTCATTTATTCTATTTCATTTATATTTATTTCTTATTGTTTTCTGTTTGTAAAACTATAGTTATTCTGTATAAAATGTATTTTTTGTTAATATTTTTGGGTGTGTGATAAGGATTAATTGCATTTACATTATTTCTTATGGGAATATTACCTTGGTTTTCTTGCATTTCAGCTTTTGTCAAACTTTCTGCAATGAATTATCAAAACTGAGCAAACAGAAATAATGAAACTCTGTTGTTGTCTTAAATTTAAGCCAGCAAATTAAACCTACCTTTCTCATAAGTTAGTTCATAAATTACAGCAGTAAAGGCATACATTCTATAGAAATATTAATTACTTAGAAAAAAACAAAAAAAAAAAAAAAAATTGCAATAGAAATGAGCTTAGTTTAGGTTAAACAATTTGTGCATGAGCTAAGATAACTAAGATTAATATCCATGGATGTTTTGTTGATCTTATAAATAAAATACTGATGACATAAAATTAAAGAGAAAATATTTCCTCAAGTTTACAAGCATTATCATAGGCTTCAGTTCAATCCAGCTGATTACACGATCAATGCAAAGACTAATACTTTATGCATCTGGTGTAGGTAAAAGAATTGTTTAAAGAGCAGATGTAAGATAATATGCTGAAAATAAAGCCATTTGATTATTAAACCAATATTTATTCTAGGCAAGTTGTGACATCCTGAGGCAAAGTGGAAATAGGAAGTGATTTTAAGAGGAGTAAAGCCAACTAAAAAAATTGCACTAAGAATATGTCAGAAAGAAAATGGCCAGGTTTTTTCCTCCGAGAGGATAGAGCTCAAACCAAAGCTGAGAATGGAATGAAACAGATAAGGAAGCATTTTACTGCTTGGACTGTTTTCTATCATGCAGACAAGAGATAGAAAGAGACAGGAAAAGCAGAAGGAACAAACATGGTGTCGGAGTTAGTGTCTGTAGGCTAGTGGAGGCTGTGGCATCACATCTTCAACTCCTAGGTCCATTTCTCATCCTGTTACTCACAGACACATCCGCTTTTCCCACTCCATCTTTCATATTGATTACATCCAATTAACAACAGGAGTCAAAGTGGCGGCCATTCTAATAGGATAAGGAGGATTTGCTAACAGCACCAAGGCACAAGCATTATGCACACACACACACACGCAAACACATACAGCCTGGAAAATAATGTTACGTTCAACAAGTGCTTCATCAGCTCACTTGGGGCTTTAATCACACATACATACACACGATCAATAACTTTATGCCTTGTATTTGGACTTTATATCAAAAGTATTTATACATCTATATAAACCGGAATCTTCTTTATATTAGAAAACTCACATTGTAGTTGGCAGAGACAATGGGTAGGAGGACTTATCCGGTCCCTACTTGTAAATGTTTGGTCATTGAAAACTCATGCATTTACTTTGATGTTTCAAGAAAGGGTAACATTTTTAAGTTTAAAAATAAGGAGATATATTTTTGTTAATGTCATGCTCTTTGTAACACTAAAAATTCAGAACTTATAAGATCATTTGCCATGAAATTTTGCATGCAAACAAATTTTAATGGGCTGAGTTCTTTTAAATATTTCAAAATATTATACTGATTAAGTGGTTGATAGCTGTCTTCACTTACACAACCAAACTAAAAGAATGTTAAAAAAAATCTTGCTGCACTAAAAATAACAAATATAACATTTGATTTTGGCAATTTGGACGATTAAAACTAGGTACCTCAACTTTTTTTGTTAAAAAAAGAGCATAGCATGATGACAAAAGGTCTGAAACTTAATAGAAAAAAGTTTTATCATCAAAATGTTTAGGTTATTATTAAGAGGAAAGATCAAAGTATTTTTTGCTTATTTTTTTTTTTTAATTTTTGAATCCTTTCTAGCATGGCCTAAATTTGGTTAAAATTTTTTTTTTTTTAGTGAGTGACTGGTTCAAAGATTATTATGGAAATTTTAGCATCTTTTTGGCAGTAAAAAAAAAAAAACATTTTGGAAATTCTTGCAAATAATTTTCAGATTTAGGACTTATTCACAAATGAATTAAATTATTTTTGAAATTGTGTGTGTGTGTGTGTGTGTGTGTGTGTGTGTGTGTATAGATCTGTTATCCTCACTTAATGAAATTTTGAGAAAATTAAAATTTCAGCCTCTTCATATTTATATTATTTAAGAGGACTCCTTGGAGAATTTAAACCATCATTTTGTTTTTGTCAAACAGAAACAACATTTACCGAAATATGTTCTGAATTGAAAAGTAAAACATGCTATAAAACTATTACATTATTTAATTAGAAAAACTTTTAATTGCTTCTATAAATAAGATATATTAAGGACATTATTGTCTTAAGAAAATTTTTGTTTTTGATGAATAATTAATTTTTACAAGAATCGTTTTCATTTTTTAAAATTTTAATTAGAAAAATTTATTAAGTTTTAAATCTTTTAAACTTCTGTATTAATTTCAGCCTTTTAGATTATATCATTAAGTGAAAACTATATTTACTAATCACAAATGGTGAAGCTTAATACCAGTCTTCAAACACCAATATTTTTAGTAGTATTTTGAATTATTTTTTTAATGTATATAAACTTTCCTATTTTTGAAAGTATGGGCACCAATAAAAAAAATTATCAGAAAATAAGAACGATGACTATACTAAATTTAAAGTCAACATTCCTAAAAGTAGATGACAAAGAATATTTTTTGAAAATTTTTAAGATTACTTAAAAATTATATAAAAAAGGTTCTCATGTCATTTTCTTAAATTATGTTTTACAGATAAAGTCTCCATAAAACAACAATTAATCTGTCATCACCTCATCAAAGATGTAAACACAGCTACTGTTTGCTTAAAAAATTAATTTCTGCAATGTTTTAAACTTAAAGTAAATAATATTTGTTTCAAATTAGATTAATTGTACTTTAAATCTGCTAATATTCCTTAAATAAAGTTTCAGGAAATTATATTTTATTTTTGGAAGATTTTTGTTAATAAAGAGAATTACACTGTGATGAAAGGCAACTAAAAAAAAACAAACTAATCAGCTATTTTAGCAAAAAATAAAATCAATTTCAATCAATATAATTTCTGTTTGAAATGCACCATAGTATTTTGCTTGCTTGAAATAGTGAATTTAATTCTTTAGCTTTCAATTAAAGCTAAAATGAAAGCTTTTTCATTTTGTAAAATTAATTTTAAATCTTAGGTATTGCAATTTTTGTAGAAGTACCTAATTAAAACACAGCACCAATTCTGAAAGCTAGAAAAAATAAGATAAAAGCTGACTATAAGAAAAAATATTTAGCTGTGGAGAACCATGTATATCCACATTCTGAAGTGATGAGAGAGAAAGAGTGATTTCTTTATTATATATGTCTTTTTTTTTTCTTTTTCTTTTTTTTAAATTGGTATCACTCCAAACAAGGCAGTACAACCACTAACATACAAGGGGTTACAGGGTGTAGAGAAATTAGGAACAGAAACATTAGTAATGAGTAGAAAGAGAAAAGAGCAGTCAGGAGGAGAGTTGATAGTGATTGACATTACATTTAAATTTTTGAAGATTAAAGTTGGGCTGGAAAGCATGGAGCTGAAAGGGAGTTCCACAAATGAGAAGTGCAAGAAAAGAAGAGAAACTGTCAGTATAGGAACTTATTTACATGATAAAGTGAGGGGCTGCCGAGTTGGTCAACAGAAATTAGTGACTATATTTGAAACTATTTTAATGGCTGCATAAGGATACAGAAAGTACTTATCTCCCTCCAGTGGAGATAAGTCACATGGGTTACATGATGACCACTTAATGATGTCACTCCATACAGTGATGAAAAGCAGCGGTCAAAATTAAGTTGGTTGACAGCAACCAAACAGTAAGGTAGCTTTCTTTTAGCCTGGACTATATCTGCCTCCCCAACAGCTTGCAAGTCCATGGTGCTATTTCCCTTTGGGAATATATCTTTCCCAGATATAGAATGAAATTCCAGCTTGCAGTTCACATCTTGGGAAAACTTAAGACTCGCAGTTTCCCTGTTTGTGGAATGTGTTCTCGCATGGGACATAGATGAATCTGGCCCATTTGAATCCAGAGTTCTAAAAATGACTTCTCCAGGTCAGGAGTATCTCCATATTATATGTAAGACGATTCCTTTTTGTTTCTTCTTATACTTTGCTGTGTAGATATATGTGTATATTATTCTCTGCATTAGGCACATGTATATATGTATATATAGTTTTCTGTATGTCTTAGTGGTATAAAAGTCACTTTGAAAACAAAGCATGTTTGTCATTCCTTTTCCTTTCAGCCATTCCCATCCATGAATTACAGTGTTATTATATCATGAATATAATAATGCCCATAATGGAGGAAACGTAAATGGGAGAATAAATCTTTTTTCCAAGCACTTCCATTACATTGGCAACACAAATCAACTAGATTTCTTTTAACAACAATTGAAGTTGATTTGTTAACTTACTTTTTATGACTCAAAATATAACCATTTTCAAACTTGACATTAGAAAAAAGTTATCTCAACCTAAGAGAAGGAAAAATTAATTACTACTTCCAAGTTGAATATTTATTTTGGTTCTGCAATTTTATTTTTTTATAGCATTGAGATAGGAAATAAAATTGCAGAATCAAAATAAATATTTTGAGCTGTCAAGGCAATATATAGGAAAGTTTGTAAAGTTTAAGTTAAAACTGTTCTAAATAATTTCAGAGTCTCTAATGTGGAACAAATCCTTGAAGTATGATGTTGGTATTTTTGTCAGTGCAGAGCTGATAGTGGAGGTGGGAGGTAAAATTTGGTAGAGAGGAAAGCCCAACACTACAATGATGGCTGGTAGGCAAATTATGATTTGAAATGTTGATTTCAATTCTGAAGAGAGCAGCATATTTGGGGCATTGAGTAGATGCATAAAACTCCCAAGAGCACCACAAATGCCTCATTGTAGACATTCAGTTTCAACAAACTCTGCAAAGCCAATTTCCTCTCCAACAATCAAAGAATTGCTCATAGACATGGAGTCTGATAAATGAGACAAAATGACTTTTCAAGACCAGAGAGTAGTGATGCTGGCAACAGAGTTAGATAAAGCAGCAACATTATGTGGTGTGTGACCCACAATCGGAGAGGAGAGTAGAGAGTAGACAGTGATTAAAAAAAATACCAATGAATTTTGTAGTTTATTTCAGAACAGTTATCTTATTTTTATACAATATGAAGGAAGAAAGCCATAAACTAAAATGAAAAGAAATTTTAATCATTTAGGTGGTCAGGTAATTCTCAGAATAGTGGATAAAATGAGCTTGTAAAAATTAGTTTCTTTCCTCTATCCTTCAGTACAAGTCAATTACTGTGGTCCATGATGAAATGCATATAATGTTATGAAAACATGCAAAAATGGATGCAGTATCTGCTTACAGTAATGGAAACCAAATAAGTGTATAGATTTTTTTTGTGAAAAACTGAATAATAAAAAAATTAGTCATCTTCTATCCCATATTTTATTATATTTTTAAATCTTAATCATTTACATAAGCTTCACTATACCTGTCTTCATTAGAAGAATTTATCACCAAAAATGTTGCCCCAATCTAAAAAAAAAATAACACTGTAACTGTGAAAGGCTGCTGCCATGAATTCTTTGTATATTTTCATAAATTGTACACATGTCAGCATTAGCCAAAGAACATGACTTATTAGTCTCCAAATATCTATGAATCTCTACATATTGGTTGTTAACATCTGTATTTAATCATGTACAATTAAAAATTATTAATTTTAGCCGAGGTTTATGCTTATTTTTATAAAATATTTTTATAAGATGTAAAGAAAAATTAGGCTAAATTAATATTGAAAATGCTTCCTCTTTGAAATCCAAATTATATTTGAAGAAATTTTGTATTTGTAAACTAAATAGGAAGTTACGAAATAAGGTTGCAAAAATGTTCCAAGAAATGCATCGGTGGGATATGTAAAAACTTAAATAAAATATTATATGAACGTAAGAAATCTTTAACAAAACAATACACTCAATGCATTAGTTGTTTATCTTAAGTCTGACCATCATTCTGACTTAAAGAATGCAATTTCATTTAAAAGGGAAACTAATTTCTTAAGGTGGAAATGCAGTGAAAGTTCACTAATTTCAGAATTCTGTATGGTAAATTTATGTCCAGGATCATACAAAATATCTCTTTTCTTCATTGCTGATACAATGAGAATTAAAAACTGATGATAAAACTGAAAATAAAACAAAAGCAATAAAAAGCTGAAGGAGATTGGCTGTTAAACATCAAAATACACAGGATGTGGAAATTTAAAGCTAAAAGCCATTGAAATTGATTTCTGAATTCAGGAAGGGGAAGGAAATCAGTTTTGAACAGTGCAGTCAGATATTAAGTATTTTAGGGGTGGTCATTTGTTCCTTGAGATAAGAGCTAAAATTGGATGGCTCTTGTTGATTATGATGATGCCTTAAAATATGAGGAGAACCCAAGAATCAAAATGTAAAAAATTTCAGAAGAGATCATTAACATGATATAAGTTTCAAGGGATATACAGGAGCTTTTGAGAAGAAAAAAAATTGATATATTATTACACACACACACACACACACACACACACTATCTGGAAAGTATCTAATCATATTAGATATGTTGAGAACTAGTTGCATGAAACTTGGTAACCAATCAGAAGGGACTGAACATGCATGAACAGATACTCTTTAGTTGGGTTACTCAGTTGGTTGTGAGATGTTACTGAGTGAGCCTGTATTCTGTGTTACTGTCATATTTATAATGCCAGCATGTGAAGGGATTTTGGCAAAGCATCACATCACTTTATAGTTCTGATTGGGCTCCCAGTGACTTCTAAATTACCATTGAAAGTGGATGAGAGATTCAAGAGAATATAACAAAGCAAATAATGGCGATTCCAAATATTTTTTCAAGTAAGTCTGAGGCCCCAAGGGAAGTATTTTGAGGGAGACTAAGGTGACATTGTTGTAGATAGGCTACTTTACTTTGATATTAAACTGCTGAACCCTTTCCAAATAAATCTTATATATCAAAATGATTTTTAATTTCTCATTTTAGAAGTAGTATAATATTTTATAAATTTAAACTTATCATTTTTACACTATTTACAAGAGGACTATGGTGCACATCTTTGTTGTTGTTATCATTATGTTTTGGCTATTGTACCCTCTGTTGTCCTGTTGTCCTCACAACAACAAAGATGAGGACAATAGTTTGCATGTAAATAGTGTAAATGAACAAGTTGACAAAATTAAAGAGAAAATATCTTTCTTAAATCTCTATACTTCTATAATAAGCCAGTGATACAAATACCTATACATACACAAACATACTTACAAATTAATCTATTTTTTATCTTAGCAAAACAATACAAATTTTGAAAACATTCTTATTTTTTGAGTTTGAAAATTGTTTTGAATAGACATTTACAATCAATAGCAAATCATAAAGATAAAGATTAATTCTACAAAATAATAATAAAAAATGGAGACCACAATAAAAGAATTCTGAAACAAAATATATACTGAAGATAACATGAAAATCTGGCAAAGTAAATAGCAGAGGGCAATACTTGTTGATAAGAAAAGAAAAAAATGGTCAAAAGATTTCTTTTTGAGTTTCATGAATTACACTATAAGGCCATATCAGAATTTTAGGAAATATTAAAAAAGGTATCATAGAAAATTAAAAATGGTAATAATTTGTAAATAGTTGTACTGATAACAATGAAGCTGCTGATGTCTCACATTAGTGTAATGGTTAGAAAGCCTGTCTAGAAAACCATTTCTACAGCAGTGAATTTGATCTTCACAGAGTGCTGATACCAACAGCATTGCAGGATGAATGGAGAATGATTGTTAAATAATATTCCTGGCTCAATATCATATTTTCAATCTTCTATTAATATTACAGATCCCAACACTGGTAATGAAATGTTAATGATGAACATGACAAGAAACTCATTCCCAATAAATTATGACAATTATTCAAAGACATACAAAAGCAATGAAATTTATTTAAGTAAAGTAAATGGTGCTGATTATAGTTTCAAGTGATTTACTATCAAATTGAACATTTCGCTATACAAAAATTAAGCTTTAAAAAATATATCTTGTTCAAATATAGATTGTAGAATCCATGTTCAACATGTATTTTCATTTTAAATCTAAATACCAAAACATCCTGGGGAATTAAGCAACACATTTTTCAGTTACTCATTTACATTTTAGCTTTATATTTCTTTACTAAATAATGTGAAAATGAAATTCTTCAAGAAATTAATATTATCTTACCCCCCCCCCCAAAAAAAAATTATATGGCTTACTTTTTTTGATTGACATAGAACATGGAAGAACTCAAAGACAATAGTGAAAAAAATAATCGGTAAATAGCCAAGCATTTTCAATTGTAACAGAGGATCCATTTCCCATCACTAACCAATAAACCACTTAAAAGCCATTTATTCTTTTGGTGTGAAAGAACTGACAAGCTTATTGTATTTTATTGCTGTTTATTTTGTTCACAGAGTTTCCAGAGTACTATTTTTTATGGATCTGTGATGTGTCAAAGGTACAGTGTTTTATCACTTGTGCTGCATTTTAATGTGAGCATCTGATGTGCTTGAGGTGAATTAGAAATTAGAATTTTCTCACTCTCTTTTCAGTAACTCCTAAACTGAAATCCCCCTGAACCTTTTTTGAGCAGTAAGCTACCTTCATTTTGACTGTAATATTGCTTCATCTGTTTTTGCCTCAAGTTTAAATTTGTACACTAATTTTACAATCAACTTTAGATTTGATTTTTTTTATTACTGCAACTTTTAGTTTTTCGAATGTTACTTAACAGTAAATAATGTGTATGTTTTATGTTCCTGAATTGCTTATTGACTATTGCTATTTGCAGGGCATTTATTTTTTCTTTCAATTCAGATAAAGAAAAAAAGGAGTGAAAATGAAAACTTGCAGAGAGAGAACATTGAAAACTGCATAAACATTGCTGCTTTTCAGTTTGGATGTAGGTTTCATAATGATACTTATATTCAAGAATTTTAAGTTTATTTAGCATTAATCATATATATATATATATATATATATATATATATATATATAATCACATGCATTATCAATCATTTTAAAAAGAAAAGCTAGTTAAAAAAAAATCACTAATTAAACAAAACATTAAAAGTATTTTTTTAAAGCTTGAATTTGAAAAGGTCTCCGAGATAGACGTTTCCTACCAGTGACACAGGTTGGTGTTTGAATTGAGTTTAAAAACCTTGAATTTGAATGATTTAAAAATCATTGGACTTAATACGATGATTAACCAAAATTGAAAAGGTGTAAATTTGATACAAAATAAATAATAATAAGGAAGCTTATAATTTTTTCAGTTCTAAATAAAAAGAGCATGTGTACAGAAAAGTAATTAAAATCTTAAAATAGTTAATAACTGTATGAGCATGGCAGGTTATTCCTAGACAATATACTGTACACATTATTATGATGATGATTTCCTTAGTTCAGATATTTTTGCACATAAATACATATTTCCATGGAAGCATTGTCTGCTTTTACTTAGATTATGTTTGACTGTTCAATTCACAAAGATATTATATTTAAATGCTTGCAGAATCTGCAAGTTTTACTAAAGCATATATAAACATCTGTTGCATATATCTTTTAGCTAATACTTCTCTGTTATAGTTTGACAGCAAATATTTGGCTGTATATATTTGGAATATACAAAAAGCAACAAACCATAAAGTATTGGTTCACTTGGAAATGTCAATGTAATAAAAATTAGGTTGTTTTTCCTTCTTTCTTAATAGCAGTTCCTAGTTCATTCAGAATATTAGACCTAGGATAAAGTGTGAAAGAGAAATCAAACAAAAGATATGGTTTCCTTATTTCAAATCATCCGACCAATTCCAATAGTTGGTTGCAGGCTCCTTTTCCTGTGCCAAAGTTTTGGACATTCAAAAGGCAGAGAAAGTATTTGCAAGAATACTCTACACAAAATATTCTAGTAATGTTCTACCAGGCACATGTATATATGGGCTCTGTGGCCAAATCTATATCAATACCAGTTGGTCAAATGGTTTTGTTAAGATGTATTTAGACATATGATTTACAACATAGTTTTATTTATTGTGATCACATAACTGAATATGTAAGATGTCTCTCTGAATATATAACAGCATATTGCAGAGATGACTGAAATTTGACATTAAAAATGATCTTTTTAAATATTGGGATGTTTTTCTATTTCTATTTCTGGGATGAGGTGTTATCATTACTTACATTATCAAACTTGGACTATTGTTGTCATCTTTGTATTTATTATTGCAACATTCCAGCCATGGTGCATTTTGTTCTTAATCAGGTGCTTGTCAATCTAATTAACCTTCAGGGACTTTACTGAGCAGATTATTCTTGTTCTACTATGTCATCTTGTTGTGGTGAACACATGTCAATACAAATGCAAAAAATGTCTGTGAAAATCAGTTACATCCAGGTATTCTCTGTTAGCAGCAAGATAGCTTGCCAAGTCCAGAGTATGGCAAATGCACATCAGTACAGACATGTTTGTCAAAACCAGTTACATCAGGGTTTTCCCTGTATTTTACAAAACTTGCCAAGTTTTTATTTAGTACATCTCAGTTATTGCCTTCCCAGTTTTCACTGAAACTGCACTACTTAGCTCAGAGATTGAATTCACAATTACTAGGTCACCAGATTCACTGTCAGATAGTACTGACTACAGATAGTTTAGCTATGGGAGTTGAAGAAACACAAATGTGCCAGAGCAGGCTTCTACAACAGGGATTAATTAGCCACCCCAGTAGATTCCATAGGCTTTTGAGACTGATGGATGCTTATATATATGTTACAACTTGGTAAGGGGATCTGTAGCAACATTGAAGAACAGTTTTGGCTTGGTGCCTTCTGTCCATTGAAGTGATACTCAAGTTCTTTTATTCACACATAAACAATATGGCTGACACAGTACTTCTGAGTCTGAACAATAGCTGAAATGGTGGTTCCATTTCCTTAGTTCAAGGTTACAACTATATATATATATATATATATATATATATATATATATATATATATGGACAGTAAGAATTCAATCAAACAAGCATTTTATCAAATACAGCTAACAAGGTCCGTTGGTTTAATTTTATTGTATTTTTTCAATTTTCAAATAAATTGGCGCATATTTGGATTAGAATTGCAGAAGTACAATGTTCATGCTTTTGTAAGTGTACTTTTGACAGTCATTATCAAGAATTATACTGATAAACATTCAGTTCTTGATAATGACTGAGAGGAGGAAAATGCAAGAATAAAAAGATGAACTTTGGATAATTTCTCCACAAATTTGATCTAGATATGCAACTTGTTCAAAATTTGGTAAAAAAAACAGTCCTTGCCAATAAAACTTGTTAAAATCTATTCCACTCCCAAAGTGTGTGAAACCCTGTTGATTTCATTCTTGTGACAACACTAACTGCTCTACTATGTCTAGACTACTTTCCTTGAAAATGACCAAAGATGAATTACTTAAAACATTAGACAGAATTTTAGAAAGCTCCTTTATAATTTTCCACCAGAAAACATTCTTTGTTCATTCTATTTGAGAAAATATGTTTAAATAAATATATACTATGTATAAATTTTATATATTTAATTTTTTTTAGCAAAGTATACTTAGACAGCAATCCTTCATTTAAACAGGTTTTATTGACAGTATTTACATTAGTCGGACTATTGTCCTCATCTTTGTCGCCATATTTGTCACAACGTTTCGGCCGTTGTACGCTCCGGCCTTCTTCAGGTGGTTGGAATTTTGAACCGAACCCTCTGAGTCGCTTCCTTGTAGATATAATTGACCCATTGATCAGAAAGTCTCCTTCATATGTCCGAAACTCAGCCCACTTCGTAGAAATAATCAAAGATGCTCCCATCCTATCCAACCAGATGGTGAGCTTGGACGTGGTGAGTTTGTTCACTAAGGTACCCACGGAGGAGGCACTCTCGGTAGTCAGAGATAGATTGACCTCTGACTCTTCCCTAGAAGAACGGACCAGTATTCCAATAGATAATCTGATGGAGATGTTGACTTTCTGTACACAAACAACACACTTCGGAATGGGATCACACATATATCGACAGGATGAGGGCTTAGCAATGGGCTCGCCATTATCACCAGCAATGGCGAATATATACATGGAATACTTTGAAGAAATGGCATTAGAATCTATATCTCTAAAGCCAACTATATGGTTAAGGTACGTAGATGACACCTTCATACTCTGGCCACACCAGGAAGATGTCCAGGTTCTACTGGACCATGTGAACTCAATAAGACCATCGATACAGTTCACAATGGAGAAAGAGAGTAACAACACACTCCCATTCCTGGATGTACTAATATCTCGAACAGAGCATGGGTTCAAGACATCCGTATACCGTAAACCAACATTCACCGGACAGTACCTCAATTTCAACTCCCACCATCCATACAGCGTAAAGAAAGGGATCGTCCGTTGCTTACAACACCGAGCAAAAATCATAAGTGGCGACCCAGAGACGTTAGATAAGGAATTGGTCAGTATAAGTAGTACCCTACAACGTAACAACTACCCTGGGTACATGGCAGCAGCCCCCCAAAACTGGGATAGGCGGGTACAAGAGGAGGAGGAGGACAACAACACTCAGAAAACAGTCTGCCTGCCTTATGTGAAGGGGTTATCAGAGAAAATATAAAGGATCTGCGGTCCATATAACATCAGGACAACCTTCAAAAGCGTGACAACACTTCGCAGATATCTCTCTTGAGTGAGACCCCCCATAGAGGAGAACAGGACTAAAGACTGTGTGTACGCTATCCCGTGCAGCTGCGGAAAGGAATATAAAGGAGAGACAAGCCGCCCCCTCAAGGTAAGGCTTCAAGAACACCAGAAAGCTGTAACGCGAGGGGAAGTAGAAAAATCAGGCGTGGCTGATCACATATGGAGAGAGAAGGGAGATCACCGTCCCCTGTAGGATCAGGTTGAGATCATAGACAGGGAACACCATTGGAAAATTCGTAAACTTAAGGAATCAGCACATATGCTAGGCCACAAAAATCTCCTGAGTCGGCCAAGCATAGAAATAAATACAATATGGGAACCAGTAATAAAGAGTGCCAGAGAAAAGCAATGATAACAAAAAGTTGCAATATGAGATCTGGTAAAAACATGCAATGATAACAGCAAAATTGCAATATGAGTACTGGTAAAAAATGGTTGCTGAAAAATTAGGTTTATAATACTCAGAAATTCATACCCAGATGTCCTCAAGGACACATGGCACAGTGGATAAAGGCGTTGGTTAGATCCAGTGACAGACCCAAAGAGTGTGAGTTCAATACCCGGTTCAGGCAGTGGAGAACTTTCAGAGGGAAAATTACCAGGAGATAACTGATAACTGACATCCATCAAACATGGCTCATGGAACTAGAACAGTCTACCCCAGTGATCGAAATAAATACTTCATCTCAGAAATATAGACAGACAGGTTTTATTGACTAGAACAAGCAAAAATATTTATGGAGCCTTTTACTGTGTTTCTTCTAGGATTGAATTAAATACTTTAACTTAAATGGAAACAAAGGTATTTGCTGAAATTAGATTTTTAAATCCTTTTAACCATCACTGATCATTATCCAAAAAAAAAAAAAAAAAAAAAAAAGAAGCTATTTCTGTACTCTCAATTTTTTTTTTTTTCGAAAAATGACAATTGAGGGTTAAAAAATAGGTTTCAATCTTTAATTTTGGCAAGTTCTTTTATAAGTTTCCACCCAAATTAAATTGCAGGAGAAACTCAGAAGTTTTAACAGACATTAGTTATCTGTTCTATTCATTCAATCAGTGATTCTCTTAAATGTGCCACAAAATATTTTCATGGCATACATATATATGTGTGAAGAAATTATGAAAAAACACCAGGCACAGGTTTCACACTAAATAAGCTGCACAAATAGTTGAATAAAAACATTGAAATAAAGTAAGTTCATATTTATGCATGAATTTTGTTTTAAATGTATGCTCTTTAAAAATTACGTGAAGTGTGTTGTGATATTTTCATTTACTCTTAAGTGTGCTGTTGCTTAAAAAGGTTGACATACATACATGAGATTTTTTTCTCGGTGGTCTTAAAAAAGAAATAAAAACACTTCATGAGAAAAATGAGAAAGTTATTTGTCCGTTTGAAGTTGAGTTGGTTTCTTAAGTATGTCAGTAATTTTTAAGATGATCAACTTAAATTGAGAAGCAAATATCTATTGTTTAAGGCAGGCAATGTCAGTTTTAAGAAATAATTTGTTATAAAAACCAATTTATAGAATGAACAAACATAAGAACGTTTTCAAAAGATTTGAATTGTAAGACCTGTCAGTCAGAAACATTTCTGGATTATGAATAACCTGCATTAAACAGATTTCAAAGGAAGAGGATTAGGTGGAGGAAGATGACTATCTCAGCATATCAGATGACTTTATGATACAATTGCTTAGCATATTATTTTATGCTTCACTGTATAATATCCCCATTCACTGTATTTCCAAGCATGTCCTAGTTTGGCAAATCAAGGGCTAATTTTGAAAACATTTTGTCCACAAAGAAAAACAGCAGTCAGCTGTAAATGACAGATGTAGTTAAGTATATTGCATACAGTGGCTTATTATGAATTGGAGAATATCCAATACATGATGCTTGTTCACAAAGTAGAAAAGTAAAATAACCTGAGTTTGGAGCAATCATTATTTCATGTAAAGCATTTAAATTCAAAGAAAACAAATTGCAAACTGGAAACAAAAGGAATAATAATAAAAATAAAATGATAATACCTTCGTTTGATTTCTTCCATGGCCAGGTCTTGCTTTTGGATATACTGTTCCCTAAAAACTTTGGTGCTCCGTATCAGGAGCATGTAGCATTCTTCTTGGCTTATGTTCACTGTCTTGCTACCCCTGAAACAGATTTATAAATTGCAAAATAAAGTGTCAAATTCAAGCTTAGTGTAAAAGTATAGGAAACTAAAAAAGTTCTTGTCCTGAACCACTTCCCAAAATCTTTGTTAGGTTGAGAATGTTTCAACTTACTCTCATATCCTATATTACCACAGCTAAAATTTATTAAACAAATATATCAAAAATGTTATTCACTCTAATGATTATATATACAGTTATGTACTTGAATAACAAAATAGAAGAAAACTCCCACATTACACATTTCATCCCTCAAAAGGACTTCTTCAGACTAATAATGATTTTATGAAACAATACACTCAATGCATTTGTCATTCATTATAATAGTTCTGAACATAATTTTGACTTCAAGAATGAAGATTTAATTAAAAGTAATTTATTAAGATAAAAATATATTGACAGTACAATACTTTCAAAATTTCTTACAGTAAATTTATGTCCTTAATCATACAACATATCTTCTATCCTAACGCGACTACTGCTATTACAATGTTGAATATTTAAAAACAACAGCAATGAAAAATAAAAACAAAAGTTGTAGAAAGATGAATGAGGTCAGCTAGGTTATTCATCTAGATACATTGGGCACCAGAAATTAAAAAATTTAAACATCCCTGTATCTTCTGTGTTTCTCAATGTATTTTTTGCATCTTTTCTCTACATATGTATTTGAATCCATCTTCATCAATAAAAACGTTATCAGCAGCAAATAACCAGTACAAAGTTGCTCATATGAACAGCTTATTATTAAATGTTAGGCTGTGTAATTCTTTTTGATACACCAGTTCTGCCAATATGTACATCGCTGCATTACACAAACAATGGTGATAATATTCACATTACACAGAAATTGATTGGCATCTTATTCATTTTTGTATGGACATAAATATGTTTGGAATTATTAACAGAAATATGTAAACAAAGAGTGCAGATATTAGATTTAGTCTATTTGTAAGAGTATGAATCAGCACTACATCAAATATTAGGTTTTAAGACATTTCATGGACTAAAAAATTATGGGAAATACTCGTACCACTACTACGGTGATTAGATGCTAGATTATTGTATCAATAAACTGGCACTACAGGTTAAATGGGTTGGATATAAAGAAACAAATATCAAATTAGGATTCTTGACTTTTATAGATTTACAGTTACTAAATAAGAGATAATATTATTATATCCATGCCTCTAAAATTCTGTAAATAATTAACACTTGTTTAACTTGTTTCAAGTTTAAATCTAAGAGACCTTCATATTTTAATTTACTCAGAGGTTAATTTTAAGATTTGTAAAATCAGCAACACCAGAATAGTTGTGGTAATAAAATAAGCACATCTCATCTCTCCTCTTGCTTGTAACTATAAAATATACTATAGACATTTTTTAGCACTAAAGCAGAATGTTGAATAAAATTTTATAAGCTCCTACTTAGAGTTGTTGCTATATTACAATAGTGTAAATATTTGAAAATATTAGATTCTTTTTGACAAAGCATT
Organism: Acanthosepion esculentum; assembly: GCA_964036315.1. NCBI lineage: Eukaryota > Metazoa > Mollusca > Cephalopoda > Sepiida > Sepiidae > Acanthosepion > Acanthosepion esculentum. The sequence continues at coordinate 131,976,581 of OZ038478.1, forward strand.
TGAACAGAAAGACATTTTTGATAAATACTGCAAACAAGAAACCTTTCTGAACATTTTTTTATGTATAATTTTCAATTTATTTTCTACTTGGAAGTAGATCTACCATAAAGAAGTGCTGAAAAGTTCTTGGTCCAACCCACTTTCAAAAAAAAAATCTGATATTGGGTCACTGAAATACAAATTTTGGTAAGAGGGTCAGGATGAGAATGCCTCAAAACTCCTTCATCAATAAAAATAATCCAACAAAGATTATATTTGAGAGTTGTTGATCATCAACATATTTTCCTGTCTAATACTAATGTGGTTTTTATTGAAAATTATAAACTATAAATGCTAACATCTGTTATCAATGAGAGATATTTGGGTCATTCAAATAATTTAGAAGTTTCTGAGATGTTAACTGAATATGACATTTTAGCATCATTTTGATAAATTTCAACACAAGAAGAATTTACAGTACGATAGAAATCTCAAATTACATCATCTCTCAACATAACATCCTGATTCCACTGTAATAGTTTTCTCCTTTTTAATACATTAATTACTGTTGAGGGATCTTTGCAAAGTTTGCTTATGTCTATAAAGAAATTGAGATTGCTTCAGGCAGATAGGACTGGAAATCATCAATCTAAAGCATTTCCAGTAGAACAAGAGGGAGAGAAAATCTTTTTTCTTTTTTAAACTATTTTTATAAAGAAAAAAAATTATCCAGTCTCAAGATTAAAATGTAGCAAAACAGTCATATAAAATGATTCTAAAAGATTGGGCTTTTTTCATTAGCTCCCACTCCATAATTTTAAAGTAAAGCTTAAAAAAAAAAAATGAAAAGAAAAAAAAGTTGCATTTTCTTTTTGTTACTAACTAGAAATTTAAGCATTAATTTTAGCAGCAATTTCATCCTTGAGTATCAACACATTTCAACCTTTCTCCTGAAAAATTAGTATTGTATATCAATTTAGTTGAACTCCAAATCAATTGTCAGATTTTTGCATCTTTGCCTGAAGAAGAGGCTAATGCTGTCAAAAGTTTGAGATAAGAAAACAAAAACAATATAAGGCATAACATTCTAGAGCTTTTTGTTAGTCTTCACCAGACCAAATTTTTCATAAGTAACGGCAACTGATATATTAAGTTTATTTTGTTGTTCCTAACTCCCGGCATTATAGTTTTCACGATCAGGACTATTGAAACAGACTCAATGTTTTGGGTCAAAATTTTATTTAAAAAAAAAAAAAAATGTCATATATTCTTTTTAAGTTTCCATACTTTTAGATGATAGAATTTAGCATTTGGTGGAAATGACAGCACCCCCCACCAAAAAAAAATTAAACACTTACAAATAATTTGGGTTTCATGTAATTTGTTAAGTATTTTTGATACTTTCATCAGTTGAATCCCATGGATTTTTTAAGTACACAATTGTATCAAGTGCTAAGAAAGTTGTTTATCTGTAGGCAGTTTATAAGTTTGCTTTCCGCTATGTTAATTGACTTTTGTTAGACCAATTAAAAATTATTTTGAGATGGATTGAAGTTTTCTTTTATCATCTCATTTTATATAAATTGATTAACAATAATGAAAACATTAATCATAGAAATGATTTGAGCAAAGTCTCCATCAAAACCCAAAAACAATAAGATATTTTATTTGGGGGCTGAGAGTTAAACATAAACCCTGACATAACTTGTATCTGTTCCTTTTATCTTTGAACAGATCACAAAATTTTCCAGATTTTAAATATAAAATTTTTAAAAATTATAAACATATAAACATCTACACTGGCTGTTTATTAGCACACATTAGTTTGTTTTTTTTTTTTGTTTTTTTTTTTATTTTCCATTATGATAATACTGAATATATACTGGCTTGGTTTGGCATAAGGACAAATAGAGAGAGATTTTGGAGTTGGAAGATTGTGTTGCACCTATTTTCCAGGAGGGAAAAGTCTATCTATCTTGAGAATTAACCTTTGAAATTATGATTTGAATATCTGAGTTGGAAATGTAAAAAATCTGGCAACCATAGGAAATAGATAACCATCTCATCTACTAAGCAGGTTAGTGATAGTACACAAGGATAAATGAAGGATATTGACTACTTTTTGTCTGGGATAAATCTGTAGATGAGATAGAGAAATATCTTCTCCCAATACACCATTTTATAATAGTTTTTCAGTTGCATTCGAAAGAAGCAATAGTCTTCAGCTGATTTGGCCTACAATTATGATTCTAAATGGCCAAAAACACTTACCTATTATCCTTTTTGAATATCAATATCAATGCTAAAGTAGATGGGGTGGGGATAGAGAAAGAGCATGTACATCCTATTCTACAGCCCCTTTCCCCACAGATGAAATTTGTAAGCTTCTCCCTTCTCTATTGCTATTTCCATGGTGTGTGTTCTAACAAACTACATTCCTTGGTTCTACCATGCCATCTACATGAGAATGAATCATCCTCGTTCCTTTCAAGAAGTAAGTTCCACTTGGGCAGCTTCTTCCCAAGAACTACTGCTTTGTGAAACAGACTCCCAGCAGGATGTTTTCCCAATCACTGCAATCTTAATCTCTTCAAGTCTACACTTAATTATTATTCTTTATGCATAACATCATAAACCGCACTTCTTGCCTTCTCTTACATTCATACAACACCAGAGATTAACCCTCTACCTTGAATGGCTCTTGGGTCTTGTATTGGGTGAACATTAGGATAAAAAAAAAAACCAATAGGCTGTAAAAGATAAATAAACGAGGAAAAATATTCATGGATACAAAATATAAATGCAAATATTATAGCAGGAAATAAAAACAAAAATTTATATTTATAGCTTCTTACTTGAGTAGTGGTGTGCTGGTTGTTCTCTGGAGGATCTTTGAGATATGCTTATCAAAAGGCTCCTTGGAGAGTTCTTTGAAGGGAGAACCCATAGTTTTTGAAGTAGTTTGCATTGCACTAATCATTGCTGGAGGTACTTTATAATGGTCACTAGAAAACAAAAAGATATTTTTTTAATGAGAAAATAAGTAAAGCAAAAACAACAACATATTTTAGAAAATTAAATTCTAAACTTTCTACATATGAAAATGGAATAATTTCATGCTACATAATTATTATTTGTAGTTTTCAGATTTTATTTTGATTTCTTTTTGCCAAATTTCAAACCACAAACTGTGGCATCTTAAAAGTTCTAGATGCTTGTTATTTGGTTCATTGTAAACTCATTGCAAGTCAGTGTATCCCATTATATATTAAGTGCAACTTTGTTTTGGGCACTGTACCATAAGTATGGTACAATGTTTTAGTAAACTTTACACCACAATTAGGTCATTATAATGAAGTAGAAACTATTGGCTATCAGTGTGTATAATCAATTATAATATTTTTAAACTTACTTGAGGTATTATGATTACTTGAATTATCTACATTTATCAGACTGTTATCCTCACCTTCATTGCCATATCGTATGCTCTGGCTGCCTTCTGGTGATTGGATTTTTCCAGATGTTTCAGTTATTTCCCTTTAACTCAATTCTCCAATTTTTTGGTTGACCACTGCTGTGACCAGGTATTGAACTCACAATTCTTTTGGTCTAGTTACTGGATCTAACCAACATCTTTATCCACTGGGCCATGTGTCCTTGAGGACATCTGTGTATGAATTTTTCCATACACAGTGGTTAAAGACATTGCTTAGATCCAGTGACTAAACCCAAAGAATTGTGAGTTCAATACTAAGCCACAGTAGTGATGAACCAAAAACTTGGAGAGCTGAGTTAAAGGGAAATACCTGAGACATCTGGAATAGGCATAGCACATTTTAAGCTTCCGTTTTATATAAAATTAATATAACTGATTCATGCAAATGTAAATATATGCAAGTCTATAAATATAAAAATTATTTTTACCTGAATTAAGATATATTACCTATTAATGTCTGTAGTATCTATTTTCATGCATATGGTACTTTAAAAATAGGGTAAGATTAGTTAGCAGGCTGCCAAGAGATTTTACAAAAAAGGGTTTTATTAAAAAGATAAAATGATCAGTTATACTTTAAATTTCTCTGTTGACCATTGAAATTGTTTTATGTACTGACCAAATTAAAATACTCACAAAACCACTATTAATTTAATCAGACTTTCCTCTGTATAGAAAATAGATATGAAACATCTAAAAAAAACAACACCTACACTGGCATTTAGTATTGAATAACAAGAAAATATTATCCAATTCATATTTTTTCAGACACACCATTAGCAAATCATTAAAGGAAAGATATGGATGAGAAATGAATAACAAAAAAATGAGTAACACTTTATTTGGGACACTTTTCAACAAGATAAAGCAGAACTAATTTAAAATATGTATTCTGTATATAAACGTTGGTGATTCATGTTTTTTAGATTCTTGATTAAATCATTATTTATGCAACAGTCAATTTTGTAAATTAAACTAAAATTTCAATAAAGTAAAACCTACAGTACTTCCTACAGAGTGTGGTAGAAGAAAGTGAGAAAAAAGGACTATTAAGTGCAAGAAGACAAAATATTTTTATTTGCAAGAGAAAAAAACCCCAAGATACACATTATAAATTGGAGATATAAACATCAAGAAGGTACAGAAGCATTTTAAAAGTTAAGCAAGGTGGTGAGAAATGGAAAGATTTCATTAGAAACAAAGAAAAGAGTGCTGGATTGTTATGTGATATTTATCTGCTTATATGACAGTGAAGATATTCACTAATCGCCCCACGCAATCAGATGTGGCACAGGGCCGGGTTTATTGTGAGGCATCCGAGCCCGTAGATTATATGACAGTGAATGCTCAACACACTCCCTACAGATGAGGAAAAAAAAATAAAATGAGTAACACTTTATTTGGGACACTTTTAAACAAGATAAAGCAGAACTAATTTAAAATATGTATTCTGTATATAAATGTTGGTGATTCATGTTTTTTAGTTTCTTGATTAAATCATTATTTATGCAACAGTCAATTTTGTAAATTAAACTAAAATTTCAATAAAGTGATTCATTGCTCCAACTCTGCATAAAAAAAGAAAAAGAGATATTTAAAAATTATGGATAGTCACCTATCCCCACCAGACCTCGTTTCAATTAATGTTTATTATTTGTCCATGAAAGTACTTTTACTTGAAATAAGGTTGAAAAGAAAATTGAGCAAAAGGAAGAGTGGGAAAGAGAGATCTATGAAAATATAATACAATAAACTGGGATGAATGTTTGACAATGATAGCACAATATTAGGTTTGATTTGGTTTGGTTTATTTTATGGCATATCAACTCCTTATGGGTCATTTAATGCTGAAATTTAATTTTTTTTTTAATAAACTTTTGTATTTAAACAGTCAAAAAAATTTTATTCTAAATAGTAAGACTTCTATTTGTTATGGTTATTTTTTTCATTATATTTTTTAAATCAGTCTAATTTCTCTTATGAACTAAAATATGTAAAATGAATCAGTATTTTGAAAGTCCTTTTATTGTTTGTTTTGCTTGTTTAACATATCAAGGCCTTACAGGTTATTTAATGCTGAAATTTAATTTTGGGGAAGCATTAGTAATTTCTTTTACAAAAATGTATTGCTGGTAATATTTTTTTTTTTTTTTAAATGTATTGCTGGTAATATTCTTTTTTCCTTACAAAAATGTATTGCTGGTAATAGATTTTTATTATTAAAACGTATTGCTGGCACCTCTACTATAAAATGTATTTCTACACTTTCATAGTATTTTGACCCTAGTTTGGGGGTTAACTGTTTTCTCATAGCTGGGACCCTAACAGGTTCTACCACCCCAGCTCAGAGTGGACCTTGGAACAGCAGCAATAAAGAGGTTGTTACACGCTCCTCAAAACCTTGCTACAGGATGTAGTTTATCGTCATACTCAGGATCCAAAGATTCTCTATAGCGGGAGGGGTGACAGGGACAGCACAAAGAGCTGAACGGAGGGGTGACAAGGAGAGCACAAAGACCTGAAAGTGGGGGTGACAGGGACAGCATAAAGAGCTAAGGGGAGAGTTATATGCATTACAGTGATAGTGCAACAAGTGCAACAAACAGTTGTGTGTGGGACAATGACAATGCAAAGAGTGGAATTTAGGGAGGATTGGTGAACAGGAATTAATAAATGAATCTAACAGAGTTGCTATGTTAAAATACAAAAAATAAAAAGGTATTATATATGATCAGTACACATAACAAAAACAAGGGAATGGATTGGATGGTGATATGTACATCTCAAAGATGTTGCATGTTGGAGTGGTTTTAAGTGATAATGTCCAAATGAGTTTATTTCTGTGCAAAATGTTTAAAAAAGACCTAATAGGAATTGGGTGACAATGGAAAGACACTGCTCCCTTTTAATATAGTGGAGGGTGTTGAAAAAGCTAGTAAAGAGATGGATACAGAAACAAAATGGAATTTGGAAGAAATAAATGACAAAAATAAGGTGATAAGTGAAGGAAATTGTAAAATAAACAAAATTAGAACAAGTAAAAGATGAAATGAAGTCAATAAAACAGGAAAGTAAACTTAGTGGAAGATAGGCAAAAAGGTTTCAAAATCTGTTGGTGCCAATCAATGACATGGCACTGAATCATTTTGTGCCACGAAAATGATGGTGTTCATACAGACCTTTTTTGATGTGTGACAGCATCAATGAAAGTGAATAAACTGAATCCAATACATGTGCTTTGTATTATTTGTTCTTCTATTGCTCTCATTACTTTTTCTTTTTTTTTTTTGGTGAGACACAATTTTGGACCACCATGTATAACAATTTGCCATCAACTGAACAGGCTTTTGCTTGCAGAGAATGAATTATATATTTCGGTGACAGTTACAGGAAACAAATGCCCATCAGCAGCAAACATAGTCATACCTATGAAGAATTTCTTAAATTATCACTATAAGACTTTGGCAATTGTTCAAGGATTTCAAAGTGAAACATAAATCTATTACTTGACAAATATAAAGTGAATTATCAAAATCGAAAATATTTCTAACTGATAAACATTTTTTCACAAAAATAAACACATTTGGACATTATCACTTAAAACCACTACAACATGTAATATCTTTATGAGACATACATGCCACCATCCAATCCATTCCCTTGTTTTTGTTATGTGTACTTGATCATGTGTAATATAGAGAAAGCAGTAGCTTTGATATTTTAATCAGTTTCTACAAGCTTGAGTGAATTTTACCATTTAGTGTGATTCTAGAGTTAAACAATTCAATTTAAGTCTTTGAATTTTTATATTTTCTGCATGGATGCATATAGGCCCATTTACATAACTAATTTGGTTAATAATAATAATTCTATTTTCATACTTTGGGGCACTAACTGTTGAAAAATGTTCACTATACCAATATATTATAGGAATACTGTAATGTTTGGGTGTTATTGAAGCAAGTGACCTATTCTTTAGTTAATAACAAAATAACAAGGAATTAAAAGTCCTAATCATAAAAACAAATGAAAAGCCTACATTCAAAATTTTTTTCAGCCCTAAACTTTTAGAAAATTCATTGACAGTAAAATTGTATACATGATAAAAAAAACATACATGGATGCTAATACATTTTAAATTTGAATGTATAATCTTTACTTTATTTTTATTTACATGTAACCAATAAATACCTAGCTCCCAATCTTTTGTTTTCTTTAAAGTCTGACATTCTCTCTACAGTAATGTACCTCTGGCTGACTGTAAAAATGAAATAGGAAATTTTATTTACATATTTATTGAGATATTTTATTCAAATTGATCAAATCCTAGTTTCTACTTATATATTATGTTTGAGAATATCTGGGTTTAAATCCGTCAAGTAAGAAGTTAATGGACTTTTTTAGTTCAAATATACAGCTTTAACATCATAAATTAGAAAAAGAGATTTGGGCCTAATAACAGAATGAAAAGAGTTGTTTGCTATTCTTTTAAAAAATTATTTTTCTTTTTTTTTAGATTTATATTTTAGTCAGACAATGTCGAACATCAGCAAAACAAAACAGATGAATGACATCTGAAGATAAATTTATAAACTATTTTAACCCAAGTATTACCAAGTTACATGTTTATTATAGAACAAATTCTAAAAGGAAATAAGAACACTATCTTGTAATAAACAATGTTTATTTTGTATGGGGTTTTTTTACACATTAAGGTAGGTCAATAAATCTGCAGCCCAACACAGCTGAATTTGCATCTATAATGTTAGGTTTATATGATTAATATCCATCACAGAATTAAATATATTGACAAAAAAGATGATTATTGTGCAAAATAACTGCTTTTATTGTTTATGGACTTGCTGATATACCTATGTAAACATACACATATGCAGCTATATATATATAATATATATATATATAATATATATATATAATATATATATATAATATATATAAAATATATATATATATATATATATATATATATTGTAGGCTATTAAAACAAAAACATGTTTAAAAATTGCTACACAATTGCGATTGTGTTTCAACACATATCAATGCATCTCCTCAGGCGATTGTAAATTACTGGTGAGTGAATGATTAACTTAATTTCAAAAGTAATTACCTCCTCTTTATTTTTTCAAGAAAAAAAAGGAAAAAAAACAAACTTGAGGACTTTACTGTCTTCAACTAAGTTAAATTCAAACTAACCAAATAATTTTTATTTTGTTTTTTTAGAAATGGGGGTCAAGACAGGAAGTTGTCTGCAAACAGATCCCAGACATTAGATTTAACATTGATACAGATGGTTACATTATTTCGTAAAGTGTATACAAGTCAGACAATCAACTTTCCCAAGAAATAAAAGCGAAGTGGGTAGAGAGGTAATTTAACATAACGTGCTAACTAGTTATATGCTTTGTGAGTTTCCTAAATAAAAATTTTTGTAGTCGATAAATAAGAGGCCTCTTTAAGAAACTAGAAAATTTTTTAAACGTGTAGAATCATTTGGCAAATTAATATGCAACCATTAAGTAAAGATCATCCATATAAGATGTTAATAAATTCAACCAATCAATGCAAGATGTTAAAAATACTAACTAAATACCAGTATATATATATATATATATATATATATATATGTGTGCATAAACACTGCATTTGTCTTGAAAGACTCTTTAATGTATGGTCATCAGGTACCAAACAAGTTTATTGTTAATTCAAAATATTTAAAAGACAACATTTGTTTTCACTGTCAGTCTTTATAAGGAAATCCAAATTCCCCATCTTCTCCCTAAATGGGCTAATCAGATTTTTTTTCTCCATTCTTTATTGCTGTTTCCATGCCATCTCACATTGTTCACTCATCTGTGTGGTTTAGATCTCAAATTCTCTTGCTTTACTTTCATCTCCAAGATTCACCCGTATTTTTTTCCTTTTTAATTTCTTTCTCACAAGTTCATTCATCATTATTTCTGTCTGTTGAGAATGACAAAGCCAATAGTACACATCCCTATCAAACACCTCAACCAGACATAATGTCTCCTCGGTGTTGGACTGATTCTTGACCTATGAACACATTGCCAATTAAGCTTCTTTTCCCACTCTCTCTTTCTTAATACACCATATATAAATGTGTGCATATACACCTTGTGCTGTTTCCTCCAGCATTCAATCAGTTGAATAAATAGAAATACAAGCAAAAGGTAATAATTCACCTTGTCAAAAATTTGCACTCTTTCTATGGTCTGTAGTAGAACAAGAATTAATGGAGGGAGATTCAGTGTTCGGTTTGATAATTACATATATTCTGTTAGAACTTCAGTTCCCATAACTTTTGTATTCAAGGCACAAATCTTCTTAAATTCCTTTTTTTACATGAAATATTTAAAACTGAAATAAGCTAACCTGTTAAAATTAAGATAGATGACATCTTAATCCTGTAGTGTGAATTTGACACATATGCAAAAAGACTGATCATTTGAGTTTAGACAAACCAAATCAAAAATGTGCTGATATGATTATAAAGGTTGAATGTTAGAGAAAAAAAATTACACATTTTGATGTCAAATCAAAACATCAAGGGTGAACTTATGTTAGCAAATAGTTATTTATGATTACCTCAAATGTTTTAAATATAAACTTGGTATAGTGGCATGGAATGAACAAATGAATCAATATTGGAAAAGTCTGCTACACAAAAATATTTGATCCTTTGATATTTATTTTAAAATCTTACAAAATTCACACATGCTTTTAAAATTGATTAAAATAACAAAGTTCCTCCTTTTTTGTGTGCATTTGGAAATATATGCAACTTTTGATAGTTTATAACTCTTACATTGGTCAGAAATAATTTTTGAACAAATTATCTAAGTATTTGATTGACTGTATTAAAATATCTTCTTTGCTCTATCAACATTTTAATCAATTATGATATCTTACAAGTACATTTCTATTTTAAAAGCAGAGGGATTTGATCAATACCTACAGACATTGAACACCAGGAAGAACTACAGTTTTGATTATATGAATGAATCTATCTGAAGTTAATCTGAATTGTTTACACTGATTACTAGAGGAACATATTTTCATATTAAAAAACAAAACCAACAAAAAAAAATCAAAACTAAACGGCATTTTGAGAACACTGCTAATACACAGTTTGATGAAAAGCTAATCATTAGACAATTATCATTTTTTTTTACCTTTATCCTAAAATTGTTTTGAATATGAAAATATTCCAGCGTAGATATACAAGAAAAATGCCATAAATATTTCTGTAACATTCTCTCTTTGTAACCTATAATATCATGGGTAGGATTTATTAAATAAACATCAACATAAATATTCACTCTAATAATCACTAACTCGACTGCTACTCCCAGAAAAAGTGTTACCATATCTCAGTAATTCTTACAATATTAGTAGACTACCAAACACATGTATCAGTGATGCTTTTATGACTTTACAAGCAACTCAAATCATCTAACAGAAAATACCTATAAATTCCATCAATAGTTGTAAATTTGACATTTGTGCATTATTTAATTTCTTGTTGTCAGTTATTTTTCTCAAGTTAATAACAGATTAAGAATTATCACTAAGATTATGAAATACAGATGCATCTTGCTTTAATATGGCTCAATTATTTTTTTGATTTTATGATGGTATGATAGCTACAAGAATTTGGTTGTTACCAACTTATTCTTTTGTAAGCCATAGTGTACAATATTATGAACAAACATCTTCCAAGATTTAATTTTGTAATCTACAATTTTTCTGTTGTTTTTTTTTTTTTCATATTATTACCATTTCCAATAAATGCCCAAGTGTATCTCATACCTGTGGCAAAAAAAGAGCTAGAAAGTGACTATCTTGAAAAAGAAATCCAAAATAATAAGGTAATTATTTTACTTGTAATGTTTTGGTTTATGATGGGCCCATCAGTATTTAATGAAAATGGTATTGTAATTCTAGAAGTACCTGTTTGTGTATTATGCTATGGTTATAATGCTATTTGTTTAAAAAAAAAAAAAAAAAAAAAAAAAAATTAGAATATAAAAAAAAATCAGATGTAAAGAAGTTAAATGAAAGCCAAGTGAAAAATCCATTAAACAGCCATAAGAATTGAGATTAATAATGAAATAAAGCAACTGTATATAAGTGACAGGTACTTTTATTTATGAAAAATATTCCAGTATTTATTTATTTGGAGGAGATTCTTTTCTCAGTAATAATCAGCTATACAAGTTATTTTGGTATGTAGCATATATCAGTTGGCACCCATGAAAATATTTCTGAGGACAATCTCCTCCTGGCTAGACACAAAAGACAGCAACAGACAGATAAATTGATTTGAAGGCATATTTATAATTTTCAATATATTTAATTAAAAGAAAAAAGACTTTATAGAATGATCCTCTACTTTGTTTTTACAAAGGTTTATTGAAGAATCTATGTTAGTGCCAAAAGCCTTTAAGGTCTTTTTGAGAATGGTTACTTTTATCTGCCAGCAAGCATGATGTTTGTTAGAGGTAGGGATGAGGTAATATCACAATCATGAAACAGTTATAGACAATACAGAGTTTAAAGAATACAAATATCTGTTAGCTACAGTTAAACTATCACTTACCAAAAAATGGACCTTCTTATGTCATGTAAATTTCTTTTTAAAACTTACCAGCTTGTCATACAAATTGCCTCAGAGTGAAAGATCATTTTCTTGAAGAAAATATTATAGACTGGTCTTAAATGTTGTTGATTGGTAAACTGAAAACATGCATAATAGCTAACAATACTGTTGAATAATATTAATAATTATTATTATTCTTTGGGACTTTACCATTCCTTCCAATAAATATATTGAAGCTATCCAACCTCTATATCAATGCTATCCTAAGAGAACTGGAGACCCTAGCAGGATTTATTATTGGCGGATATAACCATAACATATTGTTAAAATTACACAGATGACAATGTGTTGATGGCTGATTTAGAAAAAACCAGTACTTCCTACAGAGGGTGGTAGAAGAAAGTGAGAACAAGGACTATTAAGTGCAAGAAGACAAAGTATGGTTATCAGCAAGAGAAAAAGCCCCAAGATACACATTATAAATTGGAGATATAAACATCAAGAAGGTACAGAAGCATTTTAAAAGTTAAGCAAGGTGGTGAGAAATGGAAAGATTTCATTAGAAACAAAGAAAAGAGTGCTGGATTGTTATGTGATATTTATCTGCTTATATGACAGTAAATACCCAATACTCTCCCTACAGATGAGGAAAAAATTAGAGGCAGCAGAAATGTGGTTCTAGAGAAGGACACTGAAAATTCTATAGACAGAGCAGGTAAGCAACAAGGAAGTCTAAAAGAAAATAGCAACAGAAAGAACACATACACAAAAAAGATAGCTGAAATTCCTTGGACACATGATGAGGGGTTGGAAAACTTAACACTCATGTGCATATTGGGGGCAAAAGAGATAGGGCTGGGCAGTGAGCCACTTACCTGATTGTATGAATGAATGGTAGAATGGGTGGGGGCTTAGCTAAAGGAGAAATAGCTAAAAGCCACACAAGATAGGAAATTATGAAGAGTCATATCCTGAAGGATGCAACACATAGAAGAATAGACCAGAAATAGTGATTCAAGATTATAAAAAAAAGAAGCTACGACAGTGGCCATCAGATAAAAATATATGTTAAAGAATGCGACAATAAAAGTAAATCTAAGGATCTTGAAACTGAAAAAAATGTGGTACCATAAAACTATTATACCTATAATAATTGGAACCCAGAGTATGGTAAAAAGAGGTACAGACAAGAATACTAATAAAATCTCTGGTCACACCTACTTACAAGAGATTTAAAAAAATTGCAGTGTGTGAAACTGCTCATCTACTCAGGAGAGTATAATCAATGTAAAGAAAATATAAACATTGTACATATTAAGTATCACTTAACATCAGTATTTGTAAAAACAGACGGCACATTTACTCATGGTAAGAAACTGAACAGAACAGAAACAAAAAAATGATAACAACAATAATAATAATAAAGTGATTTTTTAAAGTGGACTTTATTTTCTGAACATGTATTTATAACTTTGAAAAGTATTGCATACAAATATTCCCAGCAGCCTCTTATTTTTGAAAACTAGAGACTGAATACACATAGGATACTTGAAAATAAAATTGCAGAAAACTTGCATGCATATAATATAATCTTTTTGAATGCATAGAAAAGAAAATATTTTCATATCTTTCTTCACACCAATTATAATGATATAAATATGTTTGCATATCCCAGCATCAATTGTAAGTTCATTGGAGCATAACATGTATTTCAGCAGCAGCAATGGGTACATTTTGAGTAAGATAGTCTGACAGAGCTCATCCCTCTTCAAACTAGTTTTAAATTCAGATTTGTTCATCTTGACTGGTGGACCAATGAAGATTAAAAGATCATTCTACATTACTGTTTCACCTGTAGTCAAGCACAAAAGAAATGGATCCCAAGATATAAAATATAAACTGCAACAGCCAGAATTTGAACTTGGCTCTTCAATTCCATTTTCCACACCAATAACCATTATGCCAACTATACTGTCATAATTTGAATATGATATAACAATTAGGTTTTTAGTACATGGATTTTGAGTCAATATGCTATCCACAAAGTTTACATCTTGCTAATGTTGAAAAATTGTTAAACATAACAATTCAAAGTGCAACAAAAATGTTCTAGCAAAAATAATGTTTTACCAATGAAGATTTACTCAGTTGCCTGGGTTAACTTTTATACTTACTATAAACAGTAATATATACTATTTATTATAATATAGTCAACCACTAATAGGTCTTTAGGTATCTCCAAAGAGTTGCTAAAAAATTAACATACATGAGAAAATACCCAAGAACAAAGTTCTATCATCAAAATATCCTTTTTAAAATTTTCAAAATGCTTGTTAAAAAATAGTTTTTCTGGTGTCAACATAGAACCGTAAATTTGTATGGGAAATTTGACCATGAAAAAACACACCAATTTGAATATTCTTGCAATAATCAGATAATTCTTGGATTTTAATGAAATTTTCAGGACTTACTCAAACAAATTAAATTAGTTTTGAAATATTTTTCTTTTTTTTTATAAAAAGGAAATCTTTGTAAAAATGTTTTTTTTTTTTTTACATGTTATTCCCCACTCATTTAATTTTATGAAATTGAGAAATTCTTTTTTTTATAGTGCTTAATGTTTCTATTAGTATTAAGGACAAGTCCTTGGACAATTTAAATCATCAAATCTTTTTGGTCAAAGAGTGCACTCAGTCTGCTCCGAGTTGTAAAATAAAAAATGTAATAAAACTAAGATATTATTTAATTAGAAAAGCTTTTAGTTGGTTTTATAAATAAAATATATTATGGACATGATGAAAAATAATTTTTTTTTGATGAATAATGAATTTTGACAAGAATTATTTTCATTTTTTTAAATTTTAATTAGAATAATTTATAAACTTTTAAAATTCTATATTAATTTATAAGTCAAGTGATATTGTTATTAAATAAAAAGTATAATTACTAATCATAAATGGAAAGGCTTACTACAATTCAGCAAACCTCAGTATTTTGAAAAGAATTCTAAATTTTTTTGCAAATACTAACTTATGACATGATATTATCAGAAAATAGGAGCAGTAACTATACTAAATTTCCTTAACAAGCATCTTTGTAAGTAAGCCAAAATTTTTATATTATTAAGAAGAAAGACCAAAGGATTTTTTCATTATTAAATTATATTTTTTATCTTAAATGTTAAAAATTTTGTTTTTCTTACATCAGCAAAGACTAGTATAGGAAATTTTAGTATCTTATTTTGTAGTGAAAAAGACATTGATTTGGAAATTCATGCAAAAATCAAATAATCATTAAATTTTAATGAAACTTTCAGGATTTATTCACAAAAGAGTGAAATTATTTTAGAATTTTTTTTTTTTTTTTTTTTTTACATCTGTTACCCCTACTTATTTAATTTTATGAAATTATAAAAAATTAATTTTTGTACGGTTTAATGTTTATGTTAGTTATATGCAGAACTCCTTAGAGAATTTAAGTCATCAATTTTTTTTTTTCAAAACAGGAACACCAGTTACTGAAAATTTGCTCTGAATTGTAAAATAAAAGATGCAATAAAACTAGGACATTATTTAATTAGAAAAGCTTTTAATTGCTTTCATGAATAAGATGGACACTCTTGTCTTAAAAAAAAAAATTTTCCATGAATAATGAATTTTTACAAGAATTATTTCCTTTTCTTTGTTTTGAATTTTAATTAGAATAATTTATAAAATTTTAAATCTTTGAAATTTCTGCATTACTTTGTGCCAGTTAGGTGATGTTAAGTAAAAACTATTTACTAATCATTAAATGGAACAGCTTCCTACAATGAAGAATTTTGAATTATTGTGTGTGTGTGTGTGTATATATATATATATATATATATATATATAAACATGCCGATTTTTGTAAATATGTACATCCATACATGACATTATCAGAAAATAAGTGATAGCTATAGTAAATTTAAAGAAAAGTACCTAAAATTCAATAAAACATTACAGAGAATATTTTGGTAAATTTTTAAAATTACTGGGTAGTTAAAAAATTTTATAAAAAAGGCATTCATGCTATATTCCTCACATAATTTTTATGGATATGCCCACTGTAGAAAAAAATTAGATAAATTCTCGTCTGTCAGACAAGCTATCAAAACCTTAAATAAACACATACCTCTATGTTAAAAAATGCATTTCTAGGATATTCTAAACTAAAAGTAAGTAATATTTGTTTCAAATCAGATTAATTAAACTTTAACTCAGCTAATAAAGTTTCTGAAATGCATATCTTATTTTTGAAAGATTTTTTTTAATAGAAAGAATTACATTGTGATAAGAAATGGCTAAAAATGGCACTAAAATCAGTGATTTCTAGTGATTTCAAAACAAAAACTCCTTCTAGTCAATTTAAATTAGTTTTGACAGCAAAGTATTTTGCTCATTGGAAATATTAAATTTAATCTGAAATTAAAAGCTTCAAGAAAGATTTTCATTCTTAAAAATTCATTTTAAACTTTAGGTATTGTGTTTCTGTGGAGGCACTTATTTAATTGTATAATAAAAGACAGATAAACCTTTTAGGAAATGAATAACAAAGGTTGTTATAAAAGTCATATAGCTGCTGAACTACAGAAAAATAGGTACCACCACAGATTTGTGATACCTAAGTTTTAAAATGCATTTCTTTTAAAGAAAAAAAAAATTTCTTGAAGCTTTGATTTCAGTTTTAATTTCAAGCTAATAGATTAAATTTAACATTTCCAATAAGCAAAATACTTTTCAGTATTTCAAAACTAATTTAAATTGATTGGAAGGAATTTGTTTTGAAATTGCTGAAATTTTAGATTTTAGCACCATTTTTAGCCAGTGATTATCAGAATGCAATTCTCTTTATTAAAAAAATCTTCGAAAAATAAAATATATTTTTCTGAAACTATATTTTAGGAATATTAGCTGAGTTAAAGTATAATTAATCTGATTTGAAACAAATATTATTTACTTTAAGTTTAAAAACATAGCAAAAATGCATATTTTTACACAGCAGTAGCTGTTTATTTAAGCTTTTGAGGTGTTGACAGCTTGAGGACAGCTGGATGTTTATCGAATGTTGTTTGGCGGAGGTGGCTTTATGTGTAAAAAAAAAATAACTGAATAATATAATGTGAGCGCCTCTTATATATAATTTTTAAGTACTCTTTTTTCTTTCTATGTGCTGTGTCAGGACGTAGGTGATCATAGCTCTTCACCTTCCTCTATCCCTTGCTACTCTCAAGTTCCTTCCTGCTGCCCCCCTCCAGACCACGTTCTGTCATCCACTTGCTTAAAACCCACTAGATATGTCATATATTGTTTTCCCTTGTTTCTCTTTCCCTCTATTCAACCCGTAAGTATAAGATTCTCCAGGCCCTCCTTCCAGGAACTTCAGCTGCCTCTGATGTTAAGTATAAGCCTCCTCCTAGTTTGCATCCTCTCTAAAACCTCATTGTTGCTCACATGCTCAGTCCATGATATCCTTGAATCCTTCTGTAGAACCACATCACCGTTGCCTCGAGTCTCTTCTTCACCTTTGAGGAAATCGTCCAACATTCACTGCTGTAAAGGACAGAGGTCATGTAATAGCTCAGTATTCTTTTCTTCGTTACCAAAGAAATCCTCCTGTCTTGCAATACTCTGCCCAGCTTTTGGAATGCATCCTTGGCCATCACAATATGTCTACGGATCTCAGTATTGCATTTACCGTCCTCTGTTTAGAACGCTTCCCAGATATTTAAACTGCTGAGTCTGCTTGATTCTAGTGTTTCTGATCTGCAAATTACATTTCGGCTCATCCTTTTATTGATGACCATGCATTCTGTTTTCTTGTAGTTTATACTTAGTCCCTTCTTCACACTCTTCATCTCTAACTTCTGTAGAAGATTTTGTAATTTCTTTTCCATGTCTGCTATCAGTACTGTGTCATCTGCGTATATTATGCTGTTAAGATTTTGGCCGCCAATGCTAAATCCCAGTAGGGTTTCCAATTCTCTCAGAATTGCCTCACTATAGGTTGAACAGGTCAGGTGAGAACACAGATCCTCTTGCCTTATGCCCCTTTCTATTTTTGTATATTGGCTGAACTCATCCTCTATGTGCATGCATGCTGTTTGCTGCCAGTATAGGTTCCTGATTATTCTGATATCTTTCCCGAATATATCAAGGCTGCTGAGCAGTTCCCTCAGATCCTTGTGGCGTACTTTGTCGAAGGCCTTTGCGTAGTCTATGGAACCTAGGTGCACGTCCTTCTGCATCTGTATCGCTCTTTCTGATAACATTCTGAGCATGAATATTATGTTCCTTGTTCCAGTGCCTTTAACGAACCTGCACTGTTCTCGTCCCATCTCTGGCTTGATTCTGCTGTGTGCTCTATTCATCAGAATACAGATGAGTTTTGTCACGTGGCTCATTAGGCTTATTGCTTGGTGGAGTTCACATTCGTTTGCACCCGGTTTCTTAGGCATTGCTATGAAGATAGATCTGCTGAGGTCTTCCAGTATATCCCCGCTGTTGTAGATTTCATTTGTTATTTCATTGATCTTGTCTATGCCAAAGTCATCTAAGGCTGTCAGCATTTCCGCTACAATTCCATCTAGTCCAGCTACCTTGTTTCTGTTCAATTTGGCCAGTACTGCTTTTACTTTGGTTTTCAGAATTCCAGGTCCATTGATAATTCTGTGTATTGTTGGTTGTTCTCTTTTGTCATGAAAGAGTTCTCCAATATACTTGCTCCAGCAGTGAAGGATTTTTTCACTTCTCTATAATAAGCATTCCATCCTTTGATTTTAAGCAGCCTGTTGATGAGTATGTCTTCTGTCCTGTTAGTTGCTTTGTGCATATCTCTTTTGTTGGTTGTAATGAAAGACATAACTTACTTCAGAATTTGAAACGAGGCGTGAACGTGTCTTGCCTGCAAAGTGATGACAAAAAAGAAATATGGCCGCTATTGAAGACACAATTTATGCGTGCTTATCTCGTCCAAGACGAGATGATATTTGCACACATGCAAATTTTGGCCGTCTTGGAATAGCATAAAAAGCGGGGTGCCAGCAGCATGAGCAGAAAAAGTCATTTGGTGGACTGCATGTCTTAGAGTTGGATGTACAGATTGACAGACAGACAAAGAGGAAGTTGAAGTAGGTTTGGCTGAGTTGATGACTGTTTCACAACTGCCCAGTGTAACGGCCAAGAAAGGGAGCCCACAATCCATTTCCTTGAGGCAACTGAAGAAGAAAAAGAGCTGGCCTGCTGGCGAGTGTCGCACTTCACTTTTTGACCCCCCTCATCATCATTTATTTTTCTCTACATTGGTAGTACTCAATCTTTCTATTTCTGCACATTTTTCATTTAGCCACTCTTCTTTAGCTTCCTTGCATTTGGTCCTTATTTCAGTGGGTAATCTTCCGTACTCTGTTCTGAATCTTGGTAGAGTTTTCGGTCTTCTTTCTATCATGTCGAGAATCTCATCAGTCATCCATTCGTTTTTCCGGCTTCTTCCTGTCTCCTTTGGGATGATATTGTTTGTTGATGTCACTAAAGCATGTCTTAGTGTGTCTCATTTAGAGTTTCCACTGTATGCCTTGTATCTTCTCTTCACATTGTCCATGTATTTTTCTTTTTGGTTAGGGCCGCTCAGGAGTTTGTATTGCAGTTTGGGTGATGTGTTAGGCTTCTTCAATTTCTGCAGTTTCACTTTTAGTTTACATATAAGAGGGCGATGATTGCTTCAGCAGTTGGCACTTGGGTAGGTCATGCAGTGAATCATTGCATTCCTGAATCTTTTGTTGACGGTTATATAATCAATTTGGTTTTTAGTTTCTCCTCCATGTCCATAGTCGTCTCAGATGTTCTTGGAACCATGTGTTGGCTATTACCTGGTCATTGGTTGTGCACCATTGGATCCATTTTTCTCTGCATTTGTTGTGGTTTCTTAGTCTAAATCCTCCTGATATATGCCTTGCCCTTTCCCTGCCTACTTTGGTGTTTAAGTTGTCCATGATAATGATGACTTCCTGTGATTTGCATAGAGCTTTGGCACTGTCCAGCATGGAGTAGAAAGATTCGATGTCCTCTTCCTTGCTTTGTGCTGTCAGTGTGTATACTACTATAATAGCCACGTTGAAAGGCTTCCCTTTCAGCTTCTCTATCAGAATTCTTTCTGAAAGTTGGTGGTATCCTAGAACGCATTTCTTAAGTGCACTATCTAGTATTAGTCCTACTCCTTTGTTGTTCCTCTCACCACCTGCATATATTTTTTTAGATACTTTGGCTTAGTATTTACTATAGATTATCACTTTTATTTTCTGATAATGACATGTATGAATCCCCGTATCTACAAAAATCAAAAAGTTTATACATATAAAAACAATTCAAAATCTTTTTAAAATACACAGAGTCTGTAAATTGTCATAAGATTTATGATTAATAAATATAGTTTTACTTAATAACAATATTCCCTAACATTTACACTGTTGAAACTAAATTTTAAAAGATTTTAAAAATTTATAAATTATTCTATCGAAAAAAAAAAAAAAATGAAAACAAGTCTAAAAATTCATTATATCACTGAAAAATTTTTTTTCTTAAGTCAATAGTGTCCTTAATGTATGTTATTGAAAAAAAATTTTCTTATGATAATTTGTTTTGTTTGTTTTGTTTTATGGCATATCAACCTCAATTGGTTATTCTCTTATGATAATAGTGTCTTTAATATATCTTATTCATAAAAGCAATTAAAAGCTTTTCTAATGAAATAATGTCTTAGCTTTATTGTGTTTTTTATTTTATGATTCAGAGCAGATTTTCATTAAGACAGGGTCTGATTTTACAAGAGCAAATTGATAATTTAAATTCTCCAAGGAGTTCTGCTTTTAACTCATATTGTCACTAAAAATCATCTCATTGGATTTCTCAAATTTTCATAAAATTAAGTAAATGGGGTGTAACACATGTAAAAAAAAGAAAAAAAAAATTTTTTTACAAAGATTTAAAGAAAAAAAAATTTCTAAAATAATTTCATTCATCTGTGAATAAGTCCTGGAAGTTCCTTAAAATCTGATAATTATTTGATTATTGCAAGAATTTCCAAATCAATGTGTCTTTCATTGAAAAGATGCTAAAAAATTTAGCATCTTTTTTGTTATAAAAAACATTGTATTAGAAATTCTTGCAAAAATCAAATAATGGTTGGATTTTAATGAGATTTTCAAGACTTATTCACAAATTAATGAAATTATTTTAAATTTTTTTTTAAAGCTGTTACACCCATTTACTTAATTTTATGAAATTTCAAGAAATTAAATTTTGATCCAAATATTTTTTATATTAGTTAAAATTCTTGAAGAATGTAAATCATTCATTTTTTACAGTTACTCATTTACCAAAAATCTGCTCTGAATGGTAAAATAAAAAATGCAATAAAACTATGTAACTATTTTTTTATAAATAAGATATATTAAGGGTACTATTGTCTTAAAAAATTTTTTACAATGAATAATGAATTTTTACAAGAATTTTCAAGAAGTATAATTTATAAAGTTTTAAATCTTAAAATTCTGTATCAATTTCAGTCTTTTAGATGATATTAAGTGTAAACTATAATTACTAATCATAAATGGAAAAGTTCAAAGATTTTTAAAAGAACTTGAATTATTTTTTATTAGTGCATAAATGACCCAATTTTGGTTAAGTATAGTTGACTATATGCGACCTTATTGGAAAAAAAGAGTGATAACTATACTAAATTTAAAGCTGAAATTTCTAAAATTCAATAAAACATTAAATTACAGAGAATATTTTCCTAAATTTTTAAGTACTTAAAAATTATATAAAAAAAAGGCACTTACGTCATTTTCTTAAATTATATTTTACTGATAAAGTCTACATAGAACAACATTAAATCTGCCATCCCCTCGTTAAACAAGTGAACATGGCTAGTCATTTAAAAACACAGCTACTGTTTGCTTAAGAAATTCATTCTGCAATATTTTTACTTTAAGTAAATAATATTTGTTTCAAATCAGATTAATTATATTTTAAATCAGCTAATATTACCTAAATAAGGTTTCAGAAAAGCATATTTTATTTTGGCAAGATTTTTAAAACAGAAATAATTTGTGTTTGAAAAATGTCTCAAAAATAGATGACTGACGGCATTATTGAAAAAAAAAAAATTGATCATGTCAACCATTTTATAAAAAAAATGAAAAGATTCATTTAAAATTCTTTAAAAAAAAAAATCAATTAAAATTTTTTCAAAATTTATTTTAAGAAAATTATAAATTATAAAGTTTATTTAAAATATTTTGAAACAAACATTACTTACTTTCTGTGATGAAAAAATGTAGTTTAAAAATAAGACAAAGCAGGTGATAACATTTGGTGTCACTTGACAGGTGGTGAGTGATGATTTTATCACGTATTGACAGTTTATGTGAGGGAAAGTTATCATATGGAAGGACAGAAGTGACATAATTATTTAGATTTAAGTGAACCAATTATTTACCTTGTTATTTTTAAAGAAAGCTTTCAGCGCTCTAATTTTTTTTGTACTTAGCTTTCACATCTACATTTATGATGCTTTATGGAAAATATATTATAAAAAAAAGTAAAATAAGACTGTTCAGAGTGAGATAAAATTTCATAAAAAATGTATCTAATTAATTTACAGGTACCTTTCTTATGGAATTTTATCAGAAGTGTACATAAAATACTATAATTTTATGTACATTTATTACATTTTACTGTGTTATTTGTATTCCCATTCATTTTATTATTAATTTTGATATTTCATTTATGGAAAAATGTCATAACTGAGATTAATATAAAAATAAGATCATATAAATTTCATAAGATAGGTACCTAATACTTGTAGGTACCATTCTCAGTTGAAATTGAAAAATCAAATTAACTTCTCCACACGTGTTTTGCATGAACAATTCGCAAAAATAAAAGCTGTAACAGAGGGAAACAACGCTTAATTTGATGTTTTATTGTTTTCATGTACAATCTTCTGTACATTTGAATTACAGCCATTTTATGGACACAAAAGCCATGCAAAATCAGATTTTTAATAGTGGTGGTCTGTTGATTGTAATAAGCTTTACAATTTATAATCTGTAAAGATATGTCTACTTAATAACACCATTGACTAAACTGTAAGATATTTTCACTAATTTTAGAATATTTAAAAACTTTAATGTAAAAATAATTTAAGAAATAACAAATAATTGTTTTAAAAATTCATTTTTCATCGAAAAAGTTTTTTGCTTTCAGACAATATTATCCATATTCATAAAAGCAAATAAAAGCATTTGAAATTAAATTTTGTATGTTACAATTCAGAGCTGATTTTCAGGTAGAGGTGTTCCAATAAAAAAAAAAAAAACATGATTTGCTTTCCTCAAAGCCTTGTGCTTTTAACTAATATAATCACTAAATTGTATGGTAATGAATTTCTAGAGTTTTCATAAAATTAGTTATGGGGGGGGAGTAATAAATATAAAAAAATATTTTTGCCATGACTTTAAAAAAGTCAAACATTTATAATAATTTCTATCATTTGTGAATAGTTTCTGAAAGTTTCATTAAAGTAGGTATAACCATGAGATCGCTAAAAAAAGAGCATAGTCTGATGAAATATATTATATATATATATATATATAATGAAATGGACAAAGTCCAACAATTATTTAAAGACATTTTTATGTTTAACATTGTTTTTATAGACACAAGTATTTAAGTAAATGCTCTGTTTATAATAAACAGTATTAAATAACATTTACCGGCCTGAATGTCCAAGAAATTTTCATAGAAAATATTCGTCCTCGACAGGATTCGAACCTGTATCCTATACGGAACTGTCATATACTTGTATCTATAAAAACAATGTTAAACATAAAAATGTCTTTAAATAATTGTCAGACTTTGTCCATTTCATAATGTATGATGTCATTTGTTTACATTTGATACGCCATGAGCAGTTATGAATGTACGTGAGAGATTCATGGAAGATTGAAGTTTCTAAGCAGTAAATTCGACCTTGCCAACCAAACGATCCTTAGTGTCCAAAACGGTTAAGGCACATCAGGCTATATGACAGTTCTGTATAGGATACAGGTTCAAATCCTGTCGTCAGGGTTCCGAGTATAGTCACCTATATATATATATATAAAAAATTACAAAAAAAAAAAAATATTTATAATAATTTCTATCATTCCTGAATATTTTCTGAAAGCTTAAAGACAGAAAATTAAAAAAAAATAATTAAAAATTACTATGTTCTTTTCCCTTAATAGTAAATATTTTGACGATAAAATTTTGCTTTCATCAAGTTTAACGCCGTATTTATCATGCTATGCCTACTTAAAAATAACGAGGTAAATAATTTGTTCACGTAAAGGTAAACTGTCACTTATGACCTTCCGTACTATAACTTTCCTCACGTAAGATGTCACTCGTCAATCAACACGCACATGTCACTCAACACTGCTGTTAAGACTGACTTTCTCTCATTTGAAAGAACATTTTTTTAGCGCAGAAAGTAAGTAATCTTCGTTTCAAAATATATTAAATAAACTTTATAATTTCTAATTTTCTTAAATTAATTTAAAAAAAATCATAACTGATTTATTAAATGAATTTTTAACAGAGACTTTCACTTTTGTAAACAAAAGTTTAAAAAGTGGCTGATAATTGATTTGCTGTCAATTTTGCTGATTCAAAAAAATTCAAGATTTTTAACAAAAATTTTGGACGTGTTAGAAATTATTAAAAAATGTAAAAAAATATTCAAAAAATACTTTGATCTTTCCTCTTGATAATAACATTAACATTTAGATGATAAAAAATTAACTTCATCAAGTTTAAGGCCCTTTTTATTCATGGTATGCTATTTTTTATGGATCTCATGAACATACCTACATTAAAATCTGACAATTATTTCTATTTTTGAAAATGTTTTCAAATCAATGTGTCAAAAAAAAAAAAAAAGCGCTAAAATTTTATGTTATTTAGTAGTTCCACTGATACAAAGAGAAACAAAATTTTTTTTAATGAAAAGTTAGAATATTCTAAAAAGAAGGAAAAATTTTAAAAAATAATTAAAGAATACTTTGTTCTTTCCTCTTAATAATAAACATTTTGACAATAAAACTTTGTTTTTGTCAAGTTTGGGGTCTTTTTCATCATGCCATTCTCTTTTTTTACCAATCTCTTTGAGGCACCTAAGTTTTTTCTTTTTTTTAAAATTAATCTAAACTTTAGGTATTGTAATTTTTGTGAAGGTTACCTATACTTATTACTTAATAATAACAAAGATTTTGATGATAACACCTTTGTTTTTATCAAGTTTGAGTTATTTTTCCACATAGTATTCTCTTATTTTCAGCAATATTGTGGTGGTACCTAGACAAAGTAAAGCAAATGCAATTAACCAGAATAAATGTTACTGTATAAGAAATCTCCATTCCTTTGATAATGAGGAGCAAAAATGTTATTCTTGAGTTTTGATAGTATATTTGCTTTGACAAATTATGGAATAAAGTTGTAAAACCAAAGTTTTTGTTGAAATGGTGTTACAGTTACTTATAGCTCCTTAGTAAAATACTGGAAATACTAGATATGTGTTTGTGAGTGGTTAATAAAAGAAAGAATTTAAATGATTGGCTTGGATGGAAGATGAATCAAAAGAAAAAACAAAGAAAGTCAAACTAGAAAGGCAAGTAGAGGAAATGTTAATTTCAAAGAAATAAGATACTTTTCTTCATCAACAGTTGAGCACTTATTCGGTAAAAATGAAAATAAAATGAAAACTTAAAAGAAAAAGATCAATTCAGCTGGTTGTACTGAAAAATATTATTCTTAAAATAGCACATCAGTGTTGAAAGCAATGCAGATCTCTACAAATATGAATAATTAAGAACAAAATTATTGATTACAAAAGAAAACAAAGATGTTAAGCATTTTTATAATAGAAGTGATAAAAATATCTGCTATAACTTGACATAAGTTGAAAGTCACTAGGATTAAGTCATTTTTTTTTTTTTTATTACCAGACTGGAGTACTTTTGAAAGTCTGAAGTTCACAATGAGGTACTAATGAGAAGACAGTCAATTCGAAATTTAGTAGTAATGAGCTTTCAAATAGAGCCCAATTTGATACTTGCAGTCCAATTTTAAATTAATTTTTCATTGGGTCAGAACAAAAGTTTTTAATGTTTTATAAATAATTTTTAAAGACAATATTTGTATAGGTGCCTGCACTGATTTACTAACAAAAAGAAAAAAAAATCAACATAAAAATGCCTCAAACTTCATAAAAACAATGTTTTACTGTCAAAATCTTGATATTATTATTAACGGGAAAGACTAGAGGAGTTTTTGATTATTAAATTATATTTTTTTGATCCTTTTTAGAATGTTTAAAATTTTGGTTAAAAATTTTCTTTTTTTCTTTTTCTTTTTTCCCCCCAAAAATCAGTATAGAAAATTTTAGCATCTTTTTTTCAGTTAAAAGCACATTGATTGGGGAATTTTTGTAAAAATCAAATATTTGTTAGATTTTAATGAAACTTTCAGGACTTGTTCACAAATGAATGAAATCATTTTAGAAATGTGAATTTGTTTTTTTTTTTTTTAAGAAATATATATATATACATATATAGGTGTTTACACTCCACTTATTTAATTTTATGAAATTTCAATAAATTAAATTTTCAGCCACTTAATGTTTGTATTAGTTAAAAGCAGAACTCCTAGAAGAATTTAAATCATTTTGTTTTTGTAAAACAGGAACACCAGTTACTAAAAAATATGCTATGAATCGTAAAATAAAAAATACAAGTTCACACACCTCCTCAGTCTTTTGAACAGGAGTAGAAGTTTATCCCTTGTTTCCTGTTTAGGACTGGGTTCCTAATTCCTTCTAAATTTTTTCATTATCTTTCACTCTCAGTAGCCCCTTGTATTTTAGTGGCATTATTGCCTTGCTTGGTTTGAATTAAGAAAAACAACAAAAAATAATAAAATTAAAACATAATTTAATTAGAAAAGCTATTATGAGTAATATGTATTATGGACACTATTGTCTTAAGTTTTTTTTTTTTTTTTATGAATAATGAATTTTTTTACAAGGATTGTCTTCATTTTTTAAAAAATTTTAATTAGAATAATTTATAAAATTTTAAATCTTTAAAATTTCTGCATCACTTTGTGCCAGTTAGGTGATAAGTAAAAACTATATTTACTAATCAGAAATGGAAAAGCTTAGTACAATTCATCGAACATGAATATTTTTAAAAGAATTTTGAAATTATTTTTGTGTGTATAAATGTGCCCATTTTTGTAAATACATTTGTCCATACACGACAATATCAGAAAATAAGAATGATAACTATAGTAAAGCTAAAGTACCTAAGATTCAATAAAACATTAGATTATGAAGAATATTTCCTAAATTTTAAATATTTCTGGATAGTTAGAAATTATATAAAAAAAGGTGCTCACTGTATATTCCTCAACTAATTTTTTTTACAGATATAGCCACTATAGAAAGATATGAGATAAACTTCCTTGACAGCTTATGACAGCATGGCTGGTGTCAAGGGTTGACGGATGATCTAATTTATATTTCTAAAAAAAGCAAATATATTTTTCTTTGTTAAAACAATGCATAGCATGAATTTTCTGGTTTGTGTCACTTATAGAGTATAGTGTGAGAGGTGAAATTGTAAGCTTGGATGGGATTGGTCATTAGGTAAAGTCTTAGCTCTTAGGTCTGTTGAACTTGAGTGTTTTTTTCATTTGATAAAGGTATTATTCATTGAAATGAGTAACACAAAGTAAATCATTGCATGTCAAGTTTGTTTGATCAGGGATATAACACACTTTCAGATAGTTGTGCTGATGACATTGTGATAATCAGGTTAAATCAGGGTGAGATTCTGGAACATGTAAAATGTTCCACTGAAAGTGGATATGAGCCATACAAGGCCACAATTTTGATTGACCTGCCAATGAGAGAAGGGCTGTAATGAAGCTTCTTGTCTTCCCCTCTGGTACTGACGACACAAAGGCTATTATTTTGATTGGATGACCAATCATATTGGGTTTTTGGGGGCTTTCCTTCCTCCCCTTCGAGGTGTATGACACAAGACTATTGGTCAAGCATTATTATTGGCTAGCCAATACCATTGTCAAGCATTATTATTGGCTGGCCAATACCACTGTCAAGCATTATTATTGGCTGGCCAATACCACTGTCAAGCATTATTATTGGCTGGCCAATCAGAGCAGTGCAATTGGGGTTTGCACCCCACATAAAAGCAGTTGGTAAAAGAGCAAAAGTAAAATCAAACAGGTCTCATCATTAGTCGACCAACACCCTTCCTGCCAGATGCCTGTGGTGCCTCAATCAGCTAAAGACCTGTTCTATGTGCCACTTTTTGAACTCACTTGACCAGCCACCTTCATTTAAATAGTTGGGCTGTTTAGCCAAAACTGCAACCACCAGTCAACTTCTTCCTCCCAGCTTAAGAATTTTTTTATACAGGGAAACTTCTTCAAATCTCTTTTGCTTATATATTCATAATCTTATTTCATCATAGTATCGTAAAGAAAAGTTGTTATTTTTACACTTGTTAATGAGTGTTGTTGAAGTTAAGTTTACCAGCTTTACCAGTGATTTTAGTCTTTCACAAGCATATCTAGGACAGAGAGGAGTGAAGCCTGATCTTCAACAGTTCTTCATCAATATTCCTGTGGATGCTAAAACACAACATGAGGATGCAGGATTGATACAGAGTGAGCTTGCCAGAGATGAACCAACGGGCACGGACTAAAGTAATAGTGGCATTCAGCACACAGTAACAGGGCCACAAGCTACCACCATGTTAAAAATGCATTTCTGTGATATTTTAAACTTTTAAACTTTCACATAGGATTAAACTTTAAATCAGGTAATTGTCCGCAAATAAATTTTCAAAAAAATATATTTTATTTTTCAAAGATTTTTTTAATAAAGACAATTATATTGCGATAACAGAAGGCTAAAATTGGCGCTAAAATCAGCAATGTTATTGATGTCAAAACAAAATCTCCTTCCAGTCAATTTAGTTTTTGAAAGACATCAAAGTATTTTGCTTATTGGAAATATTAATCTATTAGCTTGAAATTAAAACTAAAATAAAAGCTTCAAGAAAGATTTTTCATTTATAAAAATTAATTTTAAACCTTAGGTATTGTGAATCTGTGGAGGTACCTATATTTATACATAGATTCATATAATCACAAATGTGTCATTTTGTTTCCATACATTTCACCATTTTTAACCTTCCAAATTCCTTTTAACCACCAAATTCCTTCTATAATTGCACCCCTGCCACAGTACACTTGGGGGGGGGGGGTTACAAAAATCATGAGCCCATACCGTTTTAAAATTGTTATAACTTTCTTTGTATTGTGTGTATAGATTTTATTTTTGTATACTAATAAAAGAATGGATGAGTAATATTTTGATGTAATGCATTATGTTTTGCATGCATGTTTTGACATTGAAAACAAAAAAAAATTTAAACACAAAATAAAAAACAAATACATTGACAATTTCACATACTTTAATTTTTATTACTCCTTGTGGAGTTCTGGTGTGCAGTCTACCTTGTAGTTTATCAGACTGTGGAACCTCTGGAAGCAAGGGTATGGGCAGAGTGCCACATAGCACTTTCTGCATACAAACTGGGTCTGGTGGTGCTTCTTGTCTGCTACATTTCAGGTGCTTGGGATTGATTACAAGGTGATGTTCTCTTAACACCAGCCTTTCTGGGAGGGGGGGTCTTCAGTACTCCTACCTCTCCTGTGGGACACACCTGACTGGTAGCCTTCCAGCAGAGACTGTACAATGTGTAGCCTAAACTGTTCAGGATTGACCTGGTGAGCTGACTTTGATTTCCATAGGACCAGAGCATTGCAGAAGCAAGATAAAAAAACTTTTTTTCCCCCACTTGGTACATCGGTGCAGCACCATGTAGTAGGTTAGCTGCTTGTCAACTCTGTCTACTACCCCCTACCCATGTGCTGAAAATAGGACTGCACAGTACAAGGCTTGTAAACAATTCTGGTATGACTTTCATGACATTTTGACCAGACTTCTTTTCTGAAGGTCTCGGCAGTGTGGGCAGTCGTCATCAAATATACTAGCCTTCTGTCATACCAGGAAATATATGAAATATGTCCGTCTCTGTGCATGATGGGGGGGGGCTTGCCTGTTTGGACCTTTGCTGCTTTCATTTCATTTGGCACACCCTTTCAGTTCACATGCAGTGTGCTGCATGCTCCTGTTCCATGTTGGGCTAGGTGGTGAAACAATGCAGGGAATGACAAAATTGTTCATGTAAATTTATTCTCCAACAGGGAGGACACAACTTTGTGGGCAACACCAACTGTTCTTGGTTCTGAGCTGTTTCATGACCCAGTACAGCTGCCAATTGTAGATGTAGCTGTTTTTTTTCATTGGCTAGTCCCCAGTCTCAGGCCCCACTTGTTGGTTTTGCTGGCATGTACATCAGTAAAATGGTTCTGCTTTTGAAAGGAATCATACCTTCATCCACTGAAATTTCCTTTCTGGGTTAAAAGTATTTCGGTCAAAGTGGCATAAGCTTTTCTGAAAATGGCCAGATCTTGAATGCCCTATTTTGTTCAGGGTGATTCCTCAGTTTTGCATTTGAGTTACCCAAAAGATGAAGAGGACATAATGTGTCTAAAACCTGGCATTTGAATAAATTCATCAGCTGACCAATATAATTCAAATAATGACTGATTCACGAGTCCAATAAGTAACAAAATGGCTAAGAAAGCCTTCATTTCATCAAAAGTGACATCCTTCCATTATCTCCAACCATTTCACTGTTGATATCCAGCTGAGTAAAGCCTTCAAAATCATCATCAGAGTCCGAATCAAAGAAAAACTCCTGAATAAAGGCTTTGTTTGATGTTGCAGATATTTTTGTTTATAAAAAAAATTGTGACAAAATTAACATGGGTTTAATCGATGTTACACCTCATGTAGAGTTTAGAAGAATTAAAAATGCCATTGGAAAACAGCAGTTTAGCCTTGTTGCAATGTAGGAATAAGCTATTTCCAGCTTAAAATATTGGAAATAACAGTTGACAAGTGTTTATTTATAGTAACCCTCTTGAGGCAACAGAATGCGCCTACAGCTGCAAAAGGAAAGAATTCTATGATGACAATTTTTGCCTCCAGCTAGATAAAGGTTAAGGCAGCTTCATGATTCCATTTTCCCAGAACTTGGCATATTTCTGGGTGATGAGCTGGTCTAAGTGGTTTTTAAAGGCTTCTAGAAAATTGAAGTTATACCCATTAAAATGATTTTGATGAGATCGAAATAAGTGGTACTCTGAATGTCCAAAGCTAGGTGAATATGTCAAGTATAGTGAGACATCCGAATCCAGTAGTACCAATTTCCACCAGGTCTTCAATGTAAGATGTAAGTTCTAATGTTGTCCTGATGGAAAATGACATTCTTGGCTAAAAATGGATGCTTTTCATCAACAGCTACTTTTAATTAATCCAAATGAGAACAGTACTTGTCTGAATCCAACATCTTATTTTGTGGAAGGAGCTTTTAATACAACTTTCAATCTCACCAGCTAGACACAGCATCACCTTTGGATGCAAACCAGCTTTTGGGGTGGTTAATGGTGGTTCATTTAATTTTCATTTGCATTTTTGTTTCATATTGTTATAAACAATCAATTTTTCATTACATGCGATTGTGTTTTTTTTGTTTATTTTTTAAATGTTTTACTTTATTGAATTTGAGGAGAGAATTGTAGATGGAAATGTGATCCATTAATTTTTTTCATTAAATCATGGGGCATCCAAACCCTGGAGCAATTTATATATTCAAGTGTTTTCAAATGCCTTACAATTCTCATATGAGATATATGGAGTATCTCTTCAATAGCTATTGTTATGTGACCTGAGTTATTTTTAATCAGCATCTTGATTTGGTCATCATCAATGACTTCAGGCCTGCTTGGACATTCTTGGAATTTCAGATTAAAATTTACCTTTCTGAACCTAGTAAGCCACTTCTGAACAGTACTCTCAGCTCTGGTACCATCTCTATAAATAGCACTTATCTTTCTTGCTGTTTGTACAGCATATTTTTCTTCCAGAAATAAAAAAATAGCATCAAATAATGAAAATGTATCTTATTTTCCTCCATTTTCACTTTTAATATAAAAACATTTTGAATTCACAACACAAATTGTATAGAAAGATGCAAAAAAAATGAATGTAATAACCAAGCTTGTACAAGAAATCTTGTTATATAGGGTCTGGCAGAATAATGGTAAACATTAGCTAGATGAAGACGCCATTGAAAAGATGTATGTAATAAGAAACCAAATTTCAATCTAGATTAACCATTTTTATAACAATTGATAATCTGATATCTGATCATTATGTTCTGAATAATAAAGAAATAATATAAACAATAAAAGTGAATGAGTTTGTTTCATTTTAATTTCTAATGCATTCACCAAAGTGAGTCTAAATGTCTGCAAATTGAGTTTTCTGATAAATCTATCAAGGTACTTAATAAAGATCAGGAAAACTAATAGGAGACAGAGTTGGTTGAATCAATTAGCAGTCAATGGGTTTTCTTTAATTAAAATATAATTCAGCTATGTCAAGTGAATATAAATTATACAGCTATTTAACCCTTAAAAACAAAGGCAGTCCAATCAAATTAAAAAGAACAAAGCAGTTAAATTCTACACCCTGTCTGAAGTTATTAAGCAAATCATAAACTTCAATAATTCAACTTTGGTTTGAAAAAAAAAAATTGTCAAATTTTAAACAATTTAGTATCAATATGTTTTATTGAAGTTATTTGATGTATTCTAAAAAATTATCACCTGAAGTTATTAGATAAAACCAAATAATCCCATTTTACTTCAATAAAAAGGTAACAAAATAATCAAAAATTGCTCAACACCTATAATAGAACAAATAACAAACACATAAGTCTTTGAATCTTTTACATTTTAATATAGTTACCCTTCTTAATAACAGCCAGTAATCTATCATCCTTTGATTCTGTTAATTTTTCTACTCCAACAGGTTCAATTTCCAACATGATAGTTTTAATTGCTTCCCATGGGTCTGTTTTGCTGTTATATTGTTTGCCACCTTCCCATAATTTCATCTTCTCAACTGACCATAAATTTTCAATTGGATTCAGATCAGGACTCGATGGTGGCCATTCCATTAACTTCTCTCCTGTAAATCTCTTATCTCAAGATATTCATGGGTAAGCTTAGATACATGAGAAGGGGCATTGTCGTGCATAAATACACACTTCCCTTTGAAACTGCGAGACTGAGACTTGTAACCTGCAAAGAAAGTCTTTTTCATAAAAATTGCAGTAGTTAGCACTGTTCAGTTTAACTCCTTCATTGACTTTGAATGGTCCAGTAATGGTTTGATCAACAATTCCAGCCCATATCATAACAGTGTGACTTTGTTTTAGCTACAGGTACATCTAAATTGGATAAAATTCATCCTTTGGCCCATCCATCAGGTCCATCAAATGTCATTCAAGATTCTGTGAAAATTACTTTAGAATTTGTTAAATTCATGTATTTCTTGGCTCAATTTTGATGCTTTAAAATATCTGCTTTAGTGAGAGGAGGTTGCCTCAGAGAGTTTTTACAGATCCCAATTCACAAAGTATTCTACACCTTTTATCCTTATTGACTCTCTCAATTCCAGCCTTTTCAAAAATCTGAGTGCTGGTGAAAAGTGGTTGTTTTTCTGTAACTCGCTTTAGTTTACATTCATCTTGAGGAAGCAAGTTCTTAAAGCCTTTTCCTTTGCTTCAAGTTCTCAACTTACTTAATATATTCAACAGCCTTCTTTATAATTTGATGATCTTTGTAAAGTTCCTTTGATATCTCCAATGTGGACATTTCATCACACAAGAACTTTGTTATTTTTTGTTTTTCAGCAGTTGTTAGATCCTTCTCTTTACCCATGTTTCAACATATATTATGGACAAAAAATAGCTTTTATTAGATTTTAGAGGTCTTAAGCTAATATTAGTTTAATCTTCATACTAACTTCAGTTAGTCCATTTTCATAATATCTATAATGGCAGAAAATTTAGTTAAATATTTTACTAAGGATGGAAATGGAGGAGTTTAAATTTGTCAAATATTGGTTCAGAACTTTTTGAGTTATTGAGGTTTATTTGATTTGCATAACTTCAAATGGTGTCATTTTACAAATGCATAACCATTGATATTTCAACAAATAAAAAAAGACATAAAAAAACTCAAAACTAAAACTTTTTTTACAACTGCAGCTTACAAACTTACTCTACTTGTTGTAGGAACATGAACAAAACTAGATATTCAGTGATTGATAATTAGTAGACTCCATGTAGCCTTAGTTTATAATAAACTAAAAGAGAAACAAACTTTTGAAACCAACATTTTAGAATACAAGTCTAAAGAAATATATAGGCATTCTTTGCTTCTCCATTTTCAAAATAATTACAAAAGAGACCCTGTGAAATCATCAGTGTCTGTGTCATTAAAATTATTACAAAGATAAATAGTGATCTAATAAACCAAATTTGGCATGGAACTGCAATGGTGTCATGCAAAAGATCCTTCATACTGGACAAAGAATGAGGCTTAATCATTTTGAGTCAAATGGAATGTTTTGTATCTTCGAATTTTTACAAAATTGAAACCCTTATATCGGTACATGTAAGCAGTATATTTAAACAATGTTTATGTGTAGAGGCTATGGGGCATCCTGATAGACAATGTAGTTGAGTATTTTTTTAAGTATAGAATACTGAAGTCATCCTTTTGATATTTTACAGTTGGTCAATTCAAGCTGAAAAATTTGAAATTGAAAAGATTGTAATTTACACAACTTATAAATTTAAATCTAGAATTTGATATTCCACTCTGTAACTTAAAACTGCTTAAAAAATGAAAGCCTCACAAAAAATGTAGTACTCAATACTTATAAGTAAAGACTTGCTTAATTTGTTTTTAGTCCAATATACTTACACGAGGGGGTGCTGAAAAAGTCTTGGCATGACCCACTTCCAAAATGACCAAACATTGGATTTTATTTTTGACAAACCACAAACCTTTCAGCATTCTTCTCAGATATTTTGCAAATAATTGTCATACACAGAAAAACTTCAAACAGTTCTTGCCGAATTATTGCAGTCAGTTATGCCAAATATCAATTTGTTACAAAAGCCAATTCCTCCGCATTTAAACAAAGAGGGTTGAAAATTCTTCACAGCCCAATTTCTTCCACTTGCCTAGAAAGTGAGAGAGAGCAATAAATTTCTAAATGAAGGGATATTTTGTTTTTGATCCTAAACTGAAGCCTCTTTGAGAAACATCTATTCTCAGAATCATTCAAATTTCACACCTCCGCCCCAGCATAACCCAGGCTTATTACATCAATATTGGAAGTCATTCTGAATAATGACTGCTCAAACATTTGGAGTGTTTCACTACAAAAGACTTTCTGTCTGTGACTGGCAGAGTGAAGATCCTATGATTAAATATACTGCATGGCTTTTGGAGGACTAAACTTATTTCAGAAACACAGAAAGTCTTTCATGTTTGCTCACCAGATCAATGCCAAGTTATTATTTATGGACACACAGTCTGCATTGTTCTTTGGCGCACTTAGATAAATACAAATTTTAACTGATATTTTGTAACACTACAAACTAAATATTGTACTCCAACACATAATGTGTTTGTCCTCATCAGAGCAAAGGACATTTATAAAGTGGAAGTTCAAGAATAAAAATGAGGTGCAGTTGGGAAAAAGTTTATTCAACATTTTCTTTTTTTTAAGATTCAAGTTAAATAATAGAAAAATAGATAAAAACAGACTAATGTCAATGGCAAATGGCATGAGAACAAAGTAAAACCATTTACATGTGCTCCTCTTTTTCTAAAATGTCAATTTCATGCTCAATGCATCTATATTAGATAAATTTTGCTTTAAGATATGAAATAATACATTCATTCTTAGACACTTAAACTCAAAAATCTATTAAGAACAAAGAATGAAGTGATGACCATAAATAATTTGCAAATGGAGCATACCCAGCTACAAGCACACCTGTATGTAGTGAAATATTGATTTGTTTAATATGACCATAGCTATTTCTTTTCTGATTTATCATAAAGGAAAAATGGTAGCCTTCACTAAAGCTCCATCAGTCAATGCTATTAACTCCAAAGAAAGAACATCTTCAATATCTTTCCAAAATTAGCAGTGTATTTATGGATTTAAAAAAATTATAAAATATCTGTATAAAAGTGAATGGTTTACAAATAAGAGTATCTATCAACTGGATATAAGAAAGCTATAAAATACACTGAATGTAGTCATGTTTCTCATGGGTGCTGAATATCCATATTCTTAACACCAAATAATTGTATAAGGCAACTAATATATGAAAGTAATCTCTTTTTTTTATCTTGTTTGCTAAACACAAAATTTGTTAGAGTAACATTAAAAAACAAAGCAAAAAACAGTTTTGTTGCTTAAAGGAATAATCAGAGTTTCTTTTATTGAATATTTATGCTTGGCTTTGAGTATGAAACAAACAGAGGGGAAAATATGACTAATGCTCATTCATTCCAACTGCTGTACCATTATATATATATATATAACACACACATACACACACACATATATATATATATATATATATATATATATATATAATTCTCATGAGATGGTGGATGAGATTCTTTGCACACACTATCATAAGCACTGATTTTTGAAAGGATTCCTTTTGCAGTTGCAACAGATAACTTTCAACAATTCTCTCTGCCGATGATTTTCTATTTGCAGTCAGGCAAACTGCAGTGAGTTATGTAACAAATTCTCATTGAAAATATTAGCCAATAACAATCTATCTTATTTATTGCCAGAAAATCATTCATCTGCTTCACACTTGGCTTTCTCTCTGAAGAGGTTTATAATATCCTTTGATCATCTGTCTCTGCCTCTCAAGTGAACAGCTAAATCAGTAGACCATAAAGAGCTGATACCACAAATTACACATCTCATCTCATTCTGACCAGAAAATATCCAGCTTTGATTAGACTTGAAACAAATACCTCCAAAAGCAAACAACAACAACAATGAAATAAAAGAAAAAGCTGTCAACAGATAAATAATGTTGTCATATTTTTTTTAACTTAAAAAAATATTTTTATGCAGTTAATGAGAGTAAGATGAACTCAACTGTGAAAGTAACTAAGAACCTGGATGAGATGAATCACTAAAAGGTACAGTCATTATTGTTGGCTAAAAAAAGGATCAAACTAATGTTGAGAAGCATTCGTTCTATAAAATAAAAGTATTGATATGCTGGAAAAATTGTACATTTGAAATCAAGATAACCTTTATTTTGCAGATTGAAGTAGATGGGAAGTAGCAGTTAGATTAAAGGCATAAATACAGAGAGCATTATAATAATTACTCAAAATGTGTGGGCTGAAAAGACAGTAACTATTTTTAATGATAGTTTGTTCAGCTTGAAATTAATTTTTTGTTTTATTTTACCAAATGGAAGCTTAGAATTTCATCTTTGTTGGATGCGACAGTCAATACAAAATGACTGAACTATTTACTAGTACATATTTACAAGTACATATCATTTGATTAGGATGATAATCAACTTTTTGAGAGCACTTTAAAGCTTTATAAATGGAATATTAGGATCAGTCAAATTTCCTTTTTTTAATTTCTTTTTATATAAATAAAAGTTCAGTTGATACGCATAAGAATTCACTTCTTACTAAATAAACTACTGCAGCCAGTAACATTACAGAAATTATAAACTCAGAAATGAAGAAATAGTTAATGAAAAGGACCAAAAGCATTTGTCAGTATTTAAAATTTGTCCAAAGTTGTTAGTTATTAGAGACAAATAAATTAATTATCTGTTATGGAAGCTTCATCAGTGTGCATACATGGTCAATGATACACATCAAGCAAAAAAAAAAAAAAAAAAAAAAGAAGAAAAAAAGAAAATTACCCTGGAGGGGAAATGCAATGAAGAAAGAAAGCTAATGGTTGAATGCAACAGTTGTTAAATGTCATCTAGATGAAAGTAAAAGTTCTACAGCATTACCAAAGAAAAAGGATAAGAAAACTACCAAGAAAATCAAATGAAAAAGTCACAATAAACACATAAAAGATAAGGGTGGAGTCTATTTAAGATTTTAGCATAACATTAGTCAGGACCAAGTAAGATATACCCAATTAATGGAGGCTGTTCACTAGTGTCTATAAGAGAGAGTTCTTTGGCTTCTGAATAACAACTGAAAAGCAATAGTGGGCTGTGAAAGTCCTACAGTGAATTAAAGCTAAAATTAGGATTTATTCACAAGTTTTTGGTATGGTAAAGTATGTTGCTTGAGATTAGCAGGTTTTATTTTAATTACATGTGAGGTTTAAAAAAAATCTGAAGGAGAATTAATTTCCACACATTTTGCTTAAACAAATAAATAAAAATGTTCTATTAGAAGGAAAAATTTCTCCTAAGCCTACATAGAATTATTATAGTGGGGAGGAAAAAAAGAAATCAATAGGTTTTGTCTTTGAATACAAAAATAATGTGAAGAAAAGGTTAAAATTTATCCATCAAGAGTAATTCATACCTAAAGTGATTAAAAAAAAAAAAAAAAAAAAAAAAAAAGCAGTAAAATGTGCCAATTTTAAAAGTAACATTTTTTTTTACAGTGATGTTCACCCAGTAAAATTCTCGGGAGCCACTCGAGGTAGAGTGTTACAGGGTAAGAGGCATAGTTTATGTGGATAGGTGGATAAGATAATGGTTAACTTGAACAGGAAAACATCCTCTTGTGAGTCAGTT
Source organism: Acanthosepion esculentum (assembly GCA_964036315.1). Classification (NCBI taxonomy): domain Eukaryota; kingdom Metazoa; phylum Mollusca; class Cephalopoda; order Sepiida; family Sepiidae; genus Acanthosepion; species Acanthosepion esculentum. Next base: position 132,015,674 of record OZ038478.1, read on the forward strand.
CCCCCAGAGCAGTAGTTCATGGAAAGAAGCTGCTTGAGTGGAACTTATTTCTGACCTGATGGAATACAGAGAGAATAAGAATTGTTCTCTATAATGTATGCAGCATAGCAGGTCCTAGCAGTGAAGGTTAGAATTGGTGGAACTAAAGAATGTAGTTCAATTGAGTACTTTCCATGGAAGTAGCGAGAGAGCAGTGAAAGACTTGCTATATCTCATCTGTGAGAGAGGTGTTGCAGAGTGGAAAATAATTTATCACCCACAAGGATGCGGAGACACTTTTAGACTTTATTGAAAGTAAGGACTGGGTAGCTCCAGACCAGATATGACAGCAGTATTTATTTTAGGCCTGATCTGACTCTTGTAAAATTAGAGGATAGTACAAAGAGTCAGGTACTTACTGAAGTGGGACAGGGAACAGACTATTTTTCCTGCATCTTTAATGATGGATCATATGTACAAGTTCTACTTGGGGTCTGGAGTGAGTTTGAGGCACAATAGTCACTCAAGACATGGTGCCTCTCTGAGGGAATATCCATGCATTGTGACTGGTGGTTGTTCAGGGTTTGATTGGTGATGATGGAATATAACTAGTTTGATTTTTGAGGCATTGAATGTAAACAGCCAGTTTTGCTCCCATTGAGATGTTAGAGCTAGATCAGAGGAGAGATCAGCTGCTAATCTCTGGTCATCAAGGATTTTGGAGGTGCACCTCTATACTGTAGCATCATCGGCATAGATATTCGCAAATAATCAGAGTATACTCTTAGAAAGATCATTTATGCAAAGTCAAAAGTGGGTTGGTCTGATTAGTGACCCCTGGGAGATGCCTGTGTTGATGGCTAAGGCCTTGGAGGACTGGCAGTTAGCTATTTTCAGGGACCTACCTGTTAGGAAGGACTTTATTATTGAGAACATACTTCCAGTGATTCCATAGCTAGAGAGCTTTAGCAGTCCTTTGTGCCACACCTTGCCAAAGGCCTTTGAAATATCTAATGCTATGGTCCTTGAGGTGTATTTGTTGTCTAGTGCCTCACTGATTTTGTGAGTAATGGTAGTTAGGACATAAGCAGTGGATTGGGCTGATAAAAATCTGTACTGCTTGTCACTCGAGAGGCTGTTTTTATTTAGATACTCAACAACCTGCTTTTTGATTATAGCTTCAAAAAGCTTGCTAATGACACTGAGGAGAATGATGGGTCTATACTGAGAGGGGGATGAGCACTTGCCTGAGTTCTTGAAAATTTTATACTTTCCACAGACTTGGGAAGAATTTTTAATTCAGGCAGTACTTAAATAACTTTTTTAAGATTGGGGATAGTTCCAGGTTGATATTCTTAAGAACAACCACTAGGATTTTGTTTGGGCCAGTTCTTTTGATAAGTCTTGAGACTTCCCAGGCTGTGATAAAAATACTACTGAGATTGGGCTCAGTGAAGAGATGTCCAATATCTTCTAATGTTGTGTTGGAGGTAAAGATCTGTCAAAGAAGATATTACTTTGGGTCCATTTATAATAGTGGGCACAGCTGCTTTACCTCTATTCATAATTTGGCTGGTGATTGTCCAGAACTCTTGAGATGCAATTTGTTTGTTTTCAACCTTGACTTGGACTGCTTGTGCATAGCTACACTTTGCATTTTCCAAAACTTTCCTGCAGTGAGTGCTGGTATGGTTCTGAATGAAGTAAAAGTCAAACTACACTGCTCCCTGTGATAGATATTGTAGTAGTGAGTTATGGCTGCAGTGCATTCAGAGGTGAATCAGGGTTGGCTGTTTGTTTTTTGCTGGAATTTTTTTTTTGATATAAAACTTTCCATTCCAGAAAGGATCCATTCTGAGACAAAGGAAGCAGTTTTGGAGGCATGCTTGAAGAAAGTTGAGAGTGGAGCTTCCACCATATAAGATCTAAAGCTGTTCCAGTCAGCATTCATGTATCTATGGAATGACAAATCAGGAGATGCCTTTGGTTTGGCATTAATTTAAATACTGACTAAGGAATGGTCTGACGTGTCCTGATGGGGTGGGTAAAACTTTTGTTAAGCATTTTTCAGGACAGGATTGTTTGAGTGGACTAACCACACTTTCTGGTGGATATTGAAGTCACCACAGATATGAAAGCTGAGGGAAATTCAGTGAGGATATTATCAATCCTCTCAGATATTTGATCAAAAATTAGTGTCCCATTGTTCTGAGGATGATAGAGTGTGAAAATCAATGTGGTACTATGGATAAGTGCCACATGTAATCACATATATGAGAGATCAGGGTTCTCATTTTTTTGTGTCACTGTCACAGGGAAATCTGTCCTTAATGTAGGCTCCATGGCTGTGACGATTTAGGTGGTCATATTTGACTATTATGTTTGAGTAGCCTAGGGTGGCAAGCTCTTGCAGCAGGATTGAATTATTGATACCTATTTTGGACAGATATAGGAGGTTTAGTATGACAAGATGATAGTGTTCACCGAAAGGAAAGTTGAAATGTAGATAGTATATCTGGAGTCTACTTTTTTTTAATTTTGTGGTTGGGTTTTCAATATGTTTTGGTAGATTATAGTAATCTTGTTTGTGACATAACAGAATAAAATGGAATAGTTAATAAATGGAAAAGTTAAAAACAGAAACAACATAAAAAAAAAAATAATAACAAAAAGGATAGTAAAATAATTACTTACCTCAGTGGAATTGTTAAGAAATCCATATCTGTAGTAAGAACAATGAGGTTATTGCCCAATAGATGGTTGTTGATAGTAGCCAAACCAAGGATTGGAAAGGGAGGACTGAAAAATAAAAGTAAGATTTTTATTGAAAAATCTTTAAGCTAAAAAATGATCATATATATTGAGAAAGAAGTGGTTTTAATGTTTTATTTTAGATTATTTTGTATTTTTAACTGCATTTGACAATAAAATTAAAGGCGCTAAAAAAGATCCGATTTGAATGAATCATGGTAGATCTATACTTGAGGAAAAAAAATTATGATCAAATCATGATAAACAATTGTTTATATGATTTTAACAATAATACTTAAACCATACACACAAATTTTTATCAAAGTCTGAACTTTTCAATTTCGCATTTAAAAAAATAATATTCAAGATATAGCAATTTATGTAAAATCATGAACTTGTGAACAATATTTTGCAAAGTAATTAAAAAAAGAAGTCAATATTGAAATCAAACCAGCCAATCTACTCTGTCCTAAAATGAAGAAAATTACTGCAGAAAATATGCCTCTCAATCTTAGAAATCAATAATCTACTGAACTTGAAGGTTGTTAAGTCATAAATTTTATAAGCTGAATCAAGGAAGGAGAGAGACTTTATTTAAAATTGTTTTTTTTTTTTTAAATACAAAATAAAGATTTTCTATTAGATTAATCTATATTAATATATCTAATCTCAATACACTGTTGGAGGTGATAAATATTTGGACAGTTGCAAAATATAGTTCCAATGTCTACATTTAATTAAATTTACACAGGTGATATATGTTCGTTACCTAGATTAACATACACATGAAAAAGGCCTTAGGACACAATGGCCAAAATGTTGTGATAACAACAATGAAGATGAGGACAATAGTATACATGTAAATAGTGTAAAGAATAATGATATATGTTGGTATAAAATTAATGATTACAAAGAAAAAAAATTCAAACATACAATCTAGATATAAACAAAGGTACAATGGGGAAAAAGTATTCAAATACTATTTAAAAAAAGTTCTTCTAGATATTTATGCACCTGTACAGAAACTTTTAAAAACTTCTAGCAATACTTTACTAGAGTCATCACATTCACTACTTTATCTTTTTGCAACAAAGTTGTCATGGTTAAAGTAATGAAACTCTTAACCAAACAAAAGAAAGACGCAATTAATGCATATAAAGAAGGTTTAAGCTCCAAGGCCCATTGCCAATGTTAAAAATATCCCTGTCAGTTCCATTCAACCAATTTTCTGGAAGTGAAAGAAGTTTGGCACCAGCATAAAACTTTCCTTCAACTGGTGCTTTGTGGAATATTTCTCCATGGGCAACTGAAAAAAATGCTATGAAAAGTCAATACTAATTCAATGCTAACTTAAAAGGAGATACAAAATGATTTAAGAGTAACTGTAACACTATTTACTAAAAGAACTAAAAACTATTAGCAGTGAGCTGCACAAGAATGTTTTAACATCTTGTGCCCCACAGAAAACACCCATGTTGGTGAGGGGAGGGGGAAATAAGGCACCAGGATTCTCAGGATACTGAAGTTTATTCATGAATATTTAAAAGAAAAATCATAATTCTTGGATAGTTTCTTTGGAAATATGATTTTGGGTGTTTCACTTTCAATTATATAGCATGTACATCATGTAATTGAAGGGACCATAAACAGAGTAATATATTGAAGTATTTTGGAAGCTAATTTGTTCTCTTTAGTGCAACAGTTGGATCTTAAAAAGGGTAGTATAATTCAGCTAATTGATGACCCAAAGCAGATAGCTAAAGTCATTAGCAAATGTTTTGTTCAGAATAATATAGAGGTGCTTCAGTGGTGTAGTCAATCTCCTGACTTTAATCAGATTAAAAAAATTATGGCAAAGCCTGAAAGATCAAATTTATCAGATGGATTCAAAAAACATTAATGACTGGAAAGTCATTTGTAAGAAAGTGTGAACCTATAAAAAGTAAATGAATAAATGTTGTGAAGGGATACAAATAATATTTCAAAGCAGTAATTGAAAAACATGGTTATCTAACTTAAAATGTGAAATATTTTTATCCACTGTTTTGTTTATATTTTATTCTACACTGGCTGTTTGAAAATACATATTTTTTCTTTGTAATTTTTAACTTTATATCAAAATATATCAGCTGTGCAAATTTTAAAGTCAATCTAAGCGTTGGAAGTATACTGAATAACTATTTTGCAAGTTGTCAAATATTTCTTTTCATCTACTGAAGATGCAACTCAAAACATTTTGGCTATCAGCCTTTTCTTCTAGAGGTTAACAGATTCTTAAAAAAAGCTCATTGAAAAATATTTGCCATTAAGAATATTTTTGTTTTTTTTGGATAAAGTGTGCATTAATTTTCACCAGTTTATAAAATATTAACATGAAAGGCCCTGAAAAAAAATCCAAGTGTATTGGTAATGATTAAAAGTAAATTTGTTTAATATTTTTTTTCAAATTTACCTCAAACAAAGCAGTAAAGCCACTAAGACACAAGGGGTTACTGGGTGTGAAAGAAATAATCAGGAAGACAGTAATTTTAAAGTGATATGTACAATGGATTTTCGATACTCTTTGACAAATACTGTTAAAGTTAGGTGAGCTAAAATCATAAGTCATACTGGTCTGTTCCGGCTGATGTGTAGGGGGGGGGGAGAGAGAGAGAGAGAGAAACTTTTTTTTTATTTGTTACTTTTTTAAAAAAATCTCTAATGACATGTGACTTAAATTAAAAACAGAAATTTTTTTTTATAGGTGAGAATAAGGTTCTCTCAAAGTTTGGTAAAGCACAATGGTTCTTTGAAAGTAGTAGTAGTAGGAATACTCTTAAATTGTTCTTTGAGAATCTGACTAAGTATTTTTTCTTATTAATGATTGGAGGGGAAAAATGATTAAAAGAGAAGCCTGTAAACCCATAGAAACTTGAAATAGTTGTGCTGTTCATGTAAGATGAGATCTTGATGTTATGGGATATAAGTTTTATCAGTCTTATTGGACACTACTTCTTTATTATGACTTCATACTTAATTATTGCAGATGAAAGGATGGATTAAACACTGATAAAAAGATGCATAAAGTAGAAGTAAAATTAATAAAGTTCTTCAAACTTCATTCATATCCAAGAAGTAAAATTAACCTTTCTAGGCACAGTAGGGCATAATTTGGATGTATTTTTGAGAGAGTCAAACCTAACCAAAGACAAGGAACTCTTTGAAACAGCTTAGGTTGTGGTAGGTATTTATCATGTGATACAGAAGTACAGAACTTGTAATTCATTCTATAACATAATTACTTGGGTTAGTGATTGGGTCATTCAAATTCCATAGATAATCAACATGTAAAAATAGGCTCAATCATTTTATTGTTTTATTAAAACAAAGGAAATGATTGAAGAGGACAAATAAAACTATCAGAAAAGAAAGATGAAATATAAAAATGCATTTGATTTTAGTTAAATAAACATTAAAGAAATTCATTTCTAAGATAACTTAAAGAATATTTGTCACTTGTTTTTAAACTTAAAAAAACAAAAAAAAATATACATGAAAATTTTTAAATTTTCACTTCAATATATATATATATATATATATATAAATTAAATTCACTTTATTATTTCCTAAACCTAATGAACTACTTGTTTTAAGATAAAACTATGGAAAATAATGGCAGAAAAATGCTAAGCGGGAAAATAGGTGTCAATGACAGGTACCTCTTCCAATATCATATATCATAGACAAATCAATGTAACTTATTTAGAGTATATGTATGGAGAAGAAAAAATATTAAATCCCTCAAAACCATAACATTTTAATCATTCCATAGAAAAATCTATAAATTTCCAGTTGAATGAAATTAGAGAATAAATGGCGGAGTGACTGAGATTTTTAATTGTTTGACAGATTTTATCCAATAATTTAACTGCAAATGGAAACCACAATTAATAATTTATCAGTTTATGCTACAATAAAAATTCTGTTCTATAGCAAATACTATACAAATCATTGAAGCTATGATCACTCAGTAAAAATGTAATTTGGATTGTTAATCTACCATCTTTCTACTCGCATTCCTTCATATCACTTAACTAGCAACAATACAAAGAAGACCATCATTTCAGAATCAAAAAGAAGATAAAAGTAAGAGAAAAGAAGCTTAATTCTTGTTTTTATTTTTTTCCCCTCACATTGAGTAGAAATCTTTAAAACATTTAATCCATAATCTTAAATTACAAAAAGTTAAGAGCAATAAAAGTAATTAAAATAAAATTGAATTATGCGATATCAATAAAAACTTTGCTGAGAAAGAGGAACTAAACTAAAACCAATTCAGAATCAATTAGAAAAAACATCTTCTAAAATTAATAATCAATATCATCAAGGATAATCAATAAATGTATATATATAAAGAGAGAGAGAGAGAGAGAAAAAAACCAAAACCTAAAAAGAAAATATAATTGTTCTACTGTTGAAATCTTCAGTAATCGCTTATTGAGAAACAATCACATATTTCTGCAATAATGTTTCCAATAATAAAGGCAAAAATCTTTATTTTAAAAATTGCTGCTTAAAAAATGTTAATGAACATTTTTTTGCAATATTTTTACTTTAAGAAATTTTAATAGCCATGCAAAGATGTGTATAAAGATAAAAGTGTCACAGAAAAATGATCTAATTTTTCAGAGATGTGACATCATTGGAATTCATGAATAGAGTTTGATTAATAGCATTTTTTATTTCTTAATGATTTGATTGATAAGTTAAATTAAGTGAACTTAAAAAATGTGCTTATACCAGAAATGTTATGACCACATACACTGATTTAGAAAAAAAGGTGAGGGGAGATTACCTACAAAGAGATTTGACACTACATCTGGAATGCATGTACACAATTACTCACATTTCCTTGTGTACAGTCATTTGACTTTATTAATACATGAGAAATGACATCAACAAAGTACCACAGATGCAGCCATGTTTCCTTCTGCAAATGAACAAGTTTATTTTGGCCAGTTGACAAAATAACAAGCTTATATGATTTCCTCCTTTCAAAATTATTGAGCCAAAAGAGAACTAAATCACTGGCTGTTCTGTGACAAAGGACAAAGACAATCAAAAAGTAAGAACAAGGGAATTGTACATTTTCTGCTGCATAAATAGCCAAAATTTAAACTGGTTTGAAATGGAGAGAGAAAAAAAATGAAATACATTTTTACATATTGGAATTGCATGTATCTATTTGTATGAATATAAAATTATTACTTTTAGAAAAACAAGTTAAAAAAGTAGCTTGTTCTTAAATTCTGCTGAAACAACAGCCAACTCACTGAAAATTCTGACAAACGCAACACATCATCTTATTACCACAGAAAGAATGTATTGGTACTTGACTTCAACAACGAGTTGGGAAATTCACTTTTAGCTCTGACTTCAGATGCAACTGAATTATTCAACAATCTTAATGGCTTTCTCTGGCCACAAAGATGAACACATTGCACACTTTCATAGCTAAGTTTTGGTGCACAGTCTCTTTGTGAGAGAGAACTGACGTCACTCAGTCTGCAATGAGTTTGATGAACAAGATGCATAAACTCAATGAGAACAGACTATATATAATTATATTTTTAAAAAAATTAAAAATATAATAAGAGCTTACCTCAGAGAAAAAACTAGCAATGATTATATGAGTACTGTGCAACATTTAAAGTTGTTTATATTCTGCACTTTAATCTCACTTGCATATTTTTTTTTCTTGTTACAACCCATTTTATTTATTTTGTGACTCACTTAATGGTTGGGATCCGCAGTCTGAAAAACCTTGCTCTAGTTAGTAGATTGACTAAAGACTTCCTTTATAAAATTCCATGTAAATGTAGAGAAGAATATAAGTTGGCTCTTGAATAGGTTAAAGTAGGTACCTCCACGAGATTGCTAAAAAAAGAGCATAGCATGATGAAAAAGATGCCAAACTTGATGAAAACAAAATTTTATCGTCTAAATATTTATGTTATTATTAAGAGGAAAGATCAAAGTTTATTTTAATTATTTTTAAAATTTTTTCCTTTTTAGAAGGATCTGAATTTTTATTTAAAAACCCTTGATTCTCTTTGTATCACTGGAACTAGTAAAATAACATACAATATTTAGCACGTTTTTTTGTATGACACATTAATTTGGAAAATCTTGCAAAAATGAAAATTAATTGTCGGATGTTAATGAAACTTCCAGAAAGTATTCACAGATGATCAAAATTATTATAAATATGTTTTCTTTTATTAAAGTCATGGCAGAAATATTTTTTTAATATTTATTACCCCCCACCCATAACTAATTTTATGAAAACACGAGAAATTCGATCGCATCTGGTTTAGTGATTACAATAGTTAAAAGCACAAGGCTTCGAGGAATACAAATCATGTTTTTTTTTAATTGGACCCTACGTACCTGAAAATTAGCTCTGAATTGTAACATACAAAACTCAATAAAACAAATATATAACTTAATTTCAAATGCTTTTATTTGCTTTTAGTTGTTTTTATGAATATGGACAATATTTTCTGAAAGCAAAAAAACTTTTTGATGAAAAATGAATTTTTAATACAATTATTTGTTGTTTTTTAATTATAATAGATTTTTACATTTAAGTTGTTAAAATATTATAAAATTAGTTAAAAACCGCATCGAGTTTTGTAAGTGTCCTGATGAGATAGATCTTTGTTTAGTGCGTTGTAAACTGTATCGTTTTGACTAATCAGAAGACCCGCAGTAATTAAGAAATGTAATTTTGTGTTTATAATCAGGCTCTAATTATAAAGTACGGAAGACCAACCAGAATACAATTAAATTGCGTTATTTGAGTTAAGCATTGTTCTTGCTGTTAAGGCCTTCAATTTTGCGAAACACGTGTGGAGAAGTTTATTTGATTTTTCAATTTCAACTGAGAAGGGTACCTAAAAGTATCAGTATCATCTTATGAAATTTATATGATCTTATTTTTATATTAATCTCAGTGATGACATTTTTCCATAAATGAAATATCAAAATTAATAATAAAATGAATGGAGATACAGATAACACAGTAAAATGTAGTAAATGTACATAAAATTATAGTATTTCATGTACACTTCTGATAAAATTTCATGAGAAAAGTACCTATAAATTAATTAGATACCTTTCTTATGAAATTTAATTTCATTCGTAACAGTCTTGTTTTAATTTCTTTATAATATATTTTCCATAAAGCATCATAAACGTAAAGCTAAGTACAAAAAAAAAAATTTAGAGCGCTGAAAGTTTTCCTTAAAAATAACGAGGTAAATAATTTGTTCACTTAAATGTAAAATAAGTCACTTTTCTCCTTCCGTGGAATAAATTATCCTCACGGAATCCATCAATATGTCATTCAACACCTGTCAAGTGACGCGAAAGTTTATCATTGCTTTGTTTTATTTTCAAATTACCTCTTTTCGGCGCAGAAGCTAAGTTAAGCTTGGTTCAAAATATTTTAAATAAACATTATAATTTCTGATTTTCTTAAAATAAGTTTTGAAAAAATGATAATTGATATTTAAAAGAATTTCAAACTGAGATTTTCATTGATTCTATAAAATGGAAAAAAAAATGGTCAATTTTGCTGACAAAAAAAAACCAAAAAAAAAAACCGAGATTTTTAATGAAATTTTCGGATGTGTTAGGAACGATTAAAAAATGTAAAAAAAAAATACCACAAAAATACTTTGATCTTTCCTCTTAATAATAACAAACATTTAGACAATAAAATTTTGTTTTCGTCAAGTTTGGCGTCTTTTTCATCATGCTATGCTCTTTTTTTAGCGATCTCATGGAGGTACCTAGGTTAAAGAATATACGAGAGAAATATTGAACAATGAAGTTGAAAAATCTGATGAAACAAACTGTTTTTAAAATGAGGGACAAATAATATGGCAGATGTCAAACCACTATGGCTTTATTTCTGTTTAACAGGGAAAGAATGGAGAGCATCCCCACATATAAAATTAGGAAATCACTCTTATTATAAGAATTACTTAGTGTTACCTGTGTTATATGCATTGCAGAGAATGGGTTGATATGATTAGTATATTTCTCACAATTTCTTTAGTTTATCATCATTTTTTGTAAAAGGAGACTATCTTTCCTTATGGATTGTATAACAAAACAAAGACAGAAACTGCAATGTTTGAAATATTGTTAAAAAAAAAAAATTGAAGCTTAAATAATTACCTTTATCAAGACAGGAGAGTATGCTGCATATATGATAACTAGTATTCATTTTTTTAAAAATAATTTTACAAAGAAACAAAAAAATCTCATTTGAATAATAACATGTATTTTTGATAGATTAAAACAGAAATTGCTGAAAAGTTCCAAAAGTTATATTTTGAACAGAAGACTGAACAACTCAAATATTCACTTGATTATCAAGTAAGAAAAGATTACAAGTGAGAACACGTTTGTGAATTTGAAATTGTAAGTAAATCTTAATAGGACAAGCAAAACTATCACATTATTAATTTTCATGCCAAACTGATATTTCTATCACAAAAAGTAAACGAAATGATTTAAATGCTAAAAAGAGACAAAAATAAAATTTAGTCAGGTAGATCATTATAATATTAGAAGAAGCAAGTACTTATTGTCATTGTTTGCTAAGTGAAGAAACAACAATGTTTATATGAGGTTGGATCAATAAGTCCATTACCTGATCCATTGTTATGAGCTAAATTTAGAAGCAATCTTTTAAAAAATTATCTTTGATCTATATGAGAAATGTTGGCTTACATAAATTAATAAAGAAGGATATTATGTTGAAAAAATGAATTTTTGTTGTATAAATAGGTTTTTTCATCAATAGGTTATAAACTTATTGATAAACCTATATAATAGTAAATAAAAAATGGTACAAAAGCATTTTTATTTCCAAGCATTAAATCAAACCTACTTTAAATGTTAAGGGCATCCAAATAAAAGAAGGAATGTGTATCTTTTAAAAGTTTACTCTCTGGATTTATATTCTGTTTTGAACAAACATTAACTTTCCATGGTTTAATTGCTTGGCATTTTTGGTAATGGAATAGAAAGAAAGTAGAAAGTGGAACACATTTCCAAAGATATTTTTCTAAAAGATTAACCTGTTAGATATTTTGGAATTATATTATTTGGAAATGGTTAAAAAAAAGGTTAAGCTCAAATTGAATCATGTTTATTTATCAGCCATTTGTGAAGGATACTGTGAACATTTTAGAAATTCTAATAAGTATAAATTTTAATAGATTAAACATTTTTGTATTTTTTACTTTATTCATATTATGATAAAGAAAACAAAAATTTATTTGATAATGACACTTTATTGTCAACATATACACAAAGACATTAATTAAGTTTCTGCATGGTGACATTCACAAGTGTGTGTAAATACACACATAAGCATGAGGTATACAGAATTAAATGCAAGTGAAAATATAGATGTTGGCAAATGATTGAAATCATCCACCTGCAATTGTAATTTTCCCCTTTCTTTTTCCATTTGATTTACTGGAATCATGTTTCCAAATAAACATGATTCCAGTAAATCAAATGGAAAAAGAAAGGGGAAAATTACAATGTACAAATTATCTAAAGAGAAAATGATAAAATTTCAAAAGATTTCAATTATATTTCGATATAACCTATAATCAAGTGAAAGAAAACACGAGAAGCTTTTTTTGAAATTGTATTAATCCTGTGTGTGGCAAGATTGAAATGTGGAAAGAAGAGGAATTATATATTATAATGTTACTTGAAGTACAAAATTCCGGAACTATCATTAAAGTAGTCAGCAAGAATAAATCGAATGAGAAAAGCAAGATTATTACAGAAATAGAAGCTTGAAATCTTATAAATGTTAAGTCAATTAGATTTCATAAGAGGATATCAATGAGTGGAATATTTGAAAAAAAAATGTTCAGAGGTGTAAATGGTTTAAATAAATGGTGCAAAAGTTAAAATATCATATTCAAACCATAGTGAGAAATACGACAAAAGAGGAAGAGACTTAAGATGATTATTCTTAAAGAATTTGAGATGAGATGTAAAAAATGAAAATCAAGTAGCAAAAATATATATATATAGTCAACTGAATGACATTTTTGATAGGCTAATAATTAAATGGGTTATTCAACATTTTTCATTTTATTAGTGAATGGATAATAGCAATATTAGTAAGACTGCTTTTTATCCTTTTATAGTTTTACTAGTAGGTTAAGCAGTAAATAATGAATAAAAATTTGAAGAAATCTAAAACCAGGCATCAGAATAGAAACCTTGTTTACTGAAACAATTTCCCAATTTCATTAAATAAAGTTTTGTCATATCTTGTTGGCACTTCCACATTTTTTAAAAAACAGCTAGAAGAAAATGTTTAACCAGCATTGTTGTAAGACTGATTCAGGATATAAAGAGGCCTCAAAGCAATGAAAAAACAAGCCTTCTGTGGTCAAGATGATGAGGGTGACAGTCAGCCCATGGCTCCTACCATCAGCAGCTATTCCTGCTAGCCAGCCATCATCATCATCTCCAGCTTGCTGTTGCTCCAGCCATCTCCAGTAGGCTCCCAACTCCTGCCTCTCCAGCATGCTCCTACAGGTTTCCCACTCCAGCCAACCTCACCAGCAGCAACGATATGCAATAAACTGTCCTTTTCAGGACAATGCTCAAAAGTGACCTCAAAACTCTCCCTTTCAGGACAACACTATTCTCGACATCTACATGAGCTTGAGAGCTATTTTTTGCTTAGTGCACTGTAACATTATTTTTGTTGATGTATTTTCTTTAACAAAAACAAACTTGGCAATATAATTTTTTTTACTCAAGTCTTCGTTTTGTTTTTGCAGGCCAATATACCACCTGTAACAGTTTTACATCACAACACCTCCTAAACAAGAGTACTTGGATTTATTGTTAACGGTATCAATTTAAACCATAGCAATTAGTATTAGAACAGAGAAATGAAGAGAAAGACCTTAGATTGTGGTAATATGGGTATAGTAAAAATAGTTGAAGTGACAGAGGAGAAAATTATATGATTAATGTTGATATTGAAAGCAACTGAGCAAGAAGAGTAAAAGTGAATGTCTTGAGGCTGTAATAATAAGTATCTAAAATACTAAATAGGTAGAGAAGAACTAATTGATAAAGTCAGATATGCAATAAAGAAGGCCATTTTTTATCATTTCATCCCCAAGCTCCTAAATTTCAAGGGGTTACGGAGAGTGAAAAAACAAAAAAACACAATATGAAAAATATTATTGGGGAGAGAGAAAGATGATAATAAAAAAAACAGGATTCAAAGAGACAGAAGATAATGATGTACATTGCATTTAAATTTTTGAAGATCATAGTTGACAGGAAAACAAGAAACCAGAAGAGAGTTCCACAAGCGAGAAGTGCAAGAGAAGAATGTATTAGAATAGAACATGGTTGCTTCTCACAATTTCAACAGAAAAATGATGAGACCTAGTTCCCAATCTAGTACTGAAAAAATACACATACATACACACACACATATATATATATCTCAGTAGCAACTCTGGGCATGGGGTTTAGTCCAAGTGAATCAACATTCAAGTATATCTATTTCAAAACAACAAAAATCTTTCATAGTGCATTGTTTTCATTCTTGATTTCAGCTGGATCCACAATTAATTGTTTTAACTCTGTGCCTCAAAATATTAACTGAAATACATTTTTGCTGATATTGTTCATAAGAAAGAAAGAAAAAAAAAAGAAAGTAAGTAAGTAAAAAAAGAATGAAATAAAATTAACGTAGTTAGTCGGGTTATGAAGATCTGAGCCCTATCTGAGCTGGAGATATTTAACAGGCAATGTATTTCTTGCTTTAATTTTATAAATAATCTTTTAAAAATCTCTAATGACTTGTATGCCCTGTTTTAAAAGTACATATTTTTTATTTCAACTTATTCTTTTCAAATGTCCATTTTAAATAAATTATTCCATACAGTATAAGTTTTTTTAGCACAATGTATCAACTGAAATCTGGCAAATTAAATTTAGCCCAACTTAAAGTTGTCAAAAATAAAAGAAAGCCTTAACTTGTTGACTGGAGAGTTTGGGTGAAGAGTATGAGTGGGGTAGTGTTGAGGAAATATGATATCAGCCAGCAGTACTGATCATAAACATAAAATAGATAGAGAGATACATAAACACACTAATGCATAGACATATATACAAACACACACTCGAGATAGATACACAAGTTATTTTAAAAAATATCTGGTTAAAAATTTTTTTAAAATTATATTTTTAGATAGAATAAAGGAATCATTTTAGCATCTAAGTTATACCAATAGCATATTTTGTTAAAGATTGTAATGAGCCTGACAAACATTGATGATCTAGAGTCACTATTGAGATATATATAATAAAAGAAAAATATATTGCATTATACTTCCACTTCCTATTTATGAAAAAGGGTAAAAAAGAGAAAAAAAATGAATTTAAGACTAAAATCTGAGGTACTACATAGTAGACATCTTTCTATAATGAGTAAATATATATCAGGAGGATTATTATATAAAAATGATATAGCTTGTTTATTTCTAAGAAAAAAGAAAAAAAGCAGAGTCTTGTCTTGAACTTTCCTGACAGAAACAGAAAATACTTAAGATCTGTATGGTATCAAACACTGTGGCTATCACTTGTATATCAGAAATTCAAAAAGTCAAAATGACAATAGTGTGATTCGAACCTGGGTTTCATAGTTGGAACTCAGGTTCAGCCACTTGACCATGCACCCATTTGCATTAGAAAAAAAAAAACAGTTTAAAGAAATTTCTTTTATTCCAATAACTCAGTGGATAAAATTAATTCAGAAATTAGTTATTGAGTTTTGAACTGAGAAAGTCAGCATTCAGATCTAAACTTTAATTTGATCAAATACACAATTTAAAATAACTTCTAAGAACAAAGTATCTTAGATACTTTTCTGGTCTTTGTTTAAATGATGATGTCAATTTGAACATGCTTTGATCAAGTGGAAGGGAAAGAGATTTGGAATTCATGAGCACTTTTCACTTTTTCTCATCAGCCTTTAGTATTTTTTTTCTTTTTAGATTAAAAAAATAATA
The DNA here is from genome assembly GCA_964036315.1 of Acanthosepion esculentum. Lineage (NCBI taxonomy): Eukaryota > Metazoa > Mollusca > Cephalopoda > Sepiida > Sepiidae > Acanthosepion > Acanthosepion esculentum. Next base: position 132,031,531 of record OZ038478.1, read on the forward strand.
CAAATTACTTGAAAACAAATATTTTATTATGTGTATGCAAAAACAATGTTTTGTGTATAAAGAGATTAAATTTACATTAAAGCCAAGTTAATCAAGAAATAATTTCCTGTTGACATGGGTCTGAAGCTGTCACTAATAACAAAATGCATTTTCTCCTTTCTCAATGCATCAATAATATGGCAAATAGTATTTTCATTAATCTTCAAACCACCTTTGCTTTCTTTTAAAAAGGAGAAAAAGTCAATTTCAAAATCAGAGAGCAGGCATAAAGAAATATAACAGCAGAATAAGTTTAATACTTAAAGGATCAAATCAAGAATAAAAAGTTTTTCAATTAAATTCAAAAGCAAAAGGCAAAAATCCATCAAAGACTTTGATAGTGAAATGAAAAGCTTATTGAAGGAATAAAGTTGAAAATTAATTGCTCAACAGAAAATTTGTGTAAAAGTTGGGAACTAATTCAAATAGAAAACAAAATAGCACTAACAAGAAACAAGTAAATAAGTGGTATAATTAAATGTATTTTTTTTTAATTTGCAACATTTTTAATAATAATACATGTCACAAGGGTTTCTACATCATGAACGAATTCTCCAACAACCATGAGGATATCTGGTAAATTGTTATGCCTTATACATAATCCATCTCCATTTCCAAAATATTTAAAAATAAGAAAATGAAAGGGGAGGAAGATACATACACAAAGTCATAAAGTAGGCATATCAAGAGTGGAAAGAATGACATATTTAAGAATAAAATCATAGATTCTGGATGAGAGATTAATTTCTGGCATTGAGCTTATCCACCATTAATGAATTTAGAATAACAATTAGGTAATCTATTCTGTAATATAAAACACAAGGGTATTTTATACATTTCTGCTGTTATAGTAACATGGCATTATTCATCGGCAATAAGTGAACATGCTTGTGTTACCCCCAAAACTGAATATCGGATTAGTAAATAGTAAGAACAAGTTGCTCATACATTGTTTTATTTCATATTAGCTTTCTTTGGATACTTTTAATATTTTTTAAAAAAAGCAGAATTCTTACATATGAAAACATAGTTAATTGTATAAACAAACTTACTAAAAGAAACTATAACCAATACACTTGCAAAATTAATCAGACTGCCATTATTTTTTGATGGCATGAGTAAACTAGAATATGTAAAAGTGCTCTCCAGCAGGGTATAAACCTGCATCCCACTTTGTAGAAGAAACAACAGTCCGTTTCAGTATGCACAGATTGGTAGATGTAATTTACACTGTTTAAAAATCAATACATCTACCCAAACATGAGTATCCATTAAAAATAACATTTGGAGTAATAGGAAATAATGTCAGATTAAAAATAAAATTCATTAATTATACACACACAAACATATAAACTCTTAATCATCTGAATGAAATATAATTCAGTCAAAAGTAAGCTACTGTTCATTTTTTTGGAAACAGTGCTCAATGTCTTTTCAAACAGAGTCACATGCAGTGTAAATTGCGTTCTTGGGAGCTGAGTGTTTGATGATTGGTTTATTACCATGAAACTTTTAGTAATGTGCAAGCTTGGTATGTTTAGTAAAATCCCAAAAATGTAATATCTGTATTACATATATTTTCAAGATACTTGTTCATGTATTTTTGATCTGCTGCCAGGATATAAATAACTATATTTACTACTAATAATCATTTTATTTGTGCATAAATGTTACTTATAGTGGTTACGAATTAATGCCAATGTTACAGATATAATGAAGTTATTATACATACAATGTATTAGGTGCATGCAAAAAATCTTTGAGCTAATTTTGAAAACTAAAGACTGAATCTTCTTCTGTGTGCTGTTTCCCTTTAGGATGTGGGCAATCTTGGCTTTCCACAGCATCGTATCCACCATAATTCTAAGCAATATATGTCATTTTTCAAATCTTCCTCCCTTTTGTTCTGTCTTCCATTGATACAAGCATGTTAGGTAGAGTCCTCGCTCCTTCAATATGTCTTGTGAGTATCAAATTTTCCAAGCCTACTTTTCTCATTATATGTCTGAATTTTCAATAGTCTTTTTATGATTTTATGATTAATTATCCTTTTCATTAAAATTCTCTTATTGGTCACTCAGCATCCGTCTGGAGAATCACATCTCAGTTGACTTAAGTATTATCTTCATTTGTAAGGAAATTGTCCAGCAATCACTGCTATATATGAGGATTGATATTCAGCGCTCTTTTCTTTCTTTCTAATGAAAATTTCTGTTTCTTAATACTTTTAATTTTTTGGAAGGCATATTTTGCTATTCAAATGTATCTTCAAATTTCAGCATCAGTTTACATTATTAAAACACTTCCCAGATATTTAAAATCCATAGCAATACAGTTATAAAAAATGAATAAACTGTTGGAAACATTTTTGTTTCACTGGAAACTTTTGCACACTTAATAAATATACTACTAATGATTTTATAACAAATATGCATTGAAAATGAGGAAGATAAATATTGTTAGTGGTCAAGAATTAAAACAAATGTTACTGACAGAATGGGGTATTTATATGTATAAATACATTGCTCATGGTTTTACTATAGAAATGCAGTGAAAATCAAGAAGACACTAATTGTCAGTGATCAGGAAATAATTTACTTGCTACTGGCTGAAAAGGGCTATGATATGAATAATGAACGCTCATAAATGCTTAAATCATAGAAAATTATCAATATAATAGTTCCAAATTTAAAGCATTTAACAAGTTAAAACTGTTGAGGGAGGTTATAGGTATAGAGACATGTAATTATTATTTGACAGATTTCATGATCATTTAAAGCTTATTAAATTTAGGATATCAGTTATACATGACTTTCATTCACATATCAATAAGAGTTTGATGGAAGATATGTATTAAAATTATATTGGGGAAAAGTGTAAATAGATTTGAGTATGAAGTTTTTCATACTCAAATCTAGGCCAAATAACTGCCCAGAATAAATGATTATAATCATACTGATTGAATGCAATATAGAGAGATCATTATTTGGCAAAAAAGAAAGAAAAGGAGTCAAAAAGAAAGAAGGAATAAAGAAAAAAACATTAAAAGTAAAGACTGGGAAAAAGGATAAATAAATTTATGAAAGGTTTAAATTACCTGGAGGTCAATGGCTTTGTGCAAATCAAGTGTTCAACGATACTTTTATCATGCAAGGACATGTCTGGCAGAGGTTCTTCTTCATCTGGAAATAGAATTGAAGTCATTTCAAATAAAATATACCTTTGAAAGCATTACATATCTTATTTGCAATTGAGATCATCCAATAGATAAGTTGCACTGTGAATGACACAAAAACAAAGCAATAAAGATAAATTTTCAGAAAGAGAATCATACTGACAAAAAAACAAAACAGGCAAAAACAAAAGTTTATTCCCTGATAGTTAAGCTATAAAATTTATTATTAATCATAAATAGGTATCAGAGGAAACTAAATTCACTCCCACCCACTTCAACCCAAGCCTTTCATTGCCAATAGATTTTGGTAAAAGAAGGAAAATGTGAGTTATTATTGTAGAATATAAAAATATGAAGAGAAAATCAAAGTTCTGTCCTAAAATGGAAGATGATTTTGATTTAGTTTATTGCTATCTGTAAATCATCCTTGGACAAAGACAAAGATCTTATTAGAAAAGTAAAGAAATGATCATAAGAAAAGATCAAAGAATGTAAATCATCTTGGTATCAAATCCAATATAGTTTAAGTGTTAAGAATCAAATGAGTACAATCAAATATTTTGAAAATTTATTTATCCTAATTTACTTGTAATATCTAGTATATATGATTGTGTAGACAGGGAATTCTCGGCTTCATCTATTTCCCAAAATCTGATCAAATGATTAGTCAGCAGAATTTTTTTTGAAGGAATTTTTAGTTGGATTTAGAACTTTTCAGCAACCCTTTATAAATTGCTATTTTAAATGAAGGAAATAAATCATTAAAAATTGAGCATAACATATGAGATAAGAGTAGAAATAAAGTCATTTTTTAAAAAGCTTAAAATCTGTAGGATATGTGAATATAATGCAGGATACTCACATTTTATGCATTAATCAGTATTATACACTTGTCATAGGCAACCAGACTTTTTTGGCTGTGTTTATTTTTGTGTTTGTCTTTTCTATTATACTGTATAATGATTATCTTTTTCAAAATTCATAATAAATTTCCTTATGTGCTTCCCTCACTTAAATGCCTGCAAAAGAGTAAGTTAGCAAGTTAATCATGCAAGCAACCCTCACTGAGCATTTTACTATCGTGACCTGAAGCCTGAAGAAAAACTGAGTAAATATATCATGTGAGGGTTTACAGGGGCACAACCTGAACTACAGCCATAGTAACAGTAGTGTGTCTTGAGCAAGATAGCCTGATGGTGTCCAATCCTCACTAAGCTGGTTTGAATTCAAATTTTTCCTCCTTCTAGACTGGTTGCTAAAGGTTTAGTCTATCCTGCTATTTGCCCATTGATGGGGGTGGGGTTAGAAAAGGTGGATTCATACCTTTCCCAAGAGTATTTTCACATAAATGAATGCAATGAATTTGACTAAAATTTGAACTTGGTTCTCCAATTTCCCATTCTGAACTGCTATCCATTACCCAACTGCTCATACACAGTGTGTGTGTGTGTGTGTGTGTGTGTGTGTGTATATATATATATATATATATATATATATATATATATATACACACACACACACTCCCTCTCTCTCTCTCTCTCTCTCTCTCGTTAACATTATAAATTTGGTTTCATATTTGTGTACCTTTACATTGTGTTTGATAAACAATGAAGTGAGATAAATTTTTTTATATTTATAAACTAGCTTATGCCACCAAAACTGATGGCAATATTCAAGTAATTTTATAATTTCTTTCTATTTAGGAAATAATAAAAATATATTGCTTTGTATTTCCTTCTTGAATATTAAAACTAAAATATTTTTTTCATTACTTGAATAATTATGATTTCTATATAATCAGCAGTGTCCACTACATTTGTCTATCTCTATTTTGTGTATTCTAATCATATACAAAAGTGTTACAGAAACACACAATATATAATAAAATCTTCAAATGTAAAAATTTAGTAAAAGGTCCGTTAGATAGAGGTATGGACTGATCCATTGCAGTAGTCAAAATACCATCTTGATTTTTCAGAAAACTTAATACTGAATTAACTGTGTCTTTTTGTAAAAAAACATTGACTGGGCACATGACAAAGCTGGAAAAAATACTTGAATGAGCAATGTGTAAAGCAGGACTGAATGGTCAGTATATTTCCAATTGAGATCAGTATACCTGTCTAGACTAAAGTACTCATGAACAGAATGGAGGAAATATGTTAAGAAGCTTCAAGATAAGGAAGAATCAGCATCTGTATGGATATGGTACTTGTACAGTTTTGTCACTCCTGTCATAATATCCAGTTTAGAACTTTTAAAACTCATTTTGAAAGAGTCAATTAACCTTTTTTTTTTTTTTTTTATCTTTAGGACATTGGTGAAAATCAAAAATGGGGCATTGCTTTCATTTCTTGTACAGGCTACACAAACAATAGTGGTAGAGTTCACACATCAGGCACCAAACTATTATTTATTGGTTTGTCTCTGATATATTTAAGTAGCTGTGTCAGTGGTGAAATATGTTTTTATATTGCTTAACAGAAGCCATACTTGTTTTTGTCAGGCAACAAAATGGCCACTAGTGTCTCTGAGTAAGGAATGGCTGATGTGTGTTCTCTTTGGAAACTTTGAGACATTATCTTCAGATGGGAACACTTAGAAACTGTTTAATAACGTTTGGTTAGGGGATGAACATGAGATGCCAAGTCATCCCTTTGTAGCTAAACATGGCAATGGGAGTGAAGCAGATAGTTTAAGTCCAATTGTAAGACAAGCAAGTTAGCTGTCTGAACCACTATGATGTGGTTAGCACAATATGGTCACATGGCTTGTGAACAAACCTTCTTGTGAGTTAAATTTGACTTTGATAGGAAGAAGTAAATTACATAAATGTGTGTGTGCATGCACACATGTACACATGTTCCTTCAGGATTCAGTACAAGCCTGCTTTGTGACTCAGTAATTGGTTTTAGGGTTGATTACATGATGCCAAGTTCAATCTTCATATTTGCTAAACATTTCACAGAAGGACATGGGAAACCAAGTCCATTCATCTTTCTGCTTTCTGATCATGCCTTAGCTGTGTTTCATTTTCCTTTTTTGTTAATTACACAAATTTGTCCTTTGGTTCTGTTCCCTTATTTCTCTGGTCCTTTTGTTTTTTTGATCTGCATTCCCAATAATGAATAAATTTTAAAAAAATACTTTGTGATAGTTGGGAGATAGAAATATTAGCATTACAACTAATGCTTATCCTGTTATATTCAGATGCTTTGTGTTATTTCTACTTCAGCCTTAATTTATTTGTCTCATGTTTAGTTTATAATCAAATGAGTAAATTTCAAGACTGGAGCAGAGACTACATCTGCTTGCACTTGATACTTCTACAATGTGATAGGATCAACAAAGCTTGGTGCTACTGCAAGAGTTACAAAAAGTTACAACAAAGCCATACTGCTGATTTGCATGAAATTAGTGACAATTATATTATTACTTCAAAACCATGCCAGAACTCAGCATCATTATTTGGTGCAGGCTTTGATGATGAGCATGTTTTAGACACACACATGCACTAGGACAAACAGTTTGGGGCCACCATAAGGATTTAATAATTAGTAAGTTTTATACTTTCTTTGATTTAATTAATTCCTACTAAGCTATGATGCCAAAACTATTTAACTCATTAGTGCATTTCGTCCAAATTTTTAGAGTGGGTTACCCTAAATATTACCATTAGCCAGAAAGGTAGGTTAGGTAAAAAGAGCAAAAAATTAAGGAAAATTGTTGCAATAATTGGTTAATTATCATTAGTGAATATATGATAAAACCCTTAATAAAGAGAAAGTGTCTTCGGCTTGAAGTGAGCTCGTAAATCAGTTTTGAAATAATGAGTATCTTCTTGAAAAATGAAAATAACTGGGTGGTGGTCAACTTGAAGTATCTGAGATGTGCTTCTATTGATAAATATTGAAAACATCAGGTGACAAATGAGGAAGTATGAAGGAGAATAGAAGCTACAAAGAAACTGATATTTACAATCAGAAAGTGACAGCTGAAATTTTTTTGATATATAATGAGAAAAGATTTAGCAAATTTAACACACAGAGGATACACCAAATGCAAAAAAAGTAGAGAAATATAGCATGTAACATACTTAACAAGTATGAGTAAATGGATGGAGGAACAAATATCATAAAGAGAAAGTATTGTTGAGAGGAAAAATATAGGAAGTTGTAGAGAACCATGATCACCTACATCCTGAAGAGACAAGGGATATGATTTTATATATATATATATATATATATATATAAAGATATTTTTTGAAGGTACAAAATTTTTTCACATCAATAAACGTATGAAGCTTGATATTACTAGATATATTAAAAACGGGCGAAGTAACCAGTTTCGCTCCCGCTCATCAGGCTTACAACGGGAGTTTTAATTTAAATTAAAAAACACAGAAAATGTACAATGAAAAGGAAATGTGGAGGAGGAGGAAAAAAAAATATGAGCAAAAGGAGCTAGAGGCAAATGACAGCGAGCCCCAACAAACACTCGCGTTGTTTGCACAAGAAAGGCTTGCGGGACCTGATGTAAAGTGACTCCAGCACCTTAAGGTGAAATAACGAATGTGACCCAGACAACACGGTGAACCGGTCAACACTAAAATTAGCTGCACAAAATCTGCTCTTTAATAGGTGCTCACATATGGCGGACCCGTAGGTGTTTGGGACGAGTCCATTCAACGGCAAAGTGTGGTTCCTGATTTTGGTAGGAACGTGCTGTTTAATTCTCATGTCCAGGCGTTGTGTCGTCCTTCCTATGTAGTCATCCCTGCAACTACAACCATATTTATAAATTATAGAATTAATTTGATGAGGAGTGAGGACATCTTTACACACTGGACGAACCATGGGCCGGGTTTGAAAAACTATCCGGACCTCAGCAGAGAAAACAGCGACGAACCCTTGATGAAATTTGTCTAACCATACTTTCACATTTGGTTCCAATCCAAGGCAATCTTAGATAAACCGGGCACTTTTTAACAAAAACAGAATTTGGCACTTCTGAACTCCTCAATTTTGTTACGGATGACTGAATGAACAGTGTTAGGTGGATAACCTAAACATCGTAGGGTATCCTTGACAAAATTGATCTCATCGTCCAAGAAGGACTCTGAACAGATTTTTTAGTGCCCTATGAAGGAAGGTTCTGAAAATGTTTATCTTACGTTTTGTGGGGCAAAAAGAAGTCCCAATGTGTATACAATCCCGTGAAAGTTGTTTTCCTGTAAATAGAAGAAAGAAAACTTGTTGGTGTTCGATGTACTAATACATCCAAGAAGGCCAATTGATAATTGGATTCCTTCTCAACGGTGAACCTTAGTGCTGGATGGATACCATTTAGAAAAGAAAGAAACTGATCAGCCTCAACATCATTGTTGAATAAACAAAAAGTATCATCAACAAACCGACAATATAGTTGAGGACAAAATACATTCTTCCGTATTCTTTCTTCGTGAAAGCCCACAAATATGTTGGCTAGAGCTGGACCCAAAGGAGAACCCATAACAACCCCATCAATCTGTTGAAACATGGTGTTGTTGAAACTAAATATATGTATATACAGAGAGAGAGAAAGAGAGAAACTATTTAGAAGAACTTTTTAATTTATTACTTTCTGTATTTGCATGTTATGGCAACAACCACTACATAAATAAGAAGATATTTTATTGGTTAAAATTATTTAAAAATGTCTAAATGTTTCAACAGAGAAATTGTAAAGCTGAATTTGAAGGAATGTTTTTGTACGGAAAAAAGTCAACAAAAATGTGTCTCTAATCAGAAATATATGCCAAACAATTCATCTAACTAAAAATTATTTCAGAACTGTGGAATGGGTGTGTTTGTATAAGTCAATTATATATATATATATATATATATATATATATATATATATATATATTGGTTGATAGGTAATTTTAATTTGTTTCAAAGCAGCTACCATAAAATCAATGTCTGGAAAGTGTAGCAGGATATACAAAAATAAAATTGGCATTCCTTCTGCCCCACCCCATACAAACACACGTGTATAATGTCTCACTGAGATTTTTGTTTCCTCTTTTTTTTTCTAATGCGAAATCATTGATTAAATTGGCGCAAAGTGAGATAGCAGCGTATTTGTTTGGCCATATTGGATCTATAAACTTAGCATATAGCCTGTATGTCACCAGAAGACAATTACTGATAACAGTAAATTCAACAGGAGAATGGAACAGGAAACATTTATTGATCAATATTCTGTCTGACTTTTCTATTGATTACTTCCTAATCTCCTCACTTTGTGTCTTGGTAATAAATAAATCTGCACAGCAAACCAACCAGCTTTTCTCCAGTGCAAGTGACTTGCATCATCTATCACTTGGGATAATAACAAGAAACATTTCCCTCTCTTCAATAACATAAAATAACAAGAAGGAGAAGTGTGTTAGTCTTAAAAGTTCCATTTGATAAAAATACTTGAGCAGGTAGTATGGTCTTCTTTGGACAATATTATAAGCAAGGTTTTAAGAATGCATATTATAGTATCATGGTCTGTGATATCATGGGTAGGATTTAAATAAATATGCCAAAAGTTATTCATTTTAATGACTACAAATTTATTAGAAATAAATTCTGGTTGTTAGTACAGACTTCATTTCTAGAGAACAGATTAATGATTGAATGTTGAAATTTACAAAGTTTACCTAAAATTTGTTCCAGCATGTAATCTATGTGTTTTGCATTGAAAATGAAGAAAAAAATGATTGTCAGGTATCAGGAACACAAGCAAGTATTACTGACAGAATAGGGCTATATCTGTCTATATTTCTGAGATGAGGTATTATTTACATTATTCGGACTATTGTCCTCATCTTTGTTGCCATATTTATTACAATGTTTTGGCCGTTGTACGCTCCAGCCTTCTTCAGGTGGTTGGAATGCCAAAATGAACCCTTTATTTCGCTCACTGGGGTAGACTGTGCTAGTTCCACGTGCCATGTTTAATGGATATCAGTTATCTCCTGTTAATTTTTCCCTCTGAAAGTTCTCCACTGCCTTAACCGGGTATTGAACTCACACTCTTTGGGTCCTGTCACTGGATCTAACCAATGCCTTTATCCACTGTGTCATGTGTCCTCAAACGTAATAAATATGGCGACAAAGATGAGGACAATAGTCCGAATAATGTAGAATAGGGCTATGATACATATAATGTAAATATTAGGTTGGAAAGAAAGTCCTATCACATTTGAAGATGGAAAAGAAACAAATGCTTCTTTAGTTTTAATTGATATATTTAATCAAGATAATATTTTCTCTCATTATCGATAATGTAATCCAATCTATTTGGCAAAATTCTGATTCCTTATGCATAAAATTCTTGAGGTTTCAATGCAAAGAAACACTAGAGCAAAGTCAGTAGAGTAAGGAGGATAAGGTAAAACTTCAATATTTAGTGCAACAATCTTTTGTTGAGTTACTTGGGCAACATATGGTCTTGTGTAAGAGCAATATGCCTTTATGATTAATCAATGAGGGGCACTTTTTCTGCAAATATCTGTGCAATTTTTCCATCAATTTTTCACTGCATTAACTGCTTCATTTTGGTGTAGCACTTCTTCATAAACAATGTCTTCATATCCAACCAAATCAGAGCATAACTTATTCAGTAGGTATTAACCATTGTCCTTTTCATTGGATATGGTTTTAGAGAACCAACTTTCTATTACTGGTGATAATTCTACTCAGTAAAGTTTTGGTAACAAGTCTACATTTCAATAGCAAGAAGAGGACGACTTGTTGATTAAATTGAGAAATAGTCAGATGAGGGACTTATTGACCAAGTTTTTAGATACTTTCCTAAGTTCATGGAGATGTTTCATGTCAAAATATTTCCTTATATAATATAAATAAAATAGTAATTATAGAAATGCATGAAAATCAGAAGGAAAATTAGTGTCAGTTGGCAAGTGTGACTGACAGAACAGTATAATAATCTGAAAATGTACTTGTATGAGTGTACAAATCATTATGAATTTCTAAATCTTCCAACTTGTCTTAACTTAAAAGATCATTAAAAGATTAAAAAAAATATAATTTACACAACTGAATGCAAATAAATAAAAATGTGATGAATGAAATAGTTGAAAAGATCATATATTTTGATAAGAGATCAGTGTTGTAACAAAAAGAAAAATCATTTGCATAGAAGATTTGATAAGTTATATTAGTTTAACCAGCAAATGAAGTCAAAATACTGAACAAGAAAGAACACTGGAGAATTAGATGTCTGAAAGAATCATCAGCAGCAACAACTATATCAAAAGAGAAAACTTCAGTGAGTGCAGTTAAGCAGCAACAGCAATCATTAGCAGGCAAGTTAGATTTAAGGCTCCAAGTTTTCTGCAGGAAAATAGCTTAGGGAATTGAAGTGTTGGTTTGTGAATTTGGTGATATAGTAAATGTGACTTCAATCTCTAGGCCAGGCAGTGTGTACTTGAACTCAGTGGAAATGGAGTGAGCAATAACTGAGTAGTATTAAAAATAAGAACCAAATGACATAACCCTAGACAAACATGGGAAGTGGTAACAAGAACAGTCTATACCTGTAGATTTAATAAGGGGCTCAGTTTGGAATTACTCAGATTGATATATACCTTATGAAGGCTGGAGGGAACAACGGCCAAAACTTTGCCATAACAACAACAAAGATGAGGACAATTGTCCACGTGCAAATTCCCAGAAATTCAGATAGAACATTGATAAATACTGTCCCCTACAAATAGGATATGTGAAGGATAAGAAAATAAAGTTACTAAAATAATTCTTTAAAATTTTACTTTTACATATTTTTACTTGCAGGCTATAGACAATTGAATTGTAGAAAGGCCAGAATTGATTTAGCAAAATCAACTTTATTTGTAAATATGGAAGAATTAAAAGAATTCTTATGAAGTTTCTATAAATTATGACATCATTAAGCAGGACTAAAAGAGAACAAAATAATTTCCAACACTTTAATTTACAATAGAAAAAGTATTGCTTTAGAATATGATGTTTTTCTCTCAAAATATGGTTAGTATATAAGGGAGAGAAAGCAAACAAGAGAAAATTCCTTGGAACAGAATTAAAGAAAACAGTTAAGATTGCACAGTAACAGAAGTTGAATACTGAAAAGTAATGAACCAATTTAATTGGTCTGGCATTAGTTAAACCAAAGCAACAAATGTTTTCCTAAATGCAAAATACAGTGAGGTGAAACAAGTATTTAGACAGTAAAAAAAAGAAAAAGATTTAGAATCATATATTGAAAGAAAAGCATTGTTTAAGCTCACAATATATTCATAAAACAATTATAAATGCAAATAAACAGCAAAAATAAATTATTTGACAGGTATATATATTTTATATACAAATTATTAAAACAGGTAGTGAAAAAAGTATTTGGACAGTTCCAAAATTATGTTTAAAATTAATGTTTTGAGTATATTTCATGCTTGAATATGTTAGAATTTTATGGAATAGTCTAGAATGTGCATTACTTAAAGGTGTTAGCTATCTTGATGGTCAGTTCATCCCAAGACGTCGCACTAACCTTATTGCAGGATGCCAAAGCAAAGAGAGCTGTTGAAAGATCTTAAAGATCGAATTATTTCTGCACATAAAGAAAAAAAAAGCTATCGTAAGATTTATAAAGATCTATGTATACCTGTGAGTACAGTTGGGTACATAATTAAGAAATGGAAAGCCTTTGGTACTCATGAAAATATGCCAAGAACAGGTGCACCGCGCAAAATATAACAAAAATGTTCACGGAAAATAGCATGGCAAGTAAAAAATGACCCTTTTGTGACTCGGAGAGAACTTCAAAAAGATCTCAGCAATGTAGGAACTCACGTATGCAAGAGGACCATAAGTTCTGAACTTCACTGACAACAATTAAAATCTTGCTCTCTTCGCAAAACCCCATTGCTAAAAAAACGTCATTTAAAATCCAGACTTGAATTTGCCAAAACTAATTTACAAATGCATGATGACTATTATAAGCAAATTTTATGGTCTGATGAAAGCAAGATTGAACTTTATGGCCTCAACGATGCTACCCATGTTTGGAGAAAGGATGGAACAGCCTTCAATGAAAAGAACACCATCCCCACTGTGAAGCACCGAGGCGGTAGCATCATGGTTTGGAGATGCTTTGCCTATAATGGTACGGGACAACTGAAAATTATTGAGCGCACAATGAATGCAGCCAAATATATTCAGATTTTAGAAGATTGCTTGCAGTCATCAGTTGAGAAATTAGAACTTGGACCAGATTAGGATTTTCAACAGGACAATGATGCGAAACATACAGTCAAAGCAACACGTGCATGGCTTCAAAACAATAACATCAACATGTTGACATGGCGCAGCCAATCGCCGGACATGAATCCAATAGAGAATCTTTGGAGAACACTGAAGAATCAGATTCGTGAAAGGCGACCAAAGAACCTCAGTGAATTGAAAGTTTTTGCAAAAGAAGAGTGGGCTAAAATTCCCACCAAATCATGCCAGGTGCTTGTAGAGAGCTACAGGAACAGACTGAGAGTTGTGGTTGCAAATGAAGAAGGACCAACTAAATATTAAACACATTTAAAGTGTAATTTATATTCTATCCAAATACTTTTTTCACTACCTGTTTTAATAATTTGTATATAAAATATATATACATGTCAAATAATTTATTTTTGCTGTTTTTGTGAGCTTTAGACAATGCTTTTCTTTCAATATGATTCTAAATCCATTTTTTTTACTGTCCAAATACTTGTTTCACCTAACTGTATAAAAAAGCAATTTAAATTATTAAAAACAAACAAATAAGAGTACATATATTACAACAATTTTATGACCTGCCTAAATATTTGCTCATTTAAGAGAACTGATTTAGAGCATTTTGAATAAGTTTTAAGATAAAAGTTAAAGTTTCCAAGGAAAAATAATAAAATTTAAAACATTAATACTTAGTTTTAACCACCCCCAATAAGATCCAACATATGTAATTCTCCCCCTTTAATCCTATTTACAATCAACTTGAAGAAACCTGAAATTCACTACATTGAGTGAAGTGAGAGGCTTAATTTCATTGGGTTGAGAAAAAGAAACCTGATTCACTAGCAAATCAAATTAGTTTAAATTTAAAAAAAGTAAATGAAATGATCAAAATCAGTGAAATCAAAACCATAAAAAAAATACTGATTATAACCCCCACCAAAAAAACACATCAGTTATGTAACTTTTTACTTCAGCGCTTTCAAAATCTCTTTTGAACATTTTAATCAAAAATGTTCACTTACTGAAAAATGGTGAGATGATAAATAAATGCAATAAAGTAAGAATGAAATTATCATAATTGAATGTATTTAAAGAAACAAGTTGAGAAATAAATCTATTTTTCGAATGAAAATCACATAAATTAGACACTTATCCTCTTCAATAAAAATATTTCAAACAATTTACAGGTTGACAATATATGGAAGCTAAAAGGCTGAAAATAAAATAAAAAGAATTAGAAAACACAAAATATTCAGACAAATAATCCCAAAGATTGATTATCATTCAATCACATATTCAACAAGTGTTACCTTTCAAGACATTATTTAATTCTTGTACAATAGGTAATATCTAGCTTTCAAAAGTGGCATCTTTAATTCTTTTTAATATGCAAAATTAAATTCATTTTTAACAGCAAATAAAATTCCTGATTTTCATAAACAAAAGCAAAGCAAAACTAAATTTCTAATTAAGGTTTAATAAAACCATGCAAGTATAGAGGTTCCTATTTGGATTCAACAAAAAAACAAAATGAATCGATGCTAATTTTATACTCAGTAGGGAGCTGGTGCCTAGCAAGTAGGACGTGGTAGTATAATATCAAGATAATGGAGTGTAATCTACACAAAGATAAGAAAGATTCAAATACTTTTTTCTCCCTCAAGTAATAAGAGTGATTTTAAAGTGCCACATATAGAAATGAACACATGCGCACAACCAACACACACTAATATTTATTTATCATGTAATTAGAATCTAGTCAATGATACATTAAAAAAAAAAGGTAGATATTTCTATTTATTCCAACATAGATCACAAGGTTTTAATCTATGTTATCCCTGTAATTTTTGGTGCTATTTAGTGTATGTACATCAGATCCAGGCATGAGAACATTTTCTATAGTGAATACTTTTAAGATGCAACAGTTATCAAGTAACTTATATAAAGTAGGTCTCAAAAAAATTGAACAATAATTTTATCATTGATAACCAGATTATCTAAAGAGTAAATTGCTCAAAAAACTGATGTCACAGATTTAGGGAGGTAAATAATTCAAATGAAACAAAGATTAAAGTTAATTGGCTAGAAAGGAATCAATATTTACACTATTTATATTTTGACTATTGTCCTCATCTTTGTTGTTGTTATCACATTTTGGTTGTTGTGCTCTCCAGGCTTCATCAGGTGTATATCAATCTGGGTAACCTACAGGCAATTCTAGAAACTGGTAAGCAATAAGAACTTGATAATATCATAATAAGCAGTGGAACAAGAACAGTCCATCTTGTAGATTAAATAAAGGTTTCAGTTCAAGATTTCATTTTTCATCATTTGTAAAAATGCGGTGTAAAAAAAAAACTGAATAGTTCACATTGCTGGTTAAAAAAGTGCTGCAGATGGTGGAACACTGTGGTTCACAAGTGAAAGCTCATAATGTACACAAATTACCTCTTTACTATTTTTCCCCCAATTCGCTTTAGATGTCTGTGGACAGTTGAACATAACACATTAAGTTTTTGCACTAAATCTCTGGTGCTTTGTCGTGGATCCAGTAGTCTCTTTCAAATGTTTCAGAGTGGGTTGTCTTCTAGAGCAAGGCTTGTTGAATATGTCACAACTGCTATTTTTAAACCATTTAAACTACAGCTGACATGTATGAGCCTTCATTGTGTCGGTATATATTGCACAAATATTTTAAATGCTTCTGTAGCAGTACTACTCTTTTAGAATTCATAGTGAAAAATGGCAAATATACTGCTTTTTAAAGTTATAATTCTAGGTTTGGTTTGTTTTACGGCATATCAACCTCAATGGGTCATTTAATGCTGACACCCCCCCCCCCCCAATAATATTTTTGTTTTGTTAAAGATCTATTTTTGTCAATATTTTTCCTCAAAAATATATAGCTGGTAATAGTATTTTCCAAAAATGTATAGCTGGTAATATTTTTCCTTCAAAAATTTATTTCTGGTAATAATTTTTTATTTATTCCTTTACAGTTCCATTGAAGTATCTTATGTGTGTTTGTGATCATTGTTTTTCTGTTTGGTTCATTGGATTGCTCTGTATTTTAAGGTTTGTTTAGGTTTTTCCTTAAGTGTCATACTCTGTGGTATTGTTCTAGAAATCCATGCTTTCTGATTTTCCTGTTTCTTTTATTCTTAGTTTGTCTTTGGGGTCTTTGGTTTTGATTTTAGGTTCTTGTGTTTTCCTATTAGTCTTTATATTTTGATTTTGGGTTTTTGCTTTCATGTTCCGTTTCCATTTTTTCAAGTATTGTGGATCCATTTTCAGTGTTGTTTGCTTTTTGTCTAGGGAGTGATTTGGATCTTGTGATTTTTTGAAGATGGGGATATGCAGTTTCATTAGTGTTTGGTTCAGAATTTTCTTTGGGTGATTTTTTGGTTTCTTTAGTTTTGACTTCACTTGTCTTAGGTTGTTCATTTCTACTCTTTTCTTGGATATTGAAATCTGTTCTGAGTCCAAATACGAGGGATTTTAGTTCTTCAAGTATAGTTTTTAATTTTCTTATTAAGTTTGGAGTTTCTGAAGGATTACTTGATAGGTTTTCATTGTGTATCTTATTTGTTTTTTAGGTTATTATTGCGTATGTGTCTTTTTTATTTGTCACCTCTTTTTGGGCTTCTTGGAAGGTTATGTTTTTTCCAATATTTGACTTCTATTATTTCTTTTTCTTGCTTGTATATTTTGCAGTTTTTGGAGTAAGAGGGCTGATTTTCTGAGCAGTTTGGACATTTGATTTTATTCGGGCAATTCCTTTCCTCATGATCGGGATCTTTTAAACTGCAATTTCCACATGTTTGGTTGCTTCAACATTGGTCTTTGTGATGTCCAAACTTTTGGCATCTGTAACATTGAAGTGGGTTCGGTATATATTGTTCTATTTCAATTGTTGTTGGTATCTGAGGAGAGTTGAAGGTTAATATGTATGTATTTTTTCATATTGCTTCTTCGTTTTTTTTTTATTGTAATTCTTTTTACATCTGTGACCCCTTGATGTTTCAGTTCTTTTTTGATTTCATCAATAGTACATAATGAGAGCTCTCGGTTTCTTAGGACTCCTTTGGAGCAGTTTAAGGTTTGGTGGGGGTAGGATCTGGTGTCTGTTTCATGAAATTTCTGTAACTGTGGTAGAGTTTTAGCTCGTTTTTGTTTTGTACTTCTATTAGTATTGTACCATTTTTTAATTTTTTAACATTTTTTGAAGTTATTTTGCTTGATATGATTTTTTGAATTAGGAATGGTGATAATTCAGTCAATGGTTTGTTATTTGTGGCTTCCAGTACAATAAAGTGTGGCAAGGTTTTGACATCAGTTTCATTATCAGAATCTGTTTCGATTTCTATGTGAAGTCTCTTGGTGTTTTTCTTACTCATAATAAATTTATTTTTAATTCGTCAGCCGTGCTCCCCATCTACCTTGGAGCCCCTTATAGGGGAGATGATGAGGAGGAAAATCCCATTCGCCTTATTTGTCCAGGGTTACATGGCTGATATACTCAAGCGTGGTGGGGGATGAGCATTCGTGATACTAGGTCTTATCCACCCAAGTATGGACTATCTCTTAGATTTTATCAGTTCTGTCAGTCTCCTTAATCCCAGCTTGATTGGCCCTACAGCCACCGCTTACTAAATCAGTTTATTGTCAAATATGGAGAGTGTGAGTGTATTTTTTGTTCTGTTTGTCTGATTTAGTGCTTGACATGACCAACCAATTGATTGGATTGGGCCACTCCAACCTCCCATCTAGCTCAGATAAGGGCTGGAAGTGGTGTGTTGCTAAATCATGTCCTCTTTATACTTAGGTCATGATTTGCTCAACCACCAGGATCCTGTCTCCAAGCATTATGGGTCACCACCCACAGTCAAAAGGTGGCCCCATTGAGGGACTTTTATCCTCTGCAGGGGGAAGTCGGCGTTTCTGAAGCCCCACCAACAGGGCAGGTTATAATTCTAAATGACACAACAAGAAAAGATGATAACTTTCAACCTTGGTTGACTCATCTTGTATATAAAGTACAGTGTATGTGTGTTGGTGCATGTGTATGTCCAAGCAACTCCTCTGCTCACACTGGTCCAATTTTAATGATTCATAGATCACATGAAAGCCCTAGAAAAATTAATACAGGGAACAATTTCCATTGAGCTCAGATTCAGGGTTGCCAGATTATGCAAGGTTAAAAATATATATCAATATATTATACTATTTTGTATCCCAAATCACAGTGCACATTTTATTATAAACTAGCCTAAAAGCTGCCCTATCTGGTGGCATTTAATTTAGCTCCTATGGAGGGCTCTTGGTTTGGTCATCATCATAATAGCTAGGGAGGAGTAAGTGTGATAGGCATCAATAAAATACAGAAGAACTCAAAATTGATCGCTGCATTTAAGTAGTGAATTAATGTTCAAGCTTACCTCTTAAAAAGTTCAATGATAATTCTTCTGCTGTCACTTAATTTAAAGATGATTTGATGTATGTAGATCCTTATTTTCCATATAAAAATTTACTTTTTATTTCATGGGTGAGAGAACAGGGGAAAATTTATATGATAAGTGTAAAGATGGGAAAATAAAAATTAGAATTAATTATACATTCAACATTTGAAGAGTTAGAGAAACATAACTAATTAAGTAAAACCTATATTATGGAATCTATATGAATAAATGCGAAATTGTAGCAGAATTATCCAAGGAATTCTGTGGTTAAAAAGCCTCAACGCTACTTTATAGTAATTTGGTATTTACTCAAAAGTTTTCAAAGATACCAAATTAATGAAATAGCAGCTAGCCTTTCTAAATAGAATGTTATATTCACATTTTTGCAATTGTACTCTCCAGCCTTCTTCAAGAGTCTGCTGTTGTAATTAGTAACCTTCTTGGATTTTTGACCCAGATCCTTTCTTCAATCCTTAGAGGTAGATTGTTATCATTCCTTTTTCCATGTTTAGGGGATATTTCAGATCAGCTAACACTCACCAGTTTTAGTAATCTTTATGTCACTTGTCTATTTCTTCCAATGAACCAGAGTAACTATTCAGCACTACCAAGCAAATAGATATGTTTTAACCAGCACTTTAATTCAGCAGGCAATATCTTTCTTGGACATTCCAGTGCTGTATTTTTGGGGATCTTAAATGTAATGTCTGTATTCAGGTAATGGAATTTTATTAATAATTTCTCCCAGATAGTCTATCTCTATGCTAAGTTTATTGAATGGGGGTGTCAATGCCTAATTCCTTGCCTTAAAATCATATCTTTCTCCATTAAACAGGAACTTATAAGCATCCTTTTCCCTCCATATACAAATTGAGTATAACAGCCAAGATCCACCATTGTACCATTGTCGTATAAAAGGCATGTGATATTAAAAGAGCCCTATATGAGGTTGGAAAACACTATTCAAGCAAAGAAGATATCTTGGGAGAAATAAAAAATTCTGCAAGTAGAAAACAGTAGAAAAGTGAACAAACTCAATACCTGAAAGGCTGATGAAAGATGTAGAATATTAGCACGTAAAAATAATATATATAAGAAAAAATTGTGCTCTCCAGTAGGATTTGAACCTGCGTACCCGAGGGTTCTCTTTGTTTACATTTGGATGCAAAACAGCGCAGAGATGAAAATTTTGGGAAATTATGACAAGAGAAGTTTTGCTTAAAGGCACAAATTTGACCTTGCTTGACTGAGTGTTCTTCATATCTCAGCTTGTTAGAGTGTGCCAGGTCTAATGGCAGCTCCCTCTACTCTGAGGAACACAGGTTCAAAATCCTGCCAGAAAAAGCACATATTTTTCTTTAATAAGATTTCTCAAACATTCAGGCTGGTAGACAAAAATAAATAAATAAATAAATATACTGTTTAATAAACTAATGGAGTGTCTACTCAAATATGAGTATCCACTAAATATAACATTTAAAGTGATATATATATATATATATATATATATATATATATATATATATATATATGTGCGTGCGCGCGCGTGTGTGTGTGTGTGTGTGTGTGTGTATAAGATTATGCTAATACAAAATTTGCATAATAAAATCTAACAGTGTATATCTTTGTTGCCTTATGAGACTAAAGAGTGTCAACAAAGAAGAGTTGTTCTTTTTAATAAACAAAATACATTGGTTATGGAGTAAATGGAAATATATAGAAGGGCATTAAGGCAAGAGTACTGATAGAACAATTTTAGCAGTAGCATTTGGAAGTGTTGGAAATATTTTTTTGCTTCAATGAATGACTAAAATGCATGAGCCAGTTCTTAACTTTTTTTTTATAGTAATGTTCACCCCGTACAAGGCCCAGTAGCCACCTGAGGTAGAGGGTTATGTTAAAGAGTAATTTATATGGATAAGAGGGGAAGATAATGGTTAACTCTAGACTTGAACAGGTTAAGATTGTAGTGATTGGAGAAACATTCTCTTGTGAGTCTGTTCCACAGGCAGTAGTTTGCAGGAAGAAGCTGTTTGAGTGGAACTTACTTCTCGCTGATGGAATATGGAGGGAATGTGGGTGGTCTGCTACTATGTAAGTGACATGGAGGGTCCAAGCCATGAATGTTGGACCTGGTGGAACTAAAGAATATAGTTTGTCTGAGGACTTTCCATGGAAGTAGCAATAAAGCAGTGAGAGACTCACCACATCCCGCCTGTGAGAGAGAAGTTAGAGAGTGGAAAATAATTCTTCTCCAACAAGGACTCAGAGACATTTTTGAGCTCTACCAAGACTGGAAAGTGATGACTGAGCAGCTCCTGCCCAAATATGGCAATAGTACTCCATGGGCCTGATCTAGCTCTTATAAAGGTAGAGGATAGCATGAGGAATCAGGTATTTACTGGAGTGGTACAGGGAGCTGATCATTTTACCTGCATCTTTAGCAATGGATTGCATATAAGAGTTTCACTTGGGGTCAGGTGTGAGTTTCAGGCCCAATATTCTCCCAAGGCATGGAGCCTCCTCAAGGTGACATCCATTCATTGTGACTGGCAGTAGTTTGGGGTCTGCTCAGTGGTGATGGAATATAACCAGTTTGGTTTTTGAGGCATTTAATGTAACCAGTCAGTTTTTTCCCCACTGGGAAGTTAGTGTTAGATCAGAAATGGTCAGCTGCCAATTTCTGATTGTCAACAGTTTTAGAGGTGCACTCGTATATCATCATCTCATTGGCATAGATGTTTACAAATGTTCGAAGTATATTCTTAGGCAAATCATTTATGTAAATCACAAAGAGAATTGGTCTGAGAAGTGAACCTTCTTGTTGATTAAAGCCTCAAAAAGCTTGATGATACTGAGGAGATTAATGGGTCTATTTTGGGAGGTGGCAGGAGCACTTGCCTGCATTCTTGAAGACCGAGCATATGCTTGCCTCCTTCTACAGGCTTGGGAAAGATTTCTCTTTTAAGCAGTGGTTAAGGATTGGGGATAATTCTAGGTCAATATTCTTAAGGATGACCACTGGAATTTTGTCTTAGCCAGTGGCTTCTTTGAGGTCAAGTCTTTTCATATGTATAAAGATTTGTCTTACTGAAATGAGTATATTACTGAAATTGTGCTCAGTGAGATGTGGGATGGCCTTTGTCATCTAACATTGAGTTTGAGGCTAAGATTGAGGTGAAGGGTTTTGCCTTGTTTGTAGAGGAGAATATGACCTCAAGGCTATTTATAATAGTGAGCACAGATGCTTTGCCTCTGTTCATAATTTGGATGGTGATTTTCCAGAATTTGTGAGATCCAATTTGTTTCTTTTCAACTTTGACCTGAACAGCTTGCATGTAGCTGCACTTGGTGTTTTCCAGAACTCTCTTATAGTGATTGCAGGTGATTCTGAAAGAAGTAAGGGCCAGACTACACTACTCCTTGCAATAGATATTAAAATAGTGGTTCTAGTGAGCTATGGCTGCAGTGCATTCAGGAGTAAACCAGGGCTGACTGTTTGGTTTTTGCTGGATTTTTTTTGGTGTGTGTGTGTGGGGGGGGGGGGTAGAAAGCACTTTATTCCAAAAAGGATTCATTTGGCGATTAGGGCAGCAGTTTTGGGGGTAGCATGTGAAGAAGGTCGGGAGAGGAGCTTCTGTAATATAGAACTGAAAGCTGTCCCAGTCTGCCTTCATATAGCAAAAGACCGTTCTATGGAACAGTAAATCAGGGGATGTCATTGGTTTGGAAGCAATCTGGACACTGACTAAGGAATGGTCTGATGGGCCTATGAGGGATAAAACTTTTGCTGGGCATTTGACAGGGCAGGATGTTGAAGGGAAAATTGGGGTAATTCAACAGAAATAAAAGCAGATAACTTTCTAATTGGAGTTATTAAATGTAAGAAACAACAGGTTAAGTAATTCTATGAAAATTAAATGAAACAAAAATAAAATTAATTCAAGAAAAGTAGTGCCTCTAATAAAAAAACAAGAGCCTTATATTTGAGGACAAAGAAGGGAAAATTATGGAAAAAGAACAATAAAAATCCTTTGTTGCTCAATTGAGGCTAAGAGAAATTTTTGTGTGAATAAAGAAATATTTCTTTGCATTTAATGAAACATGTATAAAAACTGTATAAATCATGTATTTTGTCATTGAAATTAAGATATTTAGAACAAACATACAAAATGAAGAGTGAAAAAATCAACCCCATTTCAGGTATAATTGTCCACTTAAAGTAAGTTTAAAAAATTTGATAAAAATTTATGCTGAGTCAATTTCTTAAGGAAAGAAAATGAAAAATGGTCAGTTAAGAGAAAGAATAATATTGGCTTGAATTCAACAGAATTTCAAGAACCAAAAACATTAAAACAGACAAATTTTGTCTATTTTAGGAAACTGTACAATACAAAAAGAAGAAACAAAACAAAAGTTAAAAGAAAGCAGAGAAATTTTCTTTTCAAAAGTAGAAAATTAGAAAAGGTGATGAAAATCAGAAACTGTGTTTTTGGTTAGCATCTTTTTGTAAGTTACTTTTTCAACCTGTGTATGAATTTTAGCTGTTTGTATGAATTTGTAAAGACCTTGTGAGTAAGGATTTAAAAAAGTCAGGTTATATGTAATAAGAAAATTGTAAAATTTTGTTAAATAAAAGTGCAAATATAATTGATATTTTCAACAGAGAAAACCTCATAAGAACTCAACTGAGTAAATGCAACATTTTGCATAGGTTTAAAATCAAACTTGTATAACAGATATTAATATTTACTCTGTCATTAATATCTCAAAAGATGATAATGTATGCTAAAGAAACTATAAATGCTAAGTGAATAACAGTATTCTTTTATCATAACTCTTACAAAATGAAGATAGAAAAAGAGAATATATTAATGAGTTTTTTCTCTCATATAGCCATTTGCTGTAAAAATATATCAAAATTCAATTGAACAAATTTGGATTTGGCAGAATGGTTGACAATCTGTAAAAATAAAAGAAACCTTACTAAACACATGTGAACATTGAGAGAAAGCTGCATTTACCATTATAGAATCTATATCTGCAATTACATTAGCTCATGAACAGTTAATTTTAGGCAAAATTCCCAAACTTAATATTTACCTAACAATGTGTTACATTTTTCTAATAGTCAAAGTAATGAACTTAACTTTGAAAATATGTTATGGCACGGGTCTTGAACAGACAAGATTAGGAGGGCAAAATGTTAAAATATTTCACATGTAAGAATTAATGCTTTGATTTGTAGCTGCAGTACTTATGTATTTTCCATTGGAGACAAATTTTAGTGTTTAAACCCTGGTAAATACTGGAGATTTTGAATGATGTTTTTCAAGATAAGTAGATTCACTTCGTTTGGTAGATTATTCAACTGATAATCTAAATAAATGTCAACAACTAATGATTAGGTTTAAAAAAAAAACAAAACAATGAAGAATTTATTTTCCATCTAAATTTTGATTGATTGTATTGTTCAATGATACACATTTTTATTTTAGTTTCATTTTTTAAAACAGAAGTGATTAGTATGAAAAACATTACAGTCAGTGCTTGGGCTCATCAAATCTTGAAGCAGGGCCAATAACTTGAAAAATAATGAGTTTTACTTCAAAAGTAGTTCTTCAATTTTGGAAATGCTGTTTTCAGAATCAGTCTTACAAAAATTCCAGATAATGGCAGTGTACTGAGCTAAAAACCACTAGAAGTTGGTTTTGAAGCACTTACAATCACAAATTAATGAGAAGGAAGATTGATCTTTAGTTCAAATTCTACAATTAGCTCATAACTTAGATTTTTCTTTTACTTATTCTACCAATTTTTCCAATGCAAAGCCAGTTCAAACTGACATAAAATTATAATATTCATCAAAATCTTATAAAAACTTGTCTTGAGATATGTTTCAAGTTTTTACCTAGCAATAATAAAATCTTTACAGATAATTATACAAAACATTCAAAATGTTCAAGAAATAAATAAAGCACATAATTTAGCTGTGATGTAACATCTTTAGTCAATACATAATTATCATCTTTATTTTGACTAAGTTTCCTTCCTTACTAAAAATAAGAAAGATTGTTCTTTAGTCAACTTTTAATACATTTGCAGTTGAGGCAGTGACAGTTAATTTATGAGCTGATAAATATAAGCCTATCAAGCAGAAAGATAAAAAGTATCATTGACATCAATATCTTTGGTTAAAAGAATAGAAAGGCATGCCATAACATTTAAACTAGATGAGAAATTTAATATCCAATATAAAATACATAACTTGTTTTTAGGAAGAAATATATAAGAATAGAATAATGGTATTGAAGAATCTATTCAAATAAGAGAGATTAATTAAATTCTTCAGATTAAATGGATTTTTATTCTCCATATCTTCACTACCCAATACCAAACAAGTCTTTGTAATATTACTTAAAAAAATAAATAAATGTACTTTAAAAATTCTAATTCTAAACTTACAAGCAGAACCATCTGATAGAGTCAAGGTTTTTATAAACACAAAGATAAATATAACAAATGTACTTCTTTTCATGTCATTTCTGTTGCTTTTTTTTATTCCAATTCTAAGGTCACTTCTCTGGTATGACCATTAAGCAGCAAAATTAAGATAATAAATTTAATAATAAACTATGATAAATATAATAATAAATTGAAATTTAAAACTCTTATCCTTTATATTTGCAAGCCTGTCTTATGATAGCACATTACCAATTAAGCCCCAAAGACTTCATTAGCAAACATTCTTCTAAGCTATATCATTATATTATTTTCTTCTTTGATCTCCCCAATGCAACTACAATGTTATTGTTTTATTTACACATATAGTATTAGACATAATATTTTCAAATAATATCAATTATTATTAATTTTTAACAAGTATTTCTTTTATTTGAGAGTTTCAATAAAAAGTAATAGAAATAAGAGGAAAGTACTAATACATTATTATTAATGCTTTATCTCAGAAATTTGAAAACACAATGTACTTTTGAAAAATTATTATTATAGTAAAAGCTGTTCTATCCTGTAAGTGAAGCTTCTTAAATGAACTATATTGTTTAGAGGCTTAGGAATTTATACCTTGATAAGTAAAAAAAAAAAAAAAGTACAAAAAAGACAAATGAGGGAGGAAAACAAGAAAAAACATATAGAGAATATAAGAGGCAGAAAATATTGCAGATGAAAAATCTTGGCTATGGCTACTCAGAGAAGACTTGAAGAGAGAAATTCCACATCATAGTAGCTAAGAAAAGGTACATCAGTACAAACTATGTTAAAGCAAAGTTTGTGAAAGTGATAAAATGGTAAACCACCTAGGTTAAGCTTTGAAAACATCTTTTTTGTTTACAATCATGGTAATGTAACATGGGACAGAATTTGCCATTTCTATTATATTTTGAGTTTCATTTCATGTAAACTAAATGGAAAAAAATGGAAACATTTAAAAAGATTAATGCTTTTTTCCATGATAAAAAAAAAAGTTTTCTGTTATTCTTTAATAAATTGATTATAAGTGACATTAAAATGGAAATTACTACAAGAATCAAGTTAATCTGTTTCTTTAAAGATTTCCTGAATGAAAAAACAAAACACATAATGTAATGATAATTATTTTTCACTGTAGAGATAAATATAAAATAAGTAGAGAAGAAAAGGGTAAGTTTAAAAATCTTATTGAAACCAAGAACAAAAGTTTAAATTGATATACTAAATTATTTTGACATCACAACTGAAGGAGTAAACAGTATTCTTATGGTTTGATGACCAGTTATTGTTTTGAAAACAAAGCTTCTATACCAGGTGACAAATTCTGCAAATTATTTCAACATTCTGATTTCAATATGCTTGGAAAAAAAATTGAACCAAATTTCTTTAAAAGGAAAAAAAGGTTGTTCAAATGGTTTATTTTTTTTTATAGCAATAAAATTATAGTGTAATATAGCCAGAACATATTTTAATGTTTTTCTTCCTATTTTATATGATAGGACTGAACATGAAAAATAGATAAGTTACCATAAAAAGAAAGAACAATACCAATTAGTAGATATGCTACAAGTAAACACAACAAACCTTAAAAAAATGTATATAATTGCAAGTTATTTATTATCTACAAACCTACCTTGCCTGTGAACCAACTACAGAAAGAAATATACCTAGAACACATAGCTTATATAGGCAAATATCATATTAAGCTTCTGTGTGTTTATGTGAAAATGACACGATCAATAAATGCCAGCAGATAATAGTTTAATCATATGGCCAACACAATTTGTGTAGAATAGCAAGTTAGCCAATAATAATCTAAAAAGATTTTAGTCATTTCCATGTAGTACAATAACTAACAATATACAAACTCATTGAAAAGCATGGCTACATACTGGCTTCTGGTTCCATGTTGAGGAAACAGGGCAACAGTATTTAATGAATTAGAAATTTAATGACATGGAATTAGGCAAATGGCCAGAAATTCATCTTTATACTCACTGAAGAGAATGAATAGAACATCATTTTTAATGATAGCCAAATGATATCTGATGAGAACAGCTAGTATTTAAGAGAATGATAGTTAATCAATAAAACCTATTGAATTAATAAACACTAAGCTCTAAAATACCAAGTTGTAATTATTACTCTTGATATTTTCATAAGGTGATGCAGAGAATATTAATTTCTATTAACTTTGAATGATTAGATGAATTTCATATAACCAATGGAACATAGTAACAGAGAAAGGATAAAATGTGAAAAATGTCCCAAAATAGAACCTTTTGTATCTATGCTGGCCCATGTCAAGGTTGAAAATGAGTAACAACTTTTTACAATTATTACTGCCTGAGCAGGAATTATGGGAAAAAGTTTTTCCCAAAGTAATCACTCACTCATTTACGCCTATCAACCATCATTGGCATGCTTGTAACAAGACATTTTTGGTCAAGGGGGATAGAGCATAGAAGGTGCAAATTCATATCTTTCCCAGGGACATCAGTGCTAAATAAAAACAAACAACCTCAGTTCAAATTTAAATTTGGTTTGATATTCCCTTTGTTTGGGCTGATAATCATTATGCTATCTTTCAACTCCATTTAGTACACATATAGAATGCTGGGAGAAGTATTAACCTCAGTCAAAATTCAAACTTTTCTGAATCCATTTACTGAGCTGATAATTTATATACATCCTTACATCCCACAAATGTTGTTAAGGAATAGCAAGAATGAAACATAAAAATTGAACAATGTTTATTTTCACTTGTTGGAGGTGAGAATTTTGTCAGCTAAAACTGTAGATAGTATAGAATGTTAGGCTGATGGAGCAGGAGTAAAATAATGTATTTTTAAGTTCTCCCAAGTTTGTCAATTCTAGTTTCTTTGTTTAGTGATAATTATTTGAAAAAAAAAAGAAAAAAAAAAGAATTTAAAATAAAGTCATTGATAAATGCAATCATGAGGCCTAAAATATATATTTAAGAGGTTGTTTTATTCCCTTTGGTTTTAAGTATTAAGGAAAGTTAAAATGAAGGGAGAGTGAAAAAGATGAAATAATGCGAATTTGCATCTCTAGTACTGTGGTAATCTTTTTAGTCTTGCAAGCTAAAGGAAGGAATTTCAGTTTGTAATGTGTTTTTAAAATAAGATTTTGTATTGATAATAAAAAAAAAAGATAATTGTAAACACTATGGTTTCATCATATTAAAGGGAAGTTTATTTTATTTAGATAATGAGCTACAAATTGTAAAATCAGTAATGCACCAATTTTCCAGAAATTGGAAGAGTAAGTTCTATCTTCACAAAATACTTTAAAAATAAATATTTACAGATAACAAATTTGGTATGTGTGCTTGTGCTTTGTAGAGGTATCAACAAGACAAAAACATTACAGGAAAAATAAAGGAAGGAAAAGAGAGTCAAAATAGAGAGAATTTGATGACAATGTTTTTACAGGTATTATTACTAGGAGACATGAAGATATCGTATTCTATTAGAAACAACCAAATAGATTAAGCTAAAATAAGAACTGTGCTTCAACATGAGCCCAAAATATGATTTGCAGGTTGGGGACATTAAAATTAAGCAGGTGGGGAAGTTTAAATATCTGGGAAGTGTTTTGACAGAGGATGGTAAATATGACACTGAGATCCATAGACGTATTGGGATGGCCAAGGACACATTTCAAAAGCTGAGTAGAGTATTGTGAGACAGGAAGATTTCTTTGGTAACAAAGAAAAGAGTACTGAGCTGTCATGTGACATCTGTCCTTTACTCCAGCAAATGTTGGATGGTTTCCCCAAAGATGAAGACGAGACTTGAGACAATGGAGATGTGGTTCTACAGAAGGATGCTGAGGATATCATGGACTAAGCGTGTGAGTAATGATGAGGTCTTGGAGAGGATGCAAACAAGGAGGAGGCTTATACTTAACATCATGATCAAAAACATTATTTGGGGTTTTTAAATGTGTTGAAACAAGTGAAAAAAACAAAATATACTTTTGTTATTTCCTTAGAAACTGAAGAGTAGATAGGAAAATTTACTCTGATTTGCATTATTATACAAAGTACAAAGACTACTTTCAATAATACTATGAAGGTCAACTACAAAAGAATATGGGGTGGGGGAAGCTATTTCCAAATAAATAATCAGATTTCTTGAGTAAGTTTCTAACATTCATTCATGAAAAAAAAAACAAAAAAACAGCCAGTCTCAAGAAGAGAATGAAATAGTGAGAAATATGTATACATATATCAGTAATAATAAAAAAGCAAATCTGTATTTTTTCATATACATAAATGGTAGCCAGAAAATAATTGTTTGAAAATGAAAGTCATTTGTGTACTGATATCTTTGATTTCAGAGATATCAAAACTCTGTTATCAGAACAAACACTCTTTTTCATGTATTCTTAATCCTCAATACTACTTGTATCAAAATTGGATCTTTCAACTTTGTCATGAATGACCAATTTATTCCCAAATCTAATTATATAAAGTAACAAAATATCTTGTTTTACTAATATTTAATATAAAGAGACTAATTTTTCACTTTACCTTTGTACTATAGACAGCAGTACCCAATTCAAAGAGGAAGCATTAAGTTATTTCTTGATACTTAAAGCAACAATAATTTTGGAATTAATACTGTTTTACATTTTCTTCTTCCCCGCAATATGTTGTATCACAGAAAGAGCTGAGCTTTTAACATAGGATTTATTTTGTTCAGCAATAAACTTGAGCACTTTATAAATACTGTTCAGTTAAATTAGGCCAAATGAAAGATGATAGATATTTGAATAAGTGACCATTTGATAATATTGGAAATCTTTGCATGTTTTATGAGAAAAGCTGGTAATAAGGCCAGAAATGTAAAGCAGAAAAAGGTTAACATTTCTTTATTATTTTGTTCTTTACTTATAATGAATTTTATTGAATTAATTAAAATGATTTATTTTTCCAATTGCAGTACTTAGATGTGTGACTGTGATGCTCTGCAATATGAATTTCAGCAATTCATAGTATACAGTATGCCTTTCATATCTCACCAATACCTTCTTCTAAAAAGGTAGTTTTTTTGCTACTGATGGTGCAAGTTGTCACAGATCCACCCATGATTTTTAATGCTTCTGTAGTAGTATTAAAAATAAAATCTGAAGTTCATTTTTATATCATTTTAATGTTTGATGTATCATTATATAAAAATCATTGCAGTGAATAAATTTTTTACATATTTCTTTAATAAATCTAACTGACAAAATTATTGTTCATATAAACAGGAACTTAATAAAAATTAAATTAATAACATCAATTTAATCTGATAGAAACAATTAGATAAAATATGAATTTAAACTTTACTTCTAATAATGCAGTAAATGTGAATCCAATCTTAAATGTTGTATTAATCAGAGGCAGATATTCAAAAGAAGAATTTCATTTTTCACTAGCACTGAATTGGTCAGTTTTGATAGGTAAGCCGAACTATGTCAGCTGATAATATGAAGCAGATACTGAACAATTATTGACTGCAACATTACCTACTTTAGTAATTCATGAAGAAATAACAAAAATCAATTTCTATAACTTGGAGTCTAAAACCATAAGCAGACAAGAAAGAAGTTTTACAAAAGTAATAAAAAAAAACAAACACTTCCATATATTTTCTTTTTTGGTGGGCAAATATTGATGTAGCAGCAGTAATGTAATGATTTATAAATTTCTTTCTTTCCCATTCTCCTGTTATTTTTTGCTTCTTAAACAAGATGTTATCAGCTGCCAACCAATGCCAATGATGTAAATGTCTAGCTACAAAAGTCTGACCTTATTGTACAAAAAATCTGCACAAGTGAAAAGTGGCATTATCCCCAGTCTTAAATGCTTTACTAAACAGCAGCAAAAACAACAAAAGCTAATAAAAATGCATTATAATTAAATATTCAAAGTGATTATTTTAACTTTTAAAGCTTTGTAGTATTTTAACAGATAAATGAGACAGTAGCAAGATTATTTTTAGAACAAGTCAAATTAATACTTGAATCAATATGTAAACAAACTGTTATCAATTCTTTAAATTTGGAGACAATTATCTAATCAGCTCATGACCAGCATAGAGATATTACATAAGTAATATAATTATTGAATTCAACTTCTCATGAATATATCAAGTTTTGCAAAGCAAAAATGATTAATAAAAAGTACAAAACTTATTTGATGCTGTCATTAAAAAACAAAAAAAAGTTTTTTAAAAAAAGCATAATATGAGGTTTTTGAATTGTTCAAACAATTTAAAATGAAGAAATAAATCAGTGTTTCACTATTAAAAAATAAGCTCTGAATGTTGGACATTTGAAATTAGAAAAAACATGTTAAAGATGAGTAGGCAAAAACTGTTCTACAAAGCCTTGTCATATACAAAAGAATTGGCTATTTCAAATTTTTGTTGATTTTTGGACATTTAATAAAGTCCTGAAAAGTTTAGTCTTCACACTAGAATAAATATAATCTAATTATATCCCACTTTGAAGCATCTTATTGAAATCTGAGAAGCAGGATTTCGTCTTAAAAAATAAAAATAAAAATAAATGTATACTAACTAAAACAGGATCTCAGTAAGAAGAGAAAATTTATTTGACTAATTAGGCAAAAGAAAAATATTTTTTCAACAACTTTAAATCTACAAAGGTAAGTAAAATGTATTGACACTTTCACCATAACATATCTTTAGGTTTTCTCATACTGCCTTCTGCATATACATGCTTATAGTTGGTAGTATTGTGGTCATGTGATCAAAGTTTGAGCTTGATCATGCCAGTTTTCTTGCTACTGTTGCAGTGTAAACATAGCTGCTCTGCTAGCATTGAGGAACAAAGAGCAGTGATCTGATTCTGCAGAGAACATGCTACCTCATCAATGATAACTTGCTGGTTTGTCATTACCATCTATCGAGTTTGCTGAATCTTCTCATCAGTGGTGGAGGTTGATGGGTGTCCTGTTCTTTCTTCATGCATGATGCTTGTCTGGCCACTTTTAAACTTCATGTCTACATAATAGTGCACTGTCACTGTATTGTGTTAAATACCTTCAATGAATTTCAGCCCCTAACACACCTTCCAACCAGAGAAATCAGATCACCGCTGTTGGGTGCATACTGCTAGCAGAGTGGCTATGTTCACACTTTAACAGCATGAAGCTCAAACTTTGATCAGATGACAACAACAGTACCAACTATAAGCACACATGAGCAGAAGGCAGTATGACAAACCTAAAGATATGGCAAAATTGTGAATAATTTTTAACTTACACTTATAGAACATGAAACAGACACATGACATTTTGAAAAGAAATCTGGCTAACTGTAGTTAATTCACTGTCCACTCTGGTCAATCTCTTAAAGTAACTGAGCATATAAATACAGGATACTATATGAAGTTCCTGTTAGGAAATACTAATTTCTAAAACATAACATTTAAGAAAGATTTTTTGAAAGTGTATAATTGAGGAAATATTTTTCTTTCTTTCTTAAAAGGGGATCAAATTTATCTTTTAAATTTACAACTAACCAGTTGTCATTACAATACACAATAATAAATTGCATGTTAGACATATTAAAATGAAAACATATTGAAGTAGAAGTGTTAGTATTTCTGTGGCTGGTAGAAAGAGAAAAGAAAAAAGAAGTGGAAAGTGAAGTGAATAAAGGGAGGAAGAAAAGCAAAAGAGGAGTGAATGAGGCAAGAAAGAAAAGCAAAAGAGGAGTGAATGAGGCAAGAAAGAAAAGCAAAAGAGGAGAGAGTGAGGCAAGATACAAAAATGGGAATGATGTGAATGAGGCAAGATACAAAAGTGGGAAAGGAGTGAATGAGGCAAGATACAAAAGTGGGAATGATGTGAATGAGGCAAGATACAAAAGTGGTAATGATGTGAATGAGGCAAGATACAAAAGTGGTAATGATGTGAATGAGGCTATGAAGAAAAGCAAAAGAGGAGTGAATGAGGCAAGAAAAAAAATCAGGAGTGGATTTAAAGAAGGAAGTAAGAAAGTCAGAAGTGAAGTCATTGATTAAGAAAGAAAAACGAAAGAGGAGTGAATGAGGCAAGAATGAAAAGTTAAAGAGGTGTGATTGAGGCAACGAAGAAAATTGGGAGGAAGTGAGGAAAAATGGAAAAGAGGAAGAAGAATGGATAAAGAAACAGCTTCTTTTTGAATTCAAGCTTTTTTGCTGATTATTTCTATTGCAGTGAGTCTTGTTGGGTGGCTTACATTTGTGATCTTAAATAGCCAAATGTGATAGTACTCAAAGCATGTTCAATAATTATTTTATAAAGACAGAAATCATAAGTATGTAATAATTTAATACTTGTAATTAGAGTAATGTTCTTAATTTCTGTTATTCTACTGAAAATTCTCTTCAATGGGTTAGCGTAAAAGAACATTTTACTAAAATTTGTGACTATTCCTGGAAAAAAATAAAAAAATTAACAATTTTCTGATTACAACAGATATACCTAAAAATTTAATAATCAATTTAATATTTAACAAGAACAAATAAAATGTGAAAGAGTTAATACTTGGACTTTTTAATTTACTTAGATTTTTTTACATTCCTTCACATTATAATAGAGGATTTGATAAGAAATTAGTTCAGGTATTATTTCTTGAATGTATCTCATTACATGTCAGCTTCAGAAATGTAGATTGTAAAAAAATAAAAATCTAATCTTCTTACTGATAGCAACACAAAAAAGAATGCTGTTGATTAACTATTATGAATGCTAGAACATTGTGCATTCAAAAGAAGGTTCAAAAGGATCAGGAATTAGACAAGGCAGTATGTCTCACCTTTACTCAATGATTTAACTGAGAAGATCTTCAATTTCAGTTATTTTGCTAGGGATTGTCAGCAATGTCTTATGATTGAAATTTATATAAAGAAACTACAAGTACTAATGAAAGAAAATTTAAAGAAATATTTTCGTAAATATATCAAACAAATAACCTTAATTATTTATATGAATTCAAAGAATTCTTAAACTCTTTGGAAGGTTAAACTAGGTTTATTTTAAATTTGAATTTAGGATATATGTAAATTTGAGAGAATGAACACTTATAGAAGAATTCATAAATGAAGCAGCAGGGTTGATTTTACCTTTTTCTAACAATACAAGCATCATTCAGTCATTACTTAAGTCTAAATGATTAACTGGCAACTCTAGGATTCATGAGGTTATGTCATTTCCTAGAGTATCTGCTTGAAAATAAATTTGAAACAAGTCAAAGATTTCTGCATGCATAATTCTCAAAGAAAAAAAGGTATGAAAAATGGTAGCAATTTGGTACAAAGAATGCACAACACCATTGTGCATGGAATGCTTTAAACTGTTACAAAATATTAAATTTACAAACCTAACATGTTTTCTTTCTCTTTTTTCTTTATTTTTACAATCTAAAAAGAGTTAAAATATCATTTTTATAGATTTTCCTATACAATTAAAGTGAAAATAAGCATAAAACCTACTCTTTAAAAAAAATATGAATTTTCTTGCTTTTACTTGCTTAGCATGCACATTTGTGCAACCTTTTCCCACCTTTTATATCAAGCAAATTGTTTTTCTGTTGAATCTGTATATGTATATTCATATCAATATTTAATGCTTTAAAATTTTAAAATATTATTTTCTAATAGAAGACAAAGCTAAATTTGTGAATGCTTTTAAAAATACAATTTCTAAATAAACTAAAAATTTACAAAATTTAATATTTTAGATAATTCCAGAAATCCACTATGGCTAACAAATAGCAGTGGCATGTGTTGCCAATTTGATTGTAAAAAGTAATTACTAATTTTTTTTAAATCTATTGAAAGAGGTAAATTTTATTTAAAAGTTAAATTTTGAAGGGATGAATTCATTTAAATCTTAATTCAAAATACTTGAATATGATTTGTATACATAATTAAAAATATACTTTATACCTAATAAAGCTCTTATTGAGAATAGTAATATCTTAAACCTTTTGGGTAAAAAATAAGTTCTGAAATTATATTAGGTATGTGCAAAAAGCAGTTTTCAACTGTGTCGGACTTTTTGCATACCTGATAAATTAACAGTCAGGTGTAAAATAATCCTTCAATGTGTATATGTGCAAACAAATACACTTGTGTGTATATATCTTCAAGTAAAAAAGTTCATAAAGTGCCTTGATCAGATTTCTATAAAAAAAAAAATTACAATAGAAAACTTGTTAATCCACAAAACATTTGTGTATAATTCATGATTTTTGATTATTTTAATTAAAAAACAGCTGGAAATGTCAAATTCATTATACATCCAATGATACTTCAGCTTGAAATAAAAATTTAAATAGATTTATTTCAGAGGTTTACATTGCAGAAAACATCTGCACAATATATCTGTAAATAAATGTTAAAGGAGTCATCACTATTAAAAACATGACTCCAAGTAGGGCAGTGAATAATCTACTTCTTTTGTAATGAGGGTTTAATATAATAACTCTTAAAAGGACAGCCTTATTTTCATGTAATTGGGGAGTACAATAGGAAAAACTGTGAATACCAATTTTTAAACATTCAGATTTTGTTCCAATACAAATCCTATTGTGAAAAAAAAAAAGAAAGAAAAACATTGAAAATACTACAAGATATACATGACTGCTTTTAGTTGTCTTTAGCAACTTTAACTTTGTTGACAGCACATTTTAGCTAAGTTAGGATAGTTTATGGAGAGTTAAAAAAGATAGGGGGCTTATTTTCCTGATTCAGTATAGGTTGATTTGAAACAAAAAACAGCAAAATGGCAAGCATACAAAATAATCAATACTCTTTGAAGCAATAAAGAATAAAACACTACAAGATCAAAAAGCTGCAGACAATATTGTTGAAACAGAGAAGAAAATAAAAATTAATCATTTTCTAACAAAATTAAAAAGCAGAAAAGATCTTAAAATGATTATATTGTTAACAGTAAAAGAGATCTGTCTATATTTCTGAGATGAGGACATGGCTAAGGGGATAAAAGCATTGGTTGAATCTAGTAACTTAACCCAATGAATTGCGAGTTCAATACCGGGCTACAACTGAGATGAACAAAAAAACTTGGAGAGTTCAGTTAAAGTGAGATAACTGATACTGAGACACCCGGAAGAGGCACGGAACATAAAACAATCTACCCTGATAGATGAAATAAAGGGTTCAGTTCAAAACTCCAATCACCTGAAGGAGGCTGGAGTGTACAATGGTCAAAACATGAATATGTTAGCATAGATGAGGACAACAGTCTGAACAATGTAAATATTGCAAATAGAGAAAGAGATATTAACATTTCTTTAGACTAATTGCCAAAACCAGCTAATCATCATAACTATTATTAGTAATTTAGTATCAACAAAGTAAAATAATCCTTATATATATATATATATATATATATATATATATATATATGTGTGTGTGTGTGTGTGTGTGTGTGTGTGTGTGTGTGTTTAGTGTATTGGAGCAGCAGATCATTATTCAAACATATATTGTTAAATAAAACCGACAACAAATGTCTATTATATTATGTTTGATTATGAGCTGTTCCAAGCTTCGTATAGTTGCTTTAGTTTTGGGATAAAATAAAGACAAAAACTGTTCAATTTGGATATTTTTTTTATTATGCTGTTCCTTGATCTAATCTTTTGGCTCAGATGAGCCATCTTCAGAGTGGTTATATGGACATTTAAACAAAGATTTTCACCATCAAAGACCACTTTGGATAATCATAATAAATTTAAAAAGTTAACCAATAACACCACCTCTCAACTTAAAAAACCATATCAATAAACTTAACACGCCTAACAATACTGAAACAGCTTCTTATAAACTTCAAAAGATTATCGGTGGCTATCAACCTGGCTACCTTTATGGAAATGTAAAAATCCATAAAAATGATCATCCCATACAACCTATCATTTCACACAAAACTACACCAGTATATTACCTTTCAAAAACCCTTAATAAATTAATTACTCCCTACCTCCCAAGTAAATATTGTATTAACTCCACAAATGAATTTGCACAAATTCTTCATGCTGTAAAACCAAACAATCAAATAATCGCATTTTTGGATGTACAAAATTTATTTACTAATATCCTCGTCCATGAAACAATTGACATCATTATCTGGGATGTATACAATCACACTTCTCTCCCACCCATCAATATAAAACCCACTATTTTGAAAAAAAAATTATTATTAGCATGTACCACTCAAGTACTTTTTCATGACCCATTAGGTAATATTTATACTCAAATAGATGGTATTGTGATGGAATCTCTTTCAGGCCCCCTTTTTTCTAATTATTATATGGCACATTTAGAAAATAAAATACTTAATGACACTAATAAACCCCTTATATATGTAAGATATGTAGATGACATTTTCATTTTAGTTAAAAAATATTGATTAAATTACACAACTTAAAAACAAATTTGAAAGTCACTATTTACACTAGAACTCAATATTAACATTAAAATTCTATTCCTTGATGTACTTAATGATTCCAGCACACATAAATTTAATACTTCTCTCTATAGAAAACCCACTAGTATTAACTTTTGTCTTCTTTATTATATTAGTGAAAGTCCCCAATGATATAAGTTAGCCATTATAAAAAACTTAATCCAAAGCACACAAATGATATTTTCTTCCAAAACCATATTCTATAAAGAATTATATAACATTAAACAAAAACTTGTTAATAATGGATTTCCTAATTCAACAAATTAAATGTATCCAAATAAACTTAATAATACCTCTAACAAAATTGATAATATTAATAATTGTAATCATAATAGTGTACATCAAAATAAACATAATACTATTAACTTACACTATTGTAACCAAATGCATAATTACAAACATGATGAAACATAATAGGTAGAAATGTTAAACCCATTAATAATAAACAAGTTAAGCTCATATTATAAAAAATTTAAAACAATTGACCCGATAGTCTCTAATAACCACAAAACTAAATCCTCTACAAAAAAACAATGTAGTGTATCAGTTTACATGCCTGTTCAGAGATTGTATCTCTGATGCTAATAATAAACACGCTACATATATTGGTTTTACTACAACCAGACTCTCCTGTAGACTTATCTGTCACCTTTCTGATCTTAGTTCTATTAAACAACATTTCTTAGAAAAACGTAGCTATGTACATAATATTAGAGAGATATTAGTTGATAACACAATAATACTCACACATACACACAGTAAAAAGAACCTTCAGATATTGGGGGCCATCTACATTAAAATAAAGCAACCTCCATTCAACAAAATTACATTTCAAACTAGTCACAACAAATTACATTTAAACATATGGTTCTATTGTTAATAATTTGTTCTCTCATGTGGTACAATGTTATAGAACTGCATTATGAATTTATGACTTGCATCTGCTATTCTGTCACCATTATTGTCACATAGCAATCTTCTATGTCAACATAACAGAATATCATCTTTGATGATGAATATCTTTGTTTAAATGTCCATATAACCAATCTGAAGATTGCTCATGTAAGCAGAAAGCTTACATCAAGGAACAGCATAATAAAAAAATATCCAAATTTTGAATAGTTTTTGTCTTTATTTTCTCCCAAAATTAAAGCAACTATATGAAGCTTAGAACGGCTCATGATGAAACATAATAGACATTTGTTGTCTCATATATATATATATATATATATATATATATATATATATATATATATATATATGACAAACTGGAAAAAGTTTTTTTGTGATGCATATAATCTGTTAGGATTTCATTGGACTGAAACGAGAGATGCATGTAGTTTAAAAAATTTACCAAAGTATATATGACTTTCTTGTGTATTGAGGGGGAAATCTTCATAAAAATTTCCATCAGCTGATGAAATTGTTTAGTTTGGTTTGGTTTATTTTATGGCATATCAACCTCAATGGGTTATTTAATGCCAATAACATTTTTAGGATAGATTCATATGAATAGAATATGTGTTCTTTGGCTTAGATTGATTTGGTTTTGTTTTACGGTATATCAACCGTAATGGATTATTTAATGCCGACAACATTTTTAAGATAGATTCATATGAATAGAATATGTATTCATTGGTTTAGATTGGTTTGGTTTATTTTGTTTAACAGCATATCAACCTCAGTGGGTTATTTAATGCCAACAAAATTTTTTATTGTTGGTAATATATTTCCTTCAAAATTGTATTACTGGCAATAATTTTTTTCAAAAAAGTATTGCTGGTAATAGTTAACTATTTGCCCATAGCTGGGACCCTAACAGGTGCTACCACCCTTGGTCAGAGTGGACCTGGGAACACCAGCAATTAAGAGGTGGTTCCACGCTCCTCAAAACCTCCTGATCAGAGGTCTTGCTGCTGGACGTAGTTTATCATCTTACCCAGGACGTGAAATTGTTTGAATTTTGTTTTAAGAATTGAAGGCATGAGATTCGATATACTATGTTGAAGTAAAAGTTCCTAGCATCATCTTTTGTAGAATGTGAGAGAAATTTTAAGAATTTTGAAATTTAAAAAAACATTTTGAGAGCAGGGATAAAAAAAACAAAAAAAATC
The DNA here is from genome assembly GCA_964036315.1 of Acanthosepion esculentum. Taxonomy (NCBI): domain Eukaryota; kingdom Metazoa; phylum Mollusca; class Cephalopoda; order Sepiida; family Sepiidae; genus Acanthosepion; species Acanthosepion esculentum. Next base: position 132,071,619 of record OZ038478.1, read on the forward strand.
ACAAATAATGAAGACTTGCACAAAAATTAAAGTTAGAGGAGTAAACTTATTTGAATGACACTGGAAAAGAAATCAACTTTTTTTAGGCATTTCTGATAGTTTTACTGCAAGACAACAGCTATCCTCATATTGCACATGCAATAAAACATTCTCTAAACTGTCACTTGTTTTGCTCCATCCAAAACTATATGGTTCCAGTATGTTTAAGATATGAAAGAAATTATTGAAGAATTCATCAAATCAAAACAATTATTTTATGATGGAATACTTACTTGAGATAACTTAAAGATGGCATGACGTAAAAATCCATGGAACATAATTTTGATGACTGAATAATACTAAGAACTTATAGGAAGAAATATTTGGTGAAAATAAAATACTGTAATCTTTTGTATTAACTTATTATGTTACATTTGGAACAAGTTTTTTTTTTGTCTTAGAAAATTATAGAGTTTATAAATGCAGATGCTAGAATATTTAAGAAAAGTGTACCTATTGATGCAGATTTGAAGGTTCAATTCATTAGCCATTTTTTGGATTCTAATTCCTGTTATCCATTCTTAAAAATCAGTTTGCCAAAAATGATTCATGCAAATTAGGTAGATGTTTTCTAAAGAAAATGCTCCCTCACTATTAATAATGATTTATAACTTTATTATTTACATTCAAGACAAAATGAAAGAAGAATCAAACATTAATGTCTTTAAAATATTTCTGAAATAGTTTCAATTTTTTTTTTTTTTTTGTTCCTGCTCTCAAGATGTTTTTTTTAAATTTCAAAATTCTTAAAATTTCTCTCACATTCTTCAAAAGATGATGCTAGGAACTTTTCCTCAATTGTAATGAGTGTTAATTGTTTGAACCTAGGTAAATGGCTAAGATTTTCCAACAGGTAGGCAGGCCCTAATTTCGTCTAATAGTAACACAATATTCTTATCCTCATTTCCTCTTGATCAAGCCCTGTGCTGTAATTTGTTGTAGTGAAAGAGATAATCAGTTACCCCGAAAAAAAGTTTGTGTTTTGTGTGCGATCTGCCGAAGAAAAATTACCAAAAAGTAGTTAGCATAGATTCTAGTCATTGAAGTTGATTTTTGCTACAATTGTTGCAGTCGAGAGACAAGAAATCTATTACAGACGTTTGTTGCTACTTTAAGTTGACAGTCTTTTTTTTTTTTCGTCGATCATGATAGCACAGGCTCTGGGTAACAATTGATTGAGCGTCATGTCTTCCATTCTGGATGATGCGCGGAGTATCTGCTTAACATGACCAGGCAATCCAGACACGAAGGCACATGTCATCAATTCTTCAGGAAGCGGTGCGATCGGTACGACGAGCTTCTTTAATTCTGCCAAATATACGTCTACTGTCATGCCAGGTCGCAGACGCCGCGCCTGGAATTGGTCATAGGCCACAAAGTGGTCAGTTCCAAACACGGTTAGTAGAGCACACTTTATTTGCTCAATGTCACTTTTCTGTACTTTGCTCAGCTGCCTATACACAGCAAGGGTACCGCCTTTCAATCGCAGTGGAAGAATCCGTTCAATCTTCGTGATCTCGCATAATTCGCAGACCAGTTCCACATTTTCGATCCATTCAAATGGGTGATGTCCATTCCAACACAGTGCCTTTTGGCCATTGCACAGATGCTAGGTCTATGGACTGACACTCCTTGCATTCCCTGACCACTGCCCTGACATCAGCTTTGGATATGGAGGGATCAATCTGCCTCATGAAATATAGGGTCGGTTTTACACCGGGATGTCCGCTTTGGCAATGCACAGATTTTAGTAAATCTGAGTTTTTTTTTACCACTACATTTGTTAAGTTTAGTAAATATAATCTAAAAGTCATTCTCTCAGTAGATAATAATAGAGATATTTGTTTTTAGAAATGTCTCTAGATTAAAATATTATATTAAGGGAATATTTGATATGATTCACAAGGCTTACTACAGCAACTGGTAGGTTTATTTTTGACATTTCAAAGAAAAATATTAACATTAATGATCCAGAAGTGTAACTATTGTAATTTGTTTTCATTGGTACAAGTTAAAACCACCTTGGTACATACAAAATAGAGCAGAAACAACTAAGGAACAGTTGTTAATTCTCTGCTTGTATGTGAATAACTAGAAAGACCCGATTTTATATTTGAATGGATAGCTATACTGTGAATGTTTATGCAGGCTTGTGTCTGTACATAAGCATGAATATATAACTATGCGATATACTGCATCTATATAATTCTGAACTATGAGATAACTGAACAGCCGAACAATGTTGATCTTCTAAATACATACTCACTTTTCATTAACTATACAAAAATTAAATCCCGATAAGACCTATCTATTTTAATTATTTGAGCAGAGATATTTTAACAATTATATTTCTAATAACCTGAGTCTGTCAGTAACAACAACTCTTGATGAATGACACTTTTCTTTTGTGATTTCCATTGTACAACAAACAGATCAAATGCCAAAATATGCAAAAATAAATTTTAGGTATAAAAATTGCAACATTCAGTACACATTTGTACTATTTTACTCATCTTTGTTGTTGTTATTACAATATGTAATATGTTGCAATTTTTATACATATTACTATTATATTATTACAATGTATTATAAGTATTGCATGTACTTGATTCCTTGCAGTTGTGGCAGAAAATATAATGGTGAAACAAGCTGCAGACTAAAGGTAAGGCTGGAGGAACATTGAAAAGCCGTAGTGAGAGGGTGAGACAATAAAACTGGGCATGGCTGGTCATGTATGGAGGGAAAGTCATCAGCCCCTGTGGAATGAAGTGAAAATACTGGACGAGGAAGAACAATGGAGAGTTAAACATCTGAAAGGCTATAAGGACCTCCTTAGTAGGCATAAATACAATATAGGAGCTGTTAATAAAGAAAGACAAATGACAGCAAGTCTTCAACCTCAGCAGCAATCAAAACATGACAGCAGCAGTTGCAACTCTAATCAGAAGACAGGTTAGGTTCAAGGCCCCAAGTTGACTACAGTAAATTGTCCTATGAGACAATGGCCTGGTGGATTAAAGTGAATATTATCCAGATTGATATACACTTGAAGGAGGCTGGAAGGCATAATGGCTGAAATGTGATAACAACAACAAAGATAAGGACACTAGTCTGAATATAAATAGTGTAAATAATGATAACTCCTTATCCCAGAAATTCAGTACATAGTCATCAAATAATTCTGTTATCATTAGAAATATTTAGTTTGTGTAGAAAATGACTAAAGTAGCAATAAAGTCTGTGAACAGTAATAAAAAAAGTACATCACCGGGGCACCATACCTGGTAGTTTGAGATATTTTGGAGCAATGGAGGTTACTTGATAGTACATATATTCTTTCAGAATAATATATATCAACTTTGATCAGAGTACCAGCAACAGAGAGAAATTTCTGATCTGATTGAGAAGAAGTGGATTCATGCCTTTGTCAAAGACATTAGAGACAAAGTGAGCATAAATTAAGCTGGAGTTTGAACTTTGTTCACAAATTCCACTTTTCAAGTTGCTAACCATTAAGGCAACTCTACATTTCCACAGTGGGTGGCAGTAAACAAAACTGAAATCTGGTCTATGTTCAAATGCATTTGTCACTAAAATAAAAGGGTGATTTACATTTCATTTTCTCATTTCTAAATTTCATCAACACAATTTGCTATATCACAATGTACAGTATTGCTTATAAATAGGTATACCTCTCTCACTTTTTTTATAAATTAATTTTATTCTAAATCAAACATACCAGGATTTTATTATTTCTAGCTGAACATTATATAATCAAAATGTATATTACAAGGTATTATTTATTGCTAAATTTTACAGCAATGAAACCCTATAACCAATTATATAGCAGTCCAAAAATAAGTATGTCCCTGCTAACGTTTATTCATTCTATATAGTAAGTATATCTTAAAAACAAATTAATATTTTTATTGTAAGGGATTTAAGTAAATTTGAATATAAATACAGCAATGTCAAAATAATTTTTATAAAGACAATTTGTAGAATGTAGTTGTTGATTTAAAAAAATGATTCTATGTGAAAAAGATCTCTTTATTATTTTAGGGAACCAATCTTACACACCTTACACATCAGCAGATTGTACTTACTGTATATACTTGAGTATAGTGCAAGTTTTTATGATCAGTTTTTTTTTACGCTAAAAATAGGATGTTGCATTACACATGTTAATTTTTTGTATAGGTAAATAAAAAAATCATGCATTTGTTGGCATCTGGTTGATTTATACATAAGTAAATTTTGTCTGGCGGGGTTGAAATTCATGCAAAAGTATTCAGGGATCATACTATACACTACAGGCAAAAAGTCTCGGGAACATCTTGCATTTCTTTAAAAAAAAAAAAAAAAAAAAAAAAAAAAAGCACCTTAAAATAATATATTTTTTTAAAGTAAAAGATAAAATTTCACTAACTACAGTGTATTTGCTTCTATTCTGACAAAAGATAAGCATTGAATCATAAAACATTATCATACAATATCATCATATTTTGTCTTCTGCCTTAAAATACCGCTTTACAAATTCTTGGCATTCTTTCCAACAGTTTTTGAAAAAAAAATAGATGGCAGACCTTCCCTATCATTCCTCAAGCAGTGAAAAAGCTCACACTCACTCTTTAGGTATTCTCTTCAAACTATCCTATTCAATTCATCTCATACTAATTCAATGGGTGAGAGTTCAGGGAAGTTCTTTTGCCCTCAATAATCAAGTGATTAACTTCAGCAGCAGTTCTCACTTTTGGTGCTCCGGCTCTTTTTCTGTTAACAAATTTACACCCATTTCTAACTGCTTTTGTAATGAATATTCTACCACATGTCTAGAAATCTTCATCTTCTTGTCAATTTGTTTTTGAGAGTAGCCTTCTTGAATAAAATTCCAATTTGTGCCTCACTTCAATGCTTGGCTGCTTTGATTTTGCCATTTTATGCAAATTACATCAAAAGTGAAAAAAAATAAATAAAAATAATTATGAAAATACTGCTGTAATGGCACAATCTTCGTTTTTTCATCAAATAAAGACAGCTACATGTTTTGCTTACAAAATTAGTCAGTGCTGAATTAACATTTAGAATCTGTACTAACATTTAACTTACTTGAAAAGTCTACTGAGGGGTTAATGGTGAAAAACAAAATATGTTTCTCATACAAAATATTATTAATTATGAGCAGATAAATCCAAATGTGAACTTTTTGGTATTAAGATGAACCTGGAGAAAGACAGAAAAATAAAAGCAAATATACTTCAGGTACTGAAATTTTATCTTTTACTTAAAAAAAATAGAAAAATATCCCATCTCAAGATGTTTTTTTTAAAAGAAATGCAGGGTCTCCCCAAACTTTTTACCTGTAGTGTACATGAAGTCAGCTATTTACAAATATATACAGTAAATGGAAAGTAGAAAAACAGTGACTATCCAACAAGACTGCATATTTTTTAAACAGATAAACAATGTTATGATAGGTATTCTCTCTGACAGCTGTAGTCTCGTCAAAGAAAGATAACTCTCCTGTAGGCATAGTGATACTGCCTTTTATAGTGTATCTCATTTACATATCACAACACCTCCCTGAACCTAAGAGGCTTTATACCTTTAGTTGATCTTTGACTTCAGTGAACAACCCTGAGAGACATAATCTGTCTCTCAGACTGAGTCTCTTTATTTCTTTTTATGGAAGATTTAGGTCTTAACTGATTCTCCTCATTTGAATCATCATATCTCCAGATTGTTACTCATTACAACTGGATACACTCAATCTCTCCTCCCTCTCCTGTTCTTTCTTTTCATATCTCTGCAAGCCTTCCTGATCACTCTCAATACTGGATTCATTCATCCTTTCTTACATAGTCTTTTCTTCTGTTTCCTCTTCCACAACTTCATGCTCTCCTGTGGTTCTAAATTGGTCTTTGTGAGCCAGTATACTTTGTCCCTTCTTTATTAATACAACTGTGTTAAATCGCTTTTGCACCACAAAATTTGCCCTTTCAGGATTTGAATTCTTGACTTTTCTGTACCACGCAGTTTCATTCATTGCAAATGACATAGTAATCAAAGCTCTTATTTGTCTTCCCATCAATGAAGATGGGCTTTGTATTCTGCCTGCATGTGGAATAGCTCTATAACTCAGGAGTAGTCTGGATAAATATCTCTCTATATCACAATCCACAAGAGAGAATGCTTTAACCCCATTTTTACCATTTGAACCATTCTCTCGGCAATTCCATTTGATTGTAGGTGGTAAGGTGGTGTTTTGTATGGAATGCAAGCCAATACATTTTAACCATGCACATAAACTTTCTTCACAAAACACAGGTGCATTGTTGGAGACAAAAGTTTTGGAACTCCATTTCTTGAAAATACTATCCTCAACACCCACTTCACAGTAGTGGCTTTTCTATCCATGATTTTAATAACTGAATGAGTCGACTAATATCAGAAACAGTCCTATTCCTTTAACGTAGGCGTGATCCATATGTACTCATGTCCATGGCTCCATTTCCTTTGGCCAAGAGTGAATTTTAGTTTGCCTAAATTTCTTTATTTCTACACACTTTGGGCATTTTTTAACATAATCTTCCACATCTCCTGAATAGCCTGGCCACCATGCTCGTAACTTTAACTTCATTTGCATAGCCAATATACCTCCATGTGTATCATTGTGCATGGCTTTCATTACTTCTTTTCTCAGAGACTGTGGAGGTACTATGATATCTCCATTACATATAATTCCTTTTTCTATTGTTAATTTGTGCCTTGACTCTTTATAAGGCCTCTTAATCCATAGAGCAATTACTCCATATATTTCTCTTTAATCTATCCACAATTCTATTCAACATTGGATCCTGACTAGTTCCCAACCTATGCCAATTTAAGGGTAATACATCCATTTCTATTCAGCACAAAATCCTATCCTCACAGTTTTCACTTTTCAACATTTTTATTCTCAAAATTTAACTGAGATAATGCATCCACATGCAGAATAGTATTTCCTTTAATACTGAGGTTGGACAAAATAATTGAAACACTTATTAAATTCAAAGAAAATTTATTTAATATGGAGTTGGTCCTCCTTTAGCCTCATGTACAGCTTTAATATGTCTAGGAATGGAATCATACAGTTTCCTGACTTCATTCAGAGGAATTTTCAGCCATTCTTCCATTAACACCAGCTCCAGCTCTTTAAGACATGACGGTGGAGGATAGCAGCTCCTAACTTGTCACTCCAAAATGCACCACAAATGTTTAATAATATTGATATCTGGAGATTGGGGAGGCCACTCCGTATGTTCTAGCTTACTTTCATGCTCTTCATACCAATTCTTAACCACTCAAGCGGTATGTATTGGAGCATTATCATCTTGGAAGATGCAGTCACCATCAGGGGATAAAGTCTGGGCCATTGGATGAACATGGTCACCCAAAATGTTCAGGTGATCTTTGCTGTTGATGCTACCACACAGTGCAACTATTGGACCGAGACATTTCCATCATATAGCAGCCCAAACTAATACTGACCCACCACCATGCTTCACTGTTGGAAGAAAGCAGTCAGGGTTGTAAGCTTCTTTGGGCTGCCTTCACACATAAACTTGCCCTGAAGTTGGGAATAGAGAAAAACTGGACTCGTCTGAGAATATGATTTGCTTCCATTGGTCTGCAGACCAGGCATTGTGATCTTTGCACCACTTCAATCACTTCTGAATACAATAGATATAACTTGCAATTATGAAGTTTTAGTTAAAGTTCTTAATAGGTCTTTGAAATATAGGAGTGGAATTTGCACCTGTTCCAATTATTTTGTCCAACCCCTGTATATACAATGTCAAAGTCAAACACCATAATCTTAATTGCTCATCTTAATATCCTGTCAGATGTGACCTTTGGCAACACCCTTCTGGGGTTGAATATAAATTCCAAAGGCTTTACCAATGTCTTCTTCTTAATATTTGAATAATTTGCCTCTGCTGATGTTAGTATTCTGGATAAGTACATTACAGAGTGATCCTCCTGCAACAACACTGCAGCTATAGTGCAGTCACTGACATCAGTAGTTAACATCAATTCTTTCACTGGGTTGAAAATTTTAACAACTGGTTTGTTTATAAGTATGTTTTTTAATAAAGCAACCTCCTGTCTTTTTGTTCATTGAAACTGTATTCTTCTTCCTTATTTTTTAAAATGGTTCCACTATATCACGGCAGATATCTGTTATAGAAATTGGTTAATCCTAAAAAAAATATTCTCTTTTTTTATTCCTGGGTGCAGCTATCTCTGATACCTTATTAATGAGTTTATTATCCGGTGATAGACTGTCTTTGGATATTTGATATTCTAGGTATGAAATTTTTTCACAATTAAACTCACATTTATTGTGATTGTCATACCCATGTTATTTTTCTCAAAACTGGCTCCATTTTACTTTTGAGCTCTTCTTTACTACATGCACCAATGCCAATGTTGTCCTGATATACAATTATATTTTTAATACCCTTTAAACCTTTTTCAATGACTTTTTGGAAAATGTGACTTAATGGTTTTAATCCAACTTATTAATCCATTAGGGGTGGTCATTGTGGTAACTTCTTGAAACTTACTATCAGTTTTTATCTGATTATATGCTGACTTAAGGTCAACTTTAGCAAAGTATTTAAAACCAGCAAAACTCATAGCACACACTTTTAATGTTTGACGATGGGAATGAATCTGAACAGATCTGGTGATTCATGCCCATGTTATATTTGCCACAAATTCTTAAATCTCCACTGGGTTTGTGTATTGTCACAATGGGTGAAGCCTAATTGCTACCACCCTGGCTGACTTTTTCTAATATTCCCTGTTCCACCATTTTGTTCAGCTTAGCAACCACCAAGCATAGCATGTGAACAGGAACTTTTTGGGCTTGAAAATTCATGGGTTAACTGCTTTAAGCCAAATACTCGCCTTGTATCCCCATAAATCTGTTTTTTGTCTCAAATATGCTTTTGATGATTGACCCATTGAATTGTTTCAACTGGAGATTTTTTTTTCTAACTTTGGTCTACTCATTTTTTTTTCCACAAAAAATTCCTTGGTATCAACGTAACATCACTTCCAGCATCCACTTGCATGAGTTACACTGTTCAACTTCACTATTTCCCTACTTTTATCCTCAAATACTTCCATATTTTCAATTGGAGGATCTATATTTTCCACTTGTTTTTCATATGTGCATACCATTTGAAAATAATTCCTCTTTTTACACTTAAAACACCATTTCTCAAAGGTCCAACACTTATTTTTGTTCTTTTCATGTTCTTTATTACAATATCTGCATACAAGTAAGCTTTTAGAAGCAGTATAAGTTTCCATACTGCCTTTGGAGGCATTAAATTTTTGTATCAATTCCAATTGTTGTAAGAACTCCACACATGCTCCCAGATTCATATTATGAGCTTGAAGCTGCTCTATAATTTTACACTCACTTGTGCAAGATGTCAAACATTCCTTCAATCAGGCTTAGCAAAATTAACTTGTCCGAACACATTTTCAAACTCACAATATCTTGACACTTCTTTCAATCGCTGTACATATTGCATAATAGTTTCATTTGGTCTCTGTTTACTTTTGATAAATTTAGTTCTTTCCACTATGACCAATCTTTTTTTGGTCATATTTGCTTTTATGATGGCAGCCAGGTTTCAATATATTCAGGATCCTCCATTGTGGTTAAATAACTGATCAGTGATACCATATTATTATTATAAGTATTCTCTGATAGATATGGTCCCATCAAGAGAAGATAACTCTCCTGTAAGTATAGTGAAACTACTTTTTATGCAGTACATCATTTACATATCACTAAACAGTGCAAATGCAGTAAGGTCAATGTCATCAAGATTACAAGTAGTAGTAAAAAGTAAAGGTGGTCACATCAAATACCGATTTTAAATAACTTCTTTCAGAAAAATGTACAGTGCATGGCCAAGTGGTCATAACATTTGCTTTCTGACTATGAGACCAGAGTTTGAATCTCATCATGGTAGATTTATTAGAAAGGAGACGTTTTGATGTTATCAGTCTGGGTAGGTGATCCAGTGTGTGGAACCTTTGGAAAGTGCCTGAAAATCATACCATACCTTGTGAGTGAAACTAGCTAGACAGAACTATTTGGGAGCTGTAAATGGTTGTGCTAGCATAAAGTCGCAAGTCATTGTGATCAAGGGTTTGCACATACTGGCCTTGTTCAGACTGTTGATCACACCAGATAATGCACTCTTTCTCAAAAACTGTAACTAAGGTCTTCTCAGCATAGTTGCAATATAAATCACAGGTAGGTCTATGGATGTTGAACAAACACAAATATGTCTGAACAGGGATTAGCTAGCCCCCCTAGTAGGCAGGCATACTTGGATATGAGTCAGTCAGTCACCACATATGTTTGATGCTACACATTCATATTTTTGGTTACAGTGTTTCCATACTGTAGAGTTTGGTAATAAGTACGACTCAATAACATCAGTTTTGATTGGATAATGTTCATTTAGAAATAATAAAATCTTGGTATGTTTGGAAGAAAAGTAACATTTATAAAAAAATTTAGGTGTACTTATTTATGGGCAATACTGTATGTAATCATTCAAAATAATGGAAATTTGATGTATTTGTTTACTAAATCTGAGCTGTGATATAACTGATTATATAAACAGTTTGATATTAAATGACATTATACAATAAAAAGAAAAACAAACTATTATACAAAATAAAAATAAGCAAGATCTAAAATAATGACCTGAATTAAAAAGATATATTATATTAATCATTATATCCCAGGTCAGATTTATTAAACAAATATATCAAAAGTTTCATTCACTCTAATAATTAGAAAACAAATACTAAAATCACATCTAAGAGGTAAGCAAATGCTCTAATTTCTATCATAGATTTAGCACGTGAACAAATCTAGCAAATACTAAGAATTCAAAATGATGAATATTTAGTCAAATTGTTGTACATAAATGTTAAGACAATATGTTGACAAATATCAGATAGAATCAAACAGTATCACATTTAGTTGATTGCTGTATTATTGTTCAAAATAGAAACTTGCTTTGACAAGTTTTCTTCCATGCAACCTGTTTTATGACTATATTAAACTTTGTAATTCAGTTGATGGTTTTTATTGGTCAGTGATGCTAAAGAATTTTTAAAATGTAGAAAGTCTACAATAAAAATGCTATACTTGAAACCAATCTGCAGCATTAAAGTACTGACAATCAGGTAATATTCAGAAGAAAAGAACCCAATCTTTGCTAAAAGTTTTGAAGTCAAAATCTTTAAATAGTTTAGGGCTACATCTTACTAAAATAATCAGGACTGAATTGCAAATGGTACAGTTTCCTGTCTATCAGCCTAATGATTCACTTTCCTACCATTCTCAATTAGTAAAACTGACATTCACCATAAAACTATAAATCATTCATTAAATTCCTTCATTTAGCTCTAGTGTGAAGAATTGGAATACTGAAAAATTAATGACTATATAGAATTGCTAAATCCAATGTTGATTAGTTCATATTAAAAAAAATAAAGGTATATGTTACATGAGCCAATTGCTATTTTGTGTACATGCAGATGAAAAGTCAAATTGCAAACCCAGAAAATGTGTTTCAATTTACTCAAGAAATATATTTTTTCTTTCAAAAAACATTTTTTGCATAGTCAAATTAGTAAATTACAAGCAAATCACATGAAACAGCAGGTGTTAATCTTGCTGCATTTAGTGATAATATTATACCAAGACTTGATTTTTTGTCACTATAGAAAAACAATATTTTCTCCAAAAGAAAATAAAATAAACTTTTCTCCATTTCAGTCAAACTTAGTGTATGGTCTTCTGTAGTGAAAATGAGCCATATCTCATGAGGCTCACTATAGATACGGTTTGGTATGTCACTGCTACCTTTACAATGAGTTTTTCTTGTCAAGTGTCTGTATTGCATAGTCATCCAGAACATGATTTATAGGAATGTTAATATAGCCACTATTGTCAATATCCAAGTAGCATTTGTGCCATGTACAATATATGTTGCCTGTGGTTTTATCTTGTATCCAAGAATTTAACTTCTTTTTTGATCACTTCCTTTATGATGATGCTGTTGATGACTAAGAATGTCAATTCTTGCATGGAAGGGCCGATGACATTGACTGCATAGTAATGTTGGTAGAGGATGAGGTTGATTTTGTTGAGCCATTCTCTCTCGTTGTTTGACTTCTTCCTTTTTTCTTCTGGTGACTTTGAAGTTTTTGGTTCTGATGGTGATGTAAAATCACAAGTTGGCATAGTTTTGTGCTTGTGTTTCAAACAATTTAGGCTCAAGACCAGAGGTTTTCAGTGTTGTTTTGAGTTGGTTCTTGTATCTTCAAAGAGGGCAACCCCGTGGTCTTTTCCCTGAAGTGAACTCACTGAATAAAACTTGCCATGGAAACCTTGATTCTTCTATTCTTACTACATGTCCTGACTATTGAAGATGGTATTTAATAATCAGTAATTTGATGCTTTGACTGTTGAATCTTTCTAGGACTTTGGTGTTGTCACATATTAATTCCATTTGATGTGCAAGATTGAATAAATCTTTTGCTGGTAAAAGTGTTCTAAATTTTGGATGTTGCAACAATATAGAGTCCAGGTTTCGCAACCATATAGTAAAGTTGAAATAATAACAGCATTATAGACCATAATTTTTGTTGTTAAGTTCAGATCTTTGTTGTTGAAGACACATTTGATTAGCTTCCTAAATGCCCCATGTGGAGCTTCAATTCTGTGTTCCACATCTTTTCCTGAGGTGCACTTGTTTGATAAAAGGCTGCCTAGATATGGAAAATGCTCTTCTTGTTCTAGAAGTGTATCATAGATGGTAATAGCAACATCTGGTAATATGGTATTTGGGAATGGCTGTGCAAGGACATTGGTTTTCTTGATGTTTTTGTAAGGCCAAAACAATGGTAAGCCATAGCAAAGTTGTTCACTATCCAAAATGATGAACTTTCCACATAGCAGCACTTGAGACACTATCAAAGGGGTTTTCTAAGTCATAGAAAACAAGGAAAAGGTTTTTTTGTATATTATATATATAAGCATTCTCTAAAATGATCATCCAGTTTCTAAATCCAACCTCTCTAAAGTAGCTCTAATTGAACAAATGAAGTATAAATTTGTCTCCATAGCATGTTACTTGCACTAAGCCATTTCACCACATTTTAACACATCACTAACATGAACATTTTATCAGAATATCTGCTCTCCATTAGCATGCACATGCTGTGTGCATGTCAAAACCATCATCATCTTTCAGGGTGTTATAATTTTATTTTCTGTGTATTTACTTTCTTTCCTCAATCAAATCAATTTAATTATTGTTTAAAGATGTTGTTCAGATAGAGGGAAATTGTCTAATTTTTCCCGGATTTTGGAATAAGTTTATGAGATATTCATTATTCCAGGTTTAATACTTTTCTTGTCTTTAATTATAATTAAAACAAGACAAAAAAGTAAGTCAATTTCTGCTAAACATTATCAAGCAGGGAGATACATGCTGAGATAAAACAAAAACAAAACACAATAACTAACCTTCTGCACAAAATTTTTCATAATGTGCTAACCATGGCAATGCAACAGTATGTACCCCAGCAGCATGAATACAATGATACCGGTCTTCAGAGGTTGGATCTGAAAGAAATAAAAATATTCATTCAGACAGCTACAACTTAGGTTTTGGATAAGTAAAAAATGGAAGGTCACTGAGTAATTAAAATCTTCAAAAAAAATATAAGTTAGATTTAAGATTAAGTTATTTGGAGCTTTAAAAAAATCACTTCTAAAGAAATTCAGTATCAAGCATAATGAGATTTCTAAACTTGGTTATCAAGGATTTTGCAAGATCAGTATTGCATATGAAGAAAGAGGTTTGTCCCATAATAATAAGCCTTAATATTTTATCCATTAGAGAAGGAATTTTATTCTCTACCTACTTGAAGTAGGGCCCAAAATGTTCTTTAATCAGCAACTTTTCAATTCTTGTGACCAAAGAGCTAAAAATATTACACTAAACAATTTAACCTTGTTACAGACAAGAATTTTGACTGAAATTATGTTTTTATTTGGTGTGCAAGTAATCTAACGTAAAACAAATTGATAGTATAAATAATCTTTAGGTCTGAAAGTCATTGTCAACTTAGAATTATTTTTCTTAAACTGATTACACACAAATAAAAGCAAAGTTAATCATGTGTCTAAGCATTTGAGATTAATAAAGGGCATTAACAAATTTGTCTTGTTAGTCTGGGAGGGCCCTGAGTAGTCTCAGCCTAACCATGAAGGGTTTCCTCACAAAATTCTGATGTTTGGTCATTTGGTCAGATGTTGGGCCAATAACTTTTCAGCTCCCACCTCTCATAAATGTATCAATTGATGAACACTTAAGCTTGGCACCACTAAAACCCCAAACAAGGCAATAAATTCACTAACATTCAAGGGGTTACTGAGGATGAAAGAATCTAAGAAAATCTTGAAGGGATGAGGACAATAAAAAAAATAGAAATTAAGGAGACATAAGATCATGATTAACATTGCATTTAAATTTTTGAGAACAAAGTTGATTGGGAAACAAGATGCTGGAACAGAGTTCAGCAAGCAAGAAGTGTGAGAGAAAAAACTGTTAGCATAGAACTTATGGTTACATCTAGCCAGCTCAACTGTAAAATGATGAGGCCTAGCTGCTAATCTAGTACTTAACTTCATAAAGTCAAGGTACCAAAAGAGGAAAGATAATCAGAAAAAATTATTATGAAAATATTTATAGAAAAGAGAAACTATGTTACAGCAATAGGAAAGTGACTGAAGGTGAAATGCAAGGCCAGGACCAATAACATTACAGATACTTCTTTTGATTTTGTCAAGAATCTCTAAATACATAGCAGAACATCAGATCAGATATGACAGCAATATTCAATGTATGGATGAATGATAGCTTTATAAAGTAGACTGGCAAGAAAAATTGACTTGCACAACATATTGGATCAGCTTTCCTAGCAATTTTTTAATCATTTCACAACAAGCAAAGCAATAAAGCCACTAAGATGCAAGTGTGAAAGAATATGGAAAAAAAAACATTATTAAGGAGAGAGAACAATAAAAGTGAAAACATTAGCCCAAGAAGTCACTCTTCTGGAGGTTAACATCAGCCATGCTGATGGAAGGCAAATAAAATGAATAAAAGAGTACAATTTCATTTTGGAGGTATTAAAAATCAACAAGCCATTTCTTGCATCACCTAACAGCAGATTGAAGATAATTTTTGAGATCAGCTGACAATTTTACCTTATCAAAAATATTAGACTTACTATTAAAACAGGAGAAAATAGTTGTGTCATTAGTATAGATACTGAATTAAGAATTGACAACATCGAGAAGTTTGATGAAAATTAGGAACAAAGTAGGAAAGTTTAATAAAGATTTTTAGATCCACTAATATTTAAATGGGACATTCAGCTTAAAAAGAACTTATTGAAAATGTCATTCCTGGTTGAATTTTTCATTTAACAAAAATCCATGTTTGTCATTTAAAACAGAGAACAAGATGTTGGAAAAATGCCTAAGACAATTGTTAATATTCTACAGACTGCCAGTAGCAACCAATTTGAATCTATGAAAGTTGTGAAAATAAAACATAATGGTATGTAAATAACAAAATTCATTGACTGAGAATATTATTTAAAAAAAGCAGAAATAGTTTTAATAAATGAATTCATTTAAAAAATAAAAAATAAAAGGAAAAACTAGAAATCTGACAGCAATTTTAAACATTTTAACCAAAAAGAAGCTGTATACAATTTCATACAGCAGATTCATTTTGATTGAAATAGTCTTGGAAATTTTCGCTTATACATTACCAATTGCATAGTTGAGAAGAAAAAGCATTTGTGGCATTTTTGAAAAACAAATTTTCATGTATTTTTCACATATTTTAGGACCCAAGAATTATCCATTCTGGTCAATTTTAGATAAACACACTTAAAAGGCATCTAATTTTTACAGTCACATAAATAAGAACCATAAATGATAAATGAATGCTGAAAAGTTCTCAGCCCCTGACAAAAAAAAACTTACAAAAAAAAAAAAAAAAAAAAAAAATTGATGTTTGGTCATTTGGTTAAATTTTTAGAAGTGGGTTAAGTTGAGAACTTTTTAGTACCATCTTATGATATATATTTTATAAGCATATAAAAAAATAAAAGAAAAGAAAAATAATATTTTTAAAACTTAAAAATCTGCTTTAGGAAATTCAAGTATAAATATTTAATTGACAGAACAGACCCTTATGGCAGATAGAGTTGGATTTAATTTTTTTTTTTAATATGAAACAATCACTAATCTTCTAAAATTTTATGTTGTTGTCATGCAGAAAGTTTTGATAACCTAGTTTCACTACAGAAGTCAAGAGTTTACTGCAACTGAAAATATATTCCTTCATTCTCAAGAGAATTTTTTGGAATTAAACTTTTAAAGAAAGTAAGAATGATTGGTTAATGAAACAGTTGGACAATGCACTTCTGGTGGAATCATTTCTAATAAAATTCTACAGGCTGTGGTTTTAAGCAAGCAGCTTAATTAAGACAACTATTTTGATGAACACAATGAGACCATAGAAAGCTGTGGCAGAGCAAATGGCAATAATGGAGTAATATGTACATGACAAGCAATGACATCACATTTGCCCGGAGAAACAACAGAAAAATTAACAAAAAGATATTTCTATTAGTTAACCTTCTTTTTCTTTTTTTTGTGTGTGAGTGAGTGAGAGAGAGAGAAAAAATAGAAAAAGTAATCAGATTTAGTGAATCAAGAATCAAATAACAATTTCTCATGTTATTCAATTTTTCCAAGATTAAACATTTTTGAAATGCATTTTGAGGGTCTTCTTTGGGAAGAACCTAGCTGCTTGCCTCTTTATTTTAAAATTAAATTGATATTAAATTAAAAGAGACCTTTCTGATTAAAAGAAAAATGAAAACCAAACAACTTTATGCAAGACACAACAGTAATTTGGTGAGTTAAATAACTCCGAAGATTAGTCTGATTACTTTCCTCTTTCTTTCTTCTATTTGGTTAGCATTAAATATTTTCATTTCATCAGGGAAAAATAGCATATAATAAAGTGCAGTATATTGAGAGAGAGAGAGAGAGAGATAGTAAAGGTAAGTACTATACTGTGTGTGTGCGTGTGTACACACACACACACTTGTTTCTGAGACATACACATAAAGAAATAAAACCAATGACAGAAATATACTTATCTGAATACACAGTTGACTAGAGTTGCACTAATGATCAAATAGACTACACAAAAAACTCAGTTTGTCTATCCATAACAAGTAACATATACATATATACAAATTTGCATTCTTTTCTTAGGATATAGACATAAAAACCAAAAAAAAAAAAAAAAAATAGATAATCAAAGCATGTATGTACACACAGCATAAGAAATGGTAGTTTCTTGAATAAAGGAAACTAAAAACTCAGATTGTCCAAAGTTATACGTTTGTTAGAATTTGTTTTGTTATCTCTGAAAAACTAGTGAGGTTTCAAGCATTTATTAAGTGACATTTATTCATTCCTTCTACTAACTCTACAAAAAGAGTAATCAGAAAGTTTTGAAAAAGTTTGGAGTCATTCTAATAATTCCAATTCCTCACAGAGCAACATCAATATACTCTTCTTTCTTTCTCTCTAAAAAACTCAGCAGATTGCTTTCACAGGTGCAAATATTGATGCATCTACTGTAAAACCACATTATTTCTTTATTGGCTTAGACAAAATTTTCTGAAGGATACATTAAGTTGATCAATATCAAGAGAAAATCTGATAAGCTCAATGCCAGACCACCTGCTGATCATCAGAAAATTAACAATCTAGGCATTATGAATTTCAAACACAAAAGAAAAGTTCATATAAATAAATGTAACAATGTCCTTTGCAGTTTGGTTGTTTTGGGGCAATTTAATATTTTCACCATAAAGCATATCCATTTTTTTTAATTTTTTTTTTTAAGTAAAATGTTTTACAGCCAAATTTATTGTTGACAATCATACCCAATGAATACTACAGATGCTACAAGTATAAACTGATGGAGATTTCTCTTGCTTTGAGGATCCAAACAACATTTCTTAATTTTTGAGTTATGACTGATCACTTGTAAATATTATTTGGTCAGAAAAACTACATAAAATTTACATAGGGGTGCTGAAAAGTCCTTAGCCCAACCAAGAAGAGATTAAAAATAAAAAATAAATAAAATTACTCAGTTTGGTAGCTGGTCATTTAGTCAAATCTGGGGAAGTGGGTTGAGCCAAAAACGTTTCAACATCTCATAGCAAATAAATTACAAGCAAG
This sequence comes from Acanthosepion esculentum, assembly GCA_964036315.1. Classification (NCBI taxonomy): domain Eukaryota; kingdom Metazoa; phylum Mollusca; class Cephalopoda; order Sepiida; family Sepiidae; genus Acanthosepion; species Acanthosepion esculentum. Next base: position 132,090,103 of record OZ038478.1, read on the forward strand.
CAGTTAATGAATCTTATTAAAAATGGAAATTTGTAAAGGTAAGTGGCAGTAAACTTATTTCTACAGACTTCTTTCACATTTATCTAACCAAATGAAAACATTATCTTCTAAAGTTCTTAACCTTTTTCAAGACCTTAGATCAAATAGTTTTTAACTGATTACTATCAATTACAAATAAATTGTAAATTGTTGCTGAATAAAATTTTTCTCCATTGCCAGTTCAAATATTTTAAAGAGGCTCTTCAAAAACATTATGCAGAATTCTTAAGTAATATATTTTTGATTTATAGCTTTGGTCAGTATTGTTAAACATTAATAATTAGAACAAAACCAATTTTTTAATATGATTCATAAAATCTGTTCCAGAAGCTTCTTTCAATAGAGGAGTGTGTGTTTATCACAGTGTAAATGCATAAAAAATTAAGTTTTTGATTAATATTAAATAGTAACCCACTGATTTACTAAAAGTCTGTAACAACACCCCTTATATTAATAAATTGTCCACACATGTGCCTGGGTGTACTTTTATCAGGATTGTAATATTTTATTTATTGTATGGGCAACAGTGAAAATAGTTTTAATGTGTGAAATTCAGTCATAAACTTGTCAACTGTACAGAAGAAAATTAAGTAAAACTTTTAAAAATTTTTGTCACACTTAATACTGATAGTTTAAAATATCTGCATTCTATCAGTTACTGTTAGGATGCAATAAACTATACAAGAAATCATAATATATTAAAGTGAAGAGCAGACAAGGTAAGTAGGACTGGATATGTCAAATGTTAACCTTGGATAACAATGAGTCTCCTCAATGCATAAGCACAGTGGAAAAATTCTTATTTAACAAAACAAATGAATATCAGTTGAAGAGAAGGTAAAAAAAAATGTTAGAGGTGTAAATAAGTAACACCATGGGGAATGAAGATGGGGAATTTTTGTGCTAGAAGGATGTTTCTACTTCCACATTCTAACCCCAACTTCATCACAGAAACCCAATTTCATGCTTAACAAGCTTTATAGCTGCAGACAGACTTAAGTAAAAAGGAACCTTTGATGAGTGTCAAAATCAAATTGATGAAAAGGAACAAGTAGTGGTAGTGCAAGGGTAAGGGAAATGAATGTTCTAGAAATTAAAGATAATACCATAAACCAAGCATAACACATAAAGTATTAATTTCATCAGAGATTATGCTTTGAATTTTCAATGTCCCATATTTATAGATCACACACACATACATACACAAGGCCCTTATGGTTTTATTGGTGGTGGTGAAGTAGGCATGTACCCATGTGGAGCCCTACTTTGAACCCAACAGCTGTTTTCAGCACCTCCTTGTAATAATCAGCATATGTAATTTGAACCAGTCATTGGCAATCCATTGCCCCAACCAACCCACTGTCTATCCCTTATTTCTGAATTCGGTCAGTGATATGATTTTGATCCAGATATGCATCCAACTAATCTAGGATGTAGATAGAAGAAGATGGAGTAGTAGGTAGACAGTTAAAAACTGCCAGACAAAATGTCTTGCTATATAATAGGCTGCAATTTAGTTCACTTAACTTTGAGTGAATGTTGGTCTCGTTGCTAGAAAGAAACAACTACTTGAAACTAAGCTAACAAATAAATCTTGATTTCATCAAATGCTCATTTTTTTTTCTAATTCAAAATGAGTTTAGGCAAAATCTTTCAAATCTCAAGAGGATAATCTTAAGCCAATAATAGCATCAACATTTGACTTGAACATTCTGGAAAAATAAAATCTAAAATTTCAATTTATTTTCTTACAAGTAAATGCTTAAAAAAAAAGAGAGAGAGAGAGAAAAACAAAAATAAACTTATAATCAAAAATGCTAGAATTGCAGTTGTAAGCAGTTTACGATTCAATAAAGATAACAATAATCATAACATATTATAGAATAACTATCCCATTAGTAACACCAAAATAATTCTTCTTCAGTCTTTTTTAAATGATTTTCCAATGTATAAATATGCAGGTTGAATTTTTGTAAAAAATGTTGGTTTATTATTAATCAGATCTCTCCTCTGTTGTGAGAAAGATTTAGTTTGTTCGTACAAAAAATGACAAACTAAGAGTGTAGTGATATAGTTATTGGGAAACAATAAGAAAGAGGAAAATTTTTACTGTCATTATGTAATGATGTAATTCTATTTTATTTAAGCTTTCATTTGTTTAATACAAATTGTATTTGAAATAGTTCTTTGTTTACATTTATCACAAACAAGATTATTATAAATCAAAGTTTCTTTCTAAAGGAAAAAAAACACTGAGTAAGATAAAAATTACAAAGAAAACAACAAAAAAGCCTGTAATTGTTGGCCTTTTGAAACCTGTTACATACAAAGTGTAGCAGATTTGATGTAATTATGTAATTTATAGAAAACTATGACCTAATTTTTTTTTTTGCTGTAATACACATAAATACACATTGAAGAATAGATATTCATTTTATTTGATTTATCAAAAGTTATTTTTATAACGCTTTCAGAAAGAAAATCAGTTTCCTAATTAAGAGTAATAAAAATATTGGGTTGACTAAAAAGTTTGTTCAATTTATTAATATTAAATGTTATTTTTAGTGGATACTCATATTTGAGTAGATGCTGTTTATTATTAAACAGTATATTTATTTTTGTCTATGATCAAAACATATTTTCTTCTTTAAATTTAATAAGATCAAGTAAAGTTGAATGTTGACTTTGCTTGATCACCAATGTACTTCATGGATGAGACAGTCTAAAGCATATTGGATCTAATGACAGTTTCTCCTACCAAGGAGAATGCAGGTTCAAAACCTGCTGGAGGGAACATCTTTTCTTTAATAATATTTCTTGAATATTCAGGCAAGTAGATGAAAATAAATAAATATAGCATCAATTCAAATATCCACTAAAAATAATGATCTATTGAACTAATGAATAAAAATCCATCACTTTAAAAATTTTCTTATTAATAAGCATAATAAGCTTTTTGGCCAGTCCAATAGATAAATTATTGCATATAAGTAAACTGAGTAAATATTTTGATTAAAGTGTAAACACTTAACGCTCGTCTTTCTTTCTGTAGATTCCATTAATGCTTTCATTGGCTAAAAAGAAATTAACATTTGATGATAGTTCAATGGCTACTTGTCTTAGCATGAAAGAGATACCTCTTACAATGTACCTTGCTAATGTTCCAAAATGAAAAAGATAAGGCTGGAGGTTATTATCAGAAAGACCAAATAAACATCTTGAAGAAATTTCAAGTTAATGAAATTCCGGTGTCAGTAGGAATCTATGAAACTTATATTTTGAAAATTTTCAAATGTCATTTTATGACCTAAAATGTCTAAATTTTCTATAAGAAGCTATTTTATATCTAAATTCTAGTGATACAGTAGTTGAAATCCGTGAGTATAAATGGCTAGAAATAATGGTCACAGAATATTAATTCTTATAACAATCTGCATTGATTTACTTTTCCAGAATTACACAAAATCTGTTTACAGAATTCCAAGAGTTGTTTGAACTAGTGAACTCATTATTTTTGTTGCTTTTATTGCTGTCATGTTTTCTTCAAATATACAGCTTGTATAAAAAGAGAGAAAGATCTTTGTTCTTTTTCAAGAAAGTGCAAAGCAGAAAATGGTGGCCAATAGAAAAAAATAGTAACAAATATCGTGATTGGATTAATGACATCAAACCTTATACAGCAATGCACCTGCTTCTATCTTTTATATGCTAAAAAAAGGAATATACACTAGTCTGAATTATATACATTTATCCAACAAGGTAAATGTAGTGAATGCATGTCAGTACAGATGCAAAAGAGGCCTTGAATTGCATGTGGACATGTCTGTCAACACCAATTACATCTGATTTTTCACTGTTAACAGCAGAACAGCTTGGCATTTCCAGATACAGGCATCTCTTCACAATCCAGGTTTCTGTCAACTGTCTCCTGTCAATAAAAGTAACAAGAAAACCAGCCATCAGCAAGACTCAGTGTCTTGTGAAGCCAGTCCTTTGGACACTTTTTTTCTCCAAGATGCATGCCACAGTTTCTGAGACAGTGTTGATTTTTTTTTTCTTCCTGTCTCTTTCCATTCTCTGCCTGTTAACACATAGTTGTTGGGAGAGTAATTGGTTAGGTACTTCCCCCCCAGCCTCAACATACCCATGCCATATTTTAACAACAGTTAATGCATGCATATTCTTTTAACTTTCTTATTGTTCACATTTATTACTTAGACCTTATCTCAGAGGGAATAGTGGGATCCATTCCTTTTCCAAATGTTCTGTCAAATCAAATTTTTCTACATTACTTTTCAGTAAAATTTTCTTATATTTCTTGGGTCTGGCTTTCATGGTCAGCTGGTTTCTTCCTATTCTTTCTTATATTTAACTTGGACATTATATATACAATCTTTTATAATCCACTTGATAAATCAATTTTAATATGAAAGTTGTGCTATTGAAATCGATTATATTCTTTCATCTATTGATTAGAGAAGGTAATGAATTTCTTCATTCTTTTGGAAGAGAAAAATATTCTTGCACTTTGCCACAGCAATAACAAAGTTTGTTTTTACAAAACAAAACCATATAAAATGATGAAATCCATATTGTGGTAAACAAAAACTAAAAAACATTTGTGTATTGAGTGGACATTTGAAAATAATAGAGAGCAACTACGAATGTCCTTTTGTGACAATTTAAAAATAGACAAGCTTGAGGTGTCTGAAATAATAACTTTTTATGTACATAAAAGTGAAATAGTAAACAGGAATCTAATTCTCCATCACAGTGACACCTCAATGTTTGCCTTGTATTATTTTTAAAATGTACTATCAGATTTAGGGAAACAGACTGACACTTAACATGAAAATAAAGTGTTGTTATGTCGATCATAGGACTTGAAACTTATTTAGGTCCAGTTTATGTGAGGATTAATAAGCAAAGAGTATTTATGCCATGAAGAATTCTATCGTTTTGCTACAGATAAAGAACAAGATTATTATCTATAACTAATCAAAGACAGAAATGAGATTTGAAAAAAAAAAAAATTATATAGTTTTACTTATTAATATTAATTTATGGAGTATACAATAGATAAAGTGTAAACTCATGTAATAGGATGCTAAGATTAGAGGTTTATAATCTGTGATTTAACTGGTAAAAATATCAAACAAGTTAAAAGATTCATTCAGACTAATGATTGTGCAAGCTAGTAGATGAAATAAATACTGTTTAAAATAATAAAAAAAAAAGGATCCTATGCACAAATATGGGTATCCACCAAAATAATTTTTGTAGTAATAAAAATATGTTGAATTAAAATAAAATCCATTAATTCTTTAGAAATTGCTTTGTTTAAATTTCAAATATGAAACTGAGCAACCATGGCCTCCAAATGACTTTGGAATCTCCTGCAACTCTTCTGGATGGTTTCTTTGTTTAAGATGGTGAATGTTTCCATAATCCTTGCCATCAGTTCTTCTCTGGTTTTTGCAAGGAGTTTTGTTGGTCTCTTGCTCAACTGCACCCCACACATAATAATCAAGGGGGTTGCAGTTTGGGGAGGTAAGTGGCCAGATGTAAGGGGTTATGTGGTTGCAGAAATTGTCTGACGTCCAGGACTGGGTTCTCCTGCTTGTGTGGCATGGTGAAGAGTCCTGTTGCCAGCCACAGGATTTTTCAGCAACCATCCTCTTGACCCAGAGCGGCACTACCTCCTCAAGGCACTTGATGTAGGTCTGTGTGGAGTATGAGGGCCAGTGGAAAGATGAATGGAGGCATAACATTGCCATAACTAGTGATCACTCCAAATACCTTCATAATTACCATTTGACTTTTTCCAAATCCTCTGTACTGTCCTCAGATTGACATCCAAACACTAAAATGTTCATATTGGAGTTTCCAGCATGAATACTAAGCAGTGCAACATGCCATTTCAAAATTTCTGGAGGAGTAAATTGCATCAGGGTGCTCTATTTCTCACAGCCAGTGCCCAACTGATCCTACTATACTGTGCAGTCAACAAAATCAAAAACAAACCACACTCATGTGTGAAATGAAAAATATAAATTGACGACAATTTACCCATCGTACCCTGTGTGTGTGTGTGTGTGTGTGTGTGTGTGTTGTCAAATTGAAAAATTATTATGGAGCAGCTCAGTTGTTAGTATATTAAACTGTAGGCCAATAATATTCTATATTGTATTGTATAATTACTTATAAAATAAAGTATACGTATTGGAGAAGCAAATTTCAACAAAGCAATGAGAAGAAAACTAAGAAGGAAATTTAAAAAAAAAAAAAATCTATGGCAAGACATCCAAGTAAGAGCACATTACTTAAAACTGCTGATCATAAAGTATTTTTGGTAGGCTATAAAATATCTTAAAACAACCGATAAACAACACTTACAGAAGTCATTATAAGTCCTATCACTAAATTAAAGTTACAAAAAAATTAACTACAAAATATGAACTATACAAAAATGCCATATCATGTCTATTTTTTATCAAATTCTACTTGGAAAGCCTATTGTTTTTTTCATTTGTTACAACAGTAAATGTTATTTATAACTTTTTTTTAGCTTACATTATCAAACTGTTTGAAGTAAACACTAAGAACATTAAGCTTGTAAAATAACTGAATATTGCTACAGTAAGTCTTTTCAAGTGCTTCTTACATTACAGTTTGTTACTTTTCTTTGGTGAGGATTAGCTGACTTTTCTGAAAATGAAAACATTGATCTAACTTCCCTCATCAAATGTTCAAAGGCTGAGTTTAGCATATCTTGTAGGGAAGCTTATATGCTTATGATTGATGAGGGAATGCATCAAAATGATATGAACAAATAAAAAACATAATAAATAATTAGATGATTTACAAGAGAAAAAAAAAAACTTGACTATGGCATATACATATTTACATCTTTTGAACACAGAACATTTTACAAGTATATTTATATTCCAAACCCAGAAAACTGTGTAATCATTTCTGAGATGCAGACAAATCTCTACTCCTAAATATATGTAAAAAATATTCATTGAGCAGAATTTTACAAAAAACACTTTCTAATTGACATAATTCTAAAACTATCAATGAATGGTTATTTTAGAATAAAAATAAAAAACCTATTTTTTATGCCCTTTACATTGAATCTACTCGAAGTAAATAGGTAAAAAATACAAAATTATTAACAGAACTTATTTAGTCAAAAAGAGGACACATTTTCTACCCAATTAGAAATTCACTAAAAAGAAACAAACAAGAGAAAATTGTCAACAAAAGAAATTTTGCAATTCAATTCAAAGTTTATGAAAAAAACAAAAAACAAATATAAATTAACTAGAAAATTTGCCACTGGTATGACAAAGTCCTAAATCACAGGAAGAACAAAAACAGAAGAGAATAGCATAATGGGGAAGGTTAGGTTTGTACCTATCTTTTTGATGAATTGTCAAGCAAATGGCAATTGCTTTAGGGCTATTTAACATTCCTTAGTGTCAAATTATTTATAATCATTGCCAATATTACTTAATGGAATAGTGGCTATGTAAAGGTGTAAAATGCTGGCATTTTAAAATAGCAGGACCAATTTTAACAGAATTTGGATAGAAAATAACTTTGGAGAATTTGATAACTGAAAATTATTGAAATTGGCAAAATTACAAAGAGTAATATACACTGAATAATCGTGTCCCATATAGCAGTGAAAAGAAAATGTTGCTGCTACTATTACTATTATTTACATATGTATTGTTGATTAAGTGATAATGATATATGGAAATACAGATGAGATATTCAAGCATATAAGCCCAGAAACAACCAATTTTATTTAATGATTACAAGAAAAAATTTGTCATACTCTTGTAATACGAGATATATGATTGGGTGGAAAAGGCAATCCACTGGGAACTGTACAAGCGAATGCATTTGGACCATGCAACTAGAATACTAAAATGTGTACTGTGGAGACTTACTGTCACTTAATTTTCAGTGTAAGCCACAAACTACTACTGGGGGGGGGGTGAACACAGAATAATAATTTTGGGGATGAATTAAGATGGGTTATATAAATATCCAGTTTAGTATCACAGTTATTTAACACATCCTCAAGGGGTTATCATACTGGGCATCTCTGCTCATGAGAGAGTAGTAGAGGAACATCATAGTTGGGTGTCAAATGTTGTTTATTATTATTTTTAAAGTTTTGGAAAATGAAGCAACCAAGGTGATTTAGGTGTTACAGCTAGATACTGGGGTTAACCAAGCTGAAGGTATTTCTAACTGGGCTCCATTTGCAAGGTTATGCATGGCTTTTACAAAAATCAGTCCTTATATTGTACACATTTGGCTGTGATGCATGTGCCTGAGATATCCTTATCAAACTGAATATCATGATATGTATATTGGACTCTGTATATTTGTACGCCACCATCACTTTGTTGGCCTGCTACTCTCTCATTCAATAATAATCTTGCTGGCATACAAACCCTTAACTTTTCTATTTCTCAATCCCTCACTCAAATAGTCGACTTTCCCACATGTTTCCCCAACAACCTGGGTGGTAAGGGTTCCTTTCTCGATCTGTTTCACCTCCATCCCTGAGTCCTGTTGTGCCTTGCAACTCTGATCATGCTGTAGTGTCTGTGAACGTTTCCTACTCCACCCCAAAGAAGCTCCTACCAACAGAACATCTGTTATCAACAAGCAGACTGGGACTCATTCTAGGATTTCCTTCGTGATGTCCCCTGGGATGTGGTCTTTAAGCTCCCCATTCAAGAATGTGCTTCCAAGGTCTCCTCCTGTGTAAAAGCTGGAATTGAGGTTTTCATCCCCGCTAGGAAATATAAGGTTAAATCGCGCTCTTCCCCATGGTTCTCTGCTGCTTGCTCAGCTGCCATTGCCCATAGGAATCACTTCTTCCACCTATATTGTAATGACACAACACATCGCAACAGACATCTCTTTGTCTCAGCACATAATGAGTGCAAGTGTGTCCTCAACGAAGCAAAGTCACTATTTGCTGATAGAATGAAATGACGCATTGCATCTCACAAATTCGGCTCCAAGGATTATTGGCATCTTTGCAAGAGTGTACTTAACAGCTGCAAACTTTCAATACCTCCTTTGTTCAACCAATTTGAGGTCCTGACCTCCTCAGCTGATAAGGTTGACTGCTTTGCCCGGAAATTCTCTTCCAACTCAACACTCGACTCATCCAGTGTGCCCACTCCTGATTTCCCCCCTAGAACCGAGGCTCTAGTGAGTGAGTTGCATATAACCCCATCGTTGGTATTGGACATCATCTCAAAATTAAACTCACATAAGGCTAGCGGTGGCGACGGGATACCAGCCATCATCCTGAAGAAATGTGCTCCTGAACTGGCTCCTGCCCTCTTCAAATTATATAACTACTGCCTCAATGAATCTTGCTTCCTGTTGGAAGTCCTCATCTATTGTAACTGTCTTTAAGAACTCTGGAGACCCTTCTGACCCATCTAACTACTGTCCCATCAGTCTTCTACCACTCTTTGGCAAAGTCTTTGAGGTTTTAATCAACGCCGAAGTGGTTAATCACCTTATATCCCATGATCTGCTCACTGATAAGAAATATGGTTTTCGCTTTGCCCATTCTACAGCCATAACTGAAATCGTTTGCCGAGCATTCCACAATAACGGAGAAGCTTGTGCCGTGGCTCTAGATATCTCTAAAGTGTGTGATAGGGCCTGACATGCCAGCCTCCTTCGTAAGATTAAGGAATACGGAATTTCAGGTTGATTATTTGACTTAATACGATCATTCCTGTCAAACTGTGTAATGAAGGTCGTCCTTAACAGATTCTCCTCCAGTTCCTTTCCCACAAATGCAGGTGTTCCCTAAGGCTCTAACCTAGGCCCTACTCTGTTCCTTATCTTCATTAATGATCTCCCCAATGTCATCAGTTCCTAAGTAGGCATCTATGCTGATGACACTACTATTTACTCCTGCCTCACTAGCAAATATGGTATCGCTGACAAAACTAACCTGGTCATTAGTCTCAAAAAGGACCTCCAATCAGTTGTAGACTGGGGCAGGAATTGGCTGGTTAACTTTAATGCCTCTAAAACAAAACTGCTCTCTATTACTCACCACAGGGAACCATCCCTGCTGCCCATTAGAATGTCTGATGCTCAACTCCACGAGAGCACCTCTTTACGACTGCTTGGTCTCACACTGTCCGCTGACCTGAGATGGAACAACTACATTGAATCAATAGCTTTTTCCACCACAAGGAAAATTGGTTCCCTGTGTTGTGCCAAAATGTTTTTCTCACCTGAGTCTATCCTTCAAATCTACAAATCAACCATTCGCCCTTGCATGGAATACTGCTGCCATATATGGTCTGGTGCCCCTGCTGTTCACCTTAAGGTCCTTGACAAGATCCAGAGACAGATACGCAATGTGGTTGATCCTGATCTGGCATCTCGTCTTCAGTCACTCTCTCACAGATGTGCCATCGCCTCCCTCTGTCTTTTCTACAAATACTTTCACGGTAACTGCTCCAACGAGCTACTCTTGCTAGTTCCCAGACTGCATGAATTTAAGAGTGCTACTAGGCTGGCATCACGGTCCCACTCACCCTTTCACTGTCAAAATGGTTAAATGTGGCTGTCACTTCTACTCCAATAGCTTCATGTCTCGCACCTCCCGTCTGTGGAATTCCCTTCCTATTACTTGTTTCCCTGATAGCTATAATCTCCAACTATTCAAATGTAATGCCAATCGACATCTCCAAATGCACTGACCTATCCCCTGCACTTCTCTTCATCCTTTCCTCCATCACACCGCTTCACTCTTGCTCCCACTCTGTAACCCCCCCCCCCTGCGTATTAGTGGCATCCCACCTTGCTTGGGGTGAAATGCTTAAAAAAAAAAAAAAAAAAAAAGAACAATATTGTATTTGACATTTCTAACTTGTAAAATTGACTTTATCAAAATTTAGTATTTTTCTATAACTGAAAATTATTAAAATCAAGGAATTATTTTCTTCATACTAAAATATGCAAATTATATTTAATTTGAATTTTTTTTATCACATAGGGTTGTAGAGGCACTGTGTGTACTGCAGCCACAGTGGAAGTGGTATTTCTTGGGCAAGATAGCCTGACAGAGCCCAACTCTCTCCAGGCTGGTTTTGAATTCAGAGTTTTTCCTTCTACTAGACCGGTTGCCACCCAAGGCTATAAAATCCTGTCTGTCCTGCTATTTACCCATAGCTGGGGGGGGGGAGAAGAGGAGGATTCATACCTTTTCCAAGGGTATTAGCATGTAAGTGAATGTAATGGATCTGACTGTAATTTGAACTCAGCTCTCAGATTCCTCAATCCAAGCCGCTATCCATTATTCCACTGTGCCTCCACTTAATTTGAATGAAGAGCCTGAAATCATCTTTAATTGCAATCTAAATCTATTATGATTATAATGATAGGAGACATGAGCATTATTGTAATGTATATTTAGCTAAAAGATTCTGTATTAATATTATTGCTTTTATTAAATGTCTTTAAAAACTATGTGAGAGCAGGATTTCACAGTATTTACAGTGCTTAGCATGAATATATTGCTACCTCATGATACAGTTTGGCTAAACATATGAACTGAAGGTAACTGAGAGTGGCAAGACAGTCATGAGTAATAACTAGGAGTACTGCTTTAGCATCTTAGAATTTATATGGCTCCATAATAATAATAATAATAATAATTGGCATACGAGGACATCAATAATTCTAGTTGTACTTGGAGCCCTCAGATTGATTGGAAAATGTACCAATAAACTCATTGAAAGAATTTCTGATAGCCCATTCCTTAAAGAAATACAAAAAAAACAATTGTACTCACAAGTACAGCTCACACATTACAAAGAGCCTTATCTATGTAAAATGTGCATGATCTTTCTTTTTCTTTTTTTTTTTTTTTAACAAAAATGATCAGTGGAAAATGACATGAAGCCATTTCTGACCTTAGGTTTCTGGTTGGGACCCGGAAGGAAATGTATATACAACAGAAATCAAACAAAATATAATAAAATTTTTCTGCCTGCTAAAGATGGTTGAAAATAAGATCATCAGTCATGGTAAAAACAGAAGTTTATGTGTCAATGGTGAAAGCAAATGTCAGGTTTTTATAGATAAATGAGAAATGGAATTGGTGGTATTTAAGTAGATGGAATTGTTCAGAAGTGAGAAGAGGTCAATCATCTTAATATTTGTGCAAGCTATTTTTGAAGACATGCAGCATTTGTGCAAGCTAAAAGAGAAGAGAAAGATGAAAAGTAGCATCATCCTGTTACCTGATATCCTGATATTTATTTCCAATCAGAAAATATATATATAAAAAAAATGAACCATAATAGATCTAGATACTACCACAAGCATTTTATCATAAATATATTGTTTGCATAATAAAAGTATCTTTTCTCATTTCAGTTGATATATTAAAATTACATGAATCAAGTTTGGAAAACAGTATATTTTCTCTTTTTATTCAGAAAAAAAGAAATGAGATAAATAAAAAAAAATTTACTGAATACGTTAAAAAATTAGTTTGATTTTAAATATCTGAACCAAATCATTTTGATTAATCTATCAAATTCAAACAGGATAAAAAATCTTAGTGACTAAGATAAAAACTCAAAGAAAAGCTATCTTTTTAGAATGTATTCAATTTTTTTTTTTTTTAACAATTATGTGAAAGTCATTTTCTTTTCTATTCCATCCAAAGGATGAGGATTACTTTGGAGCTTTTTTGGGATTTTAGTTTCATCATAACATTCAATAAACAAGTTAGAATCATCCTAGAAGTTTTAATTCAAAATGAAAGGGTTTTAATTCATCAGGTCATAATAATATATATATTAAAAAACATTCAAGGGCAATAGATTATTTTAAAGATATATGAAGTGAGAAGGCAGAGTGAAAATGATGCAAAAAAAAAGTTTATAAAGGTCAACTTGTGTAGATTACATTAGTATTATTTTCTAATTTTTTTTCATAATAATTTTAAAAATATTGCAATTGGTAGATTTTTGTATTATAAACTCTTAATATTTTGTTCATCAATTTTCCACCCCTCAGTTGCTAAAGTGTTACAGAACAATTACTTGGATTATAATTGAAAAAGTTCTGTTGAAAACAATATGAACAGTATAAGAGAAAAAATATGTATTTTTTATCACCCATTTCTACCCACTGCCAAAAAAAGATTTAAAAAATAACAAAAAATAAAATATAAGAAATTTTGTGTAAAGAATGAATTTCCAAAGTCATATCTTAAATTTATGTAATCTTTGAACTTGAATAAAAATAAATTTATACAATTGATAATCAGCTGCAGGATTCAGCAGAGAAAGATAAAGGTAGCAATATTGATATATGATCAATTCATCTCAAGTTTAAATATACAGTCAAACCAAGCAGTGTTATCTTGATTTCTTTTTGTATAAAGTCAAAATTAAATTATAAAGTGGCCCATTTTTCACTTCATCAGTCATAAAATAATCAATTATAATATTTGCAGTGCAGATATCGATGGGCCAATAAATGTTGCATTGAACATTAATAGGTAAATGGTCCATATAGCACAAAAATGCTATCTTATATAAATCCATTCCATCAACTGAGAACAACAGTATTCAGAATTTGAACTGAAAAAGACAGACCAATTTGCTTGACTATTTGAAGAAAAAAAAAGAAAGGTGTGTGTGTAATATACAATAACAACATTTTTTTTGTATTCAATACATAGGAAAATTGGTTGATTGGATATTTTCAGAGAAGCATGAAACCGTGCAATAATTTCAGTTTGAAAGACTGAAAGAGAACAATACCAAAGCAAGTGGACAAGGCAGAAGAGAAAGGAGATAAGCTGTGCTATATAAAGACCTACTGAAAGAAAATGATTGTGGGCACCATTGCACACAATTCACCTGACACCCAGACAAAATTTGCAAACAGCAGTGAGAAGCCACAATAGATGTCACCCATTATTTGACAATTAGTTATAGGAAGACAAATTAATAGAAATATGACAGATTAATGCTAAGGAGTGGTTTCTAAATTACAAATTCATGTTATGGTAAATGAATAAGGAGTGAGGTCAAGGTATGAGAATTTGTTTTGGAGTGTTATTTGTATGACACTAGTTACTTTGTAGACAGACAGTGGTAAGAATGACCTTCCAACCAAATTATTTTCATTTTATACAATTTCTCATCTACTCAAAATTTAATTTGGTAAAATAAAAAATAAATTTTTTCTTTTCAATCAATAAACATTAAAGAACCTGTTTTGATTCCATAACATTATTTACAGTCAAGTTATACAATAAAAACAGAAAACAAAAATCGTTTTGAATAGACTTTTGTATTTGTCTAAAAATTATTAATGATCTGCTATCGACAGTAGAAATCACTTGAAATTTAAAAAAATTAAAGAGAAACACTTTTGAATAATTATTTGATATTGACTTTTAATAATTTTTGTTATATAAAATCATTTATGAAGTGAATCAATATTTGAAACTGTTGTAAAAAGTGTTGCTTGAAAATATCAATAGAAAGTTTTCAAAATATACATGCAAACATAATTAAGAATGAAAAGGAATAACATTAAGTAGAACTATGCTCAACAGAATACATGAAAATATTCAATAAGAGATCAAATAATAAACCAACAAAAAAATTGTATTAAACAACAAATAAAGAATGAATACATAATTAATGAATCTTCCAAAGGACTAAAATTAGTCGCAAAAATCAAGAAGCAATACTAACATAACTGTTTGTTGGTAGAAAAAAAACAAAGATTACACTTGGGCACAGCATTCATAAGAGACTAACTGGACATTTGTTTGCAGATTTGACTGAATTTGAATAGCATAGCATTTCATATGTAAAAAAAAAAACAAACAAAAAACAAAACCACCTTTTTAAAATTTAGCTATTCTTTAGGGTTTCAATATTGCAAATCAAATTTAAGCTAGTCAGGGAAAATTAAATATAAGTATTTAAAAAAAAACATTATAGAAAGCTTCTTGACTGAGTTTCATAAATATCAGCAGTCATTATTGTTTAAATGCTAAAAAAATATTTTTGATAGGGTAAGGTTTGTATGTAAGCCCTACTCAACATATTTGTTAGTGACACCTGATGAAAAATAAAACTAGTAGCTTTATTTTCTTCGCAAATAGGTTACAATTAAACTTTTTTCAAAGCAGATGTTTTAAATAGTATAAAATTACTGCAGACACTAACACAGAATTTAAAGAATTTAAGTAAAAGATATTAGCTTAAACAAATGACCGAGTCAAAATCAAATGGGAATAAAATCACAGTGCTGAAAATACTAAGTATGGTTGCTGTTATATTAAAAGAAGCATGAAAAAGGTTTTAAAATAAGTGAATGTGAAAGATGTTGAGGAAATCCAATCTAATTACTTTGGAGCCTCCTTCTTTAGGAGTCTGAATCTGCAGGCCCATTTTTCATTTAACAAGAAATCTGGCCCGGATGTGGCATTCTATGAAAAGACATTGCCTAAATTAGCGCCAACAAACCCGATAAGGACAAAAGAAGTAAAAAGAAAAGAAAAAAGAGAAACCTTTTAATTATAGATCTGCAGCAAGTAGTAGGTTCACAGACATAGAAACCAATAACAAGAACCAATAGAACCATTAATCAAACACAATTATATTTTCAAATAAAAATATAAATGACAAAGTACATCAAAAGAAAGAAAAAAAAGAATAGAAAGAAAAAATTGCAGACAGAGTCTGATACAGAAGTTTGTAACAGTAGCCTGATCCATGTCAAAGTTTGTAGATATCTAAAGAAATATAAAAATGGGTAAGCTCTTCATACAGAATAAATAAATCAATATTTATGAAGATATAAATTCAAAAGGTTGAATCCTCACTGGTAGAGAAATACAAATAATTTACATTTGTATCTATGACAATATATCAACAAGTTTGCAACTTGAAATTTTTACTGTCTACCGTTCATTCTATGTGATTAAAACACATCACTCAATTAAGCTGCTGATGTTGAAAAATAAATATTTCTTGTGCAAAAGAAATGCTTTTTCCTTCATTGAGCTAATTGATGTGTGTGTGTGTGTATGTATATATATATATATATCAATTGTCAACCCACTTAATCAAATTAACTTAATAAAAATTTAACCACTATGTAAGGGAGGTAAGTTATGTAATTTCTTATTAGAATTGTAGTAATGTACTTTAAAATATTTTTAATTTTAGTTTTTAACAATTATAATTTAATCATTAAAAAAAAAACAAAAAAAAACTTTGTGTTACAAACATTTTAGAACTTTGCTGCTATGTCTGTCTATATTTCTGAGATGAGGTATTATGTACTATTGTCCTCATCTTTGTTGCTATATTTGTCACAACGTTTCGGCCGTTGTACGCTCCGGCCTTCTTCAGGTGGTTGGAATTTCGAACCGAACCCTTTATTTTGATCACTGGGGTAGACTGTTCTAGTTCCACGAGCCATGTTTTGATGGATGTCAGTTATCAGTTATCTCCTGGTAATTTTCCCTCTGAAAGTTCTCCACTGCCTGAACCGGGTATTGAACTCACACTCTTTGGGTCTGTCACTGGATCTAACCAACGACTTTATCCACCGTACCATGTGTCCTTGAGGACATCTGGGTATGAATTTCTGAGTATTATAAACCTAATTTTTCAGCAACCTTTTTTTACCAGTACTCATATTGCAATTTTGCTGTTGTCATTGCATGTTTTTACCAGATCTCATATTGCAACTTTTTGTTATCATTGCTGTTCTCTGGCACTCCTTATTACTGGTTCCCATATTGTATTTATTTCTATGCTTGGCCGACTCAGGAGATTTTTGTGGCCTAGCATATGTGCTGATTCCTTAAGTTTACGAATTTTCCAATGGTGTTCCCTGTCTATGATCTTAACCTGATCCCAAACAGTCTACCCCAGTGATCGAAATAAAGGGTTCGGTTCGAAATTCCAACCACCTGAAGAAGGCCGGAGCGTACAACGGCCGAAACGTTGTGACAAATATAGCGAGAAAGATGAGGACAATAGTCCGACTAATGTAAATACTTTGCTGCTATATTTGTAATTGACTTTATAATATGTAATTTTTTAAAATTATTTTAATGGTGGAATATAGTTCTGTTGTTAATATCTGTCTAAACAGCAAATTTGGACAGGAATGTTCCTTTAAATGTTGTGAAATTGAGCTATATTCATTCAAGTGAAATGTAAGTCTCATTGACATAGCTGTAGTAAAACCAATGTATATATATTAACATTTTTGTCAGAGATACAATCTCAAAAAAGGACATTTAAATAGATATATACAATGTTGGGCTCAATGTCAAGTTATTGTGAATGATTAAGAGGGTTGTATTTAGTGTAGTATATAATTTGTTGTTTTTTTCTAGGATCAGTGGGGGATATATTAATACTTATGAGTTTTTTTAGAATTTTTAATCTAAACATGCTTGAATGACAACATGCTGCCTCTCTCTCTCTTATATATATATATATATATATATATATATATGTGTGTGTGTGTGTATGTGCGCATGCATGCATATACATATATACATGCATACACACACACATATGTCTATGTAAGTGATGAATAATGAATTTTTACAATTTTAATTATAATAATTTATAATATTATAAATCATTTAAAATTCTGCATTACTTCAATGCAGTTAGGTGATACTGTTATTAAGTGAAAACTATATATATGAATCAAAAATTGAAACGGTCAAAAATAGTTGTTTACACCCAATATTTTTTAAATTTTTAAGTTTTTTATTATATAAACTATTACATAACTCATCCCTGTTTGAAAGAATTGTCGACCATACATGACAAAATCAGATAGTAAGTGCAATAACTATAGTAAATTTAAATTCAATATTCCTAAAATTAGATTATGAAGAATATTATGCAACATTTTTAAGATTACAGAGTACTTAGAAATTATATAAAAAAGGCATTCACCTATCAATTTCATAAATTATGTTTTAACAGATAAAGTCTCCATAGAACAGCAGTAAAGGTGTTGACAGATTTTATCATCACTTGATAAGTGATCTATGAGTGACAAACAAGGGTGATAAGTGCATAATCACCACTACCATTTGTTTTAAAAATCCATTTCTCTTATTTTAAGCTTAAAGTAAATAACATTTATTTTCAAATAAGATTAATTATACTTTAAATCAGCTATTATTCCTCAAATAAAGTTTCAGAAAAGTATTTTATTTTTGGAAGATTTTTTAAATCAAGAATTAATTTTTGTTTAAAAATGTGTCAAAAATGGTTGATTTTTATCGATTTTGTGAAAGTGACCAAAAAGTTGATATTCTAATCAATATAATATCTATTTGAAAAACACCAGAGCATTTTGCTTACTGGAAATAGTAAATTTAATCATGTAGCTTTCAATTAAAGCTAAAATGAAAGCTTCAAGAAGGCCTTATAATTTTAAAAAATTAATTTTAAAACTTAGATATCAAAACTGAGTGGAGGTAACTATATAAAATGCTCTTTTCATCCTTAGGCAAAAAAAAAAAACTATTGATGTAGCTACACATGTATCAATTACAATATATAATAATTGCCAAATAAATTAACTATGTGTGAGAATCAATATATGCCAATGAAGCATAAGAGATATTTTACAATTTCTATTTGGATTAAAATATTACATTGACCAAACTAATATATTTCAAAGGGCCTCTTGATTAGGCTCATTAATTTCCAACACAGTTATAAAAATGTGTTTGCTATATTTTAGTTCTGATAAATTTTATTTCTTTCAAAGTTTTTTTTCAGGCTTTTATTTTGGTAAATTATTTAATTTATTAATATGGCAAAATTTATTTTTCATTCTTTGTACATTAAAGTGACTTAAAGAATTACCTATTCTTAAATTAGATCATTGTTTAATGAATTGTACTTGAGTAGAGTAAATAAAACTCAAATCTTATTTTTTAAAATTACCAGCTGGATGAACAAGTAAAGCTTTTAATTTCTTTCAGAAATTATTTTTTCTTATACAGTATAAAGTTAACAAAAACCATTAATTTAATTCTCTAATACAATAACACTTTATTAGTCATAGGTGTCTTACTTCTAGGAACAGAAAACAATAAATTATAAAAACAAAATAAGCAAGTAATTATAATAATAGATTCTAAGAAACTTAAAAAGAGTGTAAAAAATAGAAATAAATCATGTATTTCCATTATTTCTAAATAATACTCTTAGTAAAGTCATAAATCACAATACTGCTATTTGTATACATCATTATATATTTGGAAAAAATATAGGTTAATAAACAATGATGTTGAGAAAATATGAGACAGTAAAAACTTTTTTTTAAAAACTGATTAAGACACACTGAAAAAATCTTAGATTCTGATTTTAAAAGATATTGTAACTTACACACAATGCCTAACTTAGTATATTAGCCAGCCTATAAGATACATGGTTTGACAGGATGCTTGGGAGACAACTGCTCATCCCAGCCTCATACTAGTATATTTTGAACTTGGATGACTCCTTTAGTTATAATACCAAGGCATTGAATACAGGGCAATATTTGCATAGTTGCCTTTTTTAAAGTGTGTATATATTATACTGACAAATATGTACACTACAAAAAGAAAAAATGTTAAAATTTAGGATATTTATCAGCTAAATTTCTTAAATAAGGATTTTTCCCAAATTATCAAAACCTTTTAGTACTGGGCTAAAAGTGATAAGAGAATCAAGAATAAAAGAGAAATCATCATTGCTTGACAAAAGTTAAAAAAACAGATCATGTAGAGAACAGTAATCTGACTGGAAACTTCAAAGTCCATACCATTTCAAAATGAGATTCTTTTAACATTTTTGACTTGAAATAACTCACTCCTAGTGGTTTTAATATGTCTTGCTTAGGCTACTTGGTGTGACATCACTAGAATTTTCTCTGACTGACTCCAACAGACTGGTATTTACCAGTCACCCCACTGTGGACTAGTTGTGACACAAGATCAAGTTTACTGCAGGGAACCTGAGTGTTTCCATCTGGACCACTGGTCAAAATTTACCAAGCCTTCACAAAAGTGGACTCAGGTACAGTACTTGTCTGCTTTTCTAAGCTGAGTCTCTATCCAAAGACAGAGCCTCAACTGAGTCACCTCCAGCCTGAAGACAGAGGTCTTGTCAGTAGCAAGCCAGACATTGAACTCCCTGACTAACTTGTCTGTTTTTCTCAGCCAAGTCTCTATCTGAAGACAGAATCCTGAGTGAGTCACCCTCTGGCCGAATATGGAGGTCCTGTCACCCTCTGCCCGAAGACTTGTCTTATTGCAATCCTGGAACTGAGTGCGATGGACTGGTATTTACCAACCTCCCCACAAGGCAGTATGTAACAAAAGTCTGATTTTTATGTGGGGCAATTCCGAGCTTGGGTAAAAATACCCTGTAGACCCTGCATACATGGGGTTTTGTTTGTCTACCTCCCCAAACGAGACTCTACCCATAGGCATAGATTCGTCTGGGTTCTTCTCTGCAGGCAGAGAGTTTGACAAGTCAGTTGTGAGCCTAGCAGCGAACTGCCTGATTGTGATGGACTGGTATTTACCGGTCACCTCACTGTGGACTAGATGCAACACAAGGTCAAGTTTATCATGGGGAACTTGAGCCTTTCCACTCAGGCCACTGGTCAAAATTTACCCAGGCCCTGCCAAAGCAGGCTTGGGTACAGAACTGGTCTGTTTTTCTCAGCCGAGTCTATCTGAAGACAGAGCCCAACTGAGTCATCCTTTGCCCAGAGATGGAAGTCTTGACATCCTCTGCCTGAAGACAGAAGTCTTGTCATGTTATGAGCCTGGGACAGACTGTGACGTACTTCTACCGACTCATTTTGAGTTCTTTATTTCAGGTGTCTTGACTAGTTCATTTGAGAATTACCTCATAGGTCCAAGAGGGCTAGAGTAGCATAGCCTATATGTGCGAGCAAATTGCTAGCGATGCAGACTCTCTGAGCATCAGCACTGGAATGACGAGGCACATGCGTCAGTGAGTCAGATCGAGGCTGGCAGTGTGCCCAATATGCAAATTCTCTGGCTCGGCAAGAACGTATAAAAAGGTGAGTTCTTGTTGAGTCAGCAGGAAGACTTTTGTGTGTTAATCATAATTCATATTGTTGCATATTAAACTAGAATTTGTTGCAAGGGAGTTTCTAGTGTCTGTGCTACTGAATTACATCTTTTCTGCTACAAGCTATTTTGGCACCATTACCATGGTGCGCATAAGCAGGGACATGATAAAGCCATTTACTGCTGAAGGAGACGTAATAGCGTGGTTGAAAAATGTGAGGCTGGTGGTGAGACTCCAGCAGGTGGATGATGTCGCAAGTCTGCTGCCATTGTATCTGGAAGGCAAGGCACTAGCCCTCTACATGGAGATGGATGAAGACGACCAAAGGGATGTCAATATGATAGAGGCCCAGTTGAAGGAGGCGTTTTCTGATGGTGCATTTACAGCCTACGGAAAGCTAAGCCTGGTCAGGGGGGCTGGTGAGCAGGTTGACGTCTATGCGAACAGGATCAAGCAATTGGCCGGGTTCGAGGGAGGTGGGTTGGAAAGGCTCACCAAACTTGCTTTCGTCACTGGGTTCCCTGCTGACATCTCCATCGGACTTCAACAGGCGTCAAACATTGACACCCTACCTATTGCGGACCTGATAGCGAGAATGCAACTACTGATGACAGCTGGGAACCAAAGTCATGAGGTGGTTGCAGCCATGCACCCGCCTTGCAGTAATACCATGACCCCTACCAAGAGTTGTCCCAGCATCAGTGTAACCGGCTACAAGTGCAGCAGCAAGGGTCACACAGCAAAGGATTGCAAAAGGCATGGAACACGTTGCTATTGATGAAGCGAGATTGGGCACTGGGCTCAGGACTGTCTGGGAAACGAGCCAGGTGGTTGAAGCATCAGCGCCAGCCTTCTCCTCAACTAAAATGTAAACGCAGCGCTCCCAGAGACAAACATTTACATTGACGGGACATGGTGTTTGGCACTAATCGACACCGGTTGCTCGCAGACAATAGTAGATGCAGATCGGTGCTGATCCTGGAGGCAGGAAAGGGTGGATGTCAGGACGATTGCAGGCACATCCAATGCATGTTGCAGTATCGGAGTGGTCAGTATATCCATGGACAAGGGCGATTCTGCCAAAGTTGATGTTCTGGTGGTTTGTGGCAAACCACTAGGTTTTGACCTGCTGTTGGAGATCGATGCGATAAAACATTGGGAGGCGTCGTCATTGGGCCAACAGGATCAGCACAGATCGGTGAGAGGAATGTCACTATGTGCACAGTCATTTCCATCAATGAACCTGATTTCACCACCACCTTCAAGCTGAATGTGGACTGCAGCATGGAAGTGGTCAGAGGACTGAGCACCGGAAGGACTGAAAAATGGAGTGTCAGAATACCCGGTAGCTGCAGAGATCCAAGACAACTATGAGCGGGAGCTCCACACATGGATAGATAATGGTGGGCTCGTGCCATACCCAGAAGGAGGACTGGGGCCTCCCACATGTTTAATTCCTCTGATGGCCATGCTGCAGCAGAACAAAAAGATGCATCCTGTGATTGACTACTGGGAGCTCAACCAGGACATTGACGTGTTCACTGCTAACGCAGATGTCTGTGCAGCTAAATTACGTGAATGGCGGCAGAAAGGTTCGAATGTGTCTCTGTTAGATCTCAGGAGAGCGTACCTCCAAGTACATGTCCACAAGACTTTGTGGCTATTCCAGACCATAAAGATTGAAGGGAAGTGGTACTGCCTGACACGTTTGGGGTTTGGCCTAAATGTGCCCCCCCCCCCCATCATGAAGGCTATTGTCAGCACAGTGATGTCGCCAGAAGAAGATATTGACTGCGTGGCATCAGCTTACATTTTTCTTGCTAACATCAATTCTGCTGGTGACATGCCTGCCGGTGTATTTGAATTATCAGGTATACTCTCAAGGATTTTTGTAGTGTTTCTTCACTCACTTTTTTATTACTTGCTTTTGTTCAAAGCTTTCTTAAATCTACCCACAAACCATTCCACTTGACCTTGGGTGATACTGTGGGGTAGTAATATGTTCACTCGAGAACATTTTACAAAATTCTTTAAATTCATAAGCAGTGAATTGTGTACCGTTATCAGAGACTATGGCATTTGGAATGCTATATCTTGCAAACAGTTTGTGTAAAAAAATTCACTGGAACCGTGAAAGTTGTTTTCACTTACAAATTTCAGGCCACTTAGTAAAGCTATCCACTATCACAAGATAATGTGATCCATTTATTGGACCTACAAAATCTATGTGTAATCTTGACCAAGGAATTTCTGTCTTTGCCCAAGGTTGTAATTTCATGGTAGGTGATTTTGTTGCCAGAACATAACCTCTGCAGGTTTTTACTAATTTTTCAGGGTCTTGATCCATTTTGGTTCAGTATACATAACTTTTCATAAGAGATTTCATCCTTGAAATTTCTGAATGACCACTATAAAATTCAGTTAATATCTGATTTTGTAATATGATAGGTATTACTACTCTCTGTGCAAACATCAGTACTCTGTCACATAGCAAGTAAGCATTAAAGTCTGGATTGCATTTCAAAAATCGTCTATCTTACTTTCTTTTAGTTGTTTTTTTTTTATTTTTGAAATAAACATGTCTTGTTCTGCATTTACTTTTGTTTTCCAGGGTAACTGGTAGTTTGTGTACTACATTGCATAATATATTTTCAATTACTATTTCACTTTTTAATGCTGCAATAACAGTGTTCTCAAACGGTTCAGTATTTTTTGGTATCAATCTTGATAAACCATCAGCAAGTCCTAAATTTTTTGGACGGTTGGTATTCCATCTTGAAATCATAATTTAATAAGATGATACTCCAGGATAGTAATCTATTCACTGCATGCGAAGGAATTCCTTTTTTGAAACCATAATAGGTCAGTGATCTGTCTGTAAATGAAAACTCCTTCCATGTATAAATTTGTGAAATTTTTTCACTGCAAATATTATTGCTAATGCCTCTTTTCCAATGAGGCTGTAGTTTTTTCCTGCTAGTAGTAGCAAATGTGAAGCATGTGTGATGATTTTCATGTTACCATCATCATATTTATATAGAATTACTGCTCCTATACTCACTAGCACTAAAGCCAATGCAATTTCTGCTTTTAGATCATAGTGTGCTAATGATCAGTCTGATGTTAATATTTTCTTTATTTCTTCAAATGCTTTCTGATACTTATCAGTCCAGTTCCACTTTACACCTTTTTTAAGCAAATTGTTCAGTGGAGCTCTCAAATTCTGCATATTAGGTATATACATTTGATAATAGTTTTCTAGTCCCTGAAATGCTTGTAACCTAGTAACATTTGTTGGAGGAGGCATATTCTTAATTGCACTTACCCTCAACAGAGCTGGTTGACAACCATTTTTGCCATGATTTGTTCTAAGTACTTGATTTTAGGCAAAAACTATTTGTACTTTTCCTCACTGAGTTTGAACCTGCATTCTCGAATTTAAAAAAAAATTTTTTCACATACCCAATATGCTGTCCCTTAGTTACACCTTTAATATTTCATCCAGATAAGCAACTGCAAAATCACAATCTGCAAGTATAGTGTCTATAGCTTGTTGAAATACAACTGGAGCCACTTTTATTCCAAAAGGAAGTCGGTTGAACTTATACAATCCTTTGTGCATATTTATAGTTATTAACTCTGAACATTCTTCTTCAACCTGTATTTGCAAATACACCTTGGAAAGATCCAGCTTTGAAAAAAATTTTTTCCACCATTTAAATTTACAAAAATTTCCTCTGGGCTTGGTAATGGGTAGTTATGGAATTCTAAACATTTGTTTAACTCTGTTGAAAAATCAGCACAAACAAAATTTATTTTATTATTTTCTTTGCATACACTGCTGATGCTGCCCATTTTGAATGGTCAATTTTTTCAATTACACCTATTTTCTCAAGTCTGTCTAATTCTCCATTGACTTGAATGGTACACTATGTTTCAGTTTAAACACTGGCATCAACTCTTTTTTCACTTAAAATTTCACTTTGCCTTTGGAACACCAACCCAACTCATCTGACAGAACATCCAGAAAACATTTTTTAATTCTTCCTTTAAATTTTTAGTTTTTTTTTTAAGTGGTAGCTTGTCCACTAACATTTTTGCAATAAATATTTATAGGTAAATCCCACAATGCAAATAATTTCATCCACTCAGTATCAAATACATTTGTAGTATTTTTTTAACACATAAGCCTTAGCTTTTACTCACTTGTTACGAGATGAAACATTACACGTCATTTCACTGATAAAAAATAATTTCTTACCAGACATGGCATGGGCAATTTTCAAAGTTATCTTTAATATAGGTTTTCCATTTGCTTCCAATGTGGCTTTGTAAATTATTGTGATATCATTACCAGTTTCTAGTTATATTTTTACATCCACATTATTAATTTTCATATACACAATTTTTCTTTGAATTTTTCTAATTATTTTTTCTGTCACAATGCTGTATACAAAATTTTTTCTGTAAGAACTTTTCCTTGCTTTAATTTTACAATGTGACTTTTTATATCCTACTTTTCCATACTTGTAGCACTTGGAATTTTTAAAAGGACAGTTGACACCAAGATGTAACTTTCCACATCTGAAACATGGAATAATTTTTATTTTTTCACATTTTTCTTTTGCTTGTATGTATGCCCATTATTTTCTTCAATTTTTCTGTATCATTTTCTGATTTATGATTCTCTGATATTCATATGATATTTTTTTGTAGTGTTAGTTTTTGATTCTGTTCAAGTTTCACTAGAATTCTAGCATGTAATTTTTGTGTCTTTTTTCACCGTTAACCCTTGAATGAAAATTAACCAACCCTTTAAACATATCCAGAGTCAGTTTGTTTAATTTGAATCTTTCACATTCCTTGTTAATGATTCCAGCATATATGACAAAATCTTAATCTTTTTTTTTGTCAGATTCATACACTTCTGAGTAATGAATAACAAACTTGTCTTGCTAAAAAATTCTGGTTAGAATATTTACTGTTTCTTCAAAACAAATTTCTCCTGTTATTTTGGTAGCATAAAATTACAGTATTTGTAACACCTACTGGGGTGTTCTAGGGTTGACTCTTAGTCACTGCCAATATATGACCTGGTTGATTGGCAGTCATTGCTACCTGGTGGGAACCTTTGGACGGGTACCAAATGGGATGGTTGGTAGATTCTAATGGCATGAATATGTAATGGCTTCACACCAGATGTAACCAGTTCAACACCAGCTCTGATCTCAAGTCTAACCTAGCCACGTTGTGATTTTGATCTTAGGTTGACAAGATCAATCAGACACCAGGGCCATCATGCAAGGTGAGTCTGAACTGGAGGTGACGTCGCACAAGCAAAAAAATAAATAAATGAAAACCAAAGAAATTCAGGTATGTTTAAAGAAAGCAAATAATCTTTTATCAGTCTGTTCTATACAGGAGTGTGTGTTCTTCCCAACCTGTTTATTCTGAAAGTGACACTTTTGTATTTCTAGGCAAGTTCTGGTCTTCTAAGTCAACTGGTTTAGTTTTTAAGTGCTGGCTTACCTCGTTCGTCAGTATAACTTGCTGTTGGTAGAAAGGCAAAGTTGGAGGCAGGAATTGTGGAATCTCTCAGTCAACTCTCTCATAGCTTTCCCTAACTTCAAAACGTGAACTAGCAAACTGCCTGAGGGCACTCGCTTCAACCAAAACCCAGTGCAGGGTTAGACGCAGACTAGGGTTTTCGGTGAATCCCCAATTTCCAAAGAGGGTCCCTTTGTTGTCTGGTCAGGAAAATTAATTACTTCCGATTTTTGGAAAATTAATTAATTCCTATTTTTAGGGAATCCCTTCATCTGTGAGGAGAGAATGCAGAATAGCTATCCTCCTAAACTCCCTCCTCCTAACATTGGTACCTCACACCAATTCCTTTCGGTGGGCGTTAGTAACTTCTCTCTTACTATTTTACCTCTGCCTATCACCACTGCTACCACATGACCAATGGCATCTCAGCCTGCTGGTGTGGTTAAGCTTGCTTCATTAATTAACTCTTTGAATCCACTGCTTATTCAGGATTTCTTATCCTGTTCCCAGATCATGAGCAGTTTAGAATCTGGAACTTTGTTTACGCAAATGCTTTTTTGTGCCCTGCCAAAATTCCTACAATTAACATATGGTCCTCTTGTCTGGCCATTTCCGCAGTCACATTACCTGTGCACACAATGTCTGTGCACTCTTGAATGATATCTTCATCGATTCTGGTTATTTTGTATTTTCTTAACCACCACTTTTAACGACCATCATTAATCAATTGTCAGAGATTGCTACATTGCCTTTTCCTGAAATTATCATTGATGCAATTCTTCTGTTTCTTAAGAAAAATAGACTTTTTGAAAAAAAAAAAAATGTTGATCGGTATATTCTTCAGGATATCTCTTAACCCTTCTTTTCTGTTTTCATCATTTTCCTGTTCAGTTTTTATGGCTAATTAGTTAATTACCAAAGCTAAATAGTGTCACATATTTTTCATGTTCTACTGGGGCTAACTTTCTCAACAAAAGTCTTGTTTTATTCTCATCTTCCCAGGTGCTGCATTCATTGAAAATTTGCTCATATATTCTAAAATAAGCAGAAAAGATAATCCTATCCACTGAATTGTATGTGAATTCAGTTATGACATTTGCCACCACTTCGGGAGTGAAAGAACTTGGTGAATTTTCTGTTTTCTTCTGTATTATTTCAATTAAATTTTGTTTTTGTTTCAGGAGTTCCAAAAACTGCTGCTGTTGTATTTTTACCACTTGGGCTAATAATTCTTCTTTATTTAAAGAATATCTGGGTTTTTTTCACACATGAAAGAGAAAAAATGAAATGAACATGGTTCTAATGTCTCATTGTCACTGTTATTATGTGTGCCAAAGCAAAAAGTACTTTTTCCTACTCTGTATTGATTCCTTGTCACCACTGTTAGAACTCACTCCTAGCAGTTATAAGCTACTTGCTGGGACATTATCTGTCTATATTTCTAAGATGAGGTATTATGTACACTATTTACATTTATATTTTTTCTATTGTCCTCATCTTTGTCGCCATATTTATTATGTTTCGGCCATTGTATGCTCCAGCCTTCTTCAGGTGGTTGGAATGTTGAACTGAACCCTTTATTGATTCAGGTTGAGATCATAGACAAAGAACATCATTGGAAAATTTGTAAATTTAAGGAATTAGCACATATGCTAGGCCACAAAAATCTCCTGAGCCGATCAAGCATAGAAATGAATACAATATGGGAACCAGTAATAAGGAGTGCCAGACAAAAGCGATAATAACAACAAAAATTGCAATTATGAGCTCTGGTAAAAAACAGGAAATGATAACAGCAAAAATTGCAATATGAGCACTGGTGAAAAATGGTTGCTGAAGACATTAGGTTTATAATACCCAGAAATTCATACACGGATGCCCTCAAACAAGAACTTTATAGCAAATATAGATATCTAAGTGACTATTCAAAACAGAAGAGATCATAGAACAACAATATTAACTGAATATACAAAGCTTTCCACAAAACAACTACAAAATACAACTACTATTACTAACAACAACAACAATAATAAACTATGTCATGTCACAAGTCCTGTAACCCATTAGGGTTGTAGGGGACCACATGTATTGCAGGCATAACAGCAGTGGTGTGTCTAGGGCAAGATAGGCTGATAGTGCCCATCCTTGTTCAGTCTGGTTTTGATTTCAGGTTTTCCTTCTCCTAGAGTGGTTGCTACTTCAAGACAAGACAGTCTTGCCTGTCCTCGTATTTAACCTATATCTGAAAGAAGATGAGTTCATGTCTTTTTCAGTGGCATGAGCACAAATTGGCTAAAACATAAGTGACTGGAAATGTTAATGACACTATCCATGCCCCTAGAAAATAGTAACAGCTAATTCAAATTCTGTTAAAGACAATTATGGGAGTAGCAGCATTTTACTGCTATTACTTGGGTATATAAAGGATTTCGACTCTCTTCATCAACCACTTTGTTATGTATGTGACAATCTTTCACAGGATGTGCAAGAAAAATGAACTCTTACCTGTTCCCAAAACATTAGTACAAAGTACATAAAAATAGCCTTGGCAAGAGTTTGAACTGTTTATTGATTTTTTTTGTCATGTTGCTAACCAATGCACACTACACCTCTGAAATTAACTATAATCCAGTAGTCAGTATTACTAAATGAACAGGAAATATGGTTACTTTGGCAATGTTAGTTATACAAGTTATTGATTTGCAGGAACAGTTATACTTACTCTCAGCATCTTTACTAAAAGGCTTATAATAATAAAATCTGCTATAAATATTTTGTGTGACAGAGAGGGAGAGAGAGAGAGTCTGGGGAACACCCACACACACATGTATTTTTTTTAGTAAAATTGGAGTAGATTTGAATAGTGAAATTAAATCAGAGCATTTTGTTTACTGATGGGGAAATCTGATCTAGGGCAGAAGTTGTACCCATTGAATCTGGGTCATCAGAAGACAATGAAAATGGTAGAAATAATTTTTATCGATTAAAAATTGAAATAGAGCTGAGTAAGCTAGAGGGAACTTTGGAATTCACATGATTTTGGTTGAAGCAGCCAGAACCCCGTGATTATCGCGTGCGAAGTAGTAGGGCTGAGGGTCAGTTATAACCAGCCGGGTTTATCTATATAAATGCGTAGTTATGCTGAAAAAGGCAAACTGGAGAAAATTCTTGAAGAGAGAATTGGCCCGGGCAAGCGTTGGGAGGAGGAATGCCACTATAACTAAGTCCCGCACAGAAATCTTTATCCCTCCATCGCAAGAGTCATATATCATTCTGAAACAATTTAAAAAGTTAATCATATACATTCTCTCTCTGTCTAGAATCCAGTGTATGAGTTTTTACGTTAAATACTTTTCTTTTCTGTAACCCGTTTCTTTACTATTCTTTTCTGCTATATAAAAGACATTAATAATTCAACAATTGAATAGTTGTTTGTCTGACTTTCTGCAGATATTAATTTTTTTTGCTGCATTCTAAATTTCTTAGTGCAGACTCTCCATCCATGTCTATATCTTCAGTCGACCATGAATGAACAGACATCACTTCTGCTTTCTGGATCAAACAAATCACAACGTGGGCAGGAAGCAGGATTAAATCAGCAGGCCGGTCGAATAAACTACGGATGCTCAGGGGACCTATGGCCACTCCCTGAAGTTCAGTTAGGACTGAGTAGGCACCTCAACCCAGAGAGTAAGATGCCGGAGGTTGAGGGGTGGGTGGGCGAAAGTGTTAAATTTGAACCAGTTAATGAATTGAGATATTAAAGAGTATTGAAAATAAAAATCTATTCAAAATAAGTATTGGCAAAACAAAGTAGGTTTTAAAATAAGGAAGTTATATCCAAATGCTATTTACACTATTTGCAAATGGACTATTGTCCTCATCTTTTTTGTTGTTGTTATCACAATATTTCAGCGGTTGTTCCCTCCAGCCTTCATCTGGACTTAAATAATGCTAACACCTCATCTCAGACATTCAGACAGATATTATTAACTGGTAACACTTTTGAAAACTCGTTTTCTAAAAACAAGCATATCATTTAAGACAAGTAAAAAGCTTAAGTCAATTTTGTGTTATGCATTAATTATTTCATGGCTTAATGATGAAGAAAATATTTAACATAAATATATATTTCAATATAATCTAATACCATATTAATGAATTTAACCCAATGTTTCTCCATAACTCATTTAAATTATCCAATGAAAATTTCAGATGAAAATTCAGTCATGTCAGGCAAAATACCTTTTGATGCACCCTCATATTTACCATTGCTGATTTTACCATATCTCATTTGAAGTTTCCATTCTCATTTTGTCTATTGTATTTGCTTTTAACATTGTCCATGTATTTTTCCTTCACCTTTGAATCATTCAGGAGTCTGTTGTATTGCAATTAAAGGCTACCTTTGACCCTCTTCAATTTTCATAGTTTAACTCTAAGTTTACATATCACTGGAAGATGATCACTTCCTCAGTTGGCACTTGGGTATGATTTGCAGTGTAAAACTGCATTCCTGAATCTCTTATTGATAGTTATATAGTTAATTTATTTTTTGTTTCTCCTTCTGGGCTTCTCCATGTCCATATACATCTTGGGTGTTCTTGAAACCAAGTGTTGGTTACTACCTGATTGTTCATCATGTGCCATTAAAACCCATTTTTATCTACATTCATTATGAGTTCCTAGTCTGGGAATTTTCCATCTATTTCAGCTTCTCTCTCTTTTACTTTGGCATTCAAGTCACCCATGATGATTCTAATTTCTTGCAATTTGTATCGAGTCATAGTATTGTCTAGCATGTAGGAAAACTTTTCAATTTCTTCTTATGTACTGTTGGGGCATATACAACAATGATAGATATGTTAAAAGGCTTTCATTTAGTTTACATGAATTCTAACTGATAGTTGATAATATCCTAGAACATATTTCTTCAAGACTTTGTCTAATATAAGTCCTACTCCTCTTTATTTTCTCTGCACCTGCATATATGATCCAGTGTTTGTCACTGACAAAATCTTCATTGTTTGCCTATTTTTGCATACATCTAAAATATTAACATTTAGCCTATTCATTTCCAATTTTATATTCTCTAATTGGCCACATTGATTTAGTACTGACATTCCATGTCCTTAAAACTATTTACACATTCCAATTTTACTAGTTTTGAACATTTTCATTAAGTGGGATTTACAAAAGCTTGTTTCTGTTCAAATCTTAATTGCATTTGTACACAGTGCCCAAATGTTCTTCAAATGGTCATTGTTTCGTCATTACCAAACAAGAATTTGGATTTGAAGAGAAATTTTCAGCAGTCCTTTTGTGTGTGTGTGTGCATACGTACAAACCCATATGTACATACACATGTATACTCTTTGTTCAGAAATCAATACAATTTTATTATAAATACTAGAATTTGAAAGATTTATTGGGAAGAATACGGTCTTTGTTAAGATTATCAATCATAATGTAATCAGATTTTATATATTTGTTGCTTGAACCACTCCATTTACAGTTGATCTTTTTTTATTGAATATAAAATTTACTGGTTACTTGCATTTTTTCTTAGACATCAAAGGTGAATCTGATAACTTTCAATGTAAATGTGATGAATGCAGTCAATCAATTATAATATTTCACCTACATTCTTTCATTTGAGTAATCAATTTATCATTTTCGATCTAGTCAGCATAGTTATTTAGAGTAAAGTAAAAATTAAAAAAAAAAAATCAACAGTTTAGGAAAGCAAAGAAAGATAGGAAATCATTCAAATGGGAATATCCAGAATATTTATATACAACTAATATTACCTTATATACAAACTTAGAACAAAGGTGGATAAAAATGTTAAAAAAATATTAATTTTCAAGTATTTAGTAGTAATTATTTTCCTGTTGACAAAATAACAAAGAATTACTAAAAGATTTTTTTGGAAATAATATTTTATAGAATTTAATTTATTATAAATATCTGGTGTTTCAGTGAAAAACTCTTAAATCAGATAATTAGATAAGTCACTTGAACTTTTAAATTATTGAATATTATAACTCTAGTTATGTATTGTGTGCTTTTTGGTAGAAGCTCTGTTATCCTGAAAAACACAAGATTCTTGCAATGTTTATGTATTTTATCTGTTGTATTATTATAGATTTGGTTTTTAGCATATTGTTATATTCTTTTTACTTTATCAATGTAGGTTTATATAAATTTTTTGAAATCTTTAAACTAGTAAGTAACAGCACTTTCTGTCTTCTGTTACAACACTTCCCAGATATCTAAATTTCTGCATCTGCTTGATTCTTGTAGTTTATGCTTAGTCCTTTCTTCTCACTTTCCTTCGCTAACTTCTTAAGGAGGTTTTGTAGTTTCTTTTCTGTGTCTGCTATCAGCACTGTGTTATCTGTATAACAGAATGCAAAAAGTGCAACACAGATCCAAAAGCATAATGGGATAGCCAAAGATGCATTCTGAAAGGTGAGCAGAGCATTAGGAGACAGAAAAATTTTCTTGGAAACAAAGAAAAAGAGTACTGAACTGTTATGAGATATCTGTCCCCCTGTATGGCAGCAAATGCTGGACAATCTCCTCAAAAATGAAGAAGAAATTTGAAGCAACAGAAATGTTTTTCTACAGAAAGAGGCTGAGGATACCATGAACTGAACATGTGAGCAACAACAAGGTTTTGGTGAGAATGGAAACAAAAATGAGACTTACACTTAACATCAGGAATAGGCAGTTGAAATTTCTGGGGCACATAATGAGGGGGGCTTGGAAAATCTGATACTCACAGGACAGATAGCAGGGAAATAGGAACAAAGGAAAGCAGTGTGTAACATATTTGGACTTTAGCAAATGGGTGGAAGAACAGTGTTTGGGAGAAATAACAAAGAGACAAAACTTATTAAGAGCTACAAGGGACAGGAAGATGTGGAAGGCCATCATTGCCTACATCCTGAAGAGACAGCACATAAAAGTAACAGTGTCAACACAAAAAAGTGGAACAAAGGTGAAAGATTAAAAATAAATTTAAAAAATTAAGAGAATGTACACTTCAATGCTACCATTCTTCAGTAATTATTTACTTTCTTTTGCACACTTGATTAAATCCCTAAACCTGCTTTGTTTTATACAAATACAGAACATACCTGCTTCCCAGTTTTGTTAAACCTGATGCTGTTGTGATCTTATTAGCACAAGACCAATTACAGTAATTTTATTTGGGTTCTAGGCTGCTCAAAAATTAAGTATTTACAGATTTTGAATTTATGGCTATTTTCTTTCTTTCTTTTTTTTTTTTTTTTAATTCCTTTCTAAGGGAAAAATAGTTCAAAATAAGTTTGAGAGAACTGAATTTCTCTGAAGGAAGAGAGAAATAAATGTATTGGCAACTTCTGTAAAAGAAAATAGCAAATTTATTGTATGCTGTTCTAATTTTTACGGAAATCTGCACAGTAGGGATTGGGGGTGAGAATCCAAGACCTGTAGATGATATAAAGAATAAAGTAAAAGTTTATGAAAGAAGTGCGTTAGTTATATACAAATGTTAATATCTATATAAGTATAACAGGATAACTGAATATGTATTAGTATGTGCTTGATTCTGTGTATAAGTGCAATAATGTGAGTGTATGAGTGCATACATAAGCAAGTGCATTAATAAGACTTATCTGAGACAGTTATGATCTGAAATTTTCACTGTATAATGTTTGATCTATGTGGCTAATATTCAGCATTGAACTTTTCATCATTATGCTACAGATTTATTGGTGTAGCCATATGTATGAGTGAATATAAAAAAAAGATTTAATGTGTATAGTCTATGTTTATGAAAGAATTTATCTTTGCCAGAATCCATGTGTTCAGTTCTTATAACGAATAGCTAGATGTTTAAAAAATATTGATTTTGTGTTACTAGATCAACTCAGAGTGTGAAAAATTGCTCCAGACCTACAGGTTTGTTCATAACAATTAAAGAACACTTTTTAATAGCTAAACTACAACAACCCGCCTTGATCAATCTATATATCTATATATAATGTGAAAATTTTGGGTGTATAAGATTGAATGATGACAAAAATATGGAAGTGTTAGGCAGAAAACAGAGCCTGTCTGCCAACAAGATGAACTGAAAATAGTTTCTGCCCTCATCTCTATTCTATAATCTACTTAACATACCAATGTTTTTCAGTAATGTCAATAAGCATATAATGACATACAGCCAACCTTATTTGCAGTTTTCAGAGCCTGCTCCTTTTTTTTTCTATTTGACACAGCCTTCCCCAATATCAGAGTTGGTTGTGAGAGGAGGAAGAGGAGTAGGAGGAAGCTAACATTTTCTTATCAATCCATCAATTGCAACATATTTTGCTAAGTTTTCAAAGATTCATCATCACCAATGGCAATTCTTGAGTAGCTTTGCCATTTTGCCTCTCTTTTTTTTTCGGAGGCAGGCTATCTTTATGTGGCATCTCATCCTCCACCTCCTTTTTAAGCAAACTCCAACAATTTAAGCTAGCCTCCTTAAACATTCAATCTTCTATACACATCAGGAGAATGGTTTGTTGGATTTATATTATGCTTAATTATTAGGATATATTAACAAATTTGTATGGTTCTATAACTAGGTACAATGGCTAACCTTTTTGCAGTTTTGCATTCTGCCTGTTCATTGGGTGGGGGAGGAGAATAAGTAGCACCAATTTGAAAAAGTGATTTATGAACAAATGGTGAAGTAAGATTAAAAACTTCATCATTGATAGAAAAGCATCAATGTTATTAGTTTTGTTTTTAAATCTAATTTAAAAAACAAAAGAGAAATCCATGTAAAAAAAACAACATAACAAAGCAATTAATTTGTCAGATTAGATCAAATCCTTTAATTTAGTGAATTCAATGGCCTTCAAATGGTAGCAGTTTTCTGTTGGCTTTTGAACAAACATGAGATGTTTTGCAAAGATGATATTTGCCATTAGTTAAGTACAAAAAGGTATACTTTTTGTCTGTTCCTGCAAGAATATATTCTTGCAAAGGATTAACATTTCATAGAATGCATTTTCACAGATACATAAAAACATTTGACTGCAATCTGCACAAATTTATTGAAGTAATTACCTCAATTTTATCCTGTTCGTCAAGAATTCTACAGCACCTAATCAGCATATACAGTCATGTAATCCTTGACTGTATAGGAAACATTAACAAATACTCCAATAACTGAGCAAAACAATGGAATTTAGCTTCTAAAGAGATTTAATCTTATATATAAAGTACAGGGTATGTGTATTTGTGTGTGTCCAAGTAACTCCTCCACTTCCACTGGTTTGATTTCAATGATTCATAGCTCATTCAAAAGCCCTAGAAAAGTTAGGTGCAGGGAAAATTTTTGTTGAGCTCAGATTCAGGGTTGCCAGAGTGTGCATGGTTAAAAATATATATTAACATATTATACTAGCCGTTATTGTTGCTTTCATGGTTCAAGGGGAGTAACTCTTATTTTCCTTTTGTATCCAAAATTGCAGCTAGCTTAAAATTTTGAATTAGCTAAAATTTAAGCTAGCCTAAAAGCCACCCTATTGGGCGGCATTTAAGCTAGCTCCTGTGGAAGACTCTTGGTTTGGCCATCATCACAATAGCTAGGGAGGAGTAGAAGCGATAGGCATCAATAAACAATAGAAGAACAAAATTGATCACTATATTTAAGTATTGAAATAATGTTTAAGCTTACCTTTTAAAAGTTCAACGATAATTCTTCTGCTGCCACTTAATTTAAAGGCAATTTGATGTATGTAGATCCTTATTTTCTGTACAAACAATTATTTTATTTCATGGCTGACAATTTATAAAATAAATTTAATATAGTGTAAATATCTGTATTATATATTATCTACTTCTAGGCAATATCATTATTCAGGTTTAACTAATTTGCATATTTATTTTAAAAAGTTTATTTCATTAATTAACTGTCCTTTATTACTGATCTTTTATTCAATGATTGTTTTGATTTTCATATCAAAAATAGTTCTGTTTAGGAATATTGTCTTATATAGCGCAGAAAAGTGCTTGAAATTTGGATTTTACTTGGTCTTCAACAAGTTGGCATCTACTTATAAAACTTTCATTAACTATAACAAGCCTATTTATGAACGAAATGTTCATTTAAAATTTTTGTTTCAAAGATTTCAAGTAGCGAATATATTTTACTTTGCAAAGTGATAATGAGTGGGTGAAGCCTGCTAGTATAGTTATAAAGTAGGTACATCCAAAATAATGCAGACTTTCAACACATGAAAAAACAAAAAAAAACAAAAAACTATCCAGTTTTGTAAAAAAAATAAAATTATCTAAAATTTGGGAGTTGTCAGATTTAATTGAAATTTTCAGCATTAATAATTTTTTAAAATTTTGTGGAAGTATTTTTCTTCAGGTCAGTTATTTCCCATCTCTTTTACTTGTGGTTAAACAGTACTAGTGAATTGTGGATGTTCCTAATTTTTACATTTTGATAGAGCTAAAACCCTGCAGGTGTTATATCATTAAAAAAAATTAATATCAGGTGTAAAAACATTGAAAATATGGTCTGAAGTCTCAAGAAAAGAATTAAAAAAAAAACTCTAAAATTATTTTTTGTGGAGAGTTGCTGAATATCGATTTTAATACAATATACTGCTTATTTTTAGCTTTCAAAAGAAAAAAAACCCTGATGTATATTTGTTTGTGAAAACTGGATATGTATTTTTACAGTACAATATTAAAAGTCTTTTAGATTTTGATCATTGTTGAAAAACTCAATATAAAACAAAGATGTGTTTGAAGGATCAAAAACTGCCATTTTTGAGTATGAACAGATTTTTAAAATAATTTCATTTGTTTTTCATTTTAAAACTGATTGATTTTTTTTTTTATTCTATATCATCAAAAAATAAAATTTTCAATCCATAAAGAAAAAATAATGGCTCCTTTTAAAGCCACCAAAAATTATTGAAAGATTTGAATAATCTACTCATGTTGACCGTATTTTCGTTTGTTTAATAATGTTTTTGATATCATTACAATAATGTTAGAAATACAGTAAAGATAAAGAAATAATTTAAGGAGTTTTAACTGCTCTGAAAAATATTTCCCCAAAATTTTGTAACTGAGAGGCTTCAATATATTTTTTATTTATGGTGCAAATTTATGTAAGTAGGAGCAGTTGTAAGATTACAATTGAATCCTCCTAGAGTAAAATGTATTTTCTGTGATATTTTTTTAAAGAAGCATGTATTATTATTATAAATTCTAATTATTTAACCCTTACTTACTATTTTTCTTTGAAACAAATTTCTGGAAAAAAATATTGAATTTTTAAGAGATTTTTAAAATGTTTTAATACCTTGCTAGCATTTATAAAATTCACTAATCAAACTGGGCAGAAGTGAGAGACATTTTTAAATAAATGTCCAAATTTTTTTTTTTAAGAACATAAAATATTGTTTCTTTTTTATGGATTAACTTTGGGCTATAATCTTTCAAATAAAACCACAACTTAACTTCAAAGGACACATTTAAATTATTTAAAATGAGATTTTCAGTTGTTTTTTTAGAAAGTCCTTAGAGGTACCTATTATAAAGATTAACATAATTACTAAACACTAACTTCTTCAATTAAATATATTGAAAAGCATATTAAAAAATATATATTGTTTAATATAAATCAAATTAAATGAGAAATTTATTTGTTTTAATCTTAAACCAATGAAAATGTAGCAGTACAGAATGAGTAATTTTAATGAAAGAAGTCATTTAATCAACAGCAACCTAAAAATAAAGAAAAACCCAAAGTCTCAAGTATTTTATCATTAGGGTGATAAATATAAATGCCTTAGTCAAAAGGGATAGGTTAGAGCTGAGTTTGAATTCCAGTTGAATCCATCTCATTCACTTACATGCTAATACCCTTGGGAAAGGTATGAATCCTCTTCTTTTCCCCCCAGCTATAGGTAAATAGCAGGACAACCAGGTTCTATAGGCTTGGATGGCAACTGGTCTACCGCAGAAAGAAATGGCAACCTACTGCAGTAAAAATCTGCCTCATCAGTCATATACCAAAAGATACATGATCGCCTAAGCGTGTATCACATATGGCACATAACTGACTAACTAGGATTCAAAAAAATATCTCAGGTTTAAAATACAAAGATTCAAAAGAGCAGAATAAAATATTTTTTTATAAGAAAGCAAATTCAAAGTATGAACATACAGTTTTAGTCAACCAAAAAGTAATAAAAACTAATGAGGTAGTTAAGACTCAAACACATGCTAAACTTATTAGTAAGTACTCCATATTTTCGGCCTTGTGTCACATCTAAGATATGCTTAGTAACTTCTCAGTTTCATCAATCAAAGGAAGCTAATGTCTTGCAGTAACAATTCAGTATTTCATCTGAAATAATTGCTTTTATTTCATGGCTTCACAGAAACTTCTCATTTCCCACTTTCAAATATTTTGATGGAAATGATGCAATAAAAGTTTTTCAGCTTGAAAATAATAAAGAATTTTTAGTTAAAACCGATAAAAACACCAATATTTGTCCATTTACAAAATATGTAATCCTATATTGGTCTTGAATAAATCAAGTATAATAGATAATATATAAATATATCTCTTTGCAGTCTAAAGAATATATAGCATTTAAATTGTAGGATCACTGAAAAATATAGGGTGACCCCAAAAAAAACGGTAACTTTTTAACAATCCAATAAAACCAAGAGTGATGGAAGAAAAATATTTAATTCATAGTAATTGAAACCTTAAAACATGCCATTTAAGAAACAATGATGGAATTTTCATTTTTTTAAAATTACGTCCTGTAGATGGTGTCCTCCTGTACGAATGCATTCGTGAAATCTGCTGTTGAGATTGCTCATTGACTGCTGCAACATCTCAGCTGGGATACTGTGAATTTCATTCTTGTTACTAAAATGGCGAAATGTTTACTTGCTCAAGGTCACTGTCTCGCAGTGTTGCCACTTGCTCATGTCTGGCAATACGCACTTCAAAAATTCCCGTTTTGTGGGGTCAGCCTGTATAATATGATCAATATGGTTTGTTTTTGAACTGTGGATATCATAAGTAATATTAAATAATTTTTGAATGATCGTCAGTTGAAAATGATTGAAATACTATCAACATTGTCAGATTAAATAATGAATTCCTTGCCTAGGAATATGCTAGGTATTAGGGCCAGTTACAGATTTAAATATAACTGGAGTTAATATATTCTTAGATATGTTCAAATGTGTTTCACTTTTATTAAAAGTGAAAAAAGGTTAGATTTCCTGTTTAATTTGTATTTGTTTTCAGTTCACACACACGCACACGTGTGTGTGTGTGTGTGTGTGTGCATACAGAGCTGGTTTAGGGGATAAAGAGGGAGTATCAATATAACTATATTCTCTTATATTGATAAAAAATAATTAACTTTTAATGGAGACAGTATAGAGTGTGTTGAGTAACAGCAAGTGAATTACTCTCATCAGCATAGTTTTTGTTATTATGGATAAAAGAATTTTGAAGTTGTTTGAGGTTTGTTCATAAAAATTTAAATGAGTTAAAAAATGGTTGAATATCTAAACAGAGAGTGTCAGATAGTGTTGATAGTCAAAGTGCTAAACAGGATGCAGCTCTGTAAGAGGCTGCTGGGTACTCAATGATTCCAACCTTCAAGTCATTGTTAACTGACATTTGTTTATCATTATCCTAAATTCTTTGAGGAAAGCAATGACTCCTGTGTAGAATTTAAGAATCAGATATGAATTACTGGCGTCTATTTGCTTCATTCTATTACCTGCTGCTGCTGCTGTTATTCTCTTCAGGCACTAAATCATTTGAAGAGTGGAGTTCTTCAGTGCTGGTGGCGATTCCAGATTATAAACCATATTAGACAGAATGGGAGCAGACTAGTAATGGTGACATAAATAGTCAGATGGAATGGATTGAAGAGAAAACCCTTAGAAAGTACCAAGCAAAGACAGCACATTCCATTACAACAAAAAAATAAAGACTTACTATAAGAGAGTTTTTTTTGGTGTGGGAGAGGATATCATTTTTCTTTCCCCACTCCCATTAAAAATTAAATAACTAAAATAGGGGTAATAAATTCCACAATTGATATGGAAGCCTTTTTGACATTCTGATTTGTACATATGCTTCAGATAGACTGCAAGGAAAAAGATCTTAAAAAGAAGAGACTGTGGAAAATTTAAGTAAAAGCAGCAGATTCTGGAAGACATCAAATCTGTGTAGGCTAGATTAAAAAAACATTGTGATTATGAGAGGAGCAGCACATTCTTTGGTGTATGCTAGTGAGAGAAAACGCACATGACTCACAACAGAACAGAACACTTGAAAAGTCAAATGTAGAGAATCTGATAGAAGCATTCCCAATCAAGTTGCCCCCTGTGAGGCAAATTGGGAATCACAAAGATATTAATGACCTAACACAGACAGCTACACAACCAGACAAGCAGATGATAATAACTAGCAGCTCAGTAGGGCATCTGAGACAGATTGAAAGAGGGGGGGGGGGAAACAGTAAAAAGAAGAAAGGAAGAAAGCCACACACCCATGATGCACTCATCCATCCATCTAAGGATAATATCCCAGCTTTCTTAAAACCTAAGCTGGGCTTGAAAAAAAGAAAAAGAAAAGTGGAATAGAATTGTTGAAGCATATGGTAAATAGATTACATTGCATTAGAATCAACACTGACAGTCGACTAATAGGGTCCCAAAGTGGAAAGCCTTACAATCATGGCCACACTACCGTCAATATATGCAAAACAAGATCAAACAGATCATCTGTGGGGCCTAATTATCTGCAAAGTTGTGAGGCTAAATTTATAAAACACTGAAATGAGAAAGGCACCCAACCTTGTCAATGTTTCTCCTAACTTGTGGGAAAAATCTGAAAGAGGAAACCAGAAATGCTCTCTTAATTAAAAAAAAAAAATAAATAAATAAATAAAGACTTACCAAAAACAAGTTGAAAATTATTAAGAACAAGTGGATATTTTTGTGTTAAAAGAGCTATCTACTATTAATTGGTAATGTAAAAAGAAACTTTTCTTTCAAATCAGTATAATTATATCATGTCAATTGTTATAATTACTTCAAACCAAATATTACTAACAAAGTAATTTTCAGTCAAGTCATTTAATGAGTGGTGAAACTTAAAGGGAAAAAAAAAGATTTTTTAAGACATTTGAGAATATGCAAGAGATTAAGAACATTCCAGAGGTCACTTTCCTCTTTTAATGTAGATTGTTTGAATATACATTTAAAATAAAAGCTGTCTGTTATTCAATGAGAATTTAAGAATTTGTAAATGGTTTTTGTGGGATCATAGAATTCAAATCTCATTTACTATCTGTGTAGCCATAATCACATTTATTTATTTTTTTTTAAATCTTGAAATATGATCAATATCAGAAATTGTAAATTATTAAAGAAATTTCTACTATTCCAAACAAGTGTTATAGGAATCCATGCTAATTATTGATACTTCTAACTTTGCTACATAAAATCTGAATTTATTAAATCTTTAATATAGATATGACATTGAGACATTTGCCCAGCCTGTCTGTTTTACATTCAATTCCCACGGCTGACCATTGAATGGATCACTTTGATCCAAGCCTTGCTTTGTCTCATGTTGTGTTTGTTTCAGTGGTAGTCCAAAGTATTTTAGCACCTTTTTCCAGTAAAAAACACACCAATTTAACAATTCTTGCAAGATTTATTAAATCAGTGTGTTTTAATTCATTTGTTGAATATGTCTTGAAAGTTTAATTAAAATCTGTCAGATTTTAATTAAACTTTCAAGACTTATCCAACAAATGAATTAAATTATTTAAAAAAGTTTTTTTTAGAAATCTTTTTTTTTTACATCAGTTACACCCCCCACCATTATTTAATTTTATGAAATTTCAAGAAATTTCAATTTCGTCTTCATATTTAAATTAGTTAAAAGCAGGACTCCTTGGAGAATTTTAGTAAACCTTATTTTTTGTAAAACAGCAACAACATTTACCAAAAATCTACTCTGAACTGTAAAATAAAAATTGCAATAAAACTGTTCATTTCATCATAAAAGAACAATTCTTGTTTTTGATTCAAACAGGAACTTATATTTTGCTTCTAAATATCCTCCTGAGCAGAATCACAAAGTAAATTTGGCAAGTTATCAATGATTTCCAGCTCAGATTTTATGAAATGTTACATTCTGCAAAATCTGTAAAAAAATAGTTTTCAATCTTGATAGTAAAATAAAATTTAGATTGTATGAAAAAAAAAAAAAATGATATGCAAATGTTTCAACAGAAAACAGTTAAGTCATAAATTTAAAAAAAAAAATTAATCAATTTAGATTCAATAATTTGATTTAAAAGTTCTTATGAAAAATCCATCTTATTTTTTGTAAAAAATTACAAACTAAATGAGCAGCAGAGTAGAATCTGATACTGCAAGTTCTGAAATGCTACCAGGATAAAAGATTTGCAACAAAGAGTCAGAAAAGTAGACAAGAATAACCTGTTAATGTGCTTAATAGCTAGTTAATATTAATACTGATATCAGGAAAGAATGGATATTTGCCTGAAATTCTTCATCAACAGGTGAAATAAAAAGAAGTGAAAGAGCAGATGCAACCTGTATAGTCTAAATTCTTGATTGCATTCTACCTGGTAAGACATGAGATAGCAGCAAAGTTTTTACACAAATCATATGATGTCACATTGAACAAAATAAGTAGCAATATTAGTGAGCCTTCTTATGCAATCATTTGTAATCAGCTATATTACAATTTGCTCTTTTATGAGAGAGACAATCTCAAAGTAGATTGTGTTAGCATTGACTACAGATTAGACACAATATCTATTCACTGTGTCATGTGTAGCTAAGTAGGTCACTTAAAGAAGGCTACTTGAAATGGTAGGCAGATCAGTAGGACCATGTCTCTTTTTCAGATGCCAGCAGACTGATCAGATTGCATAACCAAGAAAGAAAGTATAAAGTTATATTGAAACAGAATCTTAGGTAAAGGAAAGAGAATTTTGGCAGTAATTGGCATACATAGGACCTAAGAGGGTCCCAGCAATTGTTTGTGGCAATTATAAAAAAAATGAAAAGATGAATCAAGAGGAACTTAATAAATACCAAGTTAGATCAGAGCTGAAGGAAGTGTGGTAAAAAGACAGGAAAGGGATAAAAGAGAAGGAAATTCTAAAGGTTGTTTTTATAATATGAGCTACTACATTTTTAAAGGATAAGTTTTAATAAGTGTTATTTCTCTTTGTCATCATAATTTTTCAGTTTGTATCATAATTGATCATTATTAGGTGATTTATCCACCAGGTCCTTCAACATAGTTTGCTAACAGTTTGAATATAATAAATATATCACTTGATAAAAAT
The DNA here is from genome assembly GCA_964036315.1 of Acanthosepion esculentum. Classification (NCBI taxonomy): domain Eukaryota; kingdom Metazoa; phylum Mollusca; class Cephalopoda; order Sepiida; family Sepiidae; genus Acanthosepion; species Acanthosepion esculentum. Next base: position 132,134,333 of record OZ038478.1, read on the forward strand.
CGGAAAATATACCTGAGGGTGTTTTGAAAGAAAAATAAACATGGTTGTAAAAATACACACAAGTTGGGGCAGTAGTTAAAGCTAAATAAAAGCAATGATATTGTAGAGTGAGTGGCCATGGTTAAATGTAAATAAATGGCAGAACTGCTCAAAAAACAGAATTTTGAAAAGTTTGCAATAAACAATAACAAGAAAAGAACAGGCCAAAAAATAATATAAAGCAAGCAAACAATAAATGCAAGGCAAATTAACAGTAATAAGGAAAAGTAACAGTAATATGGCAAAAAAAATCAAAAACCAAGAACTGGGGTTGACACAGGAGCAAATTCAGATAAATGAACATAATCTTCTGATTTCAAGACAAGACAGGCCGGGACTGAGTCAGACAAGACTGAGAAATGGCCTATCTCAGTATGCATTTGTGTGGTTCTGCCTATAAATTGGTGAGGGGAAAGTGTTTTGCAGTCATTCCCACTGCAGATTGGAACCAACAGATATCTTACAAACCCTAAGAATTGAAGTTGATACACAAGAGTGAATTCAAATAAACAAACATAATGTTCTGATTTCAAGACTGGGACCGAGTCAGATGAGCCTGAGAAGTAGCCTATTTTATTGACTAGGAAGAAATCCCAGTATGCATTTCCACTGCAGATTGGGATCAATTGATCTTACAAATAAAAAAAAACACTTTTTTTAACCATTTAAAAATAATTTCATGCTCAGATATAAGAAAGAACTATAATTCATATGAAATTTCACATGATAACTGCACTTAAATTTGAAAAATAACTGACATCAAAGGTATAAAGATTTACTTCTACTATGGAAGAGTGGTTAAGATGTTTGATTTTGACTGTCGATTAATAAATGTTTGATAATTAAGTCAGTGTGTCTGTAGCCTAATGATGGAAAAAAACATTTATTTTACACAACATATATTTATATTTCAAAATAATCTCTTTACTTGTCAATGCACTTCTCCATTAATCGCATTCATTGAACATACAGTAAAAATTTCATGTGACAATTAAACGAATATGTATCGAAACTTATTGATCCAACCTTGTGTACATAGTTTATGCGTATTTATAAATATGTTTACAATATCTTATATTTTTTCTGATATGAGTTTTCTTTGTGAATACTTACTTTTTATCATCAGAAAACTTTATAATGAATTCATTCTTTTGGTGCTAAATCTGGGAATTCACATATGACAATTTTAATACTTTACTGAATTGCCCAAGATGAGCTCCTGAGATATGGGATGCAACTTCAAAAGCTTTATTTTAAATTCTCACTGTTTCGTATCTTTCAAGAATGGATCTGCTAAAAAAAAAATGACGACACAAAGACTGGGAAGAAGTAAAATGTTCTATAATGAAAATACTTTATTTCTAAATCTCAAAAACAATGATAAAGCAATTGTAATTAGTGGTTATTATTTGATTAAAAAGTCTATCAAATATTGCTTATCAAATATATATTGATAAAAAATAGTGAGTTTGATTCAAGAGTCTATATAAATGTATATTTTTCCCAAATACAAAAAGTATTAATTTTGCAGTGAGCAAGAAAAAGATAAAGCCTTAATGAAAGGCACAACATATCAGTTATGATTTTAATTGAGTGATATCAATTAGACAGGCAATATGTTATTTCTCTACAACTATTTGCATTCAGATAAAATGTGGCTGATCTTCAATTGAGTGGAACCAGAAGTAAGCAATAAAGAAAAATCACTGAACACATGTTAGTAGGAAATGTTGATAGAATCTCATCTTAATTATCACCCCCCCCCCACCCACATTTTTTCATTGAAACAAAAAGGCAACTAAACCCACTCCCAAAATGCCTGTCTGTTTCAATTGCACAAAAAAATAAAGATATGTTTTTTGCAGTTACTAAATAACAGGAGAATTATAATATTCTCATGACTGACACTTGAGGAGTTAATGAAATAAATAACTGAACAAGGAAAATAAATATTTGCTATTAACAATAACACAAATAAAAGTGTTTATGGCAAGAAAGTAACAATGGCGGGTGGATATTGTTAAGCCTTATGAAAATGAACTTGTCAGGTAATGTGAGTGACTCATTTTTACTTGTTTCTTTTATCAAACTAGAACATTGAAAATGTTCTGATACTGTTCAAAATGATCTTGAAGACAAAGTTACAGAAAACCGAGAATATTAGTTTGGACTATTCATATCATGTAAAATGAGTTGCAGTATTTATGTATGTACAATGCAATTGCATTATATTCATAATAATATTCTCAAAAGGATAAATAATTCCTACAGAACAAATACATTGCTTTAAAAATGATAATGAATAGCAGTATATCCTAAAATTACGAATAAAACTTTGATGCAATTTTAATTAAAAGTTAACTCTAAGATAATTCAAAACAGCTACTTAATCATATATTGGTTATAAAAGACTCTTGGGTGGTTCACTATGATTGATTAGTAAGGTAGTAGGGCACTATTAAAAGAGATTTCATATGATTCTTATATATTTAAAGGCTGAAAATTTTACTCACCCCTTTTTCTAATATTTAACCCAGACAGCAAAAAGATTTTCATAGTCTGAATGGGAACCTACTCTGGTGTTTTTTTTTTTTTTTTTTTTTTAATAAAATTATTTGGACATAGGCATCTAACTATATTCACTGTTTTGGCTTATCTTCTAAAATTCAATGTTACTCATAGTGAATGAAAATTTCCCTGAAATGGCACAAATGATTTTTCAACATGATTTGTACAGACATATCATAAATTATTTAATGAAGATATCAGATTTAATAAACAAATACTCACTGACAGTTTATTATAAAAAACACAAGGAGGAAACTACAGAATCACAGCACAATGTCCCATATTCCAAGATTATAGGAATTTCAGAATGGGAGGTGAATTGGTAGTCATTATGAAAGTGAAACAAACTAGCATAAAAAAAAACATTGAATTTGAAAAATCTATGCTTAACTGTAACTAATGTAAGATTCCCTAATAAGAGTAAAAGGAAACCATTAAAGCTCATTCAAGTTAATCTAGGCTATCATGGGAGAAACTGAAAAAAGGATGAAAAATTACAAGTGGGCAGGTAAGTCAGTGTGTGTCAAAATTGGTTGAAGAATGGCAGTTTAATATCTTCGTCCTATGAATTATAGTATAGCAATTGTAAGAAAGCCATTTTAAACAAGTCAACACTCTGGGAAAGAAAATGGTGAGATGATGCACAGACACTTGGAGTTTGGTTTTAATAAGGATGTGGAAATTACCTTGGGTTAGAACTACTTGAAAACTTGACAGAATTTCAGTTACAGTGTATATAGAGAGCAATGTGAAACATTTGCCAGTCAAAATTTATAGTTTATAAGGAATATCAATACAAGACATATACATAACTATTCTGCAGAAGGGACTTCTCTGATTATTCACTTACAGAAACAGTACCTTTTATGGGAGATGGAATTCCATGTTCTATAGCAAAAGAAACTCAAGAAAAGTATTAAGTGATTCTCATGAACTGACTGAACAGATTTGAGTTAACAATTTTGGGGAAAAACAAAGCTTAAAGAACCTTCTAAATCTTTCTTTTTTTTAATCATTTCACATTAAGCAAGACAATAAAACCACTAACACACAAGAGGTTACTGAGTGTGAAAGAATATAAGAAAAAGAAAAACATTAAGGAGAGAGAACAATAAAAGGACAGAAATTAAGACAAGATAATGAATGACATTGCATTTAATCTTTTGAGGATCAAAGTTGACTGGTTAATAAAAAGCCTGAAGAGAGTTTGACAAGAAAGAAATGTGAGAGAAGAAACTGGGAACACAGAACTTCATTTCCTTTAGCATTTTCAATTGTAAAATGATAAAGACTAGTTGCCAATTTAGAAATCATATTCTGGATGCAGTCTAATTAAATATTTTTCAAGAGAAATTAGCAGACCTGATAAAGTTGATGCCTGAAAGAGAAAAAATCTGATGGTCAGTCCACCATGTTTTAATTGTGTAATATTCTTAAAGTATTTAGATTGTTGACTAAAGGCATATTATTAAAAAATAAAGTCGTCTATTATTGTCATGCCTCTGTAAAGCTTTATTATGTAGATAAAAGCTACAACTCTATGAGTAATATTTCTCAGCTAAGCTTTTGAAAATTTTACAATAATAATAATACAGCTTTGATTATTTAACTTGTCTTCTAAGTTATTGTAATACAATAATGACGTGTGCTGTTTAGCAATCATATTACACAAACAGATTTTTAAAAATACAGATGTACCACAGTATACTTGATGGTTAAGTAACTGATATCATTGCATAAATGAAAAAAAGAAAAGTATATAGAATAGACCACTGATAATATTACTAATTATTGCATTTGATCAGACTTAAGATACATTAATAAAGCTTATTACATAAATAGACAAAAGGATAAAAAGAGTGTCAAATAAAATAAGTCATTTTTTTTTCATTGATTTATTGTTATGATTAATTATTTAGTATTCTTTGAAGACTAACCATCAATATGTAGACTAAAACTAATATTGCCATGGTTCAAAATAAGTGTTAAAATATTAATCTCATGTAAATGTCACCTCCATATTTAATTTTTTCATTCTAATATTTTTGCATTAAAAATACATACAGTAGTTTATTTGTTTTGGAATCTATATTTATATTCACATAAGCAAAAATGAAAATTTAAAAGATCAAAGTGATTGGTTGTTACTTGCATGGATTATATATCAAGAGATGATTTTCTAGAATTGGATGCATACCAAATTTGAAAAGATGAAAGAAATAAAGCAGAAACAGAAAACTTAACATTTGAACTGTATACAAATCAGCCTTTGTCCATGCCATAAGACAAAGATAAAAGATTAAATCAAGAAAAGTCAGAGTTTAATATCATAAGATCCTTCTCCCTATTTCAAAAGAGAATATTGAGAACAATAAAGTGGGATGATATTAGAACTTCAATGTTTCTTATTTGTCTTAGTTCAAAACAATTTTTTTTTTCATACATTTATTAACAATTTATGAAATTCTAATATTTTGTGAAAAAGTGAGTCCTAGACAGCATCAAACATTGTAAACACTACCTCAAATAAATCAGTTTTTCTGTATGTCATTAGCCAGTAAAATAATTTTCAAATTTTTATCAGCAAAATCAAAATTTGTATTTGCAAATATTTGCCTTTGATTTCCAGTCTCTGGTCAACAAAGTTCTATGCTCTCAGTTTCTTCTCTTGCTGGTCAAACTCTCTTCAAGCTTTTTACTAACCAGTCAAGTTTGATCATCAAAAATTTAAATGCAATGTCATCAGCCACTTTAAAGTGATTAACTAATCTTTTATTTACAACTTTAGACAAACATAGAAACCTGTCAACATGATATTTTTACAGTTTATGAAATTAATCTATAAATATCAGTATTTGAAGACAATGTGGTAAAAAAAAATGAACAGTAGAATTTGGGTTTCAAAATTAGCAAGTGGATATTTCTGTATAGAAAGCCAGGAAAATGGTTAACCAAAACAATCAATAAAGAGGTTTTGAAGACTTAAATGGAAAATGATCCAAAATTTTCAGTCAGAGAACTTGCAACAAACTTTAATGTATCAATAAGAATCATTTTAAATAATTTAATGCAATTGACAAGAATAATTCTTGATAAATGGATTTTATCTGAATAGAATGAAGAACAAAAAAGTCAGCTGTTTGAAAATCTACATCAATCACATTAAATAATATGAAATTGATCTGTTTTTTTTAAAAATCATTTCACCACTTGTGATGAAAAATGGATTTTGTATAATAATCAGAAGTGATCTGCACAAGGGGTGAATTCAGAGGAGAGAACAAAACCTCAAATGAAACCAGGCATTCATCCTTAGAATTTTGAAGAGGGGCAATAGATTGAAAATACACAGTTTCTTCAAAAATAACCGAACAATGGAATTAAATATATAGATTCACTTGAAATTGGACTTTAAAACTGCCATCAAGCAACATTCCATTTGAAAAAAAAAGATTTAATTTTGCTGCATGTCTGTTCTCATGTTGCAAAAATCATTATTAAAGTTAGATTTTATTGCACCCTATTAAATTATTAAGTCTGTCTCATATGAATTAGTATAGTATTGAATATAGTAAATGGACTACATCCTTACAGGTAGAACATTTCAAGAACAAACTGAAGAAGTCTTCAATGAATGAATTAATAATCTGAATGAAGAGTCAAGAAAACTGACAACTTGCTGCCAAGTTCTATTATAGAATATTTTGAGTAGATAAATCATTTTTTCCTATAAGCTAAAAAAATTATTTTTAAATAAATCAGCAATTTAATTCTAAATTAGGTTAAATCAGTTAAAATACTGATATCAATACAAGTCAAAGAATAAGTTTAAATTGTTCCCATATTACTCTATGACAAAAACAAAACTGTTTTAAAATGTTACATGAAAAATAAATGTATACAAAGTAGACTAGACTTTCAAAAAGAAGGAAAAACTATCTCACAAAGTAGACTTTATAATTAACTTTTTTATACTTTTTCTAAAATGATCGATAAATAAGAACAGAACATTTTAGTAGATTTATTAAAAAATAAATTTATGTCTCCTAAAATGTTTATATTTTTATTTCAAAACAATGAAGATGAAAATTTGTGAAGGAAAAAAAAATAAAGAGTAAAATTTGAAACCATGAAAAAAACCCAAAAAAAACCCAGAAAATTTCAATTAACTGCCAAGCACTAAGGATAAAATAAGTGGCATATTGGTGCCTAATATAACCCAAAATAACCCAGAGGTATTTTCGTGCATTGAACATAAGATCACATTCAAGCACAATAACTAAAAGAATAAAAAAAAAAAATCAATCAATACATATATTTGAAACGGATTTGTAAATTAAATTTAAATAAAACTAGAATTTTACAGATGAAAAAAATCACAAGTGATCTATTTCTGTGAAAATTAATTAGACCTGTTGAAAAAGAACAATAAGTTATAGAGCAAAATTGTATTTGTTAAAAAAAAAAAAATATAAATTTTTTCTTTGGTTTGTATTACAGATACAAAAAGTTGAAGATCATTGAGAACATATTAGGATTGAAAACAGACAGAAAAATAAAACAAAAAATGAAAAAAGATTTAGCAATGTAATCATTACATGTATTTGTTTTTCAACCAAAGAATTCAAGTTAACAACACAGATCCTCTAACACACCTACTCCATCTCACCCTACCCAATGAAAAAACAAAACAAAAAAAAAACAACTTAGAAATAGAAAAATTAGTTTTGGGGTCAATTTTCTCAAGAACTAACAGAAGTGTTTGGAAATCATCTTTAGAGTTAAGAGAAGAAAAAATATCAGTAAAAATCTGGTGACATAGAGGAACTTCAATTTTGAAAGAACTGAAAGCAAGTTGAAAAGATTTTAATCAAATGAAAAACAAGGATCTAATGCCAATAAGAGTGTTGACATAAAAAAAAAGATATCTGTACCAAGTTAAACAACAGTAAGTAATAGCAGCCATGATAAATCTATGATGATGACAGCAGACACAATGGAGACTTCTAGATTATTCTATTCAAAATGACAAAGTCAGAAAGAGGAAGGGAAAGAAAGCTTATGTTATCTAAAATGGAATTTTGACACAGCCACATTTGTTTAATCCCCGATTCTTAAGATAGAAAAAATATAGCAAATGTGATAGAAATAGTAGAGTGAAAATGGGAGTGAGTGAGTGAGAAGGGAGAAGAGACATAAAAGAGATGAGGTGAGAGTAATAAAGGAATAGAAAGAGAAAGAGTGAGAAAAGGAAGAATGAGAAAATGATAGAAAAAAGGGAAAGAAAGGAATAAAGGAAAGTGAGATAAGAAAAAAGGGAAGCTAAAGAAAGGGAGAGTGGAATGGAAAGAGAGAGAGAAAAAGACGAGGAAATGAGAAGAGAGAGAGAGAGAAAAAGACGAGGAAATGAGAAGAGAGAGAGAGAGAAAAAGACGAGGAAATGAGAAGAGAGAGAGAGAGAAAAAGACGAGGAAATGAGAAGAGAGAGAGAGAAAGACGAGGAAATGAGAAGAGAGAGAGAGAGAGACGAGGAAATGAGAAAAGAGAGAGAGAAAGACGAGGAAATGAGAAGAGAGAGAAAGACGAGGAAATGAGAAGAGAGAGAAAGACGAGGAAATGAGAAGAGAGAGAAAGACGAGGAAATGAGAAGAGAGAGAAAGACGAGGAAATGAGAAGAGAGAGAAAGACGAGGAAATGAGAAGAGAGAGAAAGACGAGGAAATGAGAAGAGAGAGAAAGACGAGGAAATGAGAAGAGAGAGAAAGACGAGGAAATGAGAAGAGAGAGAAAGACGAGGAAATGAGAAGAGAGAGAAAGACGAGGAAATGAGAAGAGAGAGAAAGACGAGGAAATGAGAAGAGAGAGAAAGACGAGGAAATGAGAAGAGAGAGAAAGACGAGGAAATGAGAAGAGAGAGAAAGACGAGGAAATGAGAAGAGAGAGAAAGACGAGGAAATGAGAAGAGAGAGAAAGACGAGGAAATGAGAAGAGAGAGAAAGACGAGGAAATGAGAAGAGAGAGAAAGACGAGGAAATGAGAAGAGAGAGAAAGACGAGGAAATGAGAAGAGAGAGAAAGACGAGGAAATGAGAAGAGAGAGAAAGACGAGGAAATGAGAAGAGAGAGAAAGACGAGGAAATGAGAAGAGAGAGAAAGACGAGGAAATGAGAAGAGAGAGAAAGACGAGGAAATGAGAAGAGAGAGAAAGACGAGGAAATGAGAAGAGAGAGAAAGACGAGGAAATGAGAAGAGAGAGAAAGACGAGGAAATGAGAAGAGAGAGAAAGACGAGGAAATGAGAAGAGAGAGAAAGACGAGGAAATGAGAAGAGAGAGAAAGACGAGGAAATGAGAAGAGAGAGAAAGACGAGGAAATGAGAAGAGAGAGAAAGACGAGGAAATGAGAAGAGAGAGAAAGACGAGGAAATGAGAAGAGAGAGAAAGAGAGGGAAATTGGAAGAGAGAGATAGAGAAAGAGAGGGAAACTGGTAGAGAGAGATAGAGAAAGACACTGAAACTGGTAGAGAGAGATAGAGGAAGACACTGAAACTGGTAGAGAGAGATAGAGGAAGACACAGAAATTGGTAGAGAGAAAGAAATGGAAATTGCAGAGAGAAAGAAAGATAGAAGAAGACGGGGAAATGGGAAGAGAGAGTGACGGGGAAATGGGAAGAGAGAGTGACGGGGAAATGGGAAGAGAGAGTGACGGGGAAATGGGAAGAGAGAGTGACGGGGAAATGGGAAGAGAGAGTGACGGGGAAATGGGAAGAGAGAGTGACGGGGAAATGGGAAGAGAGAGTGACGGGGAAATGGGAAGAGAGAGTGACGGGGAAATGGGAAGAGAGAGTGACGGGGAAATGGGAAGAGAGAGTGACGGGGAAATGGGAAGAGAGAGTGACGGGGAAATGGGAAGAGAGAGTGACGGGGAAATGGGAAGAGAGAGTGACGGGGAAATGGGAAGAGAGAGTGACGGGGAAATGGGAAGAGAGAGTGACGGGGAAATGGGAAGAGAGAGTGACGGGGAAATGGGAAGAGAGAGTGACGGGGAAATGGGAAGAGAGAGTGACGGGGAAATGGGAAGAGAGAGTGACGGGGAAATGGGAAGAGAGAGTGACGGGGAAATGGGAAGAGAGAGTGACGGGGAAATGGGAAGAGAGAGTGACGGGGAAATGGGAAGAGAGAGTGACGGGGAAATGGGAAGAGAGAGTGACGGGGAAATGGGAAGAGAGAGTGACGGGGAAATGGGAAGAGAGAGTGACGGGGAAATGGGAAGAGAGAGTGACGGGGAAATGGGAAGAGAGAGTGACGGGGAAATGGGAAGAGAGAGTGACGGGGAAATGGGAAGAGAGAGTGACGGGGAAATGGGAAGAGAGAGTGACGGGGAAATGGGAAGAGAGAGTGACGGGGAAATGGGAAGAGAGAGTGACGGGGAAATGGGAAGAGAGAGTGACGGGGAAATGGGAAGAGAGAGTGACGGGGAAATGGGAAGTGAGAGAGGGAGATTTGGAAAATTGGAAGTGAGATAAAGGAAAACGGAAGAGTTAGATGCTGCAGATAGAGTTGCAGTCTGTGGGAAGAGTAAGCGGTCAATTAATGAAAAACAACAGTGTTAGAGAGTGACAGAGAAATTGTAGTGGACAATAAAGAGAGAGATATTACAGAGAACACTATAGAAGTAGGGCGAGAAAGAGAGAAAACATAAAAAGAAAGAGATACAAAAGTTGACTGACAAAATAGATCTAAACAATACATACCTGGTGAAAATGTGAGAGAGAGAGAGAGAAATGAAAATGATAGAGATAGATTTTAAAAAATCAAGAACTGAATAAGAGGAGACATAAAACACTGAGTAAAACATCTTATAATGTAATGCTAACTGTTGGTAAGATATTTATAATTAACAGATTCATCAATTCACCTAATTAAATTTTATTCTGGTTTCTCATAGACAAATCAAATAAAATATATCTGTCATTTCATAACTACTTAAAAAAAAAATTTTCTGTGCACCATACAAGTTAACAAATGTCAACCAAATCAATTACAAATGAAATTTGAACTGGTATACTCAGGTATTGATGATTTTTCAATAAAATCTAAAACTAACTATTAAATTATTAAGGGACCCCACTGCTATTGGATGACATACACCAGTGTAAATGACATTTGTTTTACTTGAAAGGTATTGTCACAGATATACCATATTTGGTAGTTAACAGCATATAGTATATTGAATTAACATCTTAATTAATCTTCAGTATATTCACTGTAGTTCACTCAATTGTCAACTTACAAAGAAAATTCTTGAGATATCTACAGGAATATATTTTCTTCAAGTCACTTATCTAGTAATGAACTGACAAAATATTACAAACTTGATGAATTATACAACCCATAAGTGTTTTAGATAGTAACTCATGAAGTAAAAATTTTGACATTGATTAAGTATGAAATAAAAAGAAATCTTCAGTTTTAAAATAAACTGCAATGATAGGAGAAAATAACAGATGCGAGTAAATTAAGATAATAGACATGATTTTAAAAGATTTTTTTTTTTTAAACTAATATTTCTTTTTTTGAATTTATTTAAACAGTTAAATGAATCAATGTGCTTTACAAAAACAGACATACTTGCAGCATTTCACAATATATAAAAATCAATAGGTCATTTTTTTCTTTTCTGTTGATGCTTTTGATAATTACAGCTGAAGCAAGCTTGGTGAGAGTATTGAAATAAAAATAATTGTGGGCTTGGCTTATTTTTATAAAATAGAAAAATTCTTGTAACACTTCATACAATGGCTTCACATGTCTCTTTTATGAAAGATACTTCCTGTATGAACAACACTTTACCTCTTAATATTGTCATAGGGAAAAAGAAAATAAAACTATATATATTATCTAGGCATGTATTTTGGTAAAATTTATATAACACACACACATGTAAAAAGAAAACAAACATTACAGATATCTGATAAAATTTTAAATAAATGTATTATAAACAGATATATATATTTATCTGAATACGTACATAGATTTGTCATGTAATATACATAATACATTCACAATAATCAGTGTGTGACTAAAAGTGTAAAATAAAAGTTGGTTTTTATAAGAGGCGGGAAAGCAGAAATGTTGGGGGGCAGGAAAAAATCAATGTATAACATCTGAAAGAATAGAAATGGAATTGAATCAAAGTGATTGGAATAAGGAAATGGTATTCTTCATACAAAAGCAGCAGATTGCAGCTACAAGAAGTAGTAGATTTACAAGCAATAAACTATTAATTTCATCATACATATACATATATACACAAGTAAATAATAATAATAAAAAAAGAATTTCTTTTCTCCACCCCAGAATATTCTAACTATTGATCTTGGATTATATAGTAAGACAATGACAACAGATTTGAAGACAGAAACAAAAGGAAACCTGTGAAAGAACTTGCATTAAAACAAATCCTATTTAAAGCAATAGGGACAAAAATACACTCAGCATTAATTGATAATTCATTGAAAATGAGTTTTTCAATTATTTTCTTAACAATAATTAAATAGAATCTTAATTGAAAACCAAGTTTTCATTTAGTGCAACACAGATTTCTTCCCATTGAAATAACGAATGCTTTGCATTTGTTGCTTCTACACTTATCCATCAAGATTCAGTTCAATCTCTAAATCATTGAATCAATGAAAGCAGAGAGTTTTAAAACTATTGGTAAAACTTTCAAGTGTTTGCTACAGTAGACAAAAAATAAATACAAAAAACAGGCTTTAACACAATCTTTCATCAGCAACATAATTTGGGTTGTTTTTGCTTTATTCACTTACACTAAAAATTACAGATAGAAAAGATTCACAAAGAGAAACTTGCATTTTTGATGCATCATTAATAAATTAAATGAATGGATTTCTTTCTTTCATTCATTTTAAATTTCACATTTAAATAGAATTCTTTGGTAGAGAATGAAAAAAAAACTGGTATATTAATAATTTTTTAAGTTATAAACATCATTTACTTATGTAAGAAGAAAAAAAAACAGAAGATATCAAGATTATGAAATTATAATTATTCACTGATTCCTAGTTGTTGACTGTAGAATCTTATTTAGTTGTGAGCCAAATAATATAGAATATGATTTGTTAGAAATATTAAATAATAATTTTTACAAGATACATAAGACATCACAATTTGCTAACTGCTGCATGAGTTTCATTTATTTTTTATTGAAGCTGTTGTAACCAGTAAATTTTGTCACAATTTTGCTGTATTTTTGTTAATGATATCTTAACTATTACAGCAAGAATTTTCAAATTTTCTGAGCAATAAGACAAGTTTTGAGTTTATGGATTATGCAATTTATTTGCACCACCCAATTGAAATTTAAAAAGAAACACGAAAATTTTATTCATACTGATTAAAAGCTATAGGATGTGCGTCTGTTGGCATCATCATGATATAAGATAAAGTGGCACTGACTGTGAAAAAGAGAAATCATATTTCAAGATGCTACATTTCACAAAGAACGCAAGAATATTGTGAACTTTAAATATTTGACTGCACTTGAAACAAAATTTTTATTCAACATTATAGTGAACAACATGATGAGAGAAAAGAAGTGAAAACTTACTGGCGCTGGAAGCAAAAAGCTAGGAAGGTGGAAGTAACACTTATATAGGGGAGTGCCAATGCATTATGGGTGAGTGGTAGTTGCATAAAAGCTGGAAAGAATGATGGGTGAGAATTTTTTTCTTTTGCAAATGGGTGCTGACAAGTGAACACACAGGAAAGGAAAGGAAAGGAAGAGGAAAGAAAAAAAAGAGTTTTTTATTGTCTTTGTATATCAGCGAGACTACAAGCTATTTTGGCATTTCACCATGGAAGGAGAGAGAGGGGGAGAATGTATGTGTCCAGTGACACAATAAGACCCTTTGATGGACAGGGAGATGCAATGGCATGGCTCACAAAATTGAAGGTGGTTGCAACATATCAATGACCTGGCAAGTCTGATCCCACTGTACCTTGAGGGGGATGCATCGGTTATTTCTATAGAGATGAACAAGATTGATATGATAGATGCTGAGATGATCGAGTCAATGCTACTCAAGGTCTTTACAGATGGACCTTTTGTAGCATATGGAAAGTTGGTGAATCCATTGATGTTTATGCTAACAACATAAGGCAATTGGCAGGATTAGCAGGATTCGTGGGAAAGAGTGCAGAGAGGATGGTAAAACTATCATTTGTGCACAGATTCCCAGACGAAATATTGATTGCATTTCAGCAGCTGTCCCAGGTAGAAACTAAAGAGATAAGTGAGCTGATAACTGCCGCAAGAGTACTAACCATAAATAGAGCAGGAGAATCCTTTGGAATAGGAGTTGTGGCACAAAGCTTGACCACAAAAGAACCAGAAATGGAACAGACAAGAAGATTTAGCAATGTTTTCGATGTTGTGGGCCACACATGATAAAAGATTGTAAGGAATGACCAAAGTCTACTGTGATATGCTATGGATGTGGAGAGAAGGGACACATTGTCAGATTTTGTTCCCCAGAAAAACAGGCAAGGAGGAGTTACTGCACCAGTAGCTACACCGATGGATCAACATTGGCACAACACCAAACCTTGCCAATTGTAATGGTTGCAGTAGAGGGAAGGAAAGCAAGAGCACTAGTGGATATTGGATGCACTACAACCCTAGTGACTCCCTGGTTGGTGAGAAGTTTGAGTGGAGGAATGCTTATAAAAGCAGTCAACGGGAGAGAGGTTGCCTGCAAAGGCTCTAGCACTATGACATTATTGGTATAAGAGGTGCAGTTCAAGATAAGGGTGCTTGTTTTGGAGCACATTGTCAACAGCATGGACAGTGTCATCGGTATGGATGAGATAAATAGACTGGGGGGAGTCACCATTAATTGAAACCAGGTTAAATTTGGTAAACTGGAGGCTCCAGAGAGATTTGAACATTCGACCTTCAGTAAATTTGGTAAGATGCTAAGTACAGCGACTTTGCAACCGCAAAGCAGTGGACAGACTAGGCTAAAAGTTCAGGATAAGGATTATTGTGCCAAATTTGAAGGCAAAAAGTGGACTGTTGAATGTGCTGGACAAGTGGACCACCTCTATTAAAGAACAGGGTGCATTTATATGAGAATTCCATGCAAGAAGAGAAGAGAGCGGAGTTTGAAAAGGCAGTGGACAAATAGCTTGAAGAAGGCATCCTGGTAACTTGGAAGGAGAAAGTCCAAGGTGGAATATTGCCACTGATAGCAGTTAACCAACCAACAAAACAAAGTTAGGCCAGTACTAGACTTTAGGGAGTTAAATACACATGTATCATGCCCCACGAGAAGTGATGATATTGATGTATGTGGAGAAACCATGCAAGAATGGAAACAGACGATGTGTGCTGCTACAATTGTAGATCTGAAATCAGCATACCTGCAATTACATGTAGCAGAGAAGCTGTGGCAGTAAGAACTTGTAAGCTTCAAGGGGGCCACAAACTCCTATATCGATGACATTCTGGTGGATGAAATGGTTGTTCATGCAGAAAAAGAAAGATGCCACCTCAAAAAATATGGATTAATATCAAAACCTTCAGAGTCACTTGATGGGAGAGCAGCACTTGGGCTAAAGTTGCAGAAGGATAAAGAAACTGGAGAGTTGGTATTTCAAAGGGGTAATGAGATTTCTCCTGTGACAGATAAGATGGCATGACTGAGTGATGATAAAGGATATCACAGAGGAGGTAGAGTGAGAGGAAAATGGCACATACCAAAGGTGGATGATGGCGTAGTTTCGGGTGATGCAAGTAGCATAGCAAAGGGAGTTGTACTTGAGGTAGGGGGTGTCAAAGCAGAGGACGTTGCTTGGTTGAGGAAGAAAACAGATGCCAACCACATAAATGTAGCAGAATTAGAAGCATTATTGAAAGGCATCAACTTGGCACTGCAGTGGGAGCTGAAGAACATAGAGGTGAAGATGGACTCAGCAACAGTGTTGGCGTCAGCTGAGTCTGTTATTATGAAGGAGAGTAGAATACAGACTAAAGGAGCAGCAGAAATGCTCATAAAATGTAAATTGTGAATTCTGGAGGACATCATTAAAGAGTTTAACCTAAAGGTTAGAGCCAGCCTTGTATCCTCAGGGGCTAATAAGGCCAATGTGCTCACAAGGGTGAAGAAAGCTTGGTTGAAAATGTCCCTTGATGCAGCCAAAGAATATGCCATGTTGCAGTATTGGGCATCAAAAAATTGCATGTGTTGAGAGGATGCTATATTTAACCAGCAAGGTCTACCCGACTGTCTCTAGGGGAGTAGTGCGTAGAGTAGTGTGAGCATGCTAACGATGCCAATCATTTGATCCTGCACCAAGTATGCATGAGGCTGGTGAAGTTCATGTCTCAAACAATTGGGCAAGACTAGCAATTGATGTCATGCATTACCAAAATGGGTTATATATATTGATGGTCAATTGTGGGCCCGGCAGTATACGCGGGAGTTAAAGGGTGAACCGGGGACAGTGGTTGCATCTATGCTGAACAAGCTATTTCTAGAGTGAGGCCCAGTGGAAGAGGTCCTAATGAATAATGGCACAACTTTCAAGTCAGCACCAGTCAAGGCATGACTGGATAGGTGGAATGTGCAAGAATATTACAGGGCTGCATACAGACTTAGTTACTAAAACGATGAAAACTGAAAAGAATAAATAAAAATATAGAAAATAAGAAAAACAAGTAAAATAAATTAATCCAAATAAATAAACAAATTAACAAACCGCTCCCATGAAAAATAACCATTAGAATAAATAAAAATAAAAAATAGATAAGCAAAAAACAAGTAAAAATAATCAATCCAAATAAATGAATAAATAAAATAATTAACAACCATCCCTGCCAATATAACAGTTAGAATAGACTACAACAATCAATCCAAAAATTGGACAAAAAATAGCTTTAATTACCTTTCCAGACCAAAACCAAACTATTAAATAAGCGATCAAAACTAACCTTTAAAAATTTTACGTTTTTTTTTAAAAACAAGCAAAATAAATTAATCCAAATAAATAAATAAACAAACCACTTCCACCAAAATAACTGTTAGAATGGACTACCCACAATGCACCACTAACCCATATATATAGTCAAGAAAAAAAACCAACACATGTGGCCTGATGATTGTGTCTAGCATGAAAAAGTCTGAGTGGGAATCTTGCAAAAATTTTCAAAAATGTATATATCTTAGACACACCAATTTATCAAATGCATTAGTTAAACATAGAAATAAATTCAATCACAATGTTGATCTGAAGAATGTAACACTTATTAAAAGAGAAAGTAAGTTACTAAGAAGGAAAATTCTCAAGAGTGCCACTGTTGAATCTTATCAAAATATAAATCTATACCCTGGATTTTTTCCAATATCTCCATTTCTGAAAGAATTACCATTTTACCAAGCCAATATACATAACTACAAAAATGTTTAAAAATGAAAAGAAAATGGTTAAATTCATAACCTCATGCTATATAACATAAATTCATCCCAAACTAAATTAATTTGCAAAAAAAAAAAAAAAAAAAAATCTAAAATATCACTTACTCACTTTCATTTATTAGACATGGAATTGTTCATCCATAGTTTGCACGATGTTTCAGCTAACCTGATGAATATTTATGAGCATTCCTAAACTCAAAAATTTTGAAAAATTAATAACAGTTTTACTCTTGTATATAAATACTTGTTGCAAAATAAAGTTGTTGCATTTGCCTTGATAAAGTCTCAAGGAGGACAAAATGAGTCGGAAAAAATAAGTTTTCCTTTTATCTTTATTCATATTGTACTTTTACAGATATACTCTATCTGATATTTTATATATATATATATATATATATATATATATATATATATATATATATATAATATGAAATATGATATAGACACGTGTTTCTGCTATAAACAAAGAAAAATTCAATAGTTTTGTTGCTTTCATATGACAAAGATAGAATAGATAAGTAACAATTAGAGAAGATATTTAAGGCATGTTTTGTGAATCAAAAAGTTTGTTCAGTTTATTTAGTAAAAAGAAAAGAGAATATTTGTTACTTACAACATTTATTTTATTTAACAATATATTGCTGTTTCATTTCCTTATCTTCTGCCATTTCTCAGGCAATATTCACCCTCCTAGAAAATTTTTGATCTTTTTCCAACAAAAAAAAATATGAAAGGAATTCTCTGTATATTGTAATCTAAAAGTACAATATCTGCTGAATATGGTATAGGACTGAAAACTTCAGATAAATTGAAACTATTTGCAATTTATTGTGTAAAATAAGTGTTATTGATATTGTTATTGATATATAGTTGTTTCAGAACCAGTAAGAAAATTTATATTTAATTCTACATTGAAGTTAATAGAAATCCCCCAACGTTTATAGAGAATTCATCATTAATGAGGATTAGAGAATGAATTGCTTGTCTTGGACATAATTATTTGAGCAATTTCAATGGCTATACCATTCACATTCTCAAATCAGGTCTTTGTATACAAGTTTAATCTTGTCTTTTATTTTACATGATTAAAGATCACTGAGAAATGTTTATGTCTGGTTTGGGATCATTTAATAGAACATTTAATGAAAATATGTTCTTAAACTGATTTAAAAATGTTTTTTTTTATTTTTTACAAGTTCTAAAAGAAAGCCAAAAATGTTGGCAGAATCTTATTTAGAATATAAAAATGTTTTGGGAAATTGAAAAAAGTAATATTAAAAAGAGATACTAAAACAACAAGAAGTAAAGGTAAAGTGAATGATGTGTGAAATGTATTGAGGCAATTACACAAAATCTTAGGTAGGGAAGAGATGGACGTGTTTATATACTAATGAGACACTTTATTCTCACAGTCAACAGAAGAGAGGGCTATTAAAATATGACACTATTGTAATTAGACAATGTATGAACACAAAAGAACTAATTTTGCTGTTGGCTAAAAAGACAATGGTTGAGGGTGAAGGAAGAAACCACTTATGTCTACATTATCAATTGTCTTTTTGATGACTACTGTAAGTGTGGCTTCTCACAGAACAAATTGCTCTCAGGGGTTTAGCAATGGGACACAACAGCAGTATCACAGTGACAGTTACCTTGTGTAAAATATGACTGCATCAGGTGAGAGACAAATGTTTGTTCACCAGAACATGAAATCAAGTAGGTAAATCCTACAATAAATTATTCCTGTCAGATTTTATTATCTTAAAATCATTAATAAACCAGTTATTACTTTGATTAACTAGTGACTGCCTCTGGCCTGAGATAGCTCCTTGAAATCAAGAGTACACCTCTATGTTAGTTTATTTAAATGAACATCAACTAAAGACAGCAAATACACTTTTAAATGTTTAGCTGAACAATGTCCTTAAAGATGAAAAAGACACTTGAAGTGACAGAGATGTGCTTCTAGCAAATGCAAAGAATACCAAGGACAGAACATGCAAACAATGAGAAAGAATGAAAATAAGAACAGAGAAACTTCTTACATACAGAAAGAGACAGTTGAAATTTCTAAGACAGAGAATTTAATGCTTACAGGATAAACTGAAGGCAAGAAAAAGTGAGTAACCTATATAACAAGCTTGTGTGAATGGATAGCACTAAAGGAATAAAGAGGAATGGTAAACAATCAACAATTACTTAGAGCAATAAAAATCAGGAAGTTATGAAGATCCACAATTGCCTCTATCCTGAAAGAAGAAACTGAAGAAATAAAGACTGTCTTTAATTAAAAAAAAAAAAAATGATGAAAATAAGTGAAATATTCATGTCTTCTTAAACAGTTATTTGTAGTTCATATTCCTTTTAAATGGCTACAAAGCAAAAATAAGCAAAATGAATGTGTTTATAACTACCTGTGTTTAACTTGTTAGTTTAGTATAAAATAAATTGGATCATTGTATTTTATTTAAATTTATCTATTCTGTTGAACAGATCTGTAGAAAGGAGTTAAAGAAACACTTCTTTATTCACAAGTATTGTTTCCCCATATCATGTATATAACTAAATGTTTATGTATTATCATATGCATTTTAGAGGAGATAGATTGTTCATATTAATTGGGAGTGTGATAATATTGAAGATATAGGAAAGAAATCAACTTGTCTTTTTTATCATATTATCAACTTAATTAACCTTACATTTTAGCAGATAAGGTTGCACCTGGCAAACTGTCTCACCAAAGGCACAAATTTACAATTAACAACAGGAAAATAAAAGGTTCTAAAAATTCTCAATGCAATTCATATGCCAGATGATATATAAATGTATTTCTAACAAGACACTTGTTTCACTTTTAGAAAGAACAAATGGCTAATGTTTCACAGTACTTGCTTCTGCAACAATTTAACACAATGGTTAGATGAAGGGTAAATTTTGTAGCTAGGTTTAGTAATATAACAGAGGGTTAGAGACATGTCTTCAGTGTCATTTATTTCATATCTCCACTGTTACTTCTTTCTAGACTTAAGCACTTTATACATCATAAAATCACTTCCTAAAATATAAAATTAATTTCTCCTTGTAGCACTCCCAACATATAGACAGTTTAAAAGTCAATTAGTCCAATAAAATTGGAAAGCTTGTATTACAATTTCAGTTAAAGTTTTATCACTACTACTAAAGAAAAACTATCAGTAGTAGTCTAAAGCAGAGATGTCAATCTGTCTGGTATATCTAAGCACATATAACTCTAATTTGAGTTGCCACAGTGAATGAGTTTGTAAAGAAATGATAGCAAAATGAATAGATGCAAAATGCATTTCTAAAGAGACAGATGGGAAATTTGCTTCTGTGACCACTCATCAAGTAAAGCCCTATCAATTGGTGACTAATTAAACATTTCTCAATTTCTATTATGAGGAATTGTCTTGTGATTTGAACAAATAATCACAATAAAAGTAGTGACATTATTCCTGTGTGAAAATTTTCAAGCAAAAGTGATTCCTGTTAATTGTTAAAATTATTATGATTTATTTAATCAACCTGTTTATGGGATCTATATCATAGCTAGGATTTATTAAACAAATATATACAAAATTTAATTCACTTATATAAAAATCACAGTTGCTGGATGATTGCAATGACTGGAGCTTAGTAGATTTGGCTTTAATTGCTTGCTGCCCATTAGCTATCACTTTCAACTTACACACTTTGTTAGTGCTAAAAACGACTACAACTAAATTTAAGTTTCTAGTGGAGAAAATACTGGCAATTTTACAGATTTTACCTAGTATAAATTTTATCCATCAATCTATGAGAACAAAAAGAAAACTGCTACAGATTAAAGTATGTATAATGACAAAAATAAAAATATAACTTTTATGCAGATATTAATTCAATAATTTTACTATCTACAATATAGATATACTGATATTGACATCATTGGATAACAATTCATCAGTTAAGTCAAGTAGGAATGAACATTTTAATATTTTTTATAGTAAATATCATTTTACATAATTATTTTCATATAACAAATCCAGGTTGCAGCAGATATTTTAGAACACACATTCAGTTGACCATAAAAGCAAGATGACACACCAATGTTACAAAGCATGCACAAGATTTTAACATCTTCATTTCCCTTTCAGACATATTGAGGGCATTAAAATGTCAATTTCTAATCTAACATAGGAAGTGTAAAAGCATGTCATACACATGGCACTAGGTGCCAACTACAGTGACTTTGATAGCTAATTTCTTATAAGTTATCAGACAAACAGGAAATATAACAAAGGGCTCTAAGATGACTCCACTGCGGTACCCACAATGATGTGTATTTAGTCTTTGCCCCTGAGAGTCCTACTTCTATGTCTGGTTTATCATTGAGAGAGAGAGACCAACAAGCAATTTCAAAATACCAAGGACTCATTGAAGGCCACTATCATTTTCTTTAAAAAGAAAAAAAAGTTTATGCTTATTTCAATTTAATGTATTCTTCAGCAAGCATCATCATTCATCTATTTTTCTCATCATTTCTGTATTGAGACAGTCATTGAGGCAGAGGACAGTATTATTGAATAATATTTTTTCTAAGGTGAACAATTTATCTTGAACATTTTTCTATTGAATATTTTTGTTTTTCTTGATAGTTTGTTCTCAATTATCTGGTACATCCTGTATACACTAAACAAAACTTTCCTCTTTTCACTTTTTATAAGTAAGTAGACATAACAGTGGAACCCAGCCTTTGAAAAATTATTATTAGGAACTGAAAACTCTGTATTAGTTAATGAAACAATCTGAGACTATTAAGGACAAATAATGTAGTAAAAAAATATGAATTTAGTAATTTAAGGTCAAATACAACATTCAAAATGTTTAATTTGAACCTGTCTCTATGTTGAAAGGGTTTTAAAGTCAAAACACCATAAATATCATGTACAATATGGTTCTAAGCTCCTCAAGTCAATTCTGTACTGATTGCCAATGAAATAAAAATTAAATTAGGATACATCCAGAACTTTTTTAAAAAGAAAAAAAAAAAAGTTTATGCTTATTTCAATTTAATGTATTCTTTAGCCATTATCATCACTCATTTATTTTTCTTATTGTCTAATCTATTCATTTTCCTATACAAAAATTTAATCTGTCTGAAGTAAGACTACCAAGCTCATATTGTTCATGCTATGCCTATTAAAAGAAATGACCTTTCAGAAGTATGATTGATCATTATTTGAACATTTGGAAAATGCTTCATCAGCACAGATTATTTGAAAAATATTTTTTGCACACATTGAGTAACAATTTCAAATTAAAAATGAGCTTTTTAATACAAATAAAAGTTTTAGTAGCTTAAGTTGGTCATTATTGTTTGTTTTACTTTGTGAGTATAAAAAAATACAGCTCCATAATTAATTAAAAAAAAAAGAAAAGATAAAATATTCTAGTAGCAGACTGTACATCTTTTGTTTTTGTAATCTTGGTCTAATTAAATGTGAAATCACTAAGAACACAAAAGTACTAATACTGAAATGAGATCACGAAAAGCGAGTGAAAATATTTTAATTTAAGTGTATTTAAAAAAAATTAAAAATATATGATAACAATTTAAAGTGACTGAAAAGTTTTAATACAAATGGATATTCTGGGAAATACTATTTTTGAAAATATTCCTTTCAGAACTGAACAGGAAATGATAACTCCTTGAAGCTATCAGCAATTGTCTTAAGTGGAAATATTAGGTTTATCTGACTATCATCCAGTTTCAAAGTTTTAAAGATAAAAATGATTTTTATTGGACTGGCCAAAATGTTTGTACAATTTATTAAGTAAAAATAAGACAAAGTTTAAATTTTTAGCATTAACATATTTACCTTTTTGCTTCACCTGACATCTTTTAGGATATATCATTCTCTCTGGACATTTATCTTTCTCAGTTAAAATCTGATCAAAGTACTGTTTGCAATCTTCCAGTGAAACAAATTCTCTTTCATTGAAAGAATTCTGTAAAGGCTAGAATAAACAGCGGTCCAAAGGTATACACTCAGTCAAATATAATGGGGAATCAAAACATCCCAACTAAGCTGTAACAATTTTTACCTCATAACCAAAGTAACATTTTAGAATATTAAGCCCTTTCTCTTAAGTAATTCTAAATAGATTCTTTTTGCTGATTGGTGGCTTCATTTGGCTTAATTAGGAGCAGTATATGTTCAAATCAACTATTTTGGTCTTCACAAGGAGCTTTCTTCCAAATTCATCATATATACACACAACATCTTCTTTTTTGAATGAAGACTAGTTTTCAGTAAGGTTTATGTCCCATTTCAATTGCCTCATGATATCTTGCTTTTGACATATTTGCAAATCATCAACTTTTTGTTGCCTATTACATTCTGTTTCAAAAATGGGACATTGTTATAGTGAAAGACACCTTGTTTAGATAATAAACTCTCCCATCTATTATAAGTAGGAGTCAGTAGTAGTTGAGGGGAGGAGTAGTGTTCAGCGACCACAACTTGATTACTCTGTGTAACACTTTATTACAAGTTCCTAACGTTTCTGTACGTTTAACTTATTTAGGACGCATTTAGTCCGAATACAGTTTCTATTGTGGAAATAACTCCACAACAACTTTTGGTGACGAGAATTCGAACTCATATGGGGGAAAGAAAAAAAAAAAAATTTGTTCGCCAAGACAACTTTTGGCGACGAGAATTCGAACTCATACGGGGGAGAGAAAAAAAAAATTTGTTCGCCAAGACAACTTTTGGCAGTGAAGATTTGCACTCATACGGAGGAAGAAAAAAAAAATTTTTTTGTTCGCCAATAGAACTTTTGGCAGTGAGAATTTGCACTCATACAGAGGAAGAAAAAGTTTGTTCGCCACAAATAACGTAGGCGACAAAGTCTCGTATTTACACTTTGAAAAAATGCAAAAGTCTATTCCAGGATTTTTTAAAGTTCCAATTGGAACAACAAACGAAAATATTAGAACAACAGAATACATCCAGATGCAGTTACAGGAGGAAACTTTCAATAGACAAATGCAATTCCAACAGAAAATGGAACAGATGCATGGGGAGTTTCAAAGAAAAATTCTGGAAATAACCAAGAACAAGAAAGAGAAAAGTCTACAAAATGATTCCTTCCCAGAGAATACAATATGGAATTCAATTGAAATATTCACGTACAGTCCAGATGAAGAGATAACTTTTGAAGAATATTTTAAAAAATATACGGATGTGTATAAGGAGGACTGCCACTTGTGGTCTGGAGGAAAGAAGGTTAGGCTTCTTTTAAGCAAATTAGGAACTGCTGTGCATAACAAATTGGTAAACTACATTTTACCGAAAAAACTAATGAGTTGACATTTACCAAGGCGGTAATATATTAAGTGAGTTATTTAGTCAAAAGACATCTTCGTTCCACAAGAGGTGGAAATGTTTGAATTTGATAAAAGTTGACGAACATGACTATATAATATACGCAGCCAATGTGAATAAGCATTGTGAAGAATTCAAGCTAGCAGAGTTAAGCGCAGACAATTTTAAATGCTTGGTGTTTGTTCAGGTGCTGGTAGCTGAAAAAGATGCAGAGTTGAGAAAATTAGTACTGGCAAAATTGGAAAGCAATCCAAGTATTATGGTACAGAATTTGGCAGAAGACTGCACAAGATGTGTTAGCGTAAAAAAAGACGCAAAAAAGATAGAACAGTCTGGCGTTTCGCATGTAAGGAAAATTTGCTACAAAAAAGAAAGTAAGTCTGACAAAAAGAATTGTAAAATTGAAGATTATCAAGCAAAAAGAAAAATACCAGTGGAAAACAAACAAAAATGCCCGAAGCCATGTTTTGCTTGCGGTGAACTACACTGGTACAGATATTGCAATTTTAGAAATAAAAAATGTTTCAGCTGTGGAAGAGTTGGGCATAGAAGCACACATTGCCGTTCAAAAGAATAAAGGCAGTAAAATAAGAAAACTAAAGTCCAATGAGGTAAATGATGGAATAACTAGAAAATTTGTTACCGTCAAAATAAATAATAAAAAAAAAAAAATGCAACTTGACACTGGTTCGGATCTCTCTATCATAAATTTGTATACATGGAAGAAGTTGGGGAAACCAACTTTAATGAAGACAAAGAAAATAGTGAAGTCAGTGACGGGAGAAAAAATACAATTTGTTGGAGAACTTGTTACAAACGTCACGTTAAATTAAAAAACGTGAAAAGTTAAACTATTTGTCATAGAAAATACCACAAACTTACTTGGTACGAATTGGATAACAGAATTTCAATTATGGGATCTACTTATAAATTCTTTCTGTTACAAGGTAGAAAGTTTTAACTCCGAAGCCGAAAAATTGATAAAGAAACTTAAGGAAACATTTCCTACTGTTTTTTTCTCCAGGGTTGGGAACGTGTACCAAGATGGAGGCAAAATTCTTTTTAAAAGAAAACGCTCAGGCGGTATTCAAAAAGAAAAGGAATGTGCTGTTTGCCTCAATAGAACAGATTGATAAAGAATTGGACAGATTAGAGAAATCCGGTGTACTCAAAAAAGTTGACTATAGTGATTGGGCAGCTCCGATGGTATACGTGAAAAAAAGTTTAAAGACATTCGTGTTTGTGCGGATTTTTTGACGGGTTTAAATGCGGCACTCAAAGACTATAATTATTCTCTACCAACAGCAGAAGAAATATTTGCAAAGCTTAATGGAGGCACAATATTTTCGAAGATAGACCTCAGCGATGCATATCTGCAAATACCGGTAGAAGAAGATACGTCTAAACTTTTGTGTATTAACACACATCGGGGTCTGTATAAATTTAACAGACTACCTTTTGGGATTAAGGTCACCCCCGCCATTTTCCAACAAGTAATGGATTCGATGTTGGGTGGTTTGGATTTCGCAGTAGCGTATCTGGACGACATCCTCATGAGAAGTTCAAGTATTGCAGAACACGTGAAACATGTAAATGCAGTAGGTTCCAGAATACAGGATTTGGGATTTAAACTCAAGGAAAGTAAATTCGAGTTTTTTATGGAGAAAGTAAAATATCTGGGACAGATAATCGATAAGAATGGTAGAAGGCCAGACCCAGAGCGAGCAGCAGCTATAAAAGACATACCCGCTCCGAAAGATATTACAACATTACATGGTAATTGCCTCATTGAAGTCAGAAAAAGAGCTGAAATTTACTGTGTGTAATGCAGTTCGGGAACTTCCGGCAACTCTAGAAAAAATAAAAGAAGAAGCCACCAGGGACGAGTATATCTTGAAAGTAAAAGCAAAAATATCCAAGAGGGACCAGTACACAACAAATGTGTTTTCGCTTTGCGATACAGTATTGTTATATAGAGAACAAATACTAAAGGATATTCATACTGGTCATCCAGGCAGCACTAGGATGAAGAGCCTAATGTGAACTTTTATTTATTGGACGAATATGGACAAGGACGTTGAGAACGCAGTGGCAAAATGTAAAGGTTGTGCTCTGGCTGCAAAGGCACCCCCTGTAAAATTTAATCCCTGGCCAAAAACAGACCTACCATGGTCTAGGTTGCATGTGGATTTTGCAGGTCCACTGAAAAATTTGTAGACACCCTTAAAAGAGCTTTAAAGAAAGCTAGGGAAATACCTGCAGATGAAGCCCTACAGAAGTTTCTACGGGTATACAGACTTACCCCAAATAACGCAACACCAGCCTCACAATCGCCAGCCGAGGTGATGTTTGCACGTCGGGTAAGATCTGTCTTTCAACAAATTATTACCAAAAAAGACAAAGCCAGGTCGAGAAAAATTTATTCAAGTTAAGAAATACAATCCTGGTGAAAAAGTATACTTTAAGGTATATAAATAGAATAAATCATTCTAGGAGATTGGAAAAATAGAAAAGCGGATTGGCAACATGATGTACTTCGTGAAAGGTGAAAAATTCACGTGCAGACGGCACATTAACCAGATCAGACGACGCTCGTCAGATGTGGCTGACAGCCATTCGGTGGAAGAAACACCTATAGAGGTGATTTTTAATACATTTGATCTTCCAAAGCCAGCAACAATGTTACCTGAGGTAAGCCGATCCAAGATAAAAAGAAAGGCAACTGATCATTTAAAAATGGATCCAAAATGTAGGAGATACGCTACGATGTTGCTAAAAAAATGAAGTTTTTTTTGTATTTTTTTTCCTCCTTTTTTTCTGTAAAAAAGATAAAAAATAAAAAAAATAAAATAAAATAAAATAAAAAATTAAGAAAACTTTTTCTCCTACAGAGTAAAGTTTTAGGAGGGGGGTTCTTATAGTGAAAGACACATTGTCTAGATAATAGACTCTCCCATCTATTATAAGTAGGAGTCAGTAGTAGTCAAGGGGAGGAGTAGTGTTCAGCGACCACAACTCGATTACTCTGCGTAACACTTTATTACAAGTTCCTAACGTTTCTGTACGTTTAACTTATTTAGGACGCATTTAGTCCGAATACAGTTTCTATTGTGGAAATAACTCCACTACAGACATTTTCCTTTAAGTAACAAATCACATGAAAATATGGTTTAGTAGGTTTTTTTTTTGGTTTTTTTTACTTAAGTCATGAAAATCATGTATCAAAATGACTAGCAAAACTAGTGTAAATGATTTTACATACTTGTTTTCAGATATTTTGAATATGTTGGTTATCACTTATGTCATACAACATTGATTATTCACAAGTAATGTTTTCATTTGATTGCTCTCAACCTTAACTTGGCTATTCAACCATGAGAAAAAAACACCTGAATGAAACTACACAAATGACTTGGCACATTCACTCATACATAGTACCTTCTCCATAAACTTTACTAATTTTCTTTGAGTTACAGTTTTACTTTACTTAAATTAAAAAAGCACATGTCACAAATGCTGATTATTTTCTTCCATCTTCAATGTTAGGATTAATAAATAGAAATTTGACAATAACCATAGAAGAAACGTTTTGATCCACCATGTACTTTCTATTAAACAGATTCAGAATAGTAAGCATTTCTCCAATCAAATTCTGTCTTTACCACAATCTTTTTAAGAGGTTTGTATTTGTTTGGCTGTCATTACAAAATTTTAATTAATGTATACTGTTATGATGATCTGCATCTGCAATGGAGTCAAGTAATATCAATAATTCAAACAAATAATCTCAATAACTTACACATAAAAATATATCGAAAAGTCACTAAAGTGTTCAGTATGGAGGAAATATAATAGCAAGTTACATTTCTATTCTTAGAGGTTTAACAAGATACACCAACATTAAAAACAAAACAGAATAGATAAATTTACCAATCTATGTTTGCTACACATGATGGACAAATTGGTATCAGTTTGCATTAGTCAAAATCTCTTCAGTTTTGGGGCACTCCAGAGTAATTGTGAGATTGCTCAAGTGAGACAGATGAAAATAAATACAAAGGACACAGTAAAAAGATCAGTAAATCTTTCTATTGAGCATGCAAAACATGCAACATAAATGTGTGTGTAGATATACATTATATGGGCATCTAAGTGAACATATGCCTTTACATCAGAAAATTCACATTCCAAGAGATTGGTAAATCATGCTGAGAGAGAGATTTGAAAATAGGCATAGATATGGAAAAATACCATCAGTATAAAAGCATCTTCAACATTATTATCATTGAGATAGTTATCGGCATGTAGATGCTCAGATCAAAAGGTCTTGTAGTGAGTCAAAAGATAAAGCAAGTTGTTTGCTTCATAAGAGTGAAAGATCAGAGTTAGATCTATTTTTACTGGTTTAACTTGGCTCTATCTTTATCAGCCAATAATGTTTACTAGCAATCATTAGTCAAAATATCAAATTCTGCTTTCAGTTTCAAAAAAAAAGAAAAAAGAGGAAAAGAAAAGAGTATAAGAATTTATAGTTTAGTCTGCAGATAAAAGAAAAAAAAAGAAAAGATAAAATATCACAATGATTATGAAGGAAGGCAAAGATATTCTAATGAGAGTTTAATTAATATTGGAAGGCAAAGACAAGAATTATTTTTGAATGTCAGAAATAAAATTAAAAATAAAGAACACACCATAACAGAATAGATTAACATGCAATTTACTTAAAAGATGTATAATCATGGAGTAGGGGAGAAAAAAAAAGAGTAAACCAACTGAACAAGCAAGAAAAGTGACAAAAATAAGAGGCAGAGGCTAAAAAAGGCATAAAAGAAAAATATTGGAAGGAGTTAAATCTCAAATATTCATAGCTACAAAAACTTAGCTCTCTGATTGGTTCTATCTTCAGTTGTTATAAAAGGGATCATTTAAGAACTGGCATCTACAAGACCAACAAAGAGACTTATGTAGTATTGAGTATTGTTCACTTTGGTCAACTGTGACATTTATATATTATAAAAGTGGACATTGAAGTTAACACCCAGATGTGACAGTCTGTTTCATGTTAAATGCAATCATAGGGCATATGTGTTGTGTTTTGGCTTGACTATTTATATATACTGGTATTATTGTAATGGTTATTTTGATGGGTGGTAATGGTCATGTTTTGAATATTCTAGAGGTTATTGAGAGGAATAATTGTGGGTCCAGATGCAATTTTTTAGTTATTTATAGTGTGGTTTGTTAACTATTTATATCTACATATGTTCTATCCCTGATATTGTGCAGTTTAACCCATAAATATAGCATACCTTAAAACTATATCATACTATATATATATATGGGGAGAGGTGGGGGAGAAAAAGAGCATGTGCATGAGCTTATACACACAACAAACATTTTGCAAAGAGGTGCCTAAGGGCTGTATAATGATTGAAGAAATAAAAAATATGTATGAAAGCATGCAACAACTTGAAAGACAAATACAATTTGATATAAAAATGCCCCAAGTACTAAGTCATGAAGAAAAATGTGTTTTTTATATATATATATATATATATATATATATATATATATATATATGAGTGATATATCTACATGTGACATGAACAAATGAGACAAATTAATAGCAGATCTATCTTAATTTCATATATATACATGTATATGTAACACAAATAATGTATAAAAGCATAGAACTTTAGATTGTTCTATCACAAGGACATAATTTCACAGATGAGCAACATTGATTACCACTGTGTAATCATATCAAAGTGTACTTGTTATTTGCATGATGCCAGCAGCTGTTGAATGACAAAATTTCGATAGAAAGGAGTTAAAATGCCCACATTGACTCTGATAACACATATTCTAAATGATGCTTGGGTGCATGAAAAACAAAATTTGATGGCAGGATATGGGAAAAAAATACATTAAAAATAGAAATAGATATATGAGGAAAAAGATTTTTATGTGATGGGTGGTAGGGAGAGAGGAAGCTAAATATGTTATATTTTTAATCTCAAATATTTTTTCTAATTTGATCTGAAAGGATGTATTATCATTAATACTAACAGCATGAAGTATCTCTTTTCTATTATCTGTGTATGTGTATTTGTTTATGTATACAATCATACATAGATCCACACAAGTTGATATACAAAAGTATCTTATAACAGACTCTAGATGGTAATAAGAACAGCAGCACAAAGTAACTTGGTAAATAATGACAAAAAAATTAACATATCAAAGTTATTACAAGAAATATGCAAAATATATGTACAATTGGAAAATTAAATTGTTCATTATAAAATTGTGTAATTTGTCTTTCAAAATGTATTTAATTTAGTGGAAAAAATAAAAATTCTTTTTTGAGTACCAATAAAAGTTTTTCTGAAATATTACAGTGTCTGAAATGGTCCAGTTATATTTGAATATAAATTTATTGTTTATAACAAAGTGTGCATGCAATCAGTGAGTGGACAAGGTTTAACCATGATGATAGTTTGGCCTTCTGACAAAATCTAAACTCAGCATTAAAGGATCCTCAATGAATATCTATTGGGCATTTAAAATGAGATAGTGTCAACATTTTTAAATTACTTTTCCTTTAATAGAAGAGAATTTTTTTAATTCTTAATTTTAAATTTAAAAATTCTTATTTGAATTAAAATTTTAAAATTCTTTTTGTAATTCTTAATTTCAAGATGAAAAGCTAAATTATCAGATTAAATAAGGAACAAACTGGATAGAGGTTTAAAATGGTATTGTAGACAATATATAATAATACTGAACATTTTCTGTATTGCCAACATTTGTATAAGACATGTCCTCATTTCCTTCATAAGTGAGACTATTTTTATGAAGTGTGACAAAGAAATTATTTACTTACATCCTTTCCAATCCAAATTTAAGAATAGAAACAATAGCAAAGAATGAAAGCACAAGTTTAGGTGCCTCCACTAAATTTTCTTAAGATTTCATTTTAGCTTTAATTGAAAGTTAAATGATTAATTTTACTATTTCCAGTTAGCAAAACTAGAAATTATATAGATTAGAATGTCAATATTTGCTCACTTTCACAAAATTGGTTACAAATAGCCATTTTCTTACATTTTAAAACATTTGTAAACAAAATTTAATTATCAGTTTTAAAAATCTTCCAAAAATAAAATATATATTTGTGACATGTTATTTGAGGAAAATTAGCAAATTTAAAGTTAATTTAATTTATTCTGATTTGAAATAAATATTACTTAATTATAGTATAAAAAACATAGTATACATTCACTTCTTAACCATGGGTCCTGTTTTTTTTCTGATGTGTTGATTGATGTTATTGATAGGCTAAAGTGTTGACAGCTAAGTATGGATGACCAGAATTGACATAAATTTACAAAATTTACGCAAATACATTTTTTGGAGTCTAACTACCTAGTAATTTTTACAAATTAACATATTTTCAGCAATTATTGAATTTTAGTTACTATAGTATTATAGCCTTTACATTTGAAGATGCTTTCTGAAAAAAAATAATAAAGTTTAAAATACTTTAAAAAAGAATAAACTGAAAAAAGTGGAAAAAAAAACTACTAACAAAAAAACATTTCTTTTAGGTTGTTTCTTAAAAAAAAGTTTTTAAAAATTACTCAATTGAAGTATGACCCACACTAAAATAAATGCATAAAAATATTTAGTGAAATAGAAATGACAAAACTCTAAAACTTATTCTAAAGTTTTAAAACTTTGAAGGGATGATGTGCAAAGCCTGTTGAGACATAAACATGAAATGAAACAATAGCAGACTAGCAAATTTCTCAGTAAAATGAGGACAACTCTTACAACACATGATTTTTTTAATAATAATAATGTCATGTATAGACTACCATATATAAAAAAAAATGGAAATGTTTAAACTAAAAAAAAAAAATTTTTTAAATATTGGGAATAAACGATTTGTATTAAGGTTTTCAGTTTTTGATTCATAAATATAGTTTTCACTTAATTACAATATTACCTAAAAGAAAGAAAGTAATGCAGAATTTTAAATGATTTATAGATTATTATAATTAAAATTTTAAAAATGAGAACAAATCTTGTAAAAATTTTTTCTTAACACATATTTCTGAAAGCAATTGAAAGCTTTGCTCATTAAATAATGTCATAGTTTTATTACATTTTTTAATTTGTGATTCAGAGCAGATTTTTGGTAACTGGGGGGTTCTGTTTGAAAAAAAAAAAAACCTGGATGAGTTACATTCTCCAACTAATAAAATCTAATAAAAAGATATTTGGAAAGAAAATTTAATTTCTTGAAAAAGTAAGTATTTGTGGATTAACATATATATATATATATATATATATATATATATATATATATATTATATTTTGAATTTTTAAATATATTTTTGAATTTTTTTTTTTTAAATCTTGGTAAAAAATTCTTTTATATATATAAAATTTTTTTTTACCAAGATTTTCAAAAAAAAAAAATTCAAAAATAATTTATTCGCGTATAAGTCCTGAAAGTTTTATTAAAATCTGGCAATTATTTGATTTTTGCAAGAATTTCCAAATCAATGTGTTTTCCATCAAAAAAAAAAAAAAAAAAAAAGTGCAAAAACATTAATCATAATTCTTATGCTAATTGCTGATGAAAAAAACAAAAAAAAAAAACAAAACAAATTTTAACCAAAATTTGAAACATGGTAGAAAGTATTAAAAAATTTAATGAAAAAAATACATTGGTGTTTCCTCTTAATAAACATTTTGATGATAAAACTTTGTTTTTATTAAGTCTGGGGTATTTTTCATCATGATATGCCGTTTTTCAGCAAAAAAGTGGAGGTACCTACACAAGTTTTTCTTTTGCCAATTTTAATATTTAAAGTATGAAGCTAGAAACTGTTTTGAAAAATAAAAATTTGTTACCTGTATAATCAGTATAATTTTACTTTATATGACACAAAGTAAAAAAAAAAACCTAAAAAATATAAAAGATACTTATAACATCTAACTGAGAAGAAACATTAATATAAACATTGGAGAATTAAACTTTTTTTGTATTAATTATATAGTTATCAAAATGTTTCAACCAATCTATTCTATAGTCTTTCTTTATGAATTATATATCTGAAGAAGACTGTAGGACAGATTGGCTGAAATATTGTTGTACCAACACAAAAAAGAGCTTGTCAGAATAAAACTTGGAAAATTATTATTATCATGCCCATTTAAGATAATGGCTGTGGGAATTGAAATTTGTGAACTAACCATTTGGCTAGCCAATGTAATTTCATGAGATAAAAATTATGTTTGTGAGAACAATACACAAAGTCTCAAAGTTATCTAATTGTTCAACCAAAATATTCCAGGGTCTTAATAAATTTTAAGTGTATAAGAATGAAAACGTAAACAGTCAAGATAAGAAACATTGTCATGAGGAAATATATTTAAGAGACTAGAAAGACTGAGAAGAACAATATATAAAATAAGGATGAATAAGCAAAGAATTAGGCAATGAATACAGGTTTAGATTTAAGAGAAACTAACTACAAATCAGAAAGTAAATGAACCGTATATCTTGAAGCTTTCATATATATGTCAGATGGATATTTGCTTCAGTGAACTTTTAGATTATGAACAATTCAAAAACTCAATAAAAGACATTTGAAATAAATGATAAACACTACCACAAGAAAACTTAGTTTATCGTCATACCCAGGACGTGGATGTAGTTTATCGTCATACCCAGGATGCAGATGTAGTTTATCGTCATACCCAGGATGCGGATGTAGTTTATCGTCATACCCAGGATGCGGATGTAGTTTATCGTCATACCCAGGACGCGTATTTGATGGTGTATAAAACCAACCCTAATTTACATTTAATGTTAAAGCATTATGGAGTTGCAATTACTGGTGGTCATCTGAGTAAGCAGATGCCTTAGCTTAACATATAAGACCCCCCCACCTCTGCGCCAGGCTATTTTTGAAGCAATTAAAAAAAAAAAAGGTTGGGGGGTCTTATTTGCCATCTAATATAATCTGTCAGGAGGAAAAGTTTGAAAATAATAAACCATGCAAAAAATGTAAACAGATGAGATCATTTGAGTTCAAATGATGGTTTCATGATGAATAATGGATGGAGAGTAAGTAATTTAAAAAGACATGATACTCTCATCACTTAAAAATTACAAGACAATTCATTGAAAAATTAGAAATTACAGTAACTTCTCCTTTTAGAACCTGCATTATTCAAAATGTTAACCTGTTTAATCAAGTTGAAACTGATTCACAGTTTGCAAAAGGAAATTGTTAGCAACAAAGAAAGAAAATAAAAGTAAAAGCTGAAAAACATTCATGTTACATAAAGTAATATTCATTAACTGCAATGACAGATTGGTATATTTAATGAGGTTAGAAACTTTTAAAAACCCATAAGTATAATGAAAAAACAATAAAATATAAGTTGACAACAGACTTTTCCACAGGCAAATCTGCTTTTACTAACCAATTACATTAGTGAAGTCCAAAAAAACAAAACAAAAAAACATGGTATTGTGGAAGAGCAGGAAAAGGAATTTTATTGAAAGTAGAAATTTAGCAGAGAACAGTAAATGCAATTTTGCATGACAATATCAAAAGCATAACATTTTCAAAAACATGCTTAAAAAAAAAAGAAAAAAAAAAGAAGAAAGTGTTGTCAAAACAAGTCTGACAGATTTTAAAAAGTAATTAATTACAAATTTTTCACCAAACTTTTGTAAAAGGTTTTAAGGCATTTGTTAAAAATGATCAAAGTCTGTTTTTGAAATGATCTATCTTTGGTGTCAACAAAGCTATTAAAACCATCAAAGATGAATTTGTTAAGCAGGAACTTCCTTCAGTAAAAATGTTGCAGTACTAAAATTGCTTATCAGTGACAGAATCAGAATTTTGTGACCATATGATTAATACCAGTTAATTAAACCAATATCGTACATCAAGCCAAAATAATATCAAGTCCATTCGTTATTAATGACAAAATCCAAAGAGAAAGATATTGCTCATATCTTTATGCTTCAGAACTCAGGTAAGTAGCAAGCAAATGACGAATCCCAAATATTAGTTAATTCAAATTTCCTTTATTTTACTGCTTATTTCATTTTAAATGTAATGCAGATATTCATGAATACTTTACTAACAAGTAAATAACAAGTCCAATATTCTTATCAGTTCAACCAACTTCTAATTTCTCAATATTTTTGTCTCCAAAAGAAAAATATGTATTTAATTCACAAAATGACAGCTGTCATCATCAATAATAATGGGTTACCATCAATGTATAGGGCTTTAAATACAATTAGCTTTAGCTTTCAATTTTTTTACATAATTGGGAAATAGTGTTTCAAAAAGAGAAAGTTATTAAGGAAAAAGTATAAACAAGATTGACTGTTAATAACAGCTGTAAAGTTGAATCAAAAGGCAAACCACTGACCAACACAAACTGTATCACTGTTTTCATATTTTGAACCAACGATCAACATGACACAAAAAATGTTATGAATTAACCATTG
Source organism: Acanthosepion esculentum (assembly GCA_964036315.1). Taxonomy (NCBI): domain Eukaryota; kingdom Metazoa; phylum Mollusca; class Cephalopoda; order Sepiida; family Sepiidae; genus Acanthosepion; species Acanthosepion esculentum. The sequence goes on from OZ038478.1 coordinate 132,170,376, forward strand.
AGGGCTTTTTGCAAGCAAACTTATTACTCCATGGAGATAAAATGTCTACTGCCTGATAGTTTCAGTTCATATATAGTAAAGTCATTTGCATAAGGCATAAAGATGCCTCAATTTGGCCTTTCAGTCTATTTCAGACACCCATAATACATGCATGCTAATCTTGATTTGTTTTCTTTGCTACAGAACCATTAAGAGAAAAAAAAAATTGAAGTGAAACTGGAATATCAAATTGTATTATTTATAATCAGTTTTTGCAATTATAGTTAAACTAGCAGCATGGCCCGGCATTGCCCGTGCTTGATTCAAAAATCGTACAACACATACAGCAATCGCTATCACTTGACTTAAAATATTATTGCCCTTCCTTGCCTTTAAAGGAGTGCCCTTTGCCATGCTGATGTTGCTACATGCCTTACTTCTTGCCTATCTCACATTGCAAATTTTTTCTAAGCTCTATACTAAACATTAAATCTGTTACGAAAAACTAAACAAAATGAACACAAAATGATCAGCTTTAAAAAAGGACTCGTAACTGGAAAAACTGAATGAAAAAGAATGTTAACAAATACTTTTTCAAATCCAACCCAATTCTACGGAATCAGAATCAACGTTAAGTTTAAGCAAGCAAATGAGCCAATTGGAGTAAAGTGCCATGCAGATTAAAATTTTTCCCACTTGTGACGAATGCAGCTATCGATTTTTTTTGCATGCTAGCATGCTAGTTAACATTTGTGTCAGTCAGCTGTTGGCTCTCATGCTGGCCAATAGAATCTTCCTGTCTATTTGTGGCAGCCAGCTATAGGCTCTCACTCTGGCCAGTAGAAAATGGCCGCAAACTACATGAAAACTGTCATAAAAGCATAAAAAATCGATTATTTTCACTATCGATGGTAGTTGGGAAATGCAAAGTCGGTCTTGGCCTTCCCGCTAACTTGGAGCATGTGCATGTAAATTTTTTGTGCAAATCCATCGAAAATTGCAGCCGTGCATTCGTTACACACACACACACACACACCCTGCCTTTTATAGATAAAGATAATGCTGACCTTATTTTTTTAAAAGTAATTCATATTCAAAATCTGTAATCTGTAAATTGGAACATTCAGAAACCCTACTTTAGTTAATAATAAATGTCCTATTTAATTACAAAATTCAATATCAGCTTGGAAAAGGATAAAAGTAGTTTTTATTACAGAATTAACTTAGTGTGGCAAACTGGCAAATAAGAAATGCATACTTTAATCTTAAATGTCAAATTGACCATGTTCATTGTCCCAAATTGAGTTTAGAGGAAGAAAACCAAATTCAAACTAGAAAAAAATTTAAATCATGTAACTCAGCATTAGTCTAACTTAGTGATTTTTCTTCTTTTGCATTAAACAATACTATTAGTGTTTGATAACAGTACCTCTGCCTCTATTATACTTATAAGGAAAGGAATGTATTTATATATCTATAAGAATTTATCAAAATTAATTTTTTTGACAAGCAGAAAGAGACAAAATATTGAAAATGTCAAAAAAAATAAATAAATAAATAAAAGTAAAAAAAAAAATCAATAAATAAGAGGGAGAGAGAGAGGGAGGGTTAGGATTTACGTTTTCCTTAGTGGCTTAAGTAATAAACTCCTTCAATAACTTGATTATATTTGTTCTTAAGAGTGAGTGTCATAAAACCAAGTAAATGTAATAATCAACAGCACAAAATTATTCCTTCATTTATTTATGCCACTGGACAACACAAGCACAAATATTTGGTATATGTTGTCAGTGTGATTAATGTGCAGATGTAATTAGTAGAATTTTTTGGGTGTGTGTGTGTGTGTGTGTGTGTGTATGGTGGAAACAAATCCTGAGACCATCTTATGTTCAAGTGCTGATTGTGCTCTTTTGCTTCCTGGCTTTTGTTCAATCTCAGATTTCCACCGGCTCTGCTTGCTTTGCAATTATCTTTGGCTTCATTTACAAACTTTACTTTGTAAACAATAACTATAACAAATGTATAGAAATCTTAATAGAAATGTGAGTGGCCAAACAGTTAACAGTACAGAAATTTGAATTGTTCAGCAAGTTCAAATTCCGGATAAAGATAGTTTGTGTTCATTTTACATTAATGCCCTTGGAAAAGGGTATCTCTTATCTCTTCACTCTAGCTTTCAGTAAAATGGCAGGACTGACTGGGTTCTCTAGTGTTGGTTGGCAACCAGTCTAAGAGAAAAACACTCCTGAATTTAAAACTACACAAGCTTCATATTACTTTAAATAGTGAATAAAATTGGAAATCTTGAAACAAAATGTATAAAAGTCATTGATAAAATGGTCTCTCTTATTATTCTGCTTGTTTACATGTGCAGGGTGCGATGGGTAAATTATCGCCATTATATATTTTTAATTTTGCACATGCATGTTGTTTCTTTTTGTCAACTGCACAGTATTGTAGGGTCAGTTGGGCACCATCTGTGAGAAAAAGAGCACTATGATGCAATTTACTCTGCCAGAAATTTGGAAATAGCATGCTGTACTGCTTGGCATTCATACCAGAAGCTTCAGTATGAACATTTCAGAGTGCTTGGGTGTCAATCTGAGGACAGTGCAGAGGATTCAGAAAGAGTTGGAGAAGTCTAAAGTTATGAATGTGTTTGGAGTGATCACTAGTGATCGCAACATTATGCCTCATTCGTCTTCCCAAAGAGCCTCGGACTCAACACGGAGACCTACACCAAGTGCTTTGAGGTGGTAGTGCTGCCGTGGGTCAAGAGGATAGCTGAGAGCCAGCTCGATTCAAAGCAGCAGCAATTGCTGTATCAGAAGCATCTCTCGACTACTAGGGAGACATTTTCTTCAATAATGTGAAGTAATTTTTTTATATTCTTTTTTTAAGTTTTCAGAATGCTTCCATGGACTCACTATTTAAAGAGAACAAGTCAGCCATAATTAAGGATTTATCTGAAATCTTTCCATTAGGAATAAGAAAACAAACCAAGGGCTCTGTGAAGAGCAGCTTTATCTTTAGGGATAGGTAATTCTTTAAATGGACGTAGTCAGTCAGCATTAGGTTTGAGTATCCCATGACATATTGTGTAGTCAAGAAAATTAATAGAAGTGGTTGATAGGGAGGACTTTTTTTTCATTAAAAGTAAGATTATGTAGTTTAGCTACCTCGAAAAATTTTTATTGTGCTCCTCTTGAGTCTTGCTAGCTACAACTATGTTCTGTGCAAATTATTTCTCATAATAATGTTGTCCATTATGTGTTACAAGCAAGATACTCTGTTAATGACCCCAAATAGAATACGACAAAACTGGTATAATTTGCCACTAGCTTCAAACATAGTATATGGTTTGTCTTGGTGATATGTGCTCTTCATATCCAAAGAAGAATAAATTTTATATTTACAGATTTCCAAAACCAGATCATCCATTCGTGGTAGGAGGTAAGTGTTGAGTTGAGTGAATCTATTAATAATTCTACTATAATCCACAACTAGTCTCTTTTTATGTCGTTCATTATCAACAATTAAAATTTGAGCTCTCCAAAGAGATGTGCTTTCCTCAATTATTCCATCTCTTAGTATTTTATTAACTTCCATTTTAACAAAGTGTTTATCAGCAGTTTCAAATCACCCAGATTTCATAGAAATAGGTTTGCAGTTAGGATCAAGATTAAAAAATAATGGAGATATATCTACCATCACATATAGTAGGCTACAAGCAGTTGAAGTCAAAATAGGCTTTTCTTAGGATCGCCAAATGCAAAGGATACAGTACAATGTTGGTTCATGAAGTCTTGCCCAAGAATTACAGTACTACAAAAATTAGGAAGGACGCAAAGGGTAACATTCAAATACCACGCACCCAATAAATTTAAATTAACAGTGCACTGCCCTTTTATTGAAGTGTTAAGGGACAACAAAGCCATGGACACATTCCCCATTGCAGATTTTATTTTTATCTGGTTTCTTTTTGCATAGTCAAGCAAAATAAAGGATCCAGAGCTACTAGTGTCCATTAGAGCAGTAACCTCATTTTTGCCAATCAATACATACACCATAGCCGGGAGATGAAAGGAAGATTCAGATTTGCTAGATGAATATCAAGAGATAATTAATGAAAAATTTAAATGTATGTGAGAAGGAAAAAATGTAAAAATTATGATACATTAAAATTCATTATAGAGAAAACAAAAGGAATTTAAGAGAATTCAGTAAAGGAGAATTGTGAATGCCTTAAGGCTCTTTCACATATGAAACTGGACACACACACACACACACACATGTATATATATAACATTTAGATGAGAACAAGGACAAGTAATGAAAAGTGAAATGGATAAGGGCGACAACAAGAAGATACAGGTAAAGGTTTAAAGAAGAGCAAAGGCAATTGATAATTTTAGTTGTTAACAGCTACTGATTTTACAGTTCTATCTAGCTTAAAAGCTTCACTGTTTTTTTTTTTTTTTTTTTAATATGGTCATCAAATGTTTATTTTAGATTTGGTAAAGGAGAAAGGCAAAAAAGTGTGTGTGTGTGTGTTCAGGTCTTGATACAAGAGTATTAGCACAAAGACATCTTATAGAAACTATAAAGTGTCAAGCATCCTTTGAAAAGACAATGTTACACTCGGTGAATAATCTTTTCTTTATAGAGATTTATCTTTTAGCAACTTATAGATGAAACTGAAGAATGAATTCTTTTGATGATCTCCAAGAGATTGAAAATACAGAAGGATTATTAAGACAAATTTAATTGGATTTTTACAAATGCTAACACAAATTTATGAAAGTGGATCATAAATCCATGGCCTGACTTGTAATTATTTGAATTTTGATATGAAATATTCAATGTATAAATGTTATATGTAACCAATATTCATCAATTGCATTGTAAAGGAAGGAGATATAGTGAAAAATAAATATTTGTTGGGTAAAACAAAAACAAGAAAATTGGCTCAACCCTGTCAAAGATGGCTATATAGATAGCAGCATTTTGCTGTTATAGCCTGGATAGATATTGGAGAATGGTTTGACATGTCAATCATCAAGGCATGCTAGGGATGAGATATTTTGTGAAGATATTTAAGCGATAGAACAGCATAACAGTGAATTTATAACTTTTTCATGTTTTAAATGAATGTGAATATTCTCCTTCTGAAGTTGGACATGACTTGCTGATTCCATTTTCTGGCAATAATAACTGTTATACTATTCTGCACATACATTGGTTCATTATAACTGTCAACTTAACACGTCAACTTAAGTGCCATGTCTCTTCAGTACTGGGGTGATCATAGCTCTTCACAACTTCCTACTGACTAAGGCTCTTACTAAGGTTTGTCTTTTCAATATCTCTACCACTCCTTGTTCTGCTATTCATTTACACAAGCTTGTTAGGTAGGTTACTCACTGTTTCCCTCTGTCACTCTAGACTTCAGTATGTTCTGTGAGTGTCAATTTCTCAAAGCTGTTTTTACTAATAATGTGTACCAGAAATTTCAACTGTCTCTTTCTGATTAAGTATGTGACCATTTTTTCCCATTCATTTTCTTTAAAACTTCCTCATTGCCCACATGTTCTGTCCATGATATTCTTAGTATTCTTCTGTAGAACCACATCTCTGTTGCCTCAAGTCTCCTCTTCATTTGCAAAGAAATTCTCTCAAGATTGTCTCAATGTATAGGCTAAGTAAATCTGGTGAGAAAACACATACTTTTTCTATGTTTGTGTGTTTACTCAATATCATTTTCTATTCATATACAAGTAGTTTGCTCCAAGTTTAAATTTCCCAGTCTTTCTAAATTAAATCAAATAACTCATCAATGAAGAAATTCATTTGCTACAATTTAAAATACAAATGTTCACTGATTTGTAATTTATAAAAAAAAAAAATTCATTATAAAATGTGACCAGAACAAAAAAATCTATTTAAAAGTAAAATATAAAGATATATAAAATCCCAATCTTATTAAAAAGAAGACCTTTACTGAACTTAGTTTTGCCTTCATCGACAGAGTTCATCTTGTGTGACACAACATTCAGAACATAAGAAATTGAGCACTATGGATGAAGAAAAATGTCTGTTGTATTGCATACAATAAAATCATTATATTGCCAATTTGAAACCAAGATTAAATGTGCTGAGTGTGTAGGTCACTGCTGATATCTGACAACCTGAGTCAATCCAATAATTCATTGTATGTTAGATAAGGTGAAATTATTACCAAAACATCTAATGCCATTAATAAAAAAATCTTTTCTCCTTTACAAGTTAAAATAAAAAACTAATATTACAAAAGCTAAAGGAAAGAAAAGTTTAAATTTTAACTACTTGTAAATAATCCTTAATACTAATATCTTAGTTCCAGAAAGATTATGAAGAAAACGTTACAAATTGATAGTAGTTTAAACTGTAACTTTTTAATAGAAAGGGATTGGGCTTAGATTAATATTAGTTATAAGTTTGTTCATATGATAAATGCACTAAGAGTGAAATTCAGTACAAGACATTAAGAGTTATTATATAATGTTCAAGAATAGTCCAGCATATACATGTGTATGTATACACACTCAACATTGGTACAATATTCAAGCATACATTTACAATATTAGAAAATATCTCATTTACAGTTAAAAAAGATTGGATATAATTTTTTTAAGAGAATAATAAAAAAAAATTAAATCAAAGCAAAAATACTTTTATGCTATAAAAATGTGTCTTGGTATTCCTTAAGGAAATCAAATTTCACACTTTCACTGGTTAAGAATAGCAATTTCTTCTCCAGCCTTGTGCTCGGAAAATCTATATGCAGTCTTACCTTGCTCAAGATGAATGGGACATGTGTATTCATCTTCTTCTGGTGGATCATTGTTGCTGTTCATTTGAGAGAGACTAGCCAATGACAACTCCAGCTCAACACTTTCGTATACAAACAAAGACTTTTGTTCATAGATTTCACTAGCAATGGAAGTCATACTTCTTTCTTCTTGTAAACTCATTAAATGCTGAAAAAGAATAAGCAATACATTTATTATGACAGTTTTTTTGTATTTAAAAAAAAATAGAAAAAAAAAAGTACTTTAGAGTGAAAAGTAAAATAAGTAGAGATTATTTTAATACTGCTAAAGGATTCATCAATGATATTCAATGAATTAAATAAAAGTTAATGAAAAGAAAATTTAAAGGAAAGTAAACAAATGCAATAATATCTGAATTGAGAACAGAAAATTAAAGTTCCAAAATGAAAGCAAGGAAATATTTTTTTTTAAATAATAGCCTTTTTTTTTAACAGGCTATATGTTTACATGTCAGATTTTATTATGCAAATCACAGCAAACCTGATATTAATAGAAAGAGGGTAAAATTTTGAGAATACATTTGTATGAGAAATATATCATGTAAATTTCTGCTTTTAAAATATATCCTTATTAAAAATACTGATGATAATTTGTTTTAGCTGTGTTAGGTTTCATTATACAAACTTAGTTTAATGTAAATTTTTATTTAGAAATAAATTCAAAAGACATAGGCCATAGAAAAATAATTTCTAAGTAGCAAGTATGCCATGGTAATGATTTTTTCCCTAAGATATTTTTAGTTTTTCAAGAGTTCTTACAGAGTGAAACAGTGACAATAAGAAATTTTAAAACAACTGGTTTTCCACAATTTCCATCTTATACCATATAACTGAATCAATTTGTAATTTATTATATTACATTTTAATATGGGCTCTTTTAGCAATCTTTCATGTATGGTTAATTTTTTCCCTGTTTTGAATTTAACATTACTCACTTTCCAGATATGTCTTCTGTTTGAATATTGTTTTCCATTCTCATATTCCATTATATTTTAATGACAAACCTCAAGTTTTCTATTTACTGGAAAGGCTGGAGGCAATTATATTCATTTGATGTCCTTGAAACCTTTTTAACAAAATAGGCAATATTCAGATTTGCAGAAGGAGCATTGTTTTGCTTGAATATATTCTTTAGTTCAAAGTTTCTTGGTTATGACCTATATCACTCAAAAAATGTATTGTCCAGGAATTTACAATAATTCTCCATTTTTAGCTTGATACCATGATCAACTTTGAAGGTATCTATAATTTTACTACTTAAGATAATCCCCCCATTACCCCACCTCCTCCTTGTTGTTTTCTAAGTTGTATTGGTTGACTATTTTGATAAAAAAAAAAACAACCTCCAGCACAGCTGCCAGGTCCATCCAATGTAACTCTATAATGATCACTAAAAATTAATGTTGAGAGATCAGTTGTCATGTATTGCTTCACTAACTAACATATTTCTTTCTGAGATGCTTAAACTAATAGTTTGACTGAATATATGAAAGCAACCAATGTTCTTAATATTCTACTTCTTTTCTCACTTGTTTATATTTTCAACACCAACTTCAGATATTTTTATTGGTTATCTATCCACTTTACCTATTTTCATGTAACATTCTTAAGGACAGTCTTCTTTCTTTTTTGTTGTTCTATGATCTCTGTTCAACTTTACGCAATTTCCAATGTATTTCTCTAATCACTCAATAACTTCACAAAATCTTGTTCCTCTTTTAAGGTTATATCTTTATGACCCATGGCAATCTTTAAATATCTGAAATTAAAAATAAATATTAATAAATATACTATTAGGTACAGTGTGGGAATAGGAATCAGCACAGCATGTTCTGAAGATCACTTGAACTATGAAACTGGCAGTCCCTATGCAGTGTTGATTCTTATGCCCATACTGTATATATCTAGCTCTATTTCTGATAGTGAGTATTCTTCCTATATATATATATATATATATATATATATATATAAAATTTAAACACTATATTTATAACTATTATATACATTTATCTCAAAACAAATGATATAAAACATTCGTATTCACATGGTATATTCTGATGATAAATATAAATATCTCATGAAAATTTTACCTACATTAGTTGGCTAATTTTTTTTATTCATTTCACCCCAAGCAGGCAATAAACTACTAAGACACAAGGGGTTACTGAGTGTGAAAGAATATGAGAAAAGGAAAACCTTATTAAGGAGAGGGAACAATAAAAGAACAGGAATTAAGAAGATGGAAGATAATGACTGACGTTGCAGTTAAATTTTTGAAGATTAATGCTGACTGCAATGTAAAAAGCCAGAGAGAGTTCCACAAGTAAGAAGTATGAGAGAGGAAACTGTTAGCGTAGAACTTATGGTTACATCTAGCCATTTCAACAGTAAGCAGATGAGACTTTGCTGCCAATCTTGTAGTATGCTTAAATTCATAAAGTCTAGGTGCCAAAGAGGAAAGCTCATTAGAACAATTACCTTGAAAATATTTATAGAAATAGCACAGGGTGGCTACATCACGGTGGTGCGAAAATGACCAATATCAATTTTAGTGTGAAACGATTAACTTGCATAATAAAATCTGACAGTATAGTAGGATTTTTATTGAGATTGTGAGTGGTCATGTAAGTAGACAAGTTTCATTTGTGATAAACAATTCAATCAATGGATAATTAAAGCAGGAATTTAAATCTGTGATTTTTAAGATAGGGTTGATGTAGGAAAGTTGAGAAGAAAAGATTCTGGTTCACTCTACTCATTCATTGGATAATGACTGGACTATTAACATTAGGTATTTTGAACTTAGCATAGGTTAAATGCATAAAGAGAAAAGATGGGGATATTTAAATAAATAAGCTTATGAATATGAATAACTTTTCAAACAATAACTGATATTTCAGAAATTGGCTCTTTGTGTGATTGCCAAAATTAATGAAAAATGCATGAAAAGAAAAACAGAAAAGTAATATTCTTAAAAAGACTCATTTCATATAGATTTGAGAAAAGTTCAAGGGTACACAGTCCTTTGTTAACATTTCAAAGCTTACCAGAAGTTATACAGGAGCACAAATATGAAGCTCAATATCAAATACCCGGTCATGAAAAACTCTACTTCTGTATTTATAGCAAACCACATCAACTATATAACACCTATAATGCACACTTATATACCCACATATTTTAAAGTAAATGTCTTTCTATATACAGCAAAGTGGGCACTAAATAAGAATGAAAACAATATATAATTTTTACTCAAGTGTTTATATACAAAAATGAACAACAATTTTGACATAATATATAAACTTACATAAACTCCAAATATTCTTCCCTATCACAATAATCTAAAGGGAGAAAGTTGAGACTAAAAGAATATGAGAAAAGATTTTAATCATTTTGGGCATGCTGAAAGTTTCTCAATATATTCCACTTCCTAAAATCTGACAAAATGGCTAAACATCAGAATTTATTTTTAGAAGAGCTTCTTGGCCAGGTTAAAAACTTTACAGCACCACTTAAAATTCAATCTCAATGCAGGCCATTTTTTGTTTCATTAGATATACTGATTTAGAAGACAATTTTCTGTGTGCAACAGTTTCACTTGTCTATAAGCTTTGGTAGTCTGTAATATAAATGTGAGGTGCCTGTGTGCATCTATGGCCAAGATTTTTCTCCAAAGCTATAAGAGTTTGACCCATAAAACCATTATATATTTTGAAGTGGCATCATCCAGGGAAAATTTTTATACCATTTATTTGGGCCTACAGACATACATAGGCTTGGTACCTTTTTAAATCTCAGCACAGCACTTAGCATCTGGAAGAATCCAGTACTGGCATGTGTTTTTTTCTGTTGCATATGACTGAGAAGGATCTTATAATTTGAATATAACAAGTTATATTTAAAGGAAATGACATCTGAAAATGGTGTAAAAATTAAATCAGAACATGAAATCAAATGTTTTTCAAATTTATTTCATGTAAATAATCAGGTATTAACCGATCCTAGTAAGGTATATAGTTGTTTACTTGCAATGTAAAATTCAAAGGGAAATTTGGAATCTTTGGGATAAGTGATAGAATTTAGTTTGCACCCACTCACATCTGAGCATCAGGGTTGTCATTCCCTTTCTCCTCTCTGGTGGTGGTGGCAGAGATGGCTGTGAAGGACCAGCTTTCTCCTGAAGAGTCATAAGCAGGAGTCACAGTATCATCATCAACAGACAGCTGGTAGATATCGTTGAAGAATTTCCCTACCTTGGCAGCATCATCTCAAATAATATCACCTGTGAGAGAGACCTTGACAACAGGATCAAAGCAGCTCATACTGTATATGGAATGATCTCACACCAGGTGTTCAGCAATTACAGCCACATCATAAGAATCAAAATGATGGTCTTTCAGGCCATGGTCCTCTCCCTTCTTGTGAGACATGGACTTTGTATTACTGGGACATCAAACATATGGAGTGCTTTCAGCAAATGAAGCTCCAAAGAATCCTTCATATCAGTTGGGTGGGCCACATCACCAACAATGAGATCCTTTCTTGGGCATCTCTCCCCAGCATTAAGGCTACCATCCTTTAACATTGCTCTGCTGGGTGGGTCATATGTGCAGAATGCGTCCCACTCAACTCCCATGTATCATCCAATTTGGAGAACTAGCCAAAACAATACTTCAAGGATCAGTTGAAGACATCCTTAACACAGGCCAACATTGACCGAGAGACCTGGGAAACCATTGCTGCAAATCAGCCTTCCTGGCACAGGACCATCTGGGGTGTGAGGACTGAGAAGATTGAATAGGGTACCTGAACCCATATAGATAATTGATTTTGTCATACTATTGTTCACACAATACAAGGCCCCAGAACCACCCAAAGTAGAGGGTTACTGAAGGACATAAAAAGAAGAAGTAAGAAGTGTATATTATGAGGATATGTAGGATAAATAATGACCTGACATTTAAAGAGGTTAAGATCATAGTGATTGGGGAAGCATCCTTTTCGAAGTGTGTTCCAGAAAGTAACAATTCTGGGGAAGAAGCTGAATGGAACTTCCTCCTTACAAATGGAATATGAAGGAAATGAGGAGAAATTGACTGGTGGAACTAAGGAATATAGCTTGTCTGAATATCTACCATGAAAATAAGGGTAGAGTATCAAGAGGATCATGCAGCATTTTTGTTTGTGGGAAAGGAGTTGTAGGTTAGAAAATAATTTATCACCCCAAGGCTGCAAAATGCCTTTGAAGTCTGTTAGTAGTGGAAAGTGATGATTGGGCAGTTTCAGTTCAGATATAGGCAGCAATACATTTTTGGTCTGATCTGACTCTTGTAAAGAGAGCATGGCAAGTGGAATCAGTACCACCTGGAATGATACAAGCAACCAACAATTTTCTCCAGCATCTTTTGTGATGGATTATATATACATGTTCCACTTGAGTCCGAAAGTGAGCTCGAGTCTCAATAGATTTTTAATGCAAGAGTCAATATTAATAAAATTCAAGGTTTTAATAAAGTTAAAGTCAAAAGTTCCATTAGAGTAGACTGCTGTATAATGAAAACAAATGGAATTAAATTGAAAATAATTAATATTGAGAGTCAATAATCAATATATATGCAAAATAAATGACTCCAGATAATGGTCTCAAGATTTTAATTAAATCAGAACTTGAATTAAACAAATTTCCAAGATTTGTTTCAGGTAAAAATATGGATCATGTGGTTCTACCATTAATGTAAATGTCAAAATTAATGAGTATTATAAAAAAAAGCAACAAAAAACAACAAAAAAAACAAACAAAGGCCAATTGATTTGTAATCAAGGTATATACATAATCTAAATCTAATATAATGTTAGTGGGTATGAAATTTTAATTAATTCGCATATTAAATTTGAATGTCAATATTCAAGGCCTAATTAGCAAAAATTAATGTCTCAATGTATCAAGTAAGTTTATTCTTTGTATCTAATTAGCATATGAGATTTTCTGAAGATCTATAAGAATTAAATCTATAAGACCATGATGATGTTGATTCAGAATATATAATATTTTGAATCAGCAACATCCTTTAATTATTTTTATATGATTTATTTGGCCTTATGACTAAAGTTTAATTTAATCATCAAGAACAAGATTATGCTGGTAATTTTTCACGTAGGACCTAACTTTTAACAAGCATTTTTAGGTTTTTATTTTTGTAGATTTTTCCCAAAATGATTTCAGTTTCCTTACTCAAAGTCATGTTTGCTCTTGATATAAGTTATGTTCCACAATATTAGATTTTTTTCTGTATACAAGGTTCAAATCAAACTGCTTGACAATTATGAGGTGTAGACATGAATTATGCTTGATGATTTTTATTGTCAAGTACTGTTTCCATTCCAACAATATAGCATTCTTGATAAGTATTTACAATGCTAAGGTTTTTGCATTTCTTTGGCAGAGTTTAACATTAAAAGGTGTTTAACATCCACCTTTCTCAAACAATGTTTTATTCTATCACCGAGTTTACAATTAGTAAATATTATAGTAAAGAAACAATATAAAAATAAGGTCCTTCCAATTAGTTGATTTTTATTAAATGGAGAATAAGCAGAAAATAGGGAAAAAACTAAGTAATACAAATATAATGAAATAATTTTGGAAGAAGAGTAAATTTGTATTAGTTAAAATTTGGGTGTAGAGCTTGAAAGGATGAAGGTAGGCTGAAGAGGGCTTTTATTGTGAACATTAAAAAACAGGGCAGCAGACAAGGAACAGATGATAATGATGATGGACTGTGACACAAAAGAAGGCATTAGAATTGAAGCAAATAGGATAGGAATGTTAGAAATAAAATCAGCCTTGTATATTCATTACTTTGAGGTCAACAAAAACAGACCAATCAGCCTCTCATCAAAGTCCAACAAGTAAAAAAGGTTAGTATATAAAATAATCCATTCACAGGTGATGAAAATGAATAACATCTTAATGCAAAACATGGTCAGATTGTAATCAGTGAAGAATTTAAAGCTAAAATGACACAAAATAAAACAATAAATCACTTTGCTTTCTGTATGCATATATACATACACACACTTACTATATTTTCTTATATATAATGTGCAGGATGTGTTTAATTTTGAATACAGATAAGAACACAATTCTAACCAACAAGAGTCTATAGGTACATACTACTATATCACTCCAACCTCCAGAACTATTGTGAACCATGTCTTTTCTGGTACAATGTACAGGTTGAGTTTTTAAGTAAAATCTTTTTGAGAAAAGTATAAAGTTAAATCACAATACAGGGGTGAGTGTCAACGGTCAAATGCCATAAATACACAGGACATACAATGAATCAACAGGCTTCAATGCTTGCAGCGAAACTTCTACTCACTCTGATCCAAACAAACATTGCATACTCTGAGTTTACTCTGCCAAATGACTGTGCAATCCACTATTTAATACTATTTTCAATCACACATGCAAGTGACCAATAGTATTAAAAAGAGTATCATCATGCATGCATAGTGGGATGATTGTAAATGGGTGCGTCTTGCTCTCTTGCGACATCAGCCATGTTGGATTTACACACCAAACAAGTACATGCCCACTTTGCCCAGTGCGGTAAGTGTATTCTCTCACTATATATATATTATATATACATACACGTGCACGCGCACACACACACAGTCTGATCAAAAAGTATCGGGACTGTTGCTATGGTAATAGAGCTAAATTACAAGGAGTGAAGCCAGTTGACACAGACTGACCTTGAACTTTGTCGCACACGCACACATCAGTGACCATGTCTTGTGCAGAAGTTCTTGACCAAGAACAATTTTAGACTGTTCACAATTTTGATCCCAATTTACAACACCTTATTTGAAAATCATGTTGGTTCTTTTTAATCAAATTTATTTAGATATATATTAGCATGACTGGCTACTCATTTCTAAGTATGTCTGTCTAAAAGGCTTCCTGGCTAATTCCTGTCACAGATGCCAGCTCAGGCACATTCATATTTGTTCAACACCCACATATCCAACCTGATGTTTATACTGTAATTATGCTGGTAGATCTTAGTTACAGTTTCTGGCAGAGAGTACATAATCTGGCATGATCACTAGTTTTTAACAAGGCTAGTATGCTCAAAGTCTTGATCATGTTGATTTTGTGCTAGCAGAACCATTGCTATCTTCCAAATAGCATTGTTGACCCAATTTCACTCACAAGGTTTGGGTCAATCCATGATATAGTTGTTAGGCACTTCTTAATGGCACTGTATGCTGGGATTATCTCCTCAGCCTAGTATTATCAAGAAACAAGCTCCTTGAAAATCCACCATGTCGAGATTTGCACTTGGGTTAGAATGTTAACCTTTTGGCATGCTGCATTATTAATATTACTTCCCTTTCCACTGCATTCTTTTCCAAGGCTTCTCAATTGCAGTATCTTTAATGATAAGTTCACTTAAACTTGTTTTCTGTTGCCATAGCAGGATATGACAACACAACTATGAAATTCAAACACACCTTCAGTAGTAGGATGAACTTTTTGTACAGCAAATGAAGTCACAGAATGATAAAGATTAATATTCTAACTACATACCGTGTGTGTGTGTGTGTGTGTGTGTGTGTGTGTATGTATGTATGTATGTATGTATATATATATATATATATATATATATATATATGCATGTGTGTACAGGGTGCTTAAGGTATTTGAAGACATGTGCACTTGCAGTAATCAATTAATATGCTTTTATCTTTTAATGGAAAAATATCAGCTAACACAGAAGATGAAAACATGCTGTAATTGTGTGATACATGCAAGGTACAGCAATGTTGAGATTGCACATTTTTTGGAAGTCCCATGGTCATTTGTACCACAAAGGTCAGGAGTTGGAAGCCTCTAGTGGGGATGTGTCACCTGTAGCAAAGTATCAGGACATCATAATTTGAAAAGCAGATGTAGAACATTACTGATGCAAATCCCAGAACATCCATGAGGGCCACTGCCAAAGATCTCCAGGTGTCCAATGGTATGTCATGCATGAGAACATTTGGTACAAGTGATATGTGATAAGGAAAGGGTAGTTAATTTCAGGACAATCACAAGAGAACGATGGTTGCTAAGAGTAAAATGATTACTGAACAAGTTGAAACATTCAGAAGAACTTGGCAGGCTGTTTTTTTTTCTTTAATTACAGTGAAAATTTGTAATAAAACTGATTCATATTTTATTAGATATATTTTATGAAACTGAAAATCAACAGAATGATACAAACTGAAAGCTAACAAAATACTCCAGCAAAATTTAAAGAGAAAATTCTTCATCACGGCAATTTTTTCCCCAGTGGATCCAGGTAAATGCATATAATAGGTGCTGTGAAGATCATTACTGACCATTGAGCTTTTTCTTTTGTATTTTTTGAAGCAAAGATTGAGTATGATCAGATTGATTACTTGAAAGTCCCTACCTAAAAATAAAACAAATTGTGACAGATGATGAAAAGTGGATACCACTATCCAACATAAAAATATTAGTTTTCAACCAAAGGAGGTGAATTTGTGTATATGGTAGGATGGAAAAGAAGCTCTCTATTATATGATTGACTCCAACAAGTTTTGTTCTAATTAGGCAAAAAAGCTAGCAACTGATAAAAAGAATCCAGAATTAGTTTAGAGAAAAGGTATAACATTCAATTAGGATAGAGCTCCATCTGGCTGCACTTTTTCTTTTTTGTGACATGGTAAAATGTTATAGATCGACTGAAGTTTTTCTCATGTATCATATTTAACAGATACTTCTCTTTCAAATTAACATTTACAAAAAAAAATTACTTCACAAATTTTTTTTAATAAATTTCATTTCACTGTAAAAGGCACATAGTATAGTTCTTTGCTGAGATTTATAAGAGGATGGAATTATGACACTGCCTGAAGAATGACAGAAAATAGGCAAAGAAAATGCTAAATATGTTGCTCATTGAAGTAAATGCTAAAAATAAAAAAATATCTTTTATATTTATTTAATGAGCCAAACATTTTTGTTCAATTAAAAAAAAAAAAAAAAAAAAAAATAGTAAAGCAGCTGCCATTAAGAGCTAGACCAGAGTCTTATATTAATCACTTTTTTGATAGAAGAAAAAAGCCATTGTTAGGTTGACTAGTGAATTACATTGAAATTTTCAATAAAGTTGGTTCAATAATGTTCAAAGGAACAAAAAAACAAAACAAAAAAAAAACAGTATGCATATTAAAGAGGATATAAAAAGAAATATAAAAAATATACTACTCCAACTTGCTGAGAAGACCCATTAGCTTATGTTTTGAATTATAAGCTCTGTATATTTTGTCTTATACAACACAGCAATTCTTTAAACAGTTGAAAAATTATCCTGTGTGAACTATCACCACACACAAGACATTTTTTGACTCCCCACTAACCTATTATATAAATAAGTAATTAAGTGGGTGGATCACTAAATGTTCAAGTATTTACCTCTATGCATGTATGTTAATGTATATGTGAGTTTATGGGCATATTTCTTTCCACAATGAACTACTTCACGTTCTGTCATATCCACAATGTGGCAAATATAATTGCATTATTTATAAAAATAAATAAAGTAATAAATAAAAAGAAGCAGAACATGCCCATTCTCAGTTTTAACAGTATAAAACATTGTATACAGGAAAAATTCTTTAGACTTTATTTAGAGCATATCCTCTTTTTCATAAGCTTTCCTCACAAAAAAGTTTTTTTTATATTATTATCCTGAAATATCTGACAAGATGGTTGTTTTTTTTCATGTTTCTTTCTCTTCCTAAGATGTACACAGAAATCATCTGTTGCATATAGGGCAATTAAGAAGCATCTATACTTAAGTATATCTATGCGGATATGATCAAACAATGTTTTTGTGTTGACTACATCATATATAGTGATTGCATATACCAATATTAAAAGCAAATGGAAATATAACTAATATTACTTTACATTGCATTCCTTTCTATTAATAATAACAAAATGTTTGTTTAAAAGAAAATGAAAAAAAAAAGAAAAACAGTTGTGTGTACTCAACTACATATATAGTGGGAAAAGAACTTTGGTTTCTTTTTTATATTATTAGTAGAATTTTATGATGATTATTATTATTATTATTTTTTTTTTACTCTGTAGTTTATGTTCATTATTTACTATTCAGCCACAAATTTAAATTCTTTCGTAGTTTATGAAAAAGAGACAAAAATTTAAAACAAGTTCAGAAAATGGAAGCTGAATTCTAATGGTTTGTTACTACATTGATATTGTACATTATAAAATTTCTGTTGTATGGATGGTTGACAGGCAGATATTTATATTGTCTGTGTGCATATACATGATTTTATATATCAGAATGCTAACATGCTAACCATTTAACCATGTAACTATGAGACCAGGATTCGAATTTTGCCATGATAGATTAGTCAATAAGATGACACATTGAAAATATTGGCCATTTGGATGATCCCAGCATGTGGCATTGCTGGGAAGTGCCTGAAAACCATACCACATGTTAACCCAAATCTTACGTGTGAAATTGTATAAAAATTCATACTAGTACAAAGTAAGTCCCTGTAACCAAGTGTTTGAGCATACTTGACTTGTTCAACTACTGATCTTGCCAGATTATGTGTTATCTTCTCTTGTTAATGCATTTCATTTTTTGAACTTTATCAATGAATGAAGTGTGTTGGTATAAAAGGCTTTCCTCATCTTTTCTTTACATACACACAATCAGTAAAAGAAAATTCAAAACATCCCTACCTACATTCATTATGTATAGAAGAGGCAGGTATATACAAACTTTGCTCCTGAAACACATTATATATAATATCTACATCTACAGAAAAAACTATAACAAGAATAAAGAAATCCAGAAATCAAAATACATGCCACAACACTTGAATGCAGAAGCATCCATACACAGAAGCTTTTATATTATAACAAATGTGCATACTTTTGGAATAAATGATTATGTCAGGAGGCAAATACCGTAACATTGTGTTGGTGTGAGTTTGCATGTTCCTATATTTGTTGGTATTTGTTATATAATACCTATAACCAAAAAGAATATGAAATAAAAATCAATATTTTCACTTAGCAAAAGGAAAAAGTGGAGAAAAAATTGCTTTTGAATGTTTATATCTAAGCCAGACTATACTATATCATTATATTAAGATGCAAAAAAATTTTTTTATGTTTTTTTATAAGGAGGGGGGAAAAAAAATTAGTTTAATGTATTATCAATGACACTGAAAAACAGTAAGTCTACAAATATATTTACGTAAGTTTACTTACAGAACTACTAGCTAATTCTGAAGCACTTGGAGTTGTTGGTTCTGTATTGTTTTCATTCAGTACAATACAGTGGTGGAGCTTGCCTTCACAGGTAGCCATAACAATAACAGGTGGAGTAGTTTGTAGGCAAAGAATTGAACAAGCATCAGTTCCATAGTTGTCTTCAGCAGGAGGGTGGACCAATAAGGGTCCCATTACAGGATAGCACTTTGGGTTTCTGAAAAAGAGTAAAACAATTATTACACAGATTATACATGATACAGAAACTCATCACTAAATATGGTAGTTTACACATAGTAAGCACAAAGATTAGTCTAAACAATTGTCAGAGCTTGATTTTGATCAAGAAACCATATGCATTAGACATTTGTGTCTCCATCACACACACACATATATATATATATATATATATATATATAAGTGGACACCAAGTTCAACATCAAGCGGTGACAGTGTTTCATGTTTGAATGCAAATTTCAGTCCATGTATGTTGTGTTTTGGTTCAACTATTCATATATACTGGTCAGTGATGCATTATGGGTAATAAGGTGTATTGTATTATCCTAACAGTTATATGGGTAAGTGGTAATGGCTAAGTTTCAATTTATTCTATAGACTATTGAGCAGGAATAATTGTGGATCTAAATGTAATTATTTGTAGCTATTTTTTAGTGTTAACAAACCAGTTTACATTTCACACAACTCTCAACCACACACCAAGAATAATCAAGCAGATCCAACAATTAATTAACCACAGGTTATTTGACAATTCTTCCAATCAAACCATCTTCAATGAAGCCAAAAAATATTATAAAACAGCCCTAAAAGATAGTGGATTTTAAGCAACACACATATAAACATCACACTGCATGCAAAAAAGCTAACAGAAAAAGAAACGTCATATGGTTTAACACAATGTACAACAAAAGCTTAAAACAAACTTAGACAAAATATTCATTACACTCATGCACAAACACTTCTCTCTACTTAGCACTCTTCACAGTATATTCAATAGAAATACAGTAAAAATCTGCCACAGATGCATTGAGAACATGACACAAATAATAAAAAAGCACAAGAGATAAATAACCAACAAACTACCTGCACAGAGCAAAACCACCTGTAACTGCGGATTAAAGAACAAATGCCTCTTAAATGATGACTGCTTGCAAAACAATGTAATATACCAAGCCTCTGTAAAATCAGCAGATAATGAAGAAAACAAAATATATAAGAATAACTGAAGACCCTGGTAACAGAAACTGTGTATGCAAAATATCCTTTAAAAATAATAAATATATGAACTGCACAATGCTTTCTAAATATATATGGGAAATTAAAAACCAAAACGAAATTACACCAAAAATATCACAGAAAATAAGGAAATCAGCTTACAACAATAAATCCAAAAACTAAACTCTGTCTGGAGGAGAAAATAGCTATAATCACCTTGCCAAACCAACACAAATCACTAAATAAATGATCAGAACTTATCTCAAAATGCATACACAAAATCAAATTTTTACTATGTTCCTTAAAAATCAAAAACTAAAGACAAATACCATATAAAATACCACTATGATAAATGCAAATATATACAATGCAGATACTTAAACATACTTTAGACAAAGCCAGTAACTAAAAGCAAACAAATAAGATAACCCCTGAGAAAAAATAAACACAAAATCTGAATAAACAAATAAACAAATTAAGTAAATAATTAACTATGAATATGAACAAATAAAAGTAAATGTAGTTATTATAATAATAATAATGATAATAATAATAATAATAATAATAATCAATAAAAAATAATTAAGTAATCAATAATAAATCATGAGTAGAAAGTTAATGATACTATAAAATAGCAAGAAATAACTGCATTAATGTCCACAATTATTCCTACTCAATAGTCTATAGAGTAAATTAATAATCATTACTGCCTACCCAATAAACATTAGGATAATACAATAGACCTTATTACCCATAATACACCATTGATCAGTATATATAGTTGAGCCAAAACAACACACATGAACTGAAGATAGTGTTTAAGCATGAAATGGAATGTCATTTCCTGTTGTTGACCTTAGTGATCACTTTTACATAAGCTCTATCTCTGATATTGAGCACTTTTACCCATAAATATAGCATACCTTAAAACTATATTTTTTATTATATATCTTTGCAGAAGAAGACCATCTCTTCACTTGGTAGCTTTTTTGTGTTTTTCGTTTCAAATTTTATTATTTCCATCATTTTTACCAGAGCTAACACTTTGCCATATGCCTGTAAGTGATTCTTAAGGCCAGCTACACTTTTACAACCATTCTTGTACACGTGACAAACAAAGTTTGTCTGTGTTACCTATGTTGGAAACTTGCCTGTTACACGTACAATCATGTGAAGTTTGAGTCCCACAATAGACTTACAAACCCTATCACAAAACTTGCACAAATAATCTCCAGGTCTTTCTAGCAGGGTTGCATTCATATGAGTTTGCACCTGACTTCTCTGGTGTGATATCACGTGACTGGCTAAACCAGCTGTCAAAAGGCCAGATCTATCTCCAGCAACAGTTTCCCCAGTTTTTAACATAAACACTGAGAGTTTTTAGGTTACATTTAACTACGTCTGTCAAATGTTTTTTTTTGGGCTTATGAGCAAGTCAATTACCTTACCAACTCACACTAGCAATGTCTTTTGTGCAATCTGCCATACTCCATACATGTCAGATAACCTGCCCAGCACATTTGATTACAGAGAAGTAGTTTCTCTCTGCTGGCTATGCTTGCACATTGAAGTACTTTGTATCTGGTATACAAGACTGCCAATTGATGTCCATGATTTGTCTCAGGCACTGCTGATAAAAAAACACTAAGACCTTAATGTACCTTCGATACATAGTCCACACTTCAAAGGAATATAAAAGGGTGCTTCAGACAACTGTTTCATAGATACTGATCTTTGTGCTTAAGGAGATGTTACGATCAAACCATACTCTCTTTTCAAGTTTTCTGAATGCTTGAATTGCTCACTCACTGTGGTAATTCACTTCTGTATCCAGTGAGCCATCCATAGAGAGTGCACTACCTAAATATACAAAAGTGTCACCTACATCCAGCTTGGACACATTAACAAATATATATATTTTTTCTTTTTTAAAAAAGAAGAGAAACTGCAAACATTTTTGGTTATAATGTTAAAATATACACTTTTCTCTTGTTGAAACAAATATAACTTCTTCCATATTATATATATAAGCTTTTTATTTAATTTTTGTTGTGTTTTATTTTCTGGATGCAGCAGAGTGTGTAGAAACTGTTCTAATGTTCTGTAATTCTGAGTGCTTTCAGTTATACTTTTAGCCATTGTCAAGGATGATTTTATTTTTGCTTTTTAACTGGGTACATGGGGTGTGTGTATGTTTCTAGAGTTATAGGGAGGTTTTATTTTCCGAACACAGCATATTGTGGCCATGTTCGTAGTTAATATTATTGAATGTTGGCTTTTTCTTTTTTATTATTAAGGCTTCCATTATTTTTAATCTTTTTTTTAAACATATGGATGAGGTTATTATGCTTGTATTTTCTACTAGTAAAATTACAACACATTAATAGCTGATATTCAAACGCCAAGATTTAAAAAGTGATTTTAGATAGCTTGTTTTTAACTAAATTTCACCCAATACAAAACTTGAGAGCCACTCAAGTTAGAGGGTTACAGTGAAAATGGTAATGATGAATGAGGCGTGTTATATGAATGGAAGGGAGGTGGCAGGAAGTAAAAGATAAAAAGGATAGATAACAATTGACCCTTGACTTGAAGAGGTTAAGATTATAGCATTCCTGGAAGCACTCACATCAGTGACTGTTCAATAAAGTGGCAGTTCTTGGGGAAAAAATTCTGAGTGTAACTTTCTTCTTTGAAACATGTAAGAAATGAAGGCAATTTGACTGTGGAAATAGCATGCTGTGTTCTATCTGTAGACGTCTAAATTGGTGGAACTAAAGAATGGAGTTTGTCTGTTGTCATCGAAATAGTGCTAGTGACAGGCTTGCAAAGTTGCATCTGTAGGAAATAGTTTACTGAGTGGAAAATAAGTCTTCATCCACAAAACTGTAAACGATTCTGAATTCTATCAAGTGAGGCTTGAGTAGCTCCAGCCCAGATATGGCAGCAATAATCTATTTTGAGCCTAATACTAATTTTGGTCTCTTGTAAAGCAGAGGAGGAGTCAAATACTTCTTGAAGTGATAGGACTGACCATTTTCCCAGCATCTTTAACAATGGACTGTATATATGAGTTCTGCTTAAGGTCTGGAATGAACTTTAGATCCAATAGATATTCATAAACATAGAACCTCATTGAGAGTAGAACTGTTCATTGTGACTGGAGAAAACAGTTTGAAAAGTGAGGATGAAATGACACTGGCTTGATTTTTGAGGTATTGAAAGTTACAAACCAGTTATTTCCTCATTGAGCTGTTAGAACTAGATCAGGAGAGAGATCAGTTGCATGTCTTTGATCATCTTGGTTTTTGAAAGTGCATCCATAAACAGTGGTATCATATGCACAGATGTTTAATGATCTGAGAATGTTCCTAGGGAGATTATTAATAAAAAGCAGAAAGAGAGTAGGACTGAGGAGAGAGCCTGAATTGATTGCAACAAAGCTGCCATCAAATGTTTCACTGATTTTGAGAGTGATGACTGTTTAAAACATTACTAGTTGATCTAGGTCCTTCTTCCTTGGAAGATTAGTGCAACAATCTTTTTACTCCCATTTGTCAAAGCAGGCTTTGTAACTTAGAACGCAAATCTTTAATGAGTGAAATATCAGTAAGTAATCATGATTAAGCAATTGTTTGTAACTTAATGTTATTCCAAGTAATAATATAAATTCATTTTTGGTTTATGTGTGTTACTTAAATAATTTTATTTACAAAAGCAGTAATAATTTTTAATGGGTATATAAAAGGAAAATTCATCTTTATTTTTCAGTAACTATCATCACAGCCAGTAAGAACAAGGTGTTAACATCTGCTGATAAAGTACAATGTTTTGTTTGTAAATTCTCTTTAACTTATACTCTTGACTCATCTGGAATATCTTTGCCTGACTTTTCACTTAGAACTGAGTACCTATTGAGTGATATGCATATAACTCCACACAGTTTCTGCTATCATTGCTAAACTAGATCCTCTTGAAGCATGTGGACTCTATGGTACCCCTGCAATAGTTCTTAAGAAATGTGCTCCTGAACAGGCTCCTGTTCTTTTTAAACTGTACAATAAATGCCTTAATATTTCTTGCTTTCCTGCTTGTTAAAAACTCAGGTGAACCATCTGAACCTTCTATTGGCCTATTAGCCTTCTTATTGGCAAAGTACTAAATGCTCTAATCAACTCTGAATTGGTTAAGCATATCACAGGGTCTTTTTCAGATGTAATATGGCTTTCACTTCTCTAGGTCAACTGTTCATGTGTTAACGGTTATTGCTGAAAGAGTCTATTAAGCTTTATAGAAGAATAATGAAGTGTTGGCTGTTGCTTTGGATATCTCAAAGGCATTTGATAGGATTTGGCATATTGATCTTCACATGTTGAAAGGTTATGTAATTTCTGGTTGAATTTTTGAACTGATTCAGTCTTTCTTATTAAATTGAGGAAATCATTAATCATTTGACAGAACCCTCTCTACTTCTAGGAGAGTGACCCATTTGCCTTCTGGTAAATGTTCTAATGAACTATCCTCTATGCTACCTAAACTCTATGAATTTAAGATCATTATTAGATTGGCAGCAATATCTCATCATTTTACAGTCAAAATGGCTAGATGTAACTAGAAGTTCTATGCTAATATTTTCTTTTCTTGCACTTCTGACTTGTGGAACTCTCTTCCAGCTTCTTGCATTTCAGACAAGTTTGATTTTCAAAAATTCAAATGCAATGTTGTTATCTTCCGTCCTCTTAAATTTTGTCCTTGTATTGTTCTAGCACCGTAATAATGTTTTTCTTATATTCTTTCACACTCAGTAACACTCTCTGTGTTTGTGGCTCTGTGGACTTGCTTGAGATAAATGATTAAAAAAGGCTTAATGGCCACATCACACTGAAACATTGGTTCCCCACATGATCACTGAAGTTAAGCAATGTCAAGCTTGGTCAGTGACCACTTGGGAATACCAGGTGCTGTAAATTTGTATATGTGGGTGGTGTAATGGATAGTTGGAATAGTTAATCAGAGAGCCAAGTTCCATTTCAGTTGAGTTTGTTATATTTACTTACAAGCAAATAACCTTGGGAAAGGTATGAACCCACCTCTTATCTCCCCAAATATGGGTTAATTAGTAAGACTTGTAACACTAAATCATTACTATTTAAATTTTTTTTTTTAAATCTTACAATCTAAAAATGTTTTCTGGCTTTAAATAACCTTCAAAGTGTTCATTAGCTGCAAGAAATGAATGAATAAATCAATCAATCAGAGATGATAAAAAAAATTCTTGTTAAGATAACATTCATAGCAATAGGGGAACAATAGGGGGACTATACTCTCAGAGAAAAAGTGAGAGATTTGCACCTTCAGTTGACATTCAGCTAGAAAAGTCTAATCATAATGGGGTAAGGAACTGAAAGTATATATAAATATCAATGGACAAGCCAAAATGCTCCATATTCCCAGTATAATATTTCAGCTAATTTATATAAAGAATACATTCCCAGAATTCAGCTCCTACTTAGTTAGGATATGTCACATTGCAAAGAAATACACTAAAAGTGTATGATCACTTATAACTAATAAAAATGTACATTCATAGTAGTTTAAACTCCAACAGAACTCTTATTTTATCAATAAACAGATTATTTTCAAGCTTTATTTGTTGAGAAGCATTCTTCAATCATGTTAGAAGAATGCAAATTAAATGAAAGAACTTATCCATGTATATTTCAAAAGAACCAACTTGAAGTCAAGTTAAATTCTAACTCTATGAACAAAGAATAGGTCAAAATATGTTAATGATAAGTGAATGACCAAATTAAATATGTTGATAATTGCAAAAACAAAGAAATATATTTTTATTATTATAATTACAACTTCATATACATAATGTATTTTTAAAGAAAAGTACTCTATTAGATTTCATCAAAAATACAACTTTTTGAAAATTGTTGACAACATTAATAATCTTTTAAAGGTTGTAACAAAATCATGCATATATATTCCGGAGAAGAAAACAATCTTTCAACATCTATTAAGTGTCAAATAGTGTTATATTTTAGTTTTGGTAAGGGTTTACTTCAAAGATAACTTTTTGCTACTTTCAACAATTTTCAATATTACTCTAATTTCTTATTTTAATAAACATCTACTTGTGTCTTTGATATTAATTATTTTATATTCTTGAAAAACTTCGCAACATTTAAAAATGACTTCTGATTGAATTAAAAAAAAAAAGATCATTATAGGTATCATCCACACAGATTTACTGGTAGGCAAATAATTACAGTTTAAAAGTATTTCCAATGAAAAGATATTTTTTCTTCTACAAAAGTTCAAGATGAATGCTAGATCCAAGAGGAAAGAATGAACAACAGTCTGTATTTTCTATATTACCTTCTGTCAGATTCTGTGCTAAACCTTTTCAATGTCAGAGCTATGAATTATGCATCATTGATGGCATAATCAAGAAACCACCGAGTGAACTTTACAGAAATAACTTACAAGTGTATTCTGATTAGTTCAACTGCAATATATGACAAAATGGTCAAGAGGGAAGTTGGTTGGAGCACAGGCAGTAATTATAGTTGTGGAGATGGATCAAAGGTAGTTATGGAAAAAGTGATAGCACAGTGCAGGATAATATAACAAATCTGAGGATAAGATATTATCACAAAGATAACAGATGCAAGTGACAAAAAAAATATACAGAACAATCTTGGCAGGCATAATCTCAAACATTAATGACTTAGATTATGGCAGTTATATTAAAAAATAATGACCAGATATCTTATATTTGGAATTTCAATATTTTATAAAGTCAGAAAATGAGAAGTCAATTACATGGAAATCAATAAATAGAAAATTGATGTATAAAATTAGTTGTTTAACTTGAAAATGTGTAATAATTCTTATTGTAAAATAAAATACTTTAAAATTTTTTAAAGAACTTAACAATTGTAGCTTGGCAAAACTCCTGAAAGAAGAAATGTAAAAATTCGCTTGCTCTTCACTATATACAAAATCTATAAATTAGGTACCTCCACTTTTTTTGCTAAAAAAAAAAAAAAAAAAAAAGGCATAACATGATGAAAAAAGGCCCCAAAAGTAAGAACAAAGTTTTATCGTCAAAATGTTTATATCATTGTTAAGAGAAAAGACCAAAGTATTATTGTATTATCTTATTAAATTTTTTTTATTCTTTTTAAAAATTTTGGTTAAAAATCCCCCCCACAGAGTATTTTACTTACTGTAAATAGTAAATGTAATCATTTAGCTTTCAATTAAAGCTAAAATGAAAGCTTCAAGAAGGCTTTTCCATTTATAAAAATTCATTTTAAAACTTAGGTATCGTATTAGTGGAGGTACCTACTATAAATATTTGGGAGATAGAAACCAATTTTTTTTTCAGTTATAGAGCAATTATAAATTTTAATTCAAAGTTGTTTTTTCTGATTCTCTTTTTTGAGAGGATACAAGTTTGAAATTTCAAGTAAATCTTTATTAAAAAACAAAACAAAAAAAACACGAATTAAGTATGCTTAATAGAGAAATATAGGCAATGGATCAAAGAGCAAAAATGCAAGGTATTAAGTTCTAAGAATTGGAACAGTGCATGAAGTGAATTTAGTAGAGAATTTTATCATAACTGTAACATTTTTGTCTACATGCACAATAGAAAAATCATATTTGATAACATAAAACAAACTACCATTGATATTTAGTATGACAGGATTATGAAATTAGACTAGATACAAGTAATTAGTGGTGCCTCAACTTTGCATATAAGACCTAGAAGATGTTTTTCGAGACGTTTGTTTTTGGTGTGGAGTAGAAGTCTTATATGCCATGAAATATAAAAATTTTAAAATGTTAAAGTAGACACTGGGGTAAGTAATATTTTCCATGGTTAAATGCTTTAAAAAGTTTTGATAACATTTCATAAAAATACTAGTGCTTAAGTTTATCAACATAACATAAAACATTGGTTCCTTTTAAAAGGCTACAGCTAATTAGTGGTACTGGTGAATGACTTCTCACAGATGCTGTAAACAGAAAACTCATCAGCTTTTACAAAAATGCTGAGAAAGAAAGTAGAATTTTTGTTTCATTTTGGGAGTCTGAGAAAAAAAATAAAGTTGAAGGTAATAGATTAGAAAATGTTAGAGAATTTAATTAAAATTCTGAAAGCAGTCTGATGAACTAATCACGGGTCTTTTACCTTAAATAAACTGAGATAAAAATTCAAGACGCTATTTTCTATTTATTACAGATATTTGAATGAAGAAAGAAAAGTTATTAACAATTTATCACAGGTCCTTTCTTATAGAGACACAATAGATAAGATTGTCAACCAAAGTTAAAATAACTAAATCATTTTTCTTCTTGAGACCAAATCATTTGTCATGAAATAATGATCTCAATATAGTTCCACTTATGTTACAAGAGACTGCTTGTTTTCTAACCTAGAAAAATGTGGATATTTATGCTCTATTAACTAAACTGATAAGAACTGCCATCAAGATTTCTAAGGCTGAAGACTAGAGAGAAGTTATTTAATGTCAGAGGGGAAAGCCAAAGAAATTTCTTTTGGATCGGCCTAGTATTTTAAAGTGCAATATTCAATATTCAGGTGAATCACTCATAGTAATTGCTAAATCAAGGTGATAGCTCATAATATGATTGTCATTATTCAACATTTTAATGTTTAAAAATGCATCCAACACTTTAGAATTAGATAAAAATATTTACCAAGCAATTATTTCTTTTACTAAATAAGCTAATACTTTATATAACACTTATCTATTAAATCCATCACCATTTTTTAAAGTGTCAAATATCACCTGAAGAAAGCTGGAGTGTACAACAGCTGAAATGTTGTAAATATAGGAATAAAGATGAGGACAACAGTCTAAAGAGTGTAAGTAGTATAAATAGTTTCTAATTTTAGTGTTAAAGTATTGATATTCAAATAAAAGTTTTTAAGTTGGATTTTAGAATTTGTTGGAAAAAAAGTATACAGTATTCATTTTATTTAGAAATCTAGAACCTTTTGAAAGATATATAATGACAAAAATGTCACACTTTTGTGTCCAAGAGCATGTTCCTTATTATGAATAAAGCAATAATAAAAAAACACTTTTCTATCCTTAACTCAGTATTCATTGCTCCATCAAAGTTTAATCTCATTTCACATCTTAGGATTAACACAGATCTAGCAATTCAGCAAAAGATCACATGCTAATTTATTAGTGAAATCACCATCAATCATCTTCACTCATTAAAGCCTCACTCTATTACACACATATAATTTGCAAAGTGTCAGTTTTAGAACAAATCAGTAATACAATTTACTGAAATTTGTTTGAAATATTTTACTTACTTACAATATATTCCAAATGGATTTAAAAGTTGAGCAACGATGTCACTAAAGTGAGTGACCAATTTTGAATCATGAAGAACAGAAACATAACAGCTTGTGAAAAATGGACTGAAACCCAAGAACATCATCAAACAGTAAATATAGAGAATTTTGATGTATCAATTTTTTTATCTTAATTATTATTGCATTTATCACAGATCATCTTGAAACTGAATGCAATTGGAGGGGAATTAAAATTATTGAAACAAAGGAAAAAGAAAATTACTATCACCAGTTTTGATTTATAACTTCAAGTTATTTGATTATCCAAACAACTATAAAGAGAAAAGCTGGCTCCAAGTAGAGAAAAAAATAAATTTGGCTCAGCATGAAATTCAACTATCACAATCAAAGCAAGAGAAATTTGGGGAGAACATTTGAGTTTATGTAAAGAAATAGCAAGACGATTTTAAACACAAATAACATTTTCAATATATTCATGAATAAAATGACAAAGAAAATTTAAAAATTTAAGAAATGCAAATAATTGGATTGTTTGACTGCAGTTTGTATTGTGACTAATTTAAACTAAGAGAATATATAAAAGAACTCATAATAAACAAAGTTATATTTAATGCTCACTTTATCTTATTTTTTGAGAACTTGTTAACAGCTCAATACTATAAAACTGAATGAAAACTGAAATGACTCAAATACTGTACTGGTGGAGTTCATTACAAAAAGCCTACCTAAAAGAAGAAAAAATTAAAATCAAATAAAATGTATTGATGTCTTTCACATTAGGCTCTGTAAATGTTGTTAGTTGTATAGATATCTCCAATAAATATCTCCAATATATACAATGGATTTTTATAGACACTTTAGTGACTAAAGTTACTTTCCTGATATTAACTTTCTCTTAAGAGATCTTAGTTGCCATATATACTCACGGATAGGTTGCACCAGTAGATAGGTCTCACCCCCATAGCGATTTTCAAAAAAAGAAAAAGTGGGTATCACCCCAAGCAAGGCAGTAGAACCACTAACTAGCAAGGAGTTACACAGCGTGGAGGAATTAGGAACAGAAACATTAGTAATGAGTAGAAAGAGCAATCTGGAGGACAGAAGATAGCAATTGACATTGCATTTAAACTCTTGCAGATTAAAGTTGGCTGGAAAGCATGTAGCCTGGAAGGGAGTTCTACAGATGAGATGCACAAGAAAAGAATACTTAGTATTCACTTAAATCTACCAAAAAAAGAAAGAGAGTGCATCAGAAATATTGTTGCCTTATTTTTTTAATATAATAAATGTGCAACTATCAAATACAAAGCAGTTTACTGGAAATAAGATAAGGACAGAATATCCTGTTTCAAAATATTTTGCTTTAAATAATTACCCAAAACTGTAATATTGAATTACAGAGCATAATATTTTTTAGAGAATAATTAAACTATGAAGTTCACACTCTGTGATGTAATCACTGATGGTGACCAATTGGTGTTACAAATTTGCATTTGTTTTTAAGAGGCATAACTACCTTTCTCACAAATTTGCTTTAATGATTCAGCACAAATGATAAAAATAAACAACCATGTACATAATTAAAAATACAATAAATTAAAATTTGGAATGTGGATTACTTTTCTTTTCTTTTTTTAATGGAATTTCCTTTGGGTATATAAATTTTACGTTTACACTATTTACATGCAGACTATTGCCTGTATCTTTGTTGTTGTTATTACAATATTTTGTCCATTGTGCCCTCTGGCCTTCCTCAGGTGTATACCGATCTGAATAATCTACAAAGAATTCTGAACTAAACCCTTTATTTAATCTATAGAGGTAGACAGTTCTTGTTCGCCTGCCCATGTTTAGGATTATCATCTAGATCTTTTTAGTACTGTTCAGTTATTGCTCACCCTATTTCCACAGAGTCCAAGTATACATTGCCCGATTTTGGGATTGAACTCACAATTGTTATGTTACCAAATTCAAAAACCAATGCTTTAGTCTACTAGGCTATTACAAGCAGCACAACTCATTTTTCCTACCTGGCAATTGCCAAAGAGAAAGTTAAATTACTGGAATGATGAGGTAATAAACAAAATTACTTTCCACCTTTTTTTATTATTTTTTTTAATAACTTTCAAGACAATCTGAATAATGTTTTAAAAACATTAAACAAATTCTTGCCTTGCTTTTTCTCAGGTTTCTATTTCAAACATCAAGAAATTCAAATCCACTAATCACTGAGAAGTGCACATGTTGACATAACCAAAATAACTAACATTTCAGTTTCTCTTTCGTTTTATGAATAGGGACAAAATTATGTGATAAATAGAATGAGGACTAACTGTAAATATTTCCAGTGAATTACACTACACATTGAAATAATATAATTTGATCAATCGTGTAGATGTCCAAAGTGTGAATTCTAGACAAGTGCTGAAAGATTTTTTCTTCATTGGGCACACACTGGATAGAAATAGGTTTCTTGAACTGTCCTTGATAATAGCAAAGACTGAGGTAAAGATTGTCAGTGTCAGGACATTCACAGGCATTGAAGTATTACTGAATGTAATTTAGCGGAAACACTGACTGTAAAGAAAGGTCAGTGCATTGACCCATATCTAGTACATATTAACATATACTTTATATAATCATTATTCAGATGGGAAGTAGAATTCATACACAACAACCATGGAGTCAGGTTTCCTCCAGTATCTATTACTTTCACATCATAGACATTTTATTTGAGGACACAACATAACTATCTCTCCCCTAGTTCCTATAAATGTCTTGAAGGTTTTTGGACTGGTTTAGCAATTCTGATTTGCTCCCTCTTCTTTTTGGTACTTCTTTCTTCCATCAGAGCAACAATATTATTTGGAACAAATAAATAAAGAAAAATAAATAAGTAAATAAAAATTATTACTGCCAAGAAAAGTTCTTGCCTCAGTGAGCATTAGTTTTGACTACTTTTAAATATGTTGAGCATGTGTGTCTCGTCATAAATAAATAAGCTGATAAATGTGACCAGTGAGGCGCCGGGAACAAGTACTTTCCCCTCCAGCAGATAGAAGATTACAGACAGGGTAAGATTGCAGAGATCATTTAATGGGTTGACTAGTTTTGCAAGAAAATGTAAGAGGAATCACTTATTAATTAGCATAAACCCCCTCAAACATAGTGAGTTGAACAAGTGTGAAGTGACAAGTAAAAAGATTTAATAATATAAATAGATATTAACACACATTATTATTATTATTATTATTAATTATTTAAACTATCAAACAACATATCCTGCCTCATCATTGAGATACTGACCTACTTCTTACTAGTGCCAATAGTTGATGCTCAAGCTCAGGTAAACAATGCTGTAATTTTAAATGCTGATTTTCAAGGTAGTTTTCTGCTTGGTATAACAATATTTCTAACCCCTATTTACCTTGTCAACATTGTGTAAAATTATGCTAAGCTTAGTAAAAAGAAAACTTAATTAAATAAGCAGAAATTTTTTTTTTTTTTAACCTCTGAGAAAGAACTGAACAATTTTCCATTATGATATACTTTTTATTGTCTAAGCTTTCAACAAAGATCTTGACTATTTTTGATCCAGGATACAATCAGTCCTTCAACTTGTTTACTTATCATATTTTAGTAAGTAGATTTATATAGGGTAGGATTACAAGCACCACTCCTCTCCATTTTTTTCCTGCTATTTTTACTTATAGCTGGGGATGTGAGTAGATTCCATTCCTGATTTTGAATACAGAGTTGTTCTTATTTACACTATTTACATTGTTCAGACTGCTCTTCTCATCATTGTTGTCATATTCACAATGTTTCAGCCTTTGTATTCTCCAGCTTTCTTCAGTTGATTGGAATTTTGAACTGAAACCTTTATTTTATCCACTGGGGTAGATTGTTCTAATTTCATGTGCCATGCCTCTTCCAGGTGTCTCAGTATCAGTTATCTCCTTATAACTCAACTCTCCATTACATTTGACCTAAAAAAAAAAAAAGCAATGATTAGGGTAGTGTGGCAACTACCATATCTTCCCCTTTGTGTCAAACTAGTTTTGGAGATATTTGGCTTATGAATTATTAGTTTTCTCTATTTTTGTTTTTAGGTAAAAAGTAACAAAACCAAGTTAAAGCTTAATATATTCAATTTAATCTTGCTGAGAACACTCAGCATCTGGCATTCCAATTTCAACTCATTTTTACATTCATTCTATTCCCAACTTCCATAACCTCTCTTCTCACATAGTGTTAAGTTGTAAAGCATTAATAAGTTCAAATAATAAAATAAAATTCAATGCAAGTAGGTCTAGTCATCTCTGAGCAGCCTTCATAACCTCCACACTTCTCTCACTGTTTCCTTTAGTCTTCGCATATGAGCGAATTTGTGCATGAGCCCTCATTTCATCATGAGGATTCTGACCCAAGCATAAGTTTTGCTGTCCTGGTTTCTAGGTGATGACTCCAGTCTACTTCATGTAGTATGCCTGTATTTTCATTTCTGGATTGTTTGTCTCTTCATTAAGGTTGCTGGAGGTAGTCATATCAACAGGTATATAATATCAACGCTACTATATTACCATTTTATGAATTGGATCTGGACTGTGCATTCGTTTCTGATGAGTTTCTTGATGCCATAATAAAGTACACAGTTGTGACTATACTTTTTGATAATTAATCTAGATATAGTTTATACATATTATTATTGTTTGCTACTCTTTTGCTACCTTGATTCTTCACCTTTCAACAATTCTTGAAGCAAACAAACTAAATGCAGATTTCCCAAAACAAAAGTAGATCCCTTTTTTCTATCCCCTACACAAATATAAGAGGGTCTACATTCTAACTTTCCAGAAGTTGAACTTTATCTTCAGGAGGTCAAAACCTGACTTCATGTTCCTTTCTGAAACTGGTCTTTGCTAATCTATTCCAGTGGAAGAATTAGTTACCTCTAGCTACTTGTCTCTAATCCTGAAGCAAAACCCTCTAAATTGTCATAGGGTCTATATCAAGCATGATTCCCCATGTCAGAGATCCTACTAATGACTTTTCAAGTGATTTTGTGTGGCCCTTATCCATGTCATTCATATTTACTACTGTCCTCAGAGTGATGGAGTTGTGATGTTTGACTGAATAGTTGAGAAGATTGTTATTATACTGTTTGATTATCACCCAGCTAGCATTCATGTGGCAACTTCCATGTTCACCATGAAGAGTAGTTAGTCTACTCAAATAAAACTGATAAAGATGGTGGATACTGCTATAGCTTCTCCATCACATACAAGCTAATTCAGATAGTGGATGAGCCTACTCCTGTTCCTGATCTAGTAGAGCACCATGCAAATCTTCTAGATCTCTTTCTCATCACCTCTCCTGACAAGTGTAATGTCACCTTCATTGGGCTCCTCATACCCTTCTTTAATCTGTGTCAAGTTTGATGCCAAACCAAGGGCATTTTCTGATGTACCATTTAATTTTTGATATTTGAAAACTGGGACAGCTTCAGATCTTTCAGTGCAGAAGCTCTTCTCTCAACATTCTTCAAAAATAGAGCATCAAGGATAGCCTCCCTTATTTCTGAGTGGATTCTTTTATATATTGAAAATGTTGTCCCTTATGTATCAGCAAAAGCTAAATAAACAATCTTGATATACTGGAAGGCATACTCTCATCTCTATCACTGGAGATGTTATAACCAAACTCTTGCTACATTCAGAACTGCCTTCAATCATTGGAAGAAAATTCGGGAAATGCTAGGATCAGTTATACACAATCAGTCCCAGTCAAAATTGAAAACAAAAGACTTGGTCCCTGTGAGTTCTAGAAAATCAACAGGATTCTTAATAGGAACAAACTATCAGTGCCTACTATTTTATATGGCCCTAAGGTTATCTCATCTCTGTTGGACAAGGCTAAGCTCCTGTCACAATGAACAGTTTCACTCTCAAATAGGCTCCATGCATTTAATGTCTATTGGGGTTCAGGTTCATTTTAGACTTCAAGTAAAACTCATATATACAATCCATCACTAAAGATGCTAGAAACATAGTTGGCTCCTTGTACAGCTCCAAAAAGCACCTGAATCTTCCTGCTATACCTGATCTCCATAAGAGTTAGATTAGACCAAAAATGGAATATTGCTGTGATGGCTGGGCTAGAGCTGCCCAAGCCTCAATTTCCA
The DNA here is from genome assembly GCA_964036315.1 of Acanthosepion esculentum. Lineage (NCBI taxonomy): Eukaryota > Metazoa > Mollusca > Cephalopoda > Sepiida > Sepiidae > Acanthosepion > Acanthosepion esculentum. The sequence continues at coordinate 132,206,353 of OZ038478.1, forward strand.
GCCTTGATAAAGCTCAGAATGATTTACATGGTCTTTCTTTTTATTCCATTCTACTACTTCTTTTCCACAGATGCAACATTACAAGTTATCATTAATTCCATGGTATATATTCAGATATAATTCTACTGTTTAGTTCCACCAGTTCAGACCTTTACAACAAAGACTCACCATACTATATCCACAGAATCGAATATTCTCCATATTCCATTTGTAAGAATGAAGTTCCACTCAGTTGGCATTTGCATCCCCAACTTCTACTCTGTGGAACAGACTAATGCTTTCCTGAATACTCTAATCTTAACCTCTTCAAGTCAAAGGTCAATTGTTATCTATCCTCTTTATTCTTATATTTTTCAGTTCTTTCTACCTTCACCTACCCCCTCTTATATTCAGTAGCTCTCTATCATGAGTGGCTCTTGAACTTCATATTGAGTGAACATTTACTTAGTAAAAAAAAATAAATAAATAAAATAATTTGGTATGGCAATTCAATTTTCTGTTAGGCTATCCAAACATCCATCACTTTTGATATCTATTGCAAATTTATGTCAATGATTAAAGAAATCCATACATTTAAATAAGTATATCATGAAAACAGGAGAAGTAATACAATTATCAGATAGATGAAACAGTATTCTGACACAGAAGTAATAGTTATTTTTTTTTGCAGATGAAAATAAATTTCTAAAAGAAAGTAAAAGAATGAGATGTTTGTTATATCTTAATTGGATAACAATAAAGTTTAATAAAATTCACACAAATGTTTGGTTTAAAAAGTAACATTCTAACAAGTATATATGAGAAGATGAATCATAATTATAAAAATTATTGATAATCATCAGCAAATTTTATGGGTTTAAAGTAGGGACCTCCACAAAAAAATGTGATACCTAAGATTTAAAATAAATTTTTAAAAATGAAAAATCTTTCTTGGATCTTTTATTTTAGTTTTAATTTCAAGCTAATAGATTAAATTTAATATTTCCAATAAGTGAAATACTTTGCTGTATTTCAAAAACTAATTTCAATTGACTAGGTTTTTGTTTTTGTTAAAATAGCTGATTAGAGCCAGTTTTTAGTCATCTTTCATCATAATTTAATTCTTTTTATCAAAAAAATCTTTCAAAAATAAAACATACTTTTCTGAAACTTTATTTGAGGAATATTAGTTGATTAAAAGTATAATTAATATCTGTTTCAGATCAGATTTTGTTTAAGTTTAAAATATCACAGAAATGCATTTTTTTTTTTTTTTAATTCAGAGCAGATTTTCAGTAAATGATGTTTCAGCTTGACAAAAACAAATTGATGATTTACATTCTCCAAGGAGTCCCACTTTTAACTAATATAAATAAGCTGCAATTTTAATTTCTCAAAATTTCATAAAATTAAGGAAAAAAAATAATTTATTAAAAAAAATAATTTCATTCATTTGTGAATAAGTCCTGAAAATATTAAAATCTGAAAAGAATTTTCAAAATGATGTGTTTTTAACTCAAAAAAAGATGATAAAATTTCCAATACTAATCTCTGGTCTACCCGCTGATGCAAAAAAAAAAAAACAAGATTTTTAACCAAAATTGTGAACATGCTTGAAAGGATTAAAAAATTTAATAAAAATAATCAAAAAATACTTTGGTCTTTCCTCTTCATAATAATAAATGTTTTGATAATAAAATTTTGTTTTCCTCAAGTTTGGGGCATGTTTTCATCATGATATACTCTTTTGCAGAACATTTTTGGAAGTACCTAGTTTAAAGTTATTCATAGCATCAATCTGAACTCAATTTGTCTTTTATGATTGCACATAGTTCAGAAATCAAATTTTTCCCTGCTGCTCTTTGTAAGACAGAGTATAATTGAATTAATTAAAGAAATGACATGAACTTACTTAAAATTTACCTAAAATAAACTGATAATTTGAATTTGTCACTGATTAATGAAAATCAGATACTGAATGGAACTCATTACCTTTCCAAAAATAGAATGTATACATAATTAAGTTCATTTCTTATTGTTTGTCGCAAGTTTTTCTTGATGCTCTATTTGAGTGACAAAATATAGGTTTTCAGTGATGCTATATCTTGAAAAATACATAAATGTTAATTTATCACAAAATACCACTTTTGTCTTTGAACACTTGTCATGAAGGGTACAATAAAATAAACTGTTTCAATAAAAATGGAAAACTTCAGAAGGGTTCAGTTCATATTACAAAGACTAGTCATTAGATGGAAATACTTGAAGAAAAAAAAACACTAAGCTTAAAGTTTATTTTCTCATAATTTTTTTCTTAATTTGGATCAGTGATTAAATTAACTAATTAGAGACTTACAATTTTCTAAGCATGGTAATTGGTTTCAACAATGTACTTAAACTAATAAGCTGGAAATACACTGACAATTTAGATTAACAAACATCAGTTTATGTGATCTGTTCATGATAAACTGTCTAGGCTTGATACAAATCAATTAACTTGGCAATGAGGAGTAATTATCAAACATGAAAATTCCCTCACTTCCTTTAGACAATATGAGAATCATTCATATAAAATCCTTTCACTAATGAAAAAAAAATACAAAGATATTTTCTACATGCATGTAATGCTTCAAGATATAAAAATACAAGGCAATAACTCTTAATTTTATATGTGAAATTAGAAAAAGAAAAGGTTTAATTTCTTATTCTAGTGACTAATTGATGAGTTTGAAACTGTATCAGGTAATGATTAACTTTATATTTCATTAACCATTTCTAGGTGTAACAATAAAATCTGACTAGCCAAACACATACATTTCCTTGCAAGTAAATCCAATAAAACCTACTTGCTTTAGTGGGGTACACATGACTGAATTAACCCAAACAATATGACAGATTTCATGTCACATGGCAAGTTTTGATAAGTCATTTATTTTGGTATTTTTGATCAATAGATAAGGAAATTTTATTACATAAAATAATCAAAACCAGATATTAATGAGAAAAATATCTCTACCTCTAAAAATACCTGAGAATAATCCTATCAGAAAATATATGGCAAAGGAAGGTTAACTTGTGTAGATAGTTCACAAATTGAATTTAAGTTTGAGTTAGCTTAAAATTGGTAAAATTTTGAAAGAAATTCAGTTTGCAACATGTTATAGAAAAAACATTTTGATTTAAAGTAAATGCTGGTCAGGAAATACAATATAAGAAAGATATCATGAAGAGCCACTGAATCAGTTGAAGCTATCAATGCATAGAATGCATAGAAAAGAAAGCCTTTTATCAATTTAAAGTGTTAATAGTTTATTTGTAAGTTGGTTTAAGAAAGAAAAGAGCTACAGGAAAGGAGGTCTCAATTGAAAAGCTCTTCAGGATATTTGAAAAGATGTTGATACAAGCAGAAAATCATAAAATAGGCAATATAGAGTAATAGAGCTATTACAAGGGGGGGGGGAGAGAAATTTTGCGCTCGCCTTTAAAGAGATTGGATCAACTTCTGAATGGTTAGAGCATAAAGAAGCAAAAACTGATTGGAAGGGGGGTTATCTTATGGATACAACTCCCAGTGAAGCATAAGAAAGCCATAAGAATTCAAAGCTTGGAAACATTAGTTAGTAGGATGGGACAGAGACCATCCCAGTTTTAGTGAGGTGTGAAAAACATTGAAAAGTACAGGCACCAAGATTAATACATAGCTCCACCCATCTTTCTTGCACATTAACATTTAAAAAAATTTTTTTAAAAAGGACCATTGTCAGTGGAGTAGTACAAGCAAACTAATAAAAAGCAAATTATTCAGCCAATAGGCAAACTTGCATAAATCATAGTTGCTCATTGAGCCATGCAGGGGGAAGGCAGCAGGAAGTGTGGGTGAGAAAGGAGAAAGAGAGAGAGGGATATAAACATAACCTCAGTATCCTCCAATACACACAATCACAGTTGTCAGGAGTGAAATTTAAAGCAAAAGAGAGGTAGGCCTAAGCAGTACTTTGCATATTGTTAATCACAACTGACAATATAGTGATGAGATTTTATTGTAAGCATTATGATGTCTGCATAGTATATTTTCTGAAATTGTTAATGATTGCAAAATACTGACACAAATAAAATTTTAATATATAAATGATCAATTAAAAAAATTAATGGAGATACCTTTTCTAAAAATTGCTCAAACGGATATAAAAGTAAAGACTATCTGATAAAGATATTTGGTTCTTCCTAGTTGGTTTATGACAAGGAACATTTTCCACGCATCATGGGAAACAGAAACTACTGCCAATTAAAATTGACAAAATCTAATGAAGTTACTATATAATTTGCATAAATTTTTGAAATACACATTTTATTTTAGCTAGCAAAACATTTATGATCAGCTGAATGAAATATACCTAATTGTAAATGCCCAGAGTTTATCCAAATATAATGATAGAAAAATGCATACAAAGATCAAATAAATATGTCAGAAAAGTTAAAAGGTATTATAATTAAGACATACTGACAATGCTGAAAAATAGGTCTTATGACAATATATATTTTTTTTAAAGATTTAGAGTTCTAATTATTTAAAAAATCTAATACAAAAAGTGTTTTTCACTTTTTAGTTTCAATCCTTTTTTCTTGGATTTATTAATCTGTTGTATTATTTAATATTAGAGTTACCTGAACAAAAGATTGTTAAGAATAATTCAAAAGGTACCAAACTGAAATGTATTCACTAGGGAATTTAATTCCAAGTTACATATTTGCAAATGTTCTCACAACTTTTTAAAGAGGAAATAAATGTCTCTATAATTTTAAGGATATTTCATTAAAAAACACAGTAAAAGCTTTAAATGATCGGCTTCATACCTATAAATTATATGCCGTAGCAGCAAAAGTATCATAACAACAATAATAATGATGATGATGATAACTATAAACACACTTAATACATCAATGCTAAACAGAAGTGCTCAAAAATTAGATTTCGCAGTACACTCAATAGGTTTACCCTACTTCACTTGTAGAAATAGACTCACTCAGATCATGTATCTGTGACAACATACAGTATAGCTGTGGCATTCATAGGACACAGACACCATTTAACCACAGAATCATTGCTGGAGCCAGAAAGATGTGGTACTATCTCAGAGTTGGCAACTCCTTGAGGCTTTTCTCAGGCTAAAATACAAAGGGTAAATTGTGAATATTTGAATTTCAAACAGGCATCAGTGGTTAATGAAAACTGCAGGTGCTCATAGGTGATCCAAGAACAAACCCCTGTTGACAGACAAGGGTACTAATCACCTAATAAGGGAACATTGTATTAGATGACATCACAATTCAATGTTGGTGTCATTCGATTCAGCAGTTCATGCATTTTAGTGTACACTTCAATCTATTGGGTTTCATAATCATTGACTAACAAGGACATTGCTATCAACACACCCAGCACTGGTTACTGCTCCTTACCTGGGCCAGTTACTTCCTTACCTTTGAATGTGGAAGAACAACACAGTATTGCCAGGTCAAAAAAACTAATTCTTTCAGCTCTTTCAAGCAGATAATAGATTTTGTGAGTGAGAGAAACTGCAGAAATGCAGTTTCCTTCACCCACAAACTTTCTGTGTAATGGTATGGAGTGGTTTTCTGATTAAGTTCAAAAGGACACTTTACACTCGCCATGTTTCCAACCAGTAATGGTTTTTGAAATGAAACTGGTTTCAGGAATACTTATCAGAACTGTTTTTAGACTTTTCATCAATGAACAACACTCAACAATTACTTTTATCTTTTGTCTAAAGGAAATCACACAAAACATGACTGACAAAGATGAGGGACAGTTTTCTTTTTCCAATGTAGATGCATAATGAAGAAGCTTACAAAATATACATCTGAGATAAAGTATTCATATTTTTGGACATCAATCATTTGTTTTATCATCTAACTGTAGCTTGAATGGCAGCTCAAGGGCTTCAGGATGAGAACCACTAAGTTAGGATTGTATGATTAGATTGCCGCTGTGACTGTTTCTTTCTTTTGATGTTGTTTTGCAAATATGGTTAGAGTTGGAGAAGTTAAGTGAATGGTAAATAAATTTTACTTGGGTTGGTTGTCGTGTGAAAGATTAAGAATTAAATGCAAGCACAAAATTAACTTGACATACTAGGGTCTGTTATCCTTTAAGAATAAATAATATAACATTAAGCTGAATCTATGGAAATTCCATGGGTGTCAACAAAAATTATCCATTATCTTTTGCTCTTTTCTCATTTTTATCCCTTCCAGTCTTCATTGTCAATGTTTTTTTATTTGTTATAAAACAAGGATTAGTTTTATATACAAAAAAGAAATAAGAATGTAGAAATATTTTTACTACATCCTCTCTTATCTGTTTTTTTGCACTAGCTCTCCTTGAAGTATTTTAATGTATCACAAATTTACACTTTTCTATTCTTACTTGTCTTTCAATTTATTTTTTTTGTTTTTTTCTTACTCAGTCTTGATATCCAACCAGCAAGCCTGTCCTCTCCTTTTTTTCTCTCTCTATCCATGTCAAATCTTATCAAACATCAAATTTTGTGGGAATGACATTTTGGTTGGATTGAAAACTTTTCAGCACTCCTCATATATATATTTTATTACATTTTTAGTGGATACTTATATTTCAGTAGATGTAACCTAACCTAGACTAAATGAAACCATCTCCTTAGTTGAAGAACAAATAAAATTAAGCACAAACGAAGTAAAAATCATTAAACACTCCCAAATATCACTATTTGACAATGAAGAGATGTGGATGAAGAAAAGAGACTTTGATATTACAATGGGAAACTTTCATGGTGCAGAAACCTGTGTGCTTACTGGTATACATCTACAACATGAACTAAGTAAAATAATAAAATGAATGATGGTTTCATAATCCTAAGAAACTGTAACAGGCAAAAATTAGACAAAATGAGAAAAATCATAAAAATTTGCAAAAATATGAAATTTGACAAACTTGAAAACTAACCTAAAAAGTTAATTTTCTAGATGTCATACTCAACCTAAAAGGTACATATAAACCATATAGAAAACCCAATGACAAACCAATTTACATACAGACATCTTTATCCCACCTGCCAACAATGAATCAGGTGAAACCTCAATCTTCTCCATGGTTCACACTGGCCTGATCATTTGAACTTTTTCTGTCTATACCAGCATGACATTTTTGATCACAACAGATGCCTATTCATGGCTGCCTGTAGTAAATGTAAATGTGTCCTCAAAGGAGCTAAGTTTGCTGAGAGAATGAGGCACTGTATTGCAACTAACAACTTTGGCTCTCATGACTACTGGTGGCTGTTTAATAATCTATTAAATAAGAGCAAGTTTTCTATTTCTCCTCTCTTCAATAAATTTGAGGTGTTAACATCTTCTTATTAAATTCTACCCTTGGCTTATCTGGAAGATCTTTGCCAAACCTCCCACTTTGAATTGAGTCTCTGTTGAGTGATATGCATATAACCACTTCCATAGTTTCTGCTATCTCTAATCTGGATCCCCTCAAAGCATGTAGACCTGATGGTATCCCTGTAATAGTCCTTAAGAAATGTGCTCCCAAACTGGCTACTATTCTCTTTGGACTATTAGCCTTTTATCTCTTTTTGGTAAACTACTAGAAGCCCTAATTAATGCCAAATTGGTTACGTATCTCACACCACAGGACCTTTTTTCAGACTAGCAATATAGCTTTTGTTTCAAAAGGTCAACTGCCGATGCATTAACGATTATTGCAGAAAGAAACTATCAAGCTCTAGATAAGAAATGTGAAGCTCAGGCTGTTGCTTTAAATATTTTGAAAGCATTCAACTGGGTTTAGCATACGGGTCTTCTTCATAAGTTGAAAAGTTATGGTGTCTCCAGACAATTTTTTTTAACTTATTCAGTCTTTCTTATCTAATTATGAAATGAAAGTTGTCCTGAATGGCCACTCTTCTAGACTTTTTAATATTAATGAAGGTGTCATCCTTGGTCCCACTTTGTTCTTAATTTTCATCAATGACCTTCCTGATGGCATCAGCTCTCAACTTGGTATCTATGCTGATGACAACCATTTATTCCTGTCTCAATAGTAAGTCTGATCAGATTGATAAGGTCAAATTAGCAACTGATCTTAAAAATAAAAAAAAACCTATGGTTATTAACTGGCAAAAGATGGCTTGTTAATTTTAACACCTCCAAAACAAAAATGCTCTATTCTGAGAGATCCCTTTCTGACTTCCATCAGTATGGCTGATATTAAACTCCAGGCGAGTGACTCATTGTACCTTCTCGGGTTAACAATCTTGGCTGACATGAAGTGGAAAGACTATATTGAATCCATTACGAGGTCTGCTGTCAATAAAGTTGGTTCACTGTGCCATGCTAGACAACATTTCTCTCCTGAAACTATCTTACATATCTATAAGTTTACCATTCATCCAGGCTTCAAATATTACTGTCACATATGGAGCGCATTTCCTGTTTTTTTATTTAGAGATTCTTGACAAAATGCAAAGAATCAAAAATATTAGTCTTGACCAGGTGTCTTGCTATCAGTCACTTTCCCACTGCCATAAAGTTGCTTCCCTGTTTCTTTTTATAAATACTTTCATGGTAATTGTTCAGATGAGCACTTTGCTAAGGTAACTAGACTTTATGAATTTAAGCATAGTACTAGATTAGCAACAAGGTCCCATTGATATACAGTTAAACTTGCTAGATGTAACCGTAAGTTCTGTGCTAACAGTTTCTTTTATTGGTTGTGGAACTCTCTTCCAGCTTCTTGATTTCCAGACAAGTTTGTTCTTCAAAATAAATAAATAAATAAAAAAAATAAATCATATGAAAAATATCATGGAAAATAAGGAAAACAGTATAAAACAATAAACCCCAAACCCGTAAACTTTGTCTGGAAGAGAAAATAGCTATAATCACCTTCCCAGACCAACACAAATTACCAAATAAACAACCATAACTTACTTCAAATGCAGACATGAAAACAAATTTTAATACAATACTTATGGATTGAAAACTAAGAATGAATACCTTGCAAAATACCACCATAAAAATGCATGCATATATATATATATATATATATATATATATATATATATATATATATATATATATACACACTATATATATATAACAGATTATGTAACATAGTTTAGACAAAGCCAATACTTTAACATAAACAAACCCCACCCAAAAAATAAAATAAACAAAAACACTAAATAAGGTAAATAATAAACAAATTAAACTATGAATTTACAATACAATGTAATAATAATAAACAAATAATTAAGCAATTGATAATAATGAATAAGAAGTTAACACTATGAAATGGCTACAAATAATTGCATTTGAATCTACAATTATTCCTTGCTACCCATAATGCCCCAGTGACCAGCATATATAGTCAAGCCAAAACACAACACACATGGTCTGAAGATTGTGTTCAAGCCTGAAACAGAATGTTACTGTCCAGTGTTGATCTCAGTGTCTACATTTATATTTTTATATCTACATACTACATATCTGATATTGAGCACTCTTACCTATAATTATAGCATACATTATATATATATATATATATAAATGCAAAAAGCAAAGCAAAGTAACAGTAATAAGGCAAAGAATAATGTCCACATACAAAAAGGATACAGTTAAGTGGTTATAGTATTCTGCCTTCAAGGCATCAAAGGACAAAAATGTGGAGATAAAACTGAGAATTGTTTATTTTTATTGGTTAGAAAAAAAAAATTGCCACATGCATCTATAGGATTTGTTTATAAGTTTGTGCAAGGAAGGTTTCTAGCAGTCATATCTACTCAGTTGTAATCAACAAAAATGATTAGTTTCAAAAAGCATGTCATAGACAGAGTTATAATTATTGATCATTATCTTCAAAGCCAAACTTTTTCTACTTGTTAAGCACCAAATGACATTAATTATCCAACATTCCTGGGTTTGGGAAATTCACATATTGTCTTTATCTTGTCCTCTTGACACTTCTGTTGACTAATACCTGCTATTTAGTTAATGGGGAATTCCCACTCATGTATCAGTGAATAAAAGAAAATGTTAGTGCTGAAGGATTTAAAAAAAGTACCTCCACTTTTTCACTATCAAAATTATGCCATGATGATAAAAGGCCCAAAACTTCATAGAAACAAAGTTTTATCATCAAAATGTTTATGTCATTATGAAGAGGAAAGAATAAAGTATATTTTTTTGTTATTCTTTTAAATCTTTTAATCCTTTCTACCATGTTCAAAATTTTGGTTAAAAATCTTTTTTGCATTAGTGGTGTACCAAAGATTATGGATATTTTAGCACTTTTTTCCAATAAAATAACACATTGATTTGGAAATTCTTGCAAAAATCAAATTATTGTCAAATTTTAATGAAACTTTCAGAACTTATTCACAAATGAATTATTTTTTAAATTATTATTTTTAGAAAATCTTGGTAAAAAATATTTTATTTACATCTGCTACCTTCCCCACCACTTAATTTCATGAAGTTCTGATCAAAGTTTTTTATTAGTTAAAAGTAGGACTCATCCATTTTTTTTCAGTTACCGATTTCCCAAAAATCTACTCTGAATCATAAAATAAAAAATGCAATAAAACTATGACCATATTTAATTAGACAAGCTTTTAATTACTTTTATATATATATATGTATATGTAAAAAAGACCTAGTCTCAAGGAAAAAAATTTTTCTGATGAATTATGAATTTTTACAAGAATTGATTGATCATGTTAGGTGATTTTATTATTAAGGGAAAACTATATTTACTAATCAAAAATTGAAAAGATTAATACAAACTATGATGCACTAAAATTTTAGAAATAATTTTTAATTATTTTTTATGTGTATAAATGTGCACATTTTGAAAATATAGTTGACCATACATAACATTATCAGAAAATAAGAGTGATGACCATAGCAAATTTTAAGTCAATATTCCTAAAATTAGATTATGGAGAATATTTTCCAACATTTTTAAGATTACTGAGTACTTAAAAATTAAATAAAAAAGTTGCTCACCTGTCATTTTCTTAAATTATTTTTTAACAGTAAAGTCTCCATAGAACAATAACAAACCTGTCAACACCATATCATCGCTTGTCAATTACATAAGAATGGCTGCTGCCAGTTAAAAATCACTGCAACTGTTTGTTTTAAAAATGAAGTTTTGTGCTTAATTGTACTCATGAACCTTACAGATCCATTTTGTATTTCAATTACTTTGAGCAAAGTATTAAATCTTATTTTTTGATTTGTTTACATTTCCAAATGACTCCTTCTTTCGTTTGGTAATCATGACACGTTTTTGTAACTTCCACCTTAATTAAGCAGGCACAAATCAATTTCTCAATTTTTCCTTGTTTCCAAAATTCTCAACTAACCTCGAGTGTATTTTCACTATTCCTTTTCAGACCTTGTGGGTTGAAGCCTTCAAAGTCATTCTTTTCAGGTCTGTTTTTTCTGCAGGCTAGATTTTCAGTGGGAAACTATTTTGTTCTTTCTTTCAGTTTATATGTTATTTTGTACATTTAACAGTCTCAGTTTTAAGTAATTCATTTTAAACCTTAGATATTGCAAATTAGTGGAGGTACCTAATTTAAAAGATTAAATCAGATGGGAGGACTTTGGAAGATTTTAAGTTAGAAGTTTTAAAACTTGATGTAGAAATATCTTTTTAATATTTTCTATATTAAATCCTACAGTGAAGCTATTACATTTTTATTTTTTTGTATATATCCCAAATATCTGATATTTCAGAATTGTTTTGCTATTTTTTCTTTGTTTACTTTCTAAAAAAAATGTAAATTTTAGAAAAAATTAATTTTTTTTTCCATAGAAATTGCATAACTTTTCTTGCGATGTTTGTCTATGAAGTTTTCAGTATTAAATATAAATTGATTATTTGGAATAATAAAAAAAAATCAAACTCATCAATTTTAAGTGTCACACAATAAAATTAAATTTCACCAACCTATAGAATAAGCCAGTAGTTTCTCATTTGTTTTAAACATGCACATTATTTGTTTTTTTTTGTTTTTTTTTTGTATCATTTTATTAACTTGAAAATATCTTCAACTTTTCCTTTGTAATTGAATTATTAGATTTTAGCATTAGTTTTATATATGAACTTATATATTAACACTAGTTAAATCAATTTGTTATGGATTTAAAAAGTTTTCTTGATGCTGAATGGAAAACATACTGGTACAATTTGAAAAACAAAACAAAAAACAACTGTAAGAAGTTAGTAAATATAAACAAATTACTGATATCTTTTTACATTAACCATTAATAGGTTAATTTCTGCACAATAGCAGATTAAAAAGCTTAATTATTTAATTATAAGAAGTAGAATGATACAAAGTAAAGATTTGAATGCAATAAATTCCATTCCAGAGATCAACACAAGAAGTGCCACAGGAAAAGATATGCTCATAAATATATTTCTTCTTACACAACTTAAATGAAAAAAATATTTATACATGAAAAATTAATTGTTACTGAGAAAATATTCTGATGCTTTTGGAAAGGCAGCCTTAGCCTCATCATTATAATGAGACATTGTCCATGTATTTTGCTGTTGATCATAACAAAGCTGAACTTCACTAAGAATTGAAGTTAAATGGTAAATCTAATGGAATTAGGGGAGCTTGGCCATCAATACACCCTTCATTTTGCTCACAACAGTTAGAATAGTTGCCCCAATGACATGTAGGGGAAGCTAAGCAAGTTTCAATTTTGGTGGCTAAAGATTTCTTAGATGATTAATAGGTGCTCCAATTTTTTTTGAAGCCCGTGGAGAACACTGGGCAGTTCCAAAGAGTTGAAGAACTGAGCTCTAAATATTCAAAAGCATGGTTTAATGATTGAGAGAAATAAGGTTTTCTTACCTGTTCTTGTGTAAATAAGATTCAGTTATTCACACAATTTCATGCTTAATCAGATCTCATTGAAATGAAGCTACAGGACAATCCAGCATTTTTGTTTTGATTTTGTATACTTGAGCACACCAGCAAATTACTTAATGCAGAGAAACTAGAAAAAAAAGTGAGTCTCTCTGGCTCAGCTATGCTTTTTATCCCCCCAGCTCTATTTCTGGTGTTCACATAAAAAAATGTTTTATATTTTCTAGCAAGTTTACTTCTCGAGTTTCTTGTGCTGTGGAGTTAGGAGGGTGTAAGTTTTCATTGCCTTTCCACACCTTGATCTTAAAAAATCATTCTATACAATGTTAATTAAAGAAAATTGACATAATTTAAAAAAAAAAAATTCAATCACATAGTTGGGTACTTTCTTCTTTGTGGTCTTTGTTAGGCTTTAGAATAAACCATCATCTCCTTCTTTCCACATTGCTCACTTCATTATTGAACAAACTAACTACTTACTTCTCATATGTCTAAAAATGTCTTGAACTCCATTCCCTGAGAAATTATTCAGCTATTACACACTGCTCATTCCTCCTCTCCTCATTGTGGTGTGTAGCTCATGTGAGGTGGCTTGACCAACTTTACAGATACATATTCTACCACTTTGTCAGAGACTATTCCCTCTTCTGGTCTTAATCTGGATAACATGTCATACCATTGTAGAGTAAATAAGATCCCCACCCCAGTAATACAAAATGAACTTGGCAAGATACCTTAAATAAAGAACTCAAGAGAGTTCAAGTGAATCAAGAGAAGTCCATTGGAGTCAGGTAAGTTCAACCAGCTTCCTTTTGGAATAAAAGTGACTCCAGCTATATTTCAACAAGCTATGGATACTATAAGTGCAGATTGTAATTTTGCAGTTGCTTATATATATATATATATATAATAAATAAAACAGCATATCTAAGGAACAATATATCAAACATGTGAAAAGAGTTTTTGAAAAAAATACAAGAATATGAGTTCAAACTCAGTGAGGAAAAGAGCGAATTGTTTTTGCCTAAAATCAAGTACCAATGACAAATCATTAACAAAAATGATTGTCAACCAGATCCATCAAGGACAAGTGCAATTAAGAATATGCCTCCTCCAATAAACATTATTATGTTACAAGCATTTCTAGAACTAGTAAACTATTATCAAATGCATATACCTAATATGCAGAATTTGAAAGCTCTACTGAACAATTTGCTTAAATAAGGTGGAAAGTGAAACTGGACTGCTAGTGTCAGAAAGTGCTTGAAGAAATCAAGAAAATACTAATATCAAACTTATCACTATAATCCAAAAGCATAAACCGTCTTCATATGGTAGTGACTATGGCATATGAGTGGTAATTCTCTATAAATATGATAACAGTAAAATGAAAGCTGTCATACATGCTTTGCATTCACTACTACCAGCAGAACAAAACTACAGCCAGATCAAAAAAAAGAAACATCAGCAATAATATTTGCAGAATTGATGTTCACAAGAAAAATTATATTGGTGTTCAACAAGTTGTTACCAGGTCCACTAACGCAGGTGTTCCTCAAGGCTCCATCCTAGGCCCTACTCTGTTCCTCATATTTATAAACGACCTTCCTGACGCCATAGACTCCCAAGTCGGCATCTACGCTGACGACACCACAATTTACTCCTGCTTCAAACACAAATCTAGTGATGCTGACAAAGTTAACCTGGCAGCTCAAATTGAAAAGGACCTCCAATTGGTTGCGAACTGGGGTGAGAAATGGATGGTTAACTTTAACGCCTCTAAAACAAAACTGCTCTCTATTAACCACCACAAGGATCCATCCCTGCATCCCATTAGAATGTCTGAAGACCAACTTCTCGAGAGCTCCTCTCTGCGGTTGCTCAGTCTCACGCTGTCCACTGATCTGAGATGGAACAAATACGAGTCAGTTGCATCATCCACCGCAAGGAAAATTGGTTCCCTGAGCCGAGCCAGGAAATTTTTCTCCCCGGAATCGATCCTCCAAGTCTATAAATCGACCATTCGCCCTTGCATGGAGTATTGCTGCCATATATGGTCTGGGGCCCCTGCTGTTTGCCTCAGGGTTCTTGATAAGATCCAGAGACGGATATGCAATGTAATTGGCCCTGATCTGTCATCTTGTCTGCAGTCGCACTCTCACAGACGCGATGTTGACTCGCTCTGTCTTTTTTACAAATACTTTCACGGTAATTGCCCCGAGGAGCTGCTTTCGCTTGTCCCTAGGCCTCATGAATTTAAACGTCCTACGAGGCTGGCATCCCGTTCCCACCCCTTCACCGTTGAAACTGTTAGATGTATACGTCTCTTCTAATCCAATAGCTTCATGTCTCGCACATCTCGCCTATGGAACTCCCTTCCCTATTACTGTTTCCCTGACAAATACAATCTCCAACGGTTTAAGTGTAGCGTCAATCGACATCTCCAGTTGCCTTGATTTCCTATCTGCTCTCGCTCCAAATATTCTGTAACCCCCTTGCCTTGATCGACCCACTGTCTTTCTTTCACCACATCCTCTCCTTTACCACTCCTATCTGCTCTTCCTCCAACCCTTCTATAACCCCTTGTGTGATAGTGGCCTCCAGCCTTGCTTGGGGTGATATGCTTAAAAAAAAAAAAAAAAAGAAAAAAAGAAGGACAAAATAGAATTAAAAAAATGTGTTTTTCAGAGTATATAAAATGTAAAAGAAATGTACGAAGATTGCATAATATGGTCACGAATCAGAAAAATTATATATATGGTGAAAGAAAAAAATTGGGGAAAATAAAAAGCATTGGAATCAGTTAAAGAAAAGGTTTACTGAAGAAAGGCCTGCAAGAAAGGAAGATCCTATACAATTATTGTATGATATTTTGATGTATCAACATCCCAAGAATTCATTGAATGTACAAGTATGATTACCAGAAAAAGGAAACATACTTAAGAAAGTAGAGGATGACCTAAAACAAAAGAAATACAAAGTTCAGTACATGGCGAACACTCCAGAAAGAGGAGGAGGGGGTGAATACTAAGAAATAAAATAAAATATTTATTAGTGAAAAAAAATCTCAAAGTAGGGAGGGATGTTGTGGAATAAATAAAGACACAAATGAACAAGGCAAGACGCCTTAAACAAAGAACTCAAAGTGAGTCAAGAGAAGTCCATTGGAGTCAGTCGAGGAGAATTTCTAATGATGTCACAGCAAGTAGCCTAAGCAAGACATAATATTATAACTGCTAGGAGTGAGTTAAAACACATACCACAAAGTCTGCAGTGAGATGCAACCCATTTTGGATATGGCATTTATCACCATGATACTTTTCTAAAATACTGTTTCCACTCAGTTTATATGTAGCTCTATGGTTCTTAATCCAGCTGTCCAGTATTTTCCTCCTGAGCTCAGTGTTCAGCAATTCACTTACTGGACTTCTCCCTCAAAACACTTCATCACTGTTGTGACTGAAGCCCTACTCTCTGTCCATCTCCTGCCACATATCTATTCATCCAGTCAGCCATTGACATATATGTTCCTGTAATGGGTGATATCAGCTGTTAGTCTTTTCCAGTTACTCACAAATTTCTTCCATATTAGGCACACTTGGTATGCTGTTGATTGACTGGCATTGTTTGCACACTCCTTACAGATGGCTTTTTTTAGTTAGATATGTGTTCATCTTCCCAGCCAGAAACAAGGTCTTGTCTACCTCTATATGATGTATGCCATGCAGTTCCATCTGATCTGTTCTCACAGCACATATTCTTACTTTAATTGATCCAATAATTGACACTAGAGGAACTTAAAACGTTTTCAAAATTGAGATGGAAAAAGCTTAAAATATTTTAGGAAAGAGAATTTCTTGAAATAACATTAAATAAAGATACACTCACAAAAATATTGAGTGAAAAAGCAAGTGGTTTGCATATCTAAATTTTTATTTTCTTTTGAAACATGTATTCCAACACAAAAATAAGTTTGCTTGTTAATCTCTTTGAAAATGTTAAGAATCTTTTTTTAAAATATTCATTTCAATTTATCACTTTTTCAGATCAAAACTTTTTTAAAAATATATATATATAAACTGAAAATTTGATTGTTTTGTGCATGTAGTGTACCATGTCAAATGTCAACAAAATTGTTAGGAATTAACATCATTTGTTGCATATTTTCATATTATTTTATCTTAACATTAATTCATTACACTTTTTTTAATAATTATTTTCATTATGTCACTTTTACATATAAAAATCTATTTGTTGTATAATAAAAATGTAAACAAAACCAAAAATAAGGTTGCTTATTTCCACCAAATTGGTCAACATTTAACCACAAATAACACAAATTCTGTTGATTTTATGATCATAGCTCTAATGTGAATATTAATCAGCAAAGAGCTTTTTGAAGATATACAACTTGATCATATTGGGAGATATGAAAATGTTAGCATTTAGTGGCAAATACCAAAATCAAGCATTAATTTTGTACATATTTTGCCATAAAGCAGACAAATTTGTTATCAAATTTTAAAAATAATAAAAGATATGTTTGAGAAATTAAAAGTCAAAGGTTAAGGTCAAATTATCTTATTTAACCTTTAAACAAAAAATAAATAGGTCACCTTTTAGATCTATCCAAGTACTTTAAAATGGTATATAATTTTGCTTTGTAAGTGAAAAAAACAACAAAAAACAACTGAAATATGGATATTTAAAGTTTCCCCGCCAAAAAATTCACCTTTTTGGCAAGGGTCATATCTCAGGAACCCTTTGACCTAGAGATATAAAATATATACCATTCAATTTCTATCATGAAGCTCTACAAGTGTACCAAATTTGAAAAAAATCTGTGTCGATAATGACTATTGTTGGTTTGACATGTCTTCCAGTGAAGAAACAACTGCCGACAGTTTTGAGCCAGGGAGACAGTCTGAAAGAACTTACAGTCTCTAGATATACCACAGAACTTATTAAGGATGATGTATCTTCCAAACTAGAGATGACTTGCTAATGCCTGTTTATTAGACCTACAAGATATAGGCTTAAAGGACATTACCATTGCTAAGTCAAAAATAGACACAGAAAAGGCTAGAATAAAAGTAACCCCGCCATCAGAAGCATGTTCAGAACTATGAAAATATCATCAGCATTGGTATTAATTGCAGAGTTGATAAAGACACTTTACAAATATAAATAGATTACAAAGGAAAATAGCAAAAAAAATTTTTTTCAAAAAGCATAGGACCAGAGCACCATTTGGCTTTCACCAGAGATGGACACAGAAATCAGTTATCTCACCTACAGAGTTATCCCTAATATTGGTGCAACTGGTGTTGTTCTAGCAGAGAATGTTGCTGCTGTTTTAGAAAATTTAACAGTGTAAATTCCATTAAGGCAGTTCTTGTGGACAATACCAGTACAAACACTGGTTGTGAGGTATGGCTTGTTACAGCTATAATTAAAAAAAAAAAAAGAAAAAGAAAAAAAAAAACTTAAAAAAAATGTTGCACACCATTGACTGTTCATTTCATCAAAATGAACTTCTATTTAATGCTGTTTTTAAGTACATTGGTGGAACTACAAGAAACCCTACTACTTTTATTGGTCCTCTTGAGAAACTTTGCAGAAATGCTTACCAGGATTTGATCCAGGTAGAATTTAACACTATCAATAGCTCTTTAGATAAATTTTATCTTACTGCAGGGGCAATGGAAGATTTAAGTGTTGATCAGAGACTGCTCTTAGAATATGCAGCAGGAATTCCTCAAAGGAAAGTGAACCCTAAATTTGCTACCTGGAAAATTAGTTCTCTAAATCAAGCAGGTTAATGTGTTTATGTACCAGAGGTGTCTATCCACCAGAAATCTATGATAAACTGTACAGCCTTATAAAATTTATAATTAAAATATATGCAATTGTTTTGAAATTAAAAGGGATAATAAATTTCATAACCAACAACCATGTATTCAACATGATCCAGAAAATAAATCAACAGTCGACTGGAATACAGAATGTTGCATTAAAAAATTTACAGCTCAAAAATATTTTTTTCAGAAGTAATGAGCCACCATTTTATTGATAAATAATAAAAAATAAAAAAAATTACATTCAACTCTGAAGTGACACACTGGTCAAATTTGATTAATCTCCCATAAAATGGAGTTTGTGAATCTGTGCTTGCAGAAGGTTTTCTCATTAATGAATTTCAAGAAGTTCTAATGAATAGAACATTAGAGTTGCCAAATTTACCTGCACATTTGTAAGGTGTAGAAAAAGCAGTTAAATTACAATACTGAAGGTTCACCAATTGTATATGGACAAAAAGTAAGGAACAAATACATTATTACTAAATCATTGTGTCATCAAATAAGACCTTCCTTTACTTCAAAGGGAAATTATACTGAACAATTTAGCTATATTATGATGTAATATATTATACAGTGCAGTAGCTTTAGTGTGATTTTCAATAAAGAATGCAAATTTAAAACATTTTATTTTATAATCTGTGCCCAGCAGTATTAGGGTGTTATATATACTTTTATCTATTTTTTGTTTTTATTAATTATCAAATTGTGTAAGATCTTATTCATTGATTAGCCTTTTTTGTAATCTTTTATCATTTTTAGACAAATTTTCATTTATCATATACAGTAAAAAAATGCAGATTTTACTTGTGGTGATTCATAATTAGAATTCTGGTTTGAATGTTTTCCCTTCAATGTATATAATTGTTATATACCTTACCTATGAACACTAATGGGTTTGTTCCAATCCTCATAAATACGTTGGATATTATTGTAAGTGGGAGTAATATGCTGTCTAAGTAGTCCACCACTAGCAGTGGTTTACCTACTTCATGCTGCTGGCAAGTATTGTATTTTGTTGATGTTATAAAGATTACCATTTCATTTCCAATCTCTGCTTTAGTTATTCCTCATTCAGTAACCCTTTCTAGGTTACAACAATAATACAAAAAATATCAACTTTATTTGCATTTAGCCTTGAAATAGTAACATTTTGAAGCCAGTTTGTAAGCAAAAATTTGTAGAAATTAGGTATTTCCGTACATTTTTTTCAAGATGATATTTAAAACCAAATGCTTATTAACTGGTAAAAGTTATGAATCCCATTTTTGGTGTCAGTACTTATCACATCAAACTCCAACTTTTGCACCATGTGCAGTGTTGATTTTCTAAAAAAATGTGAAAAATCAACTTGCCCTACTATATATGTGAGCAACAACAATGAGAAAATGGAAATTACACTTTTCATCAGAAAGAGCTTGTTGAAATTTCGAAGACATATAATGAGGAAAGAGGGCTTGGGAAATTTGATACTTACAAGACAGATTAAAGGCAAGAGAGGCAGAGGAAAACCATGCATAACCTACCTCGTGAAACTGAGTAAATGGATGGCAGAACAGGATTTAGGAGAGATAAAAAAAGATAAAATTTATTAAGAGCTACAAAGGACAGGTAATTGTGGAGAGCCATCATCACTAATACCCTGAAGAGATACAGCAGGTAGAAGAATATATTGGGAAAAAAAAATATTCAACTCAAAGAAATGAACACTGTCAATTATTTTATTTCCTCATAGAAACCCACTACATAGTCTATCGACATTACCTCTCTTGTTTCTTCAGATGTGGAATCAATAGGGTTTACATTCAGTTTTTAATTACACTGTTATTACTATTTGTAAGGTCAGAAAATGTTATTGTAATTCATAGCAAACTCCTTTCCATTTTGTGAGAAATTGTTTCACTTAGAAATTAAATGTTGTGCTCTTCAATGTCCTCTAATGTCAACTTGACATATAGATGTGAGGGAAATTTAATTTAGCCATGATTGTGTGTGTGTGTGTGTGTGTGTGTGTGTGTGTGTGTGTGTGTGTGTGTGTGTGCATACATTATTTATGTTGTAGTGGAAAATCAAACCCAGGACAATTTTGAAAGATCTTCCAGAAGTATCTGCCATTTTTAATTCTTTATTGAATTTTTACTGGATATCTCAACTATAACCAAGTTAAAACTGACTAACTATTTTTTTATTTTTAGATAGGCTTTCCTATCACCTGGTTCATACTCTTCCCTCTTCTCTTGAACAGGAGTAGAGGCTCATCTCTTTTTTTCTGTTTAGGAAGAGGTTTTCAATTCCTTTCCTATTCTGAGGCCTTAATAGTGGTGCTGTCTTTAATTTTTTGTGATATGTGTGGGTGGTGGCAACATCTGATTGTTGCTTCCTGACTAATAGATAGGAGCCAAAACTCTTATGTAGCTTCTAGAAAGGCTGCTTTGATCAACAGTTGCATAATACCAGGGTTCTTGTCGTGTATGAGAAGGTGTCCCTGCAAGCACCTATGGTGTGCAACCTGAGGCTACACTATGTTGCAGTCTGTACTAATTCCCAGCGCACACGTTACATTAGACAACTAACTGCTAATACTACTCTCAGCCTTTTCCTTACTAAAATAACATACCATGATAAGCAACCAATGAAATAAAATTAAACCAGCTCAACAAAAAACACCTAAACTCCTGAACCTTTCTTTCTCCAACTTTCATACTATTTGTACCAACTTCTGCGGTGTGGAATCATTCCTCTTCGAACAATCTCTGTACATCCTAGCTCTCTGCAAAACTAATCTTAACTCTTCAATCCTCTCCTCTAAATTCCCAATTCCTGGCTATCTTTCTTTAGGAAGAACTCTAATATCCACATACATGGCCTGGGAGTTTATGCCCATAAATATCCCCTGCTGGCAAGAGTACTCACTCAAATCTCCAGACTATTCTTACATGTGTGTCTGTCTCTCTGTACTAAACTCAGCTATCTCGTCTTTCTCTAATGTTCCTCTTCCTCTCATGACTGTTCCATGCTAGATAATATAAACAAGGCCATCTCTCGGCACCCGTTTGCAAATATATTTGTGTTCAGTGACTTTAATGCTCACCATGGCACATGGCTTAATCACTATCATTGACCTTGCTGAGATCCAAACTCTGAACTTCTCAATCTCACATGCAAGTGGTGGACATCCCATGTATTTCCCCAGTAACCCTGGTGGACATGCTTCTCTTCTTGATCTCTTCCTTACCTCTATCCTCGACTCATGTTGTACTCTGCAGCTCTGCCTTCTTGGCAACTGATTATACAGTAATGTCTGTAAACATCTCTTTCTGCTCTCCCACAAGTCAAGAACCTCCTACCAACAGAATATTTTTGTCAGCAATGAGGTGATTGGGACTTGTTCCATGACATCACTTGGAATGAAGTTTTTAATCATACTGTTCAAAAATGTGCCTGAGGTCTCCTCCTGGGTGAAAGCCAGTATTGAGGATTTTATTCCAAGTGAAATCACAATCATCTTGGTTCTCACTATAGCCCACAGGAACCACTTCTTCTGACTGTACCAGAACAACATGTCTGATTGCAACAGATGTCTCTCTGTCTCTGCTCTTAATGAGTGGAAGTGTGTTCTCAAAGAAGCAAAGTTACTGTTTGCTGATAGAGATCATAGGCCACCAATCTCTAGAACAACTGCAAATCCCCAATCCCTCCTCTATTCAATCAATTTGAAGTTCTGACATCTACAGCAGATAAGGTTGAATGTTTCGCTTGGAAGTTCTCTTCCAAGTCCATACTCAACTCATTTGGAGTATCCACACCTAATTTCCCCCTCTAGAATGGAGACTTTACCGAGTGATATGTGCATAATCCTGTCACTGGTTTCAGGCATTATTTCCAAACTAGACTCCCACAAGGCAAGCGGAGGTAATGGGATCCCAGAGCTGGTTCCGGTTCTCCCAGATTCCAGAGCTGGCTCTAGTTCTCCCCAAACTCTACAACAAATGCCTTGCTGCTTCCTGCATTCCAGTTTGTTGGAAGTCCTACTCTGTAGTCTTTAAGAAGACTGGAGAGCCCTCTGAACCTTCAAATCACTATTAGTCTCTTACCACTTTCTGGCAAAGTATTTGAGGTGTTAATCAATGCTGAAGTGGTTAAATATCTTCTCATGATCTACTCTCAGACAAACAAAATTACTTCCATTTTGCCAAGTCTACCACTGATGTGTTAACAGCCATCACTGAATATGTATATCAAGCTCTTGATAAAAATGGCAAAGCTCAAGCTGTAGTTCTAGATATCTTGAAGGCATTTGACAGGGTTTGACATGCTGACCATCTACACAAACTCTAGGACTACGATATTACAGGACAATTGTTTGACTTAATCCAATCATTCCCATCAAATCATGAAATGAAAGTCATTTTGAATGGGCTCACCCATATCCTTTCACATGAATGTGGGTGACTCCAAGGCTCTATCCTGGGTTATATGTTGTTTCTGATCCTTATCAATGAGCTTCCCGATGTCATCAGTTCCCAATTAGGTATTTATGCAGATGACACTACCATTTACCCCTGTCTCAGTAGAAAATCCATTAAAGCTGACAAACTAAATCTGACTGCTGCTCTTGAAAAGGATCTCCAATCAGTGGTTAACCAGGACAGGAAATGGCTTGTAAATTTTAACATGTCCAAAACAAAACTGCTCACATTTAATCACCATAGAGAAACTTTTCTGCATGGCTGATGCTAGAGTCCTGGAGAGCAACACACTGCATCTTCTTGGCTTCACGTTTTCAACTGACTTGAAGTGGAACAATTACATTGAATCAATAACTGCATCTACTGCAAGGAAAGCTGAGTTGCCAGAAAATATTTTCTCAGCAGAATCCATCTTGTACATTTACAAATCTATCATTCATCCGTGCATTGAATGCTGCTGCTATATCTGGTCTGGTGCTCCAGCTATTCATTTTGAGGTTTTTGACAAAATCCAAAAAAGGATCTATGATGTAATCAATCATGACTTGGCATTTCGATTTCAGTCACCTTTTCACTGATATTTTGTGGTTTCTTTTGGGGTTTTTTCTACAAATATTTTCATGACAACTGCTCTGATGAGCTTTTTCCACTGGTGCCCTGACTACATGAATTTAAGTGTGCTACTCAATTGGCATCTGGGTCTACCCTGTTAAAATAGCTAAATGTAATGGCCACATCTGCTCCAACAGTTTCTTTTCTCACACTTCCCACCTGTGGAACTCTCTTCTGTTTACTTGCTTACCTCATAGCTACAATCTTCAAAATTTCAAATGCAATTCCAATCACCATCAAAGTTGTCTAAAGGTGACATTTTTTTTTTAAAACTATTTTTTTTTTGGATGCAGCATTTGTGTTAAGTTCTTGGTTTAAGAAGAAATGCACTTTACTCTTATTCTTTTTATGAGGCTTTCTAATTTTTGTTTTAATTAATTTTAGTTTGTAGGTGTATCAATAATAACTTGGTTATGATATAATGAATAATTTGCAATAAAAAACAATTTTTGATTTTTTGTTGAATATGCCCCTCCTTTACTGAACGTAACATTATACCCAAAACATATATTAGATTAAAAAAGAAAAAAATAATTTTAATTCACATCTTCTCTTCCTTTCTTTCATGTGCATGTTTAGTTACATCATTGTAAACAAATTTAGCATGATGAAATCTGAAATGTGCCATATGCAAACTTTTTCCATTTCATCATTCTTCTTTCCAATAAAATTGTTCTTGATATAGATAGATGACATCATTTTATTTATCAAGAAACAGTATTGAGAAAATAGTATGACAAATTGGAAAGAAGTTTTTGTGATGCATTTTTATTGGACTGGACTTTGCCTTTGTTGCCATGACTACACATGTGAACAAAACGAGAGATGCTGGTATTTTCAAAATTTTTGAAAGAATAGTTTTAGAAAAAAACTATTTTTTCAATTTTGCTAAATTCATCTATATTCTTTTTCTTTCCATCACCTTTGTCCCTGACTATCTCATTTTGTGCACATGTGTAATTGTGGCAACATCAACAAAGCCCAGTCTGATGAAATCCTAATGGAGGAAACATGTCACAAAAACTTTTCCCAATTTGTCATACTATTTTCTTAATATATATATATATATATATATATATATATATATATAGATATCTTGAGAGAGAGATATGAATGTTTGCTTAGTATTATTTGCCTTGTTCTTTTTCTTATTGTTTCTTGCAAATTTTGTTAATTATGCTTAACCATAACCAATTCTCCCACAATTCTCTTTCTTTATAATATTCAAAAGCATTATGCTGACAAATGTATTCTCATGGACTTAGTCGGATTGACTCTCTGTGACTGAAAATTCATTTAAATGATATACAAAAGACAATTCAATTTTCATAAACTTTTACCATTAGAAAGATATTTGTATTGGAATTTTTTTAATTAAAAGAAAAAAAGTAGAAATAGAATTTGAACACATGCATTTTAAAAACCCATCAAAATTCAGTTAATTATTGAAATTTAATATAGTGTTTTGTGTAATTATTGTATTAACTGAATTTATTAAAAGCATTTCTTGAAATAAAAAAAATAACAAAAATATTTTTATGTAAATATGCTGATCATAAATAAGATTTATAAATTCTGTTGCATTTTTTGTGGAAAAAATCTTTACAACAGGGTAATAATGTCCCAGTTAGGAAAATTTAAAACTGCCAAATATAGTAAGATATTAATTTGTTTGGTAATTTTTAGTTATATTAAATTTTATCAGATTAATAAAAAGAAAATTAATGAAGGTTTTTAAAATATTTAAAATTTTATTTTATAATTTGTTCCTTTCTTTTTTAATAATGAAAAAATAAAGTAATTAATCAATAATCACTATCCAGTCTAATTTTAATTTTTGTAAAAGATATAATTTTAGTATATATGGAGGCCCTCTTATGCAATAACTTGATTATTTATGGTAATGTTAATATTAGCCGTTTCCTTACAAGGTAACATTTGGCATTCATTGACTGAGCAGCCAGTACTAATTTCAGTTGAAATTTATAAAATCTTCCACTTGAAAACAGGTTTCTCAAATCCTGTAGCTGTTATCGCTATTTCCAGTATTGAGGCAGGTTTCCTTCCCAACCTTTTATTTGAATTAGTGTGAAATGTTAACATCTTGACTATGTCATTTTCTCTTCAAGTTACATGTACTATCCATTTTAGCTGTTGCTGTTGTTGGTAGTCCTCAAGTGCTATTTGGTTACATGCTGATATTAATAAACCCTGTTATTTAATAACCATATTATTTCTACTGTTTCAAACCATTTTGAATACCACATATAGTCAAGTATTGAGTGAATTTTTATGATCAGCTTCTTAAGGCAAAAAATAATGAATTTTTGGTGATCAGTTGCACTATAAGCACAAGCATTTTTTTTTTGGTGGTGGGAGGGGGGTTAAAAATTAATGCAATAAAAATTCAGGGATCACACTATACATAAAGTTGGCTTTTGCACAGTTATATATGGTAATTACATGATGGTAGAATATATGTAGTATTTGTAATTTATCTCTATATTATAGAATGGGGATATATCTTTTGTTGTTAAAACCAACTACATGTAAAATGTTTAAGAAATCTAAAGAAATTTAAAAAAAAAAAAAAAATATACCAGTCACATCTGTTAAGTTATTTTGAGTACATTATAAACTAGTGATCAGACCCAAATGACTGGACTCACTTTATAGTTCCCCCGAATGAAGGTTAACCAATCAGAAGGCGCATAATATTCAATCCGTCTTGTATAAAGGCGGCCATTTTGGTTACTCTCTCCGAATGTCCAATGCGAACCTGTCAGAACAAAAGATGACCAGGACAGAAGGAAGAACTATGCTCTGCTACCAATATCCACTGCTAACCTGAACTATGCTTCCCTACTGTCTTCGAAATATTCACTGCCAACCTTTGGATTCTATACTCAAAGACTACCATCATCATGAACAACAATGTCCATTTGTGATTTGTTGGGTTTTATAAATCTTGCACTAGATAATTTTATTAGCTAAAAGAACAGAATCTAGATTAGAATCTTTGGCGTAATGTCAGGAATGGTGATTTTATACTTTTCTATGTCTTTTTATAATCATATATAATAATAATAAAGAGTGTAAGGGTGTTTCTTTGTTTCTCTGTAATTTTTTATCATACTAAGGACATATAAAATTAACAATTGAATTTGAAGGTAAGGAGACAGTGATATCCAGTGTTCTGCTGCTTGAACTACATGGTAAAAATGACATACAAATACTAAGGCAGGATGCACAGATACTATAATAATCTTCAGAAGAAGACTGTGAAGCAACACTTTAGTTTAAGGTAGAAGACACAGATACTCAGATCCTAGGTAGAAAAGTGAATGTGCGCGCGCACACACACATATATATATATAAAATAAAGCCATCATTTTTGACTGGTACTATGCTAGTAACAAAATGTTCCATTAAAAAAATAAAACTGACCACTGAAGCCACTAACCCAAACAATACTAACATCTTGTCATCAAATATAAATTATGAAAATCCAAGAAAACAGTAAAGAAAAATACCAATTTTCATTGATTTTTAGAAATTTTCTATTCAAGAATAAAATATAGAATATGCAGAGTAGAACTGCTGAACATTCATTCAAGAAAGGAATGAACAATATTGACACAGATTTTCATTCAATAAATAATCACATAAATGTATTAACAATCACTAACCTGAAGCTGTTCTGTAAAATCCTCATTTTATTAAAAACTTTCTATTTTTTCACACGATACTTTTTATAATTATGAATTGTTATTTTTTTTATAAATTATTATTCTTACTATTCTGGATAGTTTCATCTTTAAAAGTTTTGTATTCATATTTAACTAAAATTAAAAATCAACAAAAAAACATCACTTTCATTCAATTCAACTATTTCAGCTTTTACTTGTCTTCATGCTGATATAATTACAATGATGATATCTATTTATTATTTGATATGTAATTCTCAGATTAGTATTTAAGCAGCAAAAGAGTTGAAATTTCATAGAGGTCAACAGAAAGTCTTTGATAAAATGGGTAAAGCCTTTTACCTTGCACTTGTAACATCTTCATTGGATTGCTGTGATTATTACTGCTATTATAACTAGGACCCAGTTTTTTTTTAAATTAATTCTCTTAGTTATATCTTTATTATTCTCTTACAGTTACTGTATTTATTTGTGTATCTTGGAAGACATTTTGTATCAAAATCAAAAGCCAAAATAGGAATTTTCTTTATATATTAGTGCAGTATAGTTGAGAATTTTGTTTATTTGTATCAACAAAATAACAATGACTCCATGAATACTTTTTGTGGCAGTAAATCATGTTTATACTCTTAAATGGCCTAAGGTATCAAAAATCTAAGATTTACACAGATTTCTAAAATCTTCTTAAGGCCATCATTTTTGTGTAAATTGAAAACTGATCTTGTCACACCGCCAAAATGGCCATCTGTATATGAAAATAAAACACTTTTTACATACAAAAAAAAAGATTGCAAATGAAATTGCACTGTAGATGAATACTATTTAGTTATGGCTCAACCTTAAATAAGGTCTTACCTTAGGACTTATTTCATTATCTTCAGTGAATCCTGCAAAGAAAAGTGATACCTAAGGTTTAAAATGAATTTTTTTAAAATTAAAAACCTTTCTTTAAGCTTTTATTTTAGCTTTAATTTCAAGCGAATAGATCAAATTTAATATTTCAAATAAACAAAATACTTTGCTGTATTTCAAAATTAAATTAATTGGAATGAAGTTCTTTTTTAAATATCTAAAAATGGCTGATTTACAATTCTTTCAGTGCAACATAATTTTCTTTATTAAAAAAAAATAAAAAATATTTTTCTGAAGCTTTGAGAAAGATTAGCCAATTTAAAGCTTAATTAATCTGATCTTAAATATTACTTACTTTTAGTTTAAAATATCACAAAAATGTCTTAACACAGAGGTGGGTGTTTCATGAGGTGTTGACAGCTCTACTGACAGCCTGATGTTTGAGTAATTTAATTTTTTCTACAGGGACATATTTGTAAAAATTACTTTACAAATATAACATGAGCACATTTCTAATATTTACTAGTAATTTAAAAATTTAGAAAATTATTCTATGTATTCTAATGTTTTATTGAATTTCAGGTACTTTGGCTTTAAATTTACTCTTATTTTCTGATGATGTCATGTATGGATGTTCATATTTAGAAAAATTGGCAGGTTTATACACAAAAAAAATAAATCAAAATTCTGGAGGGAGTGGTCACTGAACTGCAGTAAGCTTTTTCATTTATTATTAGTAAATATAGGTTTTACATATTAACAGTATCACCTTACCAATACAAATTAATACAGAATTTTAAAAGATTCAAAACTTTATAAATTATTCTAATTAAAAACAATTGTAAAAATCCATTAGTAATCAAAAAATTTTTTTTCTTTAGACAATAGTGTCCATAATATATCTTATTCATAAAAGCAATTAAAAGCTTTTTCTAATTAAATAATGTCTTAATTTTGTTGCATTTTTTATTTTACAATTCAGAGTAGATTTTAAGTAAGTGGAAGGTTGGTAATACATGAGTGTGTGTGTGTGTATATATATATATATATATATATATATATATATATATATATATATATATTACACCAACATTTTCTAAGAAAAAAAAAGAAAAAAATGCTTCTAAAATAATTTCATTCATTTGTGAATAAGTTCTGAAAGTTTCATGAATTAATGCATTTCTCATTGAGAAAAAAAATGTAAGAAAAAAAATTTTTAAGTAAAATTTTTAAGTTTCTACAAAGGATTGAAAAATATTTAATAATTAAATAATAACAATTTAATAATCAAAAAATCTGTTGGTCTTTCCTCTTAATAACAATGGTTTTGATAATAAAACTTTAAAAAAATTATGTTTGGGCTATTTTTTTCATCATGTATACTCAACTTTTAGCAAATTTTTGGAGGTGTTTGTGCATATATATATATATATATATATATATATATAATGTATATGTATATGTGTATGTATGTATGTACACACACCCCTCCAAAAATTCATATAATAATCATATAAAAATATGCTATGAGTTGAAGTGCTCAATATTGGGGATAGAGCATATGTAAATATAGTACTAGAAATTTTATCATCTTTTTGTAGTGAAAAACATTTGGAAATTCTTGCAAAATCAGATAATTTTCAAATTTTAATGAAATTATTTTTTTTTTTAGAAAATATTTAGAAACAGGCAATTACCAAAATTCCAGTTACCACAAATAAAACAAATTGTTTGCTGAATTATTTTTACATTATTATTATTAAGAGAAATGTTGGTAAGATGGGAATTTGGCTAGGAAAAAAGAAAGGGAAGTGTTTAACATCTCTTGTCAATACTTCATAAATCATGGACTAACCAATTTTCATTGTGGAGAAAAAAGATATATGCTAAATGGTTTCAGTGAGTAAATGAAAAGGAAGATAGAAGTGTATAATGACCGTTTCAGTGAAATGGAAAAGTTGTCAATTTCAAATTTTTTTTATTTGTACCCACTTCTTAAAATAATGACAAGCATTCATATTTATGATTGTTATTATAATATTTTGTTAAAGTTGTTAAGCTCAAATATTTAATGATATGATTAGAGGAATTTCTATGGATTTATTCAATCATTAACTGAAGAATTAAGATTTATCAGAAAATTAAAATAGGAAAACTGAAATTTTCATGGGTCTTTCTAGTTAAATTTAATCTATTAGCTTGGAATTAAAACCAAAATAAAAGCTTCAAGAAAATTTTTTTAACTTTTTTAAAATGCATTTTAAACCTTAAAACTTATAATTTATATCATTCTCCATCAGAAAATTTCCAGTAAAAATTTCCCTTGAGTTATAAAGTTAATAAAATCAGAATTGTTTTATAAATCAAATATCATTAATAAGATGAAAAATAAATTTTCTTTATTCAGTGCCTAAAATTCAGTGATATATATCATCAATCCTTTCATGAGAACTGATGGAAATCACTAGATCTTTAACTTATGAAGACAAGAGCTTTGAAAACTAAAAAAAATTATTTGATGGTATATAAAATCCATTCATTTACATTTAATATTACAATATATTGTTACGTTGTGTACAAGTACAAACAGTCTATAGTGTTTGGGTAGATAAACATTAGCCTACCAGATACTTTAACTTCACATACAAGACATGAATGGTTTCTAGCTATTCAGTGGCAAAAGAAAGGGGAGGGAGCTTATATACTATTAAATACATTATCTTTAGATGAAATTAAATTTTTTCCTTGATTAACGACAAAAAGTAATTGAAGATAAATAAGTTTTACACTAAAACTTTTTTTCTAATAACTTGAAATTCAGCTAAACCAGATCAATAAAAGCTTATTGATTCTTTTAAAAACTCACTTATTGTTTTGCTTATAAAGTATGAAAGTTTATTCTATTTAAAAAAAATAAAAGGGAAAAGAAAAAAAAGACTACATATTGACAAAACATTGTTTTTGATTAGTTCAGTTTT
Organism: Acanthosepion esculentum; assembly: GCA_964036315.1. Lineage (NCBI taxonomy): Eukaryota > Metazoa > Mollusca > Cephalopoda > Sepiida > Sepiidae > Acanthosepion > Acanthosepion esculentum. Next base: position 132,237,764 of record OZ038478.1, read on the forward strand.
GGAAAACAAGTCTAGATAAATATTGACTATTTTATCTCATATCAAATATTCCATTTATGCCTTATTGAATTCATGATGTTTACATTCTCTTTGATGATGAGCTAGTGTATCATGTTTTAATAATGACAACATTTATAATTTTATTTACTTTTACAAAAATATCATATGTCCATTGATTCAGTTTTGATGTTGAGTATACATTGGTTAGCTAAGATGTACAGATGTTGTTGTTTTTTTTTTGTTTTTTTTTTATTATCAGCCATGACTGGTTTTAAAGCACACCCTATTTCTCTCCTCTCCAAGACCTGTTATGATTTCTTTACTAATGTACTTCTCCCACAAAACATATTCCATTTTCATTTGCAATCCGCAAATAGCCATTGATATGCAAATTTTTCAAAAAATAAAGTATTTTAACAAAATTATGGCTTTAATTTCACATTCAAATGAATGTTTTAAGTACATATAACTGTGCTATTTAAAAGTGACAAAGTGGGCTTATGTGAATATTTAACCCTTAAGTAAACGAGAGGGTCAATCCATCGTCAAAAAAGTCAAATGATGAAGACGACTGGACCGATCCATCAGCCCAATAATACCAGACTCAAGATTAGCTGGCTGGCCTTTGTACCAGCCAATCAGACTGCTTCTTGCATTTCTTGCACATCTGGGCCTTTCAATGGCAGTTTCTATGATAGTTTGCTATGTTCTGTGATTTTATACAGATTTTTTTTTTATCCAGGTGAGGACTTGTGAAATGGGCTCCATCTTTTTGGCACTGATACTCCAAATGAGGCTCGTCTCCAAAGAGTTAACTAAGCCCAGCCTAATCCAGTACAGGATCATCCAGTGAAAATGAAATCTATATGGCTAGATAAATATTGACTATTTTATCTCATGATGTCTATATTCTATTTGAAGATGAAACTCCACATCTGATAAGTATATTTATAGTTAGATATATTTTTAGAGGATAAAAGATATTTAAATTTAATGATTTGACTATTAACCACACCCACTTTCTCTTAAAAAGTATAACTATTTCCTAAATTGGATGCCTTTTTCTAAACAAGTATTTGTAGTACAATTCTCTTATATAAAAATAACATCATGGAGTAAATTTCACAGATGAAGAGACTTGAAGCAACAGAAAGGTGTTTCTACAGAAGGATGCTGAGAATTCCATGGACCAAATATGTGAGCAATGATGAAGAAAATGGAGACAAAAAGGACATTTATACTTAACATCAGGAAGAAAGAGTTGAAATTTCTAGGGCACATAATGAGGAAAAAGGCCTTGGAAAATCATATACACACAGGATAGATTGAAGGCCAGATGGGCAGAGGAAAAGAATGCATAACCTACCTAGTGAGCTTGAGTAAATGGATGGTGGAACAAGGTTTATGAGAAATAACAAAAACCAATATTTTTAAGAGCTACAAATATTATTAAGAGCTACAAATGACAGGAAATTAGGAAGAGCCATAATTGCCAACATCCTGTAGAAACACAGCACAAAGAAAATACATAGCAATCATCAGAGAATGAAAGTTTTGAAGTATGTAGTAGATAGTGCTGAAAAGTTTTCATACTTAACCTTTTGCTCTGATGTTTGACCACTAGGTCATATTTTGGAAAATGGGTCAGACCTAGCACTTTTCAACACATGCACTACCTAAGGTTTAAAATGAATTTTTAAAAATGAAAAATCTTCCTTGAAGCTTTTATTTTAGTTTTAATTTCAAGTTAATAGATTAAATTTAATATTTCAAATAAGGAAAATACTTTGCTGTATTTCAAAACTAATTTAAATTGGAAGGAGTTTTTATTTTGAAATTTCTTAAATTTTTGAATTTAGCATCATTTTTAGCCTTCTGTCATTTCAATGTAATTCTCTTTATTAAAAAAATCTTCCAAAAATAAAATATACTTTCCTGAAATTTTATTTGATAGATATTAGATGCTTTAAAGTATAATTAATCTGATTTGAAACAAATATTATTCATTTTAAGTTTAAACTATTGCAGAAATGCTTATTTAAACTATTGACAGCTTGATGACAAATTTATATTTATCTAATGTTGTTCTATAGGGGCTTTAACCATAAAAAAGTAATTGAACTAATGTGAGTACTCAAATTTTCAATAATCTTATGTTTTATTGAATTTTAGATATTTTTGGCTTTAAATTTACTATAGTTATCACTCTTATTTTCTGATAATGTTGTGTATGAACACCCACATCTACAAAAATCTGTATGTTTATACATATACAAAAAGATTTTAAATTCTTTTTTAAATATTAATCAACCTCAGATTCTAATAAGCTTTTCGATTTATTATTAGTATATATAATTTTACTTAATAACAATATTACCTAATAGTAACACCATTGAAACTGAATTTTAAAAACTTATTCTAATTAAAATTGTAAAAAAAATAACAAATATAATCTTGTAAAAATTAAGTTTTCATTAAAAATTCTTTTTTAAGACAATATTGTTCATAATATATAATATTCATAAAAGCAATTAAAAGCTTTTCTAATTAAATAATGTCTTAGTTTTATTGTTTTTTGTTTTACAATTCAGAGCAGATTTTTGGTAACTGGTCATCTAATTTTACAAGAAAGAAATTGATGATTTAAATTCTCCAAAGAGTTCTGCTTTTAACCAATATAGTCACTAAAAATTACACCTATGAATTTCTTGAGTTGTCATAAAATTAAGTGGGGTGAATCACATTTTTACTAAGATTTTCTTAAAAAAAAAGAAAAAAAAAATTTCTAAAATAATTTCATTCATTTGTGAAGAAGTCCTAAAAGTTTCATTAAAATCAGACAATTATTTGATTTTTGCAAGGATTTTCAAATCAATGTTCTTTCACTGCAAAAAAAGACACTAAAATCTGCTATGCTAATTTATAGTAAATCCATTGACAAAAAATGTTTTAATCAAAATTATGAATGTTCTAAAAAGGATGAAATTTAATTAAATATTCAAAAAAAAAACAAAAAAACTTTGGTCTTTCCCTTTTAATTTTCAGCAAGTTTGGAGCATTTTTTCACCATAGTATGCCATCTTTTTGGCAAATTAGTGGAGATACCTACACAAGACCAAAATATAAAACATGATAAAAATAAAATAAAAAATAAAATAGGATAAAACAATTACTTTTCCTTAAAGCAGAGCCTATCTGGACATTAAGTAGGAGATTAATAAAACCTGATCATGAATACTTTTTCACAAAAATTTTAAAAAACATTGTAATAATTTAACTGTAAAGAAAATAGCATAAAGTTGAAAAAAAAAAAAAAAAAAAAAATGAAAACCTGCTAAAATATGCAAAAGTAATACAAGTTTATTTAATGCAAAACCTTATTACTCAAAATAAATTTAGATTGTACCATGATTGATGCCTGTCAAAAGAAAAGTTTAAACTTCGGAATTATAAAAGTTTAAACTTTGGAATTATAAATCTTCCCAAAATAAACTGTTACAGATATATAAGATTTGATGAAAATTAGTTAATTACTTGAATGGATTTTTTAAAAATATTGTTTACTTTTTACTTAAAATATACTGAAAAATACACTAAAAGACTGTTACCTGTGAACTCATTTTAAAAATCAAATGGGTGTCGAGTTACCTTTACTTATCCACTAGTGATGAAAACTTATTGAAATTGATACACCTATTGTTATAACACACATTGTAGCGCTTATAATATAAATAATGCTTTGGCTATGTGCCGTGACATCTGTATTAATTAGTCTGAAGACTGACTCCAAACGGCTTCTTCTTACCTCTGACCTGGAGCTCTTTATAGTTATGGACTAGTTCATATAGTCATTGGGGGAGGGGGGTACTATTAACTCTACAGTACTTTTGAGATTAATACATTTTATTTTTTTTTTATTAACATTAGTATCTCCCCCTCCACTTTCTGGAAAGTTCGCCATCGAACTTGACTTTGTAGTGTTTCCATCTCAGATCCATTTCAGTTCTTCAGTAAGCTTTCTTTTTCTGGAACTTGTCTTTGTAGTTTCCATGACTTGTGTTTATAGCCCATCGAAAATATCATAAAGCATTTTTATTGGTTCTTCCAATGTTTCAGGTCTTTCATCAATGAACCATTTTTCAGCTGATTATGGTGCCTTTTATGCTCAAATCTTTTCCCATTTACCATGTAAATCAACTTCCCGATTGTTCCTGATATTATGCCATCTTCCCACATTTCTTTGCCATCTTTGTAAAGAACACTTCATCGCCAACCTTGAAACTTTTGGTGTCATTTTTGTTATCTGTTTGTATTTTTCAAATCAGTAATAATTTGTCAAATACCAATTTTACTTTTCTAGTAAACATTAATTCCACCAGCGTCATGCCTGATGGTGTATTGGAGGTTAGGCGTTATCCATTAAACTCTCAGAAAATTTTGAAGCGTTTTCTCATTTACTTTCTCAAGACTTGCTTTCTTCAACATTCTTTTGAACATTCCCACAAATCATTCCACTTGTCCATTTGACCATTGATGATATGGCAGGGTTGTAATATGCTCAATGGAGAACATCTTACAAAAGTCTTTGAATTCTTTTCATATGAATTGCATTCTGTTATCAGAGACTATAGTATCTGGTATGCCATATCTTGCAAACAGTTCAAACAAGAAACTCACTGTCACGATGTTGGATTTTTGCACTTATAAAATTTCTGACATTTACTGAAACAATCAACTACCACAAGATAATGTGAACCATTCATAGGACCTGCAAAATCTGTACGCAGTATTGACCTTGTCTAACACTATTTAGGAACGGAAGGTTAATTAATCAATTAATTAACCACAGAAGTTAATTACGGGGATACTTAAACCGATAGATATAACGAAAGACATACTGAGCGATTACTTACACTGATAGATATAACGAAAGACATACTGAGCGATATTCTTTTTTGTTTTGTTATTTTCCCAAACAGAGTATCGGTGGGGAAAGGAGGAAAAAAAAAGATTTTTTGTTTTGTTATTTTCAAGTGCGAATTCAAGATAACCACTTTACTTTCTCGCTGAAGTTTGATGCTGAGATATGCCAAATTCTCTTCGAGGACAAAGGAAGGAAAAAGAGAAAGAAACAGAGGGACAAGACTTAACAACTTAGATGATAAAAGAAAAAAAGACCACCCACGAAAATTCTGATGGTCATTGTCGTGAAAATTAGTTGAGGGATACCAGAGCTCTGGGTAGATAAAACATTGGCTGTGTCAGGATGACGAACTTGTGTTATCAGTAGTTGATGGGCCATCTGCCGACCGCACACAGGACATCTGCATTTTGTTTAAGTTCGTTTGTGATAACGAAGGCTATGTTAGGGTATTTTAATTAACCCAATTTCGCCAAAAAAGAATCGTCTACTTAACGTTGACGGATAAACCTGGTTGAGAAAAAAAACATATCCCGTGAAGTTGGATAAAAATTGAGATTATCAGTTGACGCCTATTGGCCGAATAGCCAGGCGGAGATGATCATGTGACACAGAGAGGAGGCCTGCCACCGCCCATTGAGAGGGTAGGTATGAGATGTTACTGCGAGGAAGTGGGAAAACCGTGGACGCCCTCTAAAGTATGGTGAGATACCCATATGAGAGCAGAAGAGGGTGGGAGTGGAATAAGATTTCCAAATACGGAAAATGATAATTATTTTGGGCCGAAAACAAAGAAAATCCTTATTGGGGATTTGAAATCAACGTGGTGGCCACACCACGTCCGACCCCACGCCAGGTTTTGATCGGCGTCCATATAAGCAAACATCTACGGGTGTTTCGTAGAGTTCGCAGAGCTGAGTAGAGTTCGGAGAGTCGGGTCGAGTCCAGACAGTGAGTCAGAAGAGTACAGCCAGTACAGTAAGAGAGAGACGTGCCTCGCACAGGTGACCGCACGATTCCATGCCTTCCAACTTAGACTTCTAACCAAGAACAAATTTGTTGAAGACCGACTTTAGATTCCCACCAAAACAAGTTTCCGAATTAGACTTCTAACCAAGAACAAATTATAGAAGTCTGACTTATATTCTCCATACAGATATCCAGAACTAGTTAAGGAACGCAAAAGTGTTACAATCCACATTTTTTTTCTTCGGGCTGGGAGAGAAAGAGAGACACGCACTCCTGTAACTCAACAAACCGACATAAAATTAATCACTATTCCTAACCAGTCGCTCACCTTGAAGTTGTTGTTTGTGCTTTTGTTTTTTTTTTGTCTACATTTATTGTGCAGTATCACCTTGACCCGGATTCGGCTGGCACTACGGCCCGACGTTAGATTGATCTCGTCAACCTAAGATCAAATCATAACGTGGGTAGGTTGAATCGAGATCAAAGCAGTTGCTTCGGTGACCAGGCATTGGAAGCGAGCCGAGTACGACAAGTTGGTGCTAGAACCCAACAAGACTTCAACTGATGTCCCAGGGTTAGCCCGTCACAAAGGACCGACATCACCTATTGGCGTCTTGACTGAAAAAGAAGTCGGGTGTCACAAGTGCGCCGCGACCAGTACGGGTGTCACAAACGGTGCCCTGACCAGGACAGAGGAGGGTTGGGTGTCACAAATGGTGCCATGATAATCAGGATCAGACCCTAGAGCGACCACCGCCACAGGAGTTGCAGAAAGCTTCGAAGTGAACAACGCTCGGCGTCTTAAGGACACAAACTGAGGAAAACTAGAGTGGGAGCCAAAGGACTTTGGTTAATTGTAACCATACGGTTCCAGACCCTCTAGTACGACAGCCCAGAAGCCGAGAAGAACGAATTGGAAATCGTCTGTCAGGTAGGACACTTCTTTCGGTTTATCTCCCATTTTCGATTGTTGCTGCTCTAACTTTGATTCCGTTTACTTGTCATTTTAAAAATGTCTGACTATGAGTCGGATAGAGTAGACGTAGGGGAGGATGGGGCTAGACAGGAGTTGCCAGCAGACTTGAGAGGATTATTGGGTGGACCAAGGGTCCCGTCGTTTAATGGTAGTAAGAGAGATTTTAAAAACTGGCTAGCAATTCTAGAGAAGAGCCGAGTAATTTACAGACTCTCGGACGTAGAGACCCTTTATCTGGCATATAGTGCCATGACAGGGAAGGCGTCTGAGTTCGTAGAGGGGCTCTTGAATGGTGAGCCCCACTTACCATGGGAAAGGTTGAAAGAACAATTAACTAGCGAATTCGCTGACGAAGGGTCAGCGATATAGGCCATGAGGGCCCTCTTGAAGTTGACGCAGCTGCGGGACCCGAGCGGAAAAGCTGTCGTCATTAGCCTTCCCAGAGGTTGTGAGAAATAACGCGGTCATGCAGGCACAGCTGGCTGATCTGTATGTTGAGGCACTCGGTGACGAGCGTATTCGCCACGATGTCTTAAAGGAAGGACCGTTAAGATTGTCGGCAGCAGTAGCGCTGGCCAAAGAGAGCCAGGGAAAATACAAAGGTGGGAAAATACAGGAAATAAGTCGAGGGGTCGGAAGAAAGGGGGTAAGAAGTAGAGCCCCCGCGTGGAGTCGTGGGGTCAGCCTAGAGGTGGAAGAGCCTGAGGTGTGGCAAGAAGGGCTTGGTCGACAAGGCATGGGTTTTATAAGCCCACGCCGGGTCGATACGGACTAGTCTGCTGGACTTGTGGGCATGAGGACCACAGAGCAGCGGAATGTCCGACGAAGTGGGGATTGCCCCCCGACTTTGAACAAGATAGATGTACTAGGTGTGGGAAGAAGGGACACCTAGCCAAGTGGTGTGGATTAAGAAAAGATCACCCCAGGATTAAGAAGGAGGCTGAGCCCGTAAGACAGAACCAGGGAAAAGCCAGCGGGCCACCCCGGAAATAAGAGGGAGGGTGGCCCCGTTGAAAAGAGTAAATATAAAACTCTGCACATGTGGCCGGGGGAGCCACCCTGGTAGGGGACAGGTCCCCCCAGAACCCAGAGGGTGGGTGGCCCAGTTAAAGAGAAGAAGCGTGAAATGTTGGTTGTGTGGTCAGGTGGGCCACTTTGCGGTTAACTGCCCAACGAGAAGGTGCTGGTTTTGCAGAAGACCAGGGCACCTGAAGAGGAATTGTGCCTTTAGGAACAGCCACAAGAGACTGGGAGAGGTCCAGCCGGGACCGCCCAGGTGCAGAAAACGCAGAACTCCCCCACGTGAGAATAGTGAAAGTAGTTTGTTGCTACCGGCGCCTATGGCTTGGATGGCCCAGAGGTGGGAACCCAGAAAAAGGAAAGCCAAGGTATTCTCTTCGCTGACGCAAGAGAAGGAGCTGTTGTGTGGGGGCAGAGATAGGGGGTAGGGCAGTGAAAGCCCTGATAGACACAGGAGCATCTGTTTCATTGCTGAAAGAGGAAGCATACAGGCGGGTGAAACGGAAGAGTAGGTTACGGGAAGCAGACATAGAGGTCACACAAGCAGATGGAGCCCCCCTGGAGATAAAAGGGATGGCGAGGCTCCCTGTGAGTATTGGGAAATTAAGAAGCACCCAAAATTTTTACGTAACCCCCAACTTGTGTATGGAAGCAATCTTGGGAGAAGATTGGCTTCGGAGCCAGAAGGCTCGAATAGAGTTCAACCCCACTGTGCTGATAGTGAATGGCGAGAGAACGCCATTGGGATGCCCACCGGAAGAAGATATGACAATAGTGGTGGAGGAAGATGTAGAGCTACCCCCCAGAACGGCGGTGTCGGGAAAGGGTAGGTTAATGTCAGGGGAGAAAATAAGAAAAGGAACCCTGCAATTGGTCCCTGTAGAAGGGAAGAGCCTAGAAGAAAATGAGGTAACTCTATGTGAGGCTGTAGTGGAGGCAGCCGAATTAGTGCCCATCATGATGGTGAACCAGGCCCAAAAGACTACAAAGGTTAAGAGAGGGGAAGAGATAGGAAAGGCGCTACCCCTACGAACTCTGAATCAAGTGAGATTCGAGAAGAAGCTAGAAGAACATGAAGAACAACTAGAAGAAATAGTAGACGAAGATATTTTGGCACCTGATCAATTTAGGGCCAGGGTGGGAGGTCTGCTGAGGGATAATCGAGATGTGGTGGCCCAATCAGATAAGGAGTTGGGCCAGACCCACACCGTAAAAATGAAAATCGACACCGGCGATCACCCCCGTGAAATTGAAGCCTTATAGAACGCCTATTCACAAGAGACCCCTTGTAGAAGAGGCAGTAGAAGAGATGTTGGAGGCTGGGATGATCGAAAGATCGATCTCCCCTTGGAGCTTTCCAATCGTAATAGTAGGTAAGAAAGATGGCGGGCACCGTTTTTGTGTAGATTTTAGGAAACTGAATTCTATATCGAAGCCGTTGGCGGTACCATTGCCACTAATAGATGATATATTGGCATTATTGGGGAAGGCGAAGTACTTCTCTACGTTGGACTTGAGGTCCGGGTATTGGCAGGTAGCCCTTGATGAGGCTGACAAGGAGAAGGCCGCATTTGCGTGTCACCTAGGACTGTTTCAGTTCAGGGTGATGCCATTCGGTTTAGCTAATGCCCCGGGAATCTTCCAACAGCTGATGTCAATAGTGTTAGGAGGATACGAGAGCTTTGCCATGGCATACTTGGATGATATTTTGATATTTTCAGAAACAGTAGAGCAACACTTTTTCCATCTGAAACAAGTGTTGGGAAGGTTAAGAAAACACGGCTTAAAATTGAAATTGTCGAAGTGTCAGTTTCTGAGGGAGGAGACTAGATATTTGGGCTTTATTATAAACGGAGACGGTATTAAGCCCGACATGGATAAGGTGAAGGTCATAAGGGAAATGCCAGAACCTAAGACAGTGAGACAAGTAAGAGGCTTTATAGGGGCTATAGGTTACTACCGACGATTTGTCCCGGCATTCTCGAGAATTGCCATACCACTAGTAGCCCTGACGAAGAAATACGCTAGGTTCAATTGGACAGAGGACTGTCAACGGGCATTTGATACGTTAAAGGAACAGTTGACCACCGTCCCACTGCTGACGTACCCAGACCTCAGCAAGCCCATGGTACTATACACTGATGCCAGTGAGCAGTGTGTAGGAGCAGTTCTCACCCAGCCATGTCCCGATAAAGAAGGACCAGTGCCAGGCATACCAGAGGAGGTACCGATATACTTTCTCTCTCATAAGCTCTCAGAGACACAACGGAGATGGCCAGTAATAGAAAGAAAAGCATATGCTATAATGTATGCTCTTCAAAAACTGGACTACTACTTGAATGGTGCGGTCTTTACTATAAAGACAGACCACAAGCCTCTGCAATACCTATTGCAGGCAGAATGGACAAATAATAAGAAGATTCAACAGTGGGCGCTAAAGTTAAGTGGCTACCACTGTAAGATAGAGTATTTAGCAGGGAAGGAAAATACGTGCGCAGATCTGCTCTCAAGAATACCGAAACAACTGGAAGAAAGATCTGTAAAAGTAGAGCCGGGAGTAGATGATAAAGCCTATAGAATCGGAGTAGTTAACTCTAATAAGTTAAAAGATCGCCCTATGTTAGAATCGGACGAGGAAGGGGACGCACAGATAATAACAGATCCCTACTGGACAGAAGGAATTGAGAAGGAGCGGGCGGACAGTGAAATGGCTGCCCTGAGAGAAAAGGTGGAGGCAGGAGAGACCACCAAGTATGCCATAATAGAGGAAAAGCTGTATTATCTCTCAGGTAGGGATGAAGAAGTCAAGCCCAAGTTGTATGTGCCCAAAAGTTTAAGACCAGAGATGTTGGAACAGTGCCACGAGAGGTTAGGCCACATGGGAATTGATAGGACATATGATCTAATAGGTAGGAAGTACTATTGGCCCAAACTGTACGGAGAGGTCACTAACTATGTTCGGAGCTGTGTAGTGTGCCAGTCACAGAGCAGAAGGCAGGAAATGACACCATTGGAGGAGATGGACGTGCCGAATTTCCCCTTCGAGAAAGTTAGTATGGATGTATCAGGACCATATGGGGAAACTGCACAAGGAAACAACTATATAGTGAGTTTTGTTGATTGGCTAACAAATTGGCCTGAGGCATTTGCAGTGCCAGACAAGAAGGCTAGAACTGTGGCCGATTTGATAATAGGCGAAATCTTCCCTAGGTATGGCGCCCCTGTACAACTTGTCACTGATAATGGCCCAGAGAATATAAACAGCATAATGAGAGAGGTGCTGACAGGTTTGAATATAGAGCACGTAAAAACATCTCCATATCACCCGCAAGGAAATGCTAAAGTGGAAAGGTTTCATAGAACCTTGGGAGATGTATTGGCCAAGCTGACCAGAGAGAACACTGGAAATTGGGATTTGTATTTGACACAGGCTCTGGCGGCCGTGAGGTTTACGATAAACGAAACCTCCAGATTTTCTCCTTACTTTATGTTGTTTGGCAGAGACGTGGTCCTGCCTGTGGATAACCTATTGAAGCCCCGAAGAAAGTATATGGGAGAAGATCATCATCAGCTGTTGCTAGAACAACAACATAAGATATTTGTACAGGCCAGAAGAAGAATAAGGAGGGCACAGAAGAGAAGAAATGAGAGAGTGAATGCTGAAAGAAAGGTAGTAGAATTGAAGGTTGGAGACCCTGTCTACTATAAAATCCACCAGAGAGAAGGAAAGCTGGACCAAAGGTGGGAACCGTACTACCGGATAGTGGAGCAGACGGGTCCAGTATCATATGTAATATGGGATCAAGTGGCAGGACGAGCAAGGAGGGTCCATGCCAATGATCTGAAGAAGGCTGAAATAGCTAAGCTGGAGATGAGCGAGCCGAGGCCTAGGAAGACAAGAACAAGGAAGGTAACTCTGGTTGAGCCTGAAGAAATGGAGACGGAGGAAGATTCCGAGGAAAATGAAGAGATGAATCGACTTGGCCAGATGGACGAAGCGATCCGAGTGACGGAGTTGGAACCCTCGGCGAGGATCAGCGGCGTTCAGTCATCGCCTGAATCGGTGCGGGGAAGACCCTGTGATGTCACCGTCGCACCCCAATGTCCAAAGAAAAGGGAGAGAAATACGAAGAGATCCGATCAAGCAGTCAAAGGCTCTAGAAAGAGGCACCCTAAACAAGACGAAGAGTTCAACGAGTGGGAGGAGGAGGATCAGATACCCCTTTCCCAGCTCAAAGAAAGACTAAGGAACAGGAGAGATTTAGACCTAGAGTCAAGCGGTATTGAAGATCAGAGCAAGGACTCGAAGGGGAAGGAAGAATCAGGGGGAAAGAGAATAGGCGAAACACACCCTGAAGAGAAATTAAAACATTAAGGGAAGGTTAGAGGAACTAACTCTGAAGATGAGATTGAGAGGAATGGAGAAGTCCAAATCTCAATTGAATAATTAGGTGTTGTCAGATGACGACCCTGGCTCATCCAAAACCTACTGTCTGACTGCACCTCACGAAAGACGGAAGAAAGTTAGTGGCATGGTTAACTGGCCAGCTATAGTGCCATTGAGTACGATCCTTGGAGGGGACCACGCGAACCTGTCCGGGCAATTCGGTCTGCTGGGGTCAGTTAGGGGAGGAGAGAGCTGAAGAGTTACGAGTTTAGAAAAAGTTATGGAACAGCTGAGTAAAGAATTAAGCAAGATAGAACCATAGAAGAAAAATATGGAGAGGGAGATTCCATCATAGAAATGATTGGCAGAAGCTTAGTCAATTGTACAGAGTTATGGGAACCGATATTGAAGGGATTCCCCAATGTTACCTTGAATAAAATACCGGCGCTGATGAAGTCGATAGAAACGATCGATATGGATCAGTTGTGGAATAAGCTAAGTGAGCTGGGTAGGGAGGATATGGCTTGGAAAGGTGATAAACAGATAAGTTGGTTAGCAATGATGGGTACATTCATAATTATCGCCATAGGCGGTGTAGCAGTATGGAAGGTTAGAAGTAGCATGAAATTAATTCGCAGTAATCAAATGAGCGTGCGGCAGCTCGAGAGGGAGATGCCGAGCAGTGTTCTTTACCCATACAGAATCAACGAGAGAATTGTAGAAAAGCCGACGGAAGAAGCCAACGCAGAACCGACACAGAACCGACATGCGCGGAAAAACCTCCTACAGAGGAGAGAAGAACACTGACCAAAAAAAAAAAAACAAGCCATAATAACCACACACATACACCCACCGGCACACGCACACTTTAAAAATGAAAAACAGAAGAAGATAAAAGAACTTTATATTGCATGAAAAAACAGAAGAAGATAAAAGAACTTTATATTGCATGAAAAAACAGAAGAAGATAAAAGAACTTTATATTGCATGAAAAAACAGAAGAAGATAAAAGAACTTTATATTGCATGAAAAAACAGAAGATAAAAGAATTTTACGTTGCATGTAAAACAGAACAAAATGAAGTAGAACAATACTTTACATGTAAAAGCGTGAAAAAAAGAAATGAAAAGAATACGACTGCATGGGACAGGTGCATGATGCATGCTAAATAGTGTAGTTGGATTTGAATGCCATTTACAAGTAAATGACACAAATAGGTTAGGGAGGATTGTATCACTATTTAGGTCGGGTCGAGTCCAGACAGTGAGTCAGAAGAGTACAGCCAGTACAGTAAGAGAGAGACGTGCCTCGCACAGGTGACCGCACGATTCCATGCCTTCCGACTTAGACTTCTAACCAAGAACAAATTTGTTGAAGACCGACTTTAGATTCCCACCAAAACAAGTTTCCGAATTAGACTTCTAACCAAGAACAAATTATAGAAGTCTGACTTATATTCTCCATACAGATATCCAGAACTAGTTAAGGAACGCAAAAGTGTTACAATCCACATTTTTTTTTCTTCGGGCTGGGAGAGAAAGAGAGAGACGCACTCCTGTAACTCAACGAACCGACATAAAATTAATCACTATTCCTAACCAGTCGCTCGCCTTGAAGTTGTTGTTTGTGCTTTTGTTTTTTTTTTGTCTACATTTATTGTGCAGTATCACCTTGACCCGGATTCGGCTGGCACTACGGCCCGACGTTAGATTGATCTCGTCAACCTAAGATCAAATCATAACGTGGGTAGGTTGAATCGAGATCAAAGCAGTTGCTTCGGTGACCAGGCATTGGAAGCGAGCCGAGTACGACAAGTTGGTGCTAGAACCCAACAAGACTTCAACTGATGTCCCAGGGTTAGCCCGTCACAAAGGACCGACGTCACCTTTTGGCGTCGTGACTGAAAAAGAAGTCGGGTGTCACAAGTGCGCCGCGACCAGTACGGGTGTCACAAACGGTGCCCTGACCAGGACAGAGGAGGGTTGGGTGTCACAAATGGTGCCCTGACCAGGATAGAGGAGGGTTGGGTGTCACACTTGGTGTGTCTGTCTTTGGCCAAAGTTCTATCTTTATGATAGGTAGTTTTGCTGCCAGAGAACAATCTCTGCAAGCTTTCACTATTTTTTCAATATCTTAGTCCATTCTGGTCCAATATAGAAAACTTCTCAGAGATTTCATTCTTAAAATAGCAGGATGTCCACTATGAAAATCCTTCAATATTTGCTTCTGTAATACACTAGGTATTACAAGCCTTTGCCTGAACATTACTACACCATTGCTTTTTTATTTTTGCAATAAAGACATTTTCCACTTTTTCTTTTATTTCTTCCAGAGTGACTGGTAACTCTTGTACTATGTTACACAAAATGTTTTTTTATTTCCATTTTGCTTTTTAGTGTTCCAGTGACTGTGTCCTCAAATGGTTTGGCATTTTTTAGGTATTAATCTTGATAATACATCTGCATGTCCTAATTTCTTTTAGACTGTACTCAATTGTAAAATCATAGTTTAATAAGATGGTACCCCAGCATTGTAGTCTATTAGCTGTATGTATTTCTTTGAACCATATATTGTTAATAGAGGTTTGTGGTCTGTTTGCAACCTGAAATTTCTTCACAGCAAATAGATAGTGCCTCTTTTTCTATCTGGCTGTAATTTTTTTTCTGCTGGTAAAAGCAAGCATGAAGCATGAGCAAAGGCTTTCATTTTACTGGTTGGTAGCCATAGTGGCAGGTACAGCTAAGATAACAGGAAAGATGGAGAAATTATTAATGCCCCTCGAAAGGTGTTAGTGTAAGAGAAGGAGTATAGGCAGGTCGATATCCTGTGACCATACTCTGCAAAAGAGGAGGTTTTACCAAAAATTGCAAGTGTAAGCGATTTTAAACACTGGACCTTAATTAGATTTAGAGGAATCACCGAAACCCCTGACAGTCTTGCTCCACGTCGATATAGAGTGAGGGCCCATATAAGCAAACACATGAGGCTGAGAAAACAAGTTTTGTCTGGAGAACAGGAGAATTCCATCAAACACTGTTAAGAGTCCGTATTGAAGACCAACCAGATCGCCGAGACTGTCCATGTGATTCCTGCCAAGAACAAAATCTCCAACTTTGAAGAAAAACTACACTAAGATCAAAAAGTAATCTTCACCCTTGTACCAACGAAGTTAATGCAAAAAAACAGAACAAGTTAACATTGAAAAGCAGAATTACACTAACACTAAAAACAGAATGAACTCCATTGAAAATAGAATTTTGTAATCCAGCTCTGAGAACTTGCCTAAGTGTCATACTATTTAAAGACAGGTTGGGATAATACTTGTTGTAAACCAAAGAACCGATATGAAGGTGAACTTTGTTACTTATTATCGGTGTGTCATATTTTTTTATTTTATTTTTATTGATGTGCATTTACACCATATCAGATCAACTTGGTACCTAAGATTCTGACAGCAATCGGACCTGACCATCCTATGATTAAAAATTCACAATGTGCGATAGGACAAAGGTTGGGACTGAACAGGTTATGTTGGTAACTTACTGCGGCATCATACATCCTAGATGAGTCCGAGGGCTTGGGCACTACATATTCAGATCTTACGAAAGACCTTAGAATCCTGAAGGTGGTATATTATTGGTCCCACGGCAATTGGTTATTGGTGACCATAGTCAAGGATCGCAGAGCCCCCAGAATGTGTCACATAGATTGGTCCCGTGAGCAAGGATCAGCCCCCAGAAGGTGTCACAGTTCCACTTTACTCCTTTTTTTTTTTTTAAGTGGAGCTTGCAAATTATGCATATTATGTACATATATTTGATAGTAGTTAGCCAGTCCTAGAAAAGGTTGTAACATAGTCACATTTGATGGTGAAGTCATATTTTTAATTGTACTTTACCTCAATGGATCTGGTTGACAACCATTTTTATCAATAATTTGACTAAGGTTATTTAATTTTTGACAAAAACAATTTGCATTTTTTTCTTCAGAGATTGAATCTATGCTCTCTTAGTTTTTCCAAAAATGTTTGTACATGCCCAACAATGTTGTTCTTTAGATGCACTTGATTGACATGTCATCCAGATACACCACTGCAAAACTGCAATCAGCAAGCATATTTGTAGCTTGTTGAAAAATAACTGGTGCCACATTTATACAAAAAAGGAAGTTGATTAAACTTATATAATCCTCTGTGTATATTTATGGTCATTAATTCTGAACATTCATTTTCAATCTGAATTTGTAAATATGCTTCAGAGAGATCCAGCTTTGAAAATATTCTTCCACTGTTTAACTTTGAAAAAATTTCCTCTGGACTTGGTAATGGCTAGTTTCTAAACAAACATTTGGAAATTTTTTTTTTTTTTTTAATTCAAGATTTTCGCTCTTTTTAATTTTTACATTGGTTGCTTGTCCACTTACATTTTTACAATAAACATCTATTGGCAAATCCGAAAGTTTAAACAGTTCCACTCAGTCAGTACTGAATAAATTTGTGGCCTTTTTTTTAAATATATAAGCTTTAGTTTTCACATGCTTATTACAGAATGAGACATTGCAAGTCATTTCTAAAAAAAAAAAAAAAAAAAAAAAAAAAAAATAAATTTCTCACCAGAAACTGAAATCATAACTTTGGGAATCCTTTTTAATAAAGGACTTCCAATTTCCTTCCATGTGGTTTCGCCGTTTTTTGAAATATCACTACCAGTGTCCAGTATTATTTTCATACCAACATTATTTTCTCATTCACAAATTTCCTTTTCTGTGACCATTTTTTCTCTTGCAATGCTGTGTACAATTTCTTCCTGTGAGAATTTTTCCTTGGTATGGTTTTGTAGTGTGACTTTACATATCCTTTTTTACCACACTTGTAACATCCTCCATTTTTAAATGGACAATCATTTCCAAGATGTAATTTACTACATCTGAAACAAGGATTTATTCTCCTTTTTGTACATTTGTCCTTTGCTTGTACCAATGCACATTCTTTTTTCTGAATTTCTTCTGCATTGTGTTTTAGACTTAGAATTGTCTGGCAATCTTCCACTATTTCTTGCAGTGTAATATTACTATTTTGTATAATTTTCGTTAAAATTTTCGCTCATATTTCAGCATCTTTTTTTAGCTGTTAAACCTAGAACGAAAATTATTTATTTCCTTTTTCACCTGTTTTTTTTTCAGTAATATGTAGTTGCAACATTTTTCATACCCTATCAAATCTCATTTTTCTCTCATCTTCCCAGCTGTTGTATTCCTGACTGAATATTTGTTCATATCTACAAAAAGCGCAGAAAAAGTCAATCCCTCATCAAGATTGTATACAAATTCTGATATGGTATTTTGGATAGCATCTGACATAAGAGATGTTGAAGAAATTTTTGTTTTCTTCAGAATTATATTCAACAACTCCTGTTACTGTTTTTGTGGTTCTAGCAATTCTTGATTTTGTTGTTTCTGTTGTTGAATTTCAACTATTGAAGCCAAAATTTGCTCCATATTTGTAAGAATGTTTTTTTCTACAACCAAGAAAATTTTTTTTTTCTACACAGCAAGAAAAACATTTTTTTTTAAACCAATGTAGTTAAAAGTCATGTCATCATCTGTATCCTTGTATCCAAAGCAACAAGCATATTTTTTTCCATACTTGTTCACTCAGTATGAGTTTCCAAAATCCTCATTAAGTCTTAAGAGTTCCAAATCCTCATCAGAATTGTTATAAATCGCCGAGTTTCAAACCCATCCTTGCCACTGTTATAATGCCGACTTCCTAGTGGTTATAAGTAATGCTTCTGAAGATTTCCATGATGCCTGTATTAATTAGTCTGAAGACCAACTCCAAACGGCTTCTTCTTACCTCTGACCTGGAGCTCTTTATAGTTATGAACTAGCTAATAGAGTCACTGGGGAGAACTATTTACTTCACAACACTTATGGGACAACTGATGTACAGAGGACACAAAAAAAGCAAACTTTCTGAAAAAATTACAATAGGTATCTTTGTAGATAGCATTTTGAATAGAATGGGTGGACTACAGGTTATAGTAAAATAATAGTGCTAAATAGTGATATATTCAATGTTTTGATCAATTTGGCTAACATCTTTAGAAAATATGAGCATTTAAAATACACAATTATGTAAATGTAGATCTTAATGTAGATGTACATTCTTAAATTTTCTCTCTTGGGAAAGAACTAATTGTTATAGGTATGTGGCACATATAGTTATGAAGAGATTTTAAAACTTAAACCATTACATATTTCCTATAGAAATCTTCAGGATACTTCACATGACATACCATGAATTTGGTCAATGAAATCAATTTAAAGGTTCTTCAAATATTTTATTCATAATATGCATCCAATTAAATACAATGTTTTTAATATTTCAACAACTAAGTAGAAGTCTAAAAAAAAAATAAACTGTAGACAAAACTAATGATTGTTATTTCACAATAAATAAAAACTGAATACTATTCTGAAAGGAAATAATTTCTTAAAATACTTAAGCCAAATAGTAGTCAAATATCTGAAGACAAGTGAAAATAACCAAAAAAACAAATTTAATGACTTGAATGCAACCTGCAAATAATTCCTTTTAACATATATAAAAAAAATCATATATCTATAACCTATATATGATAAACATATACTTGCAAAATATAGTGGTAGCACAATTTTTTTTTTAAACAATTTAGACTTTTTCTTTGAAAATAAAGTCATAATTTAATATTGGTTAGAACTGCTATGCATTTTTAGCAAAATACTTCCCATCATCAGAAGAATAAAATTAAAATCATAATGAAATAATTTTATTTACTCCAAAATTGCAAATTAGAAAATAAACTAATGTTAAAATTGAAAGTGACTTATCTTTAAAAGTAGAGCTGGATTTTTTTTTTATTACCAACTGAACTCAAGTCAATATAGCCTCAGGCATTCAGAGGTCATTCTTTCCTTTGCTATTGGTAGATCAGTCAAGGTGATGCCTTGAGATCAGTAAATTTGAAAAAAAAAAAAGAAAAAGGTAGTAGTGATTTGATGTGTGTATAAGAATGCTATCTTAAAAATTCTTTTAAGCTTTCCCTGGGTTCCCTTGTATAAGTAATTTATGATGAAGCCAAATAAAGAGGAATGGGTTAAGCTAGAATAAGAAGGCAAGAGGAAATCTATCAACCCCCACCACCCCAACATAGGGCTTATTAGAGAATCAGTCCCTCTCATATCAAGTGAACCTCACAAAGCAGGTCAGAGAAAAAGATTAAGGAAAATAGGGAGATAAAACCTAAATAAGTAAACTACAAGCAGATTAGTATATAGAGTAATACAACACTTTCTTACTAATTGCTGTTGGGAAATTATAACACAAGTAAATTCTTTTCTGGTTGTAAGGTTCAAAATATACAGAAACAAGTCTCTCATCACAATGCTTCTGTTCCTAACAGTGGTTTGCAGTTGCAACTTTACCATTTTTTCTTTATGCCAGTATTATAAGTGACTACCAGAGCTTCATTGAGTTCAAAAACTATTTTTTGTTTTTAGCTCTTTCTTTTTATTACTATCATATTAAATAAATTTCTTCCTTTTATTCATGTTCAATAAGAGTATATATATATATATATATATATATATATATATATATATATATATATATATATATATTGAATAATAAAATACTAACAGTAGAGACAGGACAACCAATTAGTGGAATATTTGATTATGCTAACAATCAAAATGGCTGGTGTTTGCTGCATGCAGCTCTTAATATCACAGGATTTTAGTATGGCATTTCAGTTATCTAAAAATGTTAAAAATCATGTAATCTAAAAATTGGTTTGTAATAATTGAAACTTTATACTAATATAAGCATACTAAATTGAATTATTCAGAATTTTATTAATTGAAGTTTGTTCTTAATTTAAAAAATTCTAAGAAATATTTTTATCATAATTGACTAAATTCTGCATTTTAAGCTGGATCCATAGTTTAAATGAAATCTTATAGAAATAAATGTTGAGAAAAAGTAAAGATTTAATATAAAAATTCAATACATTTTATTGTATTTTTTAATTTATTTATTTTAATGAAAATTTTATAGATTATAAATTGAAAAATGTTATCCCAATTGATTAAATTATGTTGTAGTCTGTTGGAATAGCAAAATCCATTATTTGACAAATTTTCCTTTTGTTCATGATAACCGAATCTTGTTTTATGACCCGAATTGGAGGATTTATCTAAATTTCAAAGTCCAGAGAATTTTACAGATTTTGTATTTTTTAGACAGAATCTAGTTTGTGTATATGCTTTTGGTTTGTATGTTCAACCCAAATCCACAAAAACCCAATGGATAAAATCCCAGCCTCTTAAAAATGGGAAAAATTCACGGAACTTTTAAATTCAAATTTTAAATCGAGACATTAATAATAATATACACTTATATGTTAAAAAAAAATTGTTTCTGTCTGATACTTGACTAGTTTATGGATCTGCCATTGGAAATCAGTGCAGTGGGACAATAACATTCCTCTGGCGTTTTGGAAGGCCTAGGATTTCAACGATATTCTACTCCAACACTATAATGCTACACATAATGGAAAAGTCATAGAAAGATGGACAGAAGATTGCATGTTCCCTTTCCTAAAGAAAGGAGATCATCAAAAAATTATAGAAGAATCACAATTGCAGCAAAAATTTACAACTCAATGCTTCTCAACAGAATGCAACTTGAAGTAGACAAGGTGTTCCAAAAAATCAAAATGACTTTAGAAAAAATAGATCAACTGTTGGACAAATCCTGACTTTTTGGCAGATTATTGAGAATTTACGGGTTACCTTACTTTTTTGTAAATTTATCTAAAGACTTCAATTCTGTACATAGGCGAAAAATGGAGCTGATCCTTTTGGCATATGGCATCCCCCGAGACAGTAACTGCTATAATGATGCTATACAAAAATACCATATCTTTTGTTAGATCCCCAGACAGAGACATTAGATTCTTTGACATCAAAGCAAAGGTCGTTCAGGGTGACACCCTTGCAACTTTTCTTTTTATTATAATCCTTGTCTATGCATTGAGAACTTCCTTTGACAAACATCATCTAGGTTTTACTTTGCAAAAAAGTTGACAGATATTGACTATGCAGATGACATAGTTATCACTGCAGACACTATTACGAATGTCACAGTTCTCCTACATCATCTAGAAAATGCTACCAACGATGTTGGACTATGTCAGAGACTCTAAAACTGAATTTATAGGCTTCAACCAGCAAAGTTCAATACAAAGTGTCTCAGGTGAATCAATAAAATCTGTCAAATCTTTTATATACCTAGAAAGTAAGATTTGTGAAAATTCACATAGTTAAAGCTCAGGCCACCTTGAATAAAAAGGAAGTAATCTGGAAATCTGATCTACCAGACAACCTCAAGTGGAGATTCTTTGAGTCACTGTAGAGGGCCACTGCTTGGACCTTTAACTAAAACCCTAGAGTCTAAGCTGATGCTGAAAATTATACTTAACACCCCCATAGAAACAATATCCAACTAAATCACAGGTCTATAGACCCATCCCTGATATTTCTACAATCTTATATGAACATAGAATGTGCTTTGCAGGACACTGTTAGTGAGCAAAATAAAACTTGTGAGTGTTCTACTGCTCTAGAGACCTATCAAAGATGCAAGACTGGCTGGTCACCCAGCAACCAGTTACACTGTCCAGCTATCTTGACACAGAATGCCACCATAATGTACTTCTGACCTTGATGTAGAAATGTGATGGACACATGAATGCTGAGATAGCTAGACCAAATAAAATAATTATGGGATTGTGTCCACTTTTGCCATAAGAGGCTGAGATTTTGTCTAGGTTACTGGTCAAATGAATCATTTGCACAGTTCCCAGTGGATTACCTTTCCCCACCCTGTTATAACCAATTCTTGACTCCTGTTAAACCAGATTATTATCATTATTATTCATTCATCACAAAAAAATAAAGAAAAAGATTATTTTTATCAAATTAAATTAAATTAAATAACCACAAAGAGGAAACAAAATAACTAAATAAAAAATTCCTAAAACTAATGATAACTCAAAACATCTGTGTTTATACCTTTTAACAGTCTACTACAATTAAAGGAAATTAGAATCTGCTTTTTGAAATTATATCAAAAAGTAAAAGGTGAAAAATGGAGAAAAAAAATTTACACCAAATTTTTATTATTTGTCAATATAAATGTTTTACAAATTTGTCATTCGACTTCATGTTGTAAGCTGACTTCTAATGTTATTAAGTTAATAATTATATTGTGCTATATACCATTGCTATTACTTTTATCTTAAACAATAATGAAATCTAATAAAGAGAAAACTAAATCTCACTACTTTTGTATGAATAATGGAATGACAGTTGATGCGTAACCAAAATCCAAATGGAAAATGTAAGAATGCTGGAAAAACTAAACTAAAAAATTAATAAAATTTTTCTTGTCCGTCATATTTAACAAAAGATGTTTAAAAGAAAGGTTGCTGGCCAAACTATATGTGTGTGTGTGTGTGTGTGTGTGTGTGTGTGTGTGTGTGTGTGTGTGTGTGTGTGTGTGTGTGTGTGTGTGATAGAAATATAGTTTTAAGGTATGTTATATTTATGAGTAAAAGTGCTCAGGGGTAGAGCATGTATAAATATAAGAGTGGGCACTGAGGTCAACACCAAGTGGCGACAATCTGTTTCAGACTTGAAGATTACTTAATGCATAAAATAAACTTATATATATATATATAGTGAGAGTGAATATTAGCATTATAAAATTTAGAAGAGCCAACAAAAAGATATTTTACTGACAAATATTACATTTTAATATCACCAAAGAATATGGACATTTGATTATTTTAGAGATATTTCAATTACAATACTGTTATGTAATAAAGTAGATTGAAATAACATTTATTTACATGTTCATATAGCTTTTTCTTTATAACAACATAAAGGAAAATATAAGTATATCACTTTTGAAAGAAACATTTTGGTATTTGGTTAAATGCTCTTAATTGTGAATGTCACATAAAACCCTTTTCGTTACCTGCTACCAAACAAAAAATGTCAAGGGAAATAACTTGAGTGCATTTTTAAATATATGGGATAATTTAATTAAAATAATTACTGAAAACAAAATATTTTAATATTTAAAAATTATAACATTTTAAAATAAACACAATCATGAAACATTTAAATTACATTTAATATATGTGCAATATCAAATTGAATTCAATCAAGATGGAGATTAATCCGAGTATTTTAGTAGTAAAGTACCCCATCTTTATTGCATTCAAATATTTGGCTATAAATATTTCAAAATATTTTCTTATTCAGAGTCTGTTTTATTTCTTAATGCTTGGTAAAAGAATTTAGTTAAAATGATCACCAATAGAAAGAATACATAATTAACATTTTTGCTTAAAAAGCAGATATTGCTAATGATTTATTGATGTCACATTACATTTAAACAAAAATACGTAGTGTCTAAGAATTTGTAATTCTGAAAATAACTTCAAACTCATATTTGTTATATTAGAATAATTGTTTAACTCATCTGTATGAAACCAGCTTTGAAAAAACAAAAATCAATAACTGATTTTCATAATTGTTATTTGTACAGCTTTGTTTACTTCAAGTTTACAGAATACACAAAATCAATAAATAAAATTATCTTTAGACAATTTTAAAACCAAAGGATATAAGTAATTCTAAAAAAAAAAAAAACAAAAACAAAAAAAAACATACCAATAATCAATATTTGACTAACAAATCAGAAATTATTTTTAATATATAATATAATAGTGCTTATATAAAACTTTATTCAAATCATCAAGATTTTACTGAAATATAAATCAAATTTATTATATTTTTTGTTTGCTAGTCAGATATTGTAGATCAACAAGTATTTTCTTTAAATGAGAATATATCAAATGAATAAGACTATAAGATTTAAATAATAAAATAAGTTATAACTGATAAGGAGAAAAAAAAATTGTGCTTGAGCAATAAGAAAATAGTTGTAATTTATTTTGCTATAAAAGAAACACTGAAACAAGTTAATTTGATCCAGCACTATAACCCTGAGTGGGTACAGAATGATTCTGACCTAAAGAGAAGAGTCTAAATGACAAGTGACAGACATGATTCAGTGCACAGCCTTATCGAGAAAGAAAGAAAGAGTAAAGGGATTTTTTATAAGACTTTTTTCCCCAAGGGTATTTAGATGAGGTATAAATATCAGAGGAAAAATTCAATTTTACAGTCTTCCCTCCTAAGGTAGGTTAATGTTATACAGAACAGATGACCTCCAGTTTAAGTTGTTTGGGTACAAGAGGTCATCAAAAGGAAAGAGGAAAAGCTTTTCTTCTTTCAACAAGATCCCTGTTGTCTTCAGAATTCAATTTATACATGCTACAGTCAGCCTTAAATATATCCACCCTTCCTCATCAATCAGTTCAGAACAACACAACCAGGGTCAGGGTAGTGGAGAAGGAATTAAATTTGGCTTGGATAGATCTTTAAGGTCCAGGGATACTGACCTATAGACTGAGTATCAAAAGATCAAGGTCTTAAATCAATACACACACAGCTTCAGAAGGAGACACTAATTTCCTTTTTACCAGTGGAGGTAATAGAAACTTGTAAATTCCTTTAATGGTAATTTTAAACACATACAAAACACATTTGAGATCAAATCTGCCAAGTGAGGCTAAGCTGAATTATTCTGTGTATGACATTGATGAATTATGATATTACTATCTTAATGTTCAAAAGAAACTTTCCACATACTTTGAAGTGTTAAAAAATGGTGGAAAGAAATATATGACAGGTAAAGAAATTTAATATTTTATTAATATAGTAATCAAACTTTGCTCTTACTATTCCTTGGTGAAAGTTATTATACAAGGTTTAATTACACAGACATTTTAATAAGATTCTGAAAGGGACTTATATGGAAATTATCAACTGCACCTCAGATTAACACTTATCACAAACTATCAGTTTCTAAAAGAAAGTTCACATAAAAATACAAAATATTGTAAATAATAAGCTAGTATAAGTTAAAACATATCTCAGGATTGATATTATACAATAATTAAACTAGGTACCTCCATTAATTTGCTGAAAAAAAGAGCATAACATGATGAAAAAAATTGATAAAAAATAATTAAATTTTTGAATCCTTTTTAGCATGTTCAAAATTTTGGTTAAAACTTCTGAGGGGCAGTGGGGTAGACCAATGATTAATATAGGAAATTTTAATGTCTTTTTTGCAGTAAAACCACATTTCTTGGAAATTCTTGCAAAAATCAAAAAATTGTCAGATTTTTAATGAAACTCTCAGGACGTTTCTACAAATGAATGAAATTATTTTAGAAATGTTTCTTTTTTTAAAAATCTTGGTAAATTTTTTTTTTTTTTTTTTTTAAACACCTGTTATTCCCTTACTTATTTAATTTTATGAAATTTCAAGGAATTAAATTTCTATTCTCTTAATATTTATATTAGTTAAAACTCCTTGGAGAATTTAAATCATCAATTTTTTTATTTCTTTTTTTGTAAAACAGAAACACCATTTACCAAATATCTGCTCCAAATTGTAAAATAAAAATGCAATAAAACTAAGACATCATTTAACTAGAAAAGCTTTTAGTTGCTTTTATAAATAAGATATATTATGGACACTACTGTCTTAAAAAAACATTTTTTTGATGAATAATGAATTTTTACAAGAATTGTTTTTATTTTTTTATTTTAATTAGAATAGTTTAAGTTTTAAATCTTAAAATTCTGTATTATTTCACTCTTGATGATATTATAATTAAGTAAAATCTATATTTACTAATCATAAATTGGAAAGTTTAGTACAATTCATCAAAACCAATATTTTAAAAAGAATTTTGAATTTTTTTGTATGTGTATAAATGTACTGATTTTTGTAGATATGAATATTCAGACAACATTATCAGAAAATAAAAGTGATAACTAGAAATTTAAAGCCAAAATATCAAAAATACAATAAAACATTAGATTACGTAGAATATTTTCCTAAACTTTTAAGATTACTGAGTACTTGAAAATTATATAAAAATGGTGCTCACACTATATTCTTCAATTATTTTTTACAGATAAAGTCTCCCCCTCATAGAACAACATTAGATAAATATCTGCCTGTCATCAAGCTGTTAACAGCTTAAATAAAGAGTTACTGCCATATTAAAAAAGTGCGTTTCTGCAATATTTTAAACTTAAAGTAAACAATATTTGTTTCCAATCAGATTAATTATAATTTAAATCAGCTAATATTCCTCAAATAAGTTTCAGAAAAGTATATTCTATTTTTGGAAGATCTTTTTTAATAAAGAGAATTACATTGCAATAAACATGGCACTGAAATCAGATTTAAAAAAAAAAAAAACTCCTTCAAGTCAATTTAAATTAGTTTTTGAAATAGAGCAATGTATTTTACTTATTGGTAATATAAAATTTAATCTATTAGCTTGAAATTAAAACTAAAATAAAATCTTCAAGAAAGATTTTTCCTTTCCAAAAATTCATTTTAAACCTTGGGTATCAGAAATCTGTGAAGGTACCTAAATTAAACTTAACAGAAAAATCTCAATCAAAAGATTGAAATAAAATATATAGCAACAGAAAATAACAATAATGTCTTTGATAAATAAATGATTATAGCCAAATGTTATCTTCATTGATTTACCTAACAGTTAATGTTAAATAATAATTAGAAAGAAAAATATTTTCAAATAAGGTAAAATAACTAATAAAATCATCTTTAGATCATTTGATTTTGTATGTAAGAACAGAGGATTTTTCATAGTGCAAAAAATCACTGGGGCCACATATTTTGGTCTCTATTATCAGACATTCTTGTTAAATAGATATGCATAAAAAGGATGATTTGATGTAAATAGTTGATTCTGTTCTTGCACAACTGGTCCTATGAAGTAACTGTTTTTTGTAACCAATATCGTTTCACCAGAATTGACTGTATTAGTATGAGAGAGCTTACAGGCACACAGCTGGTGGATAATCATTTCACATAGAAGTTAAGAATTTTCCTTTCAGAAAAAGGATTAAGAAATATCTATTTACTAATACTTACATTTTTACAACTTTTACAACCTTTTGTTTGTTCTTTACAGAAGTAACTAGAAGTTGTAAAGCTTCAATTCCATTTCAAAACACACACAGATTTCACAATAAAATTTATTTCTAGGTGATGTTCTTACTTATTACACAATTCTTATAAATTTCAGTGTCTAAGACTAATTGATACTAAGAAGGCTTTTCATACCTTGAAGGCATAAACAAAGATTTGCATTAACATATTTTATATCCAATGCAGAGAAAAACTATCTTTCACTGATCAACTCTTTAGATGTAAAATAAAATGAAAAATACAAATAAAATCCTTTATGCAAATATTTGTTAGTGTTATTATCAACATTAAAAATGAAAATGCAATTATTCAAATTATTTCCAGTGTAATAACATTTTTATTTAAATTTATTTCAAGACTAGAAGTTTTCTAATTCTATCTTTTTTATGGATGAAATGTCAGACACACATCAACACACAATGTGTCTAGAGGTGTGTACATATTTACTCCTATACTCAACTGTAACAAATATTAAAGTAATGAAGCATATTCTGTTTTTAAAAATATTCTAAATCTTAAACATTGTAATTTATGCATTTTCTTACATTACATATATGAACTTTCATTTTGAAAATAAAAATTAGTGATATATAAATGGGAGTTTTTAGTTGGTAAAAATTGTACCCCAGAACTTATAATTCATCAAAGTTTACAAAAATCTTCAAATGAAAATTTTACATTTTCATAGTATGAAATACAAGTATAAATATTACTACAAAAAATCTTACTGAAAAGAAAAAAAAAAAATTTCTTCATATTTTAGCTTTTGAGAACTATCCTCCACTTGCCTGTCATCTGACGTCATCCTTGTTTTTAGTATGAGAACATTCAGAAACACAACTTCTTTAAAAATAAAAGACAGAAATTTCTGGTAACACAGTTAACAGGATTTAAACTTATTAAATTTGAGAATTTAACAAATAGAAAATCCAAATAGTGCAATTTACCAAAAGAAGATTATGAATCACAGAATGAAATTTGATAAAATGTGAAATGTTTTATTTTTTTAAAAATATTTTTATCTGTAATTCAAAATAGACAACTTAGTTTTCATTTAGTAAAAAGAGTTAGTTATGTAATTTTCACATAAGAAAAGAAAAAAATAAATAAAAGACGGGAAAAGAACAATAAAAACTGAGTAGCAATGTATTGTTTTGAAGTTATTTTAATGAGGGTATTTGTTTTTTTGTGATTGTCTATCAACCACTACTGGCTTTAGCAGACTGTATCTGGATAATTGGCTTAGATTATTTCAGTCTGTTAATCTACTGCTTTGGAATATTTCCAGAATGTGATTCACATATAAAGAAGGTCACACAAAAATAGAAATTCTGCACTAACTGTAATCAACAATATCAAATGATAAAAAAATGTCTTACTTAAATACAATTAGTTTGATCACTTTCACAAAGAAAGATATTCACAAGACATTTAAAGTTGAATTTAAAAATGAATTCATGTTACATTACTGATGTCAAATATTTATGATGCTATTATGAAACAAAAATTTAAAAAAATAATTGTGCAGATTTCAGAACTGACATAAATTACACAAAGAATTCGTGTTAAGGCTTTTGATGTAATATAAAAATCTGCCTACAGAGCAACAAAATTTGATTAATCCTTATAAGTTGAGTTTAAGTTTCTCTACTCCAAGATTACTGAATACATATCCACTACCAGAGATAAATACATAGGACATCATCTTTGAGGTAAAAGAGGAGGGTCAGGGTACTTTTTTGTGTTTTTCAGTATTTATCTAAGTATTTTAAACCTCTGAGCAAAAAATACTCCTCTAAAAATTTGTATTGATTAGTGAGATTAACTGTCTTGAATTTAAAAGTAGAAAGGTTCATATCTTGGTATTGGATACAATAGTTTTCACAAAGAAAGGATTATGCTCTAAAGAGTGGATTTTCATCTATGGTACCTTGCAAATTTTTTAAAATGATTTTATATTTCAGATTATTAGTTAACTCTGATGATGGCATAGAAATCAATTTTACCAATAAGTTTCTAATGCTTTGAAAATGTTTAGAATATAAAATCCATAGGAATTTATCTTTTTGATAAGGTGCCAAAACTAATGCACACACAAGTATATATTATTTGCTTTGGGTAATCTAGCAATCAAAACTGAATAGTCAAAGCAATCATATTTAGAAAAAAAAAAGCTGTTTGTCCCAGAATAAAGAAAATATATAAGGTGAATTAAAATCCAGTGTTTTTATCCTCAAACATGGATATTAACATGAAAAAGAATTTTCTTTGCATTATTCATTTTGGCGTCAACATATGCAATATGCAGTCAACAGTAAATAATTAAGTATCAAATTTAAGACTACAGCCAATTCTTGAAACATTTGATCTTTTTTCATTTAAGAAAGTTCAAATGAGGCTGAAACATTTTATATTCTCAAGGGAATTATTCCATTTACTTTTGAACAAATAAATCTCAATGGACAAAAATGACAACTCAAATGCATTGATTCTATTTTTTTAATCTTGGACCACCACATGCTGAAATATACAAAGTGTATATACAATTTCAGAATTTTTAACCTAAGCTAATTCTGATATCTTGAGTATGCTGAGTGTGTGTGTATATGTATAAACAAGAGTATCTTCTATTGCACAACAATTAACAAGTGACTCTTATTGGGTTCTCCACTAAGTTAGCCTCATGTTAAACTAATCTAACCTAAGTAAATAAATATTCAGCCTTATATACCGATTCATTTTAGCTATTTTTTAAAAAATTACATGCGATTACAAATTTCAATCAGTGAATGACTACACACACACACACACACACACAAAAATTAGAGATAAGTCAGTAAAAAGGAATTATTATACTAACACTTAGATTTTTTTTCTAGTACATAATGCTACACTTCATTCTCAGTGTCTTGATCATGTAAACTAATCAATAGTATTCCAAGTTTGGTCATTTTCTTTTTTTGTTGAAACAGAGATACATACAACATTACAATCATCAATTATTGGCTTTCTTTATGAAAAATGGTGATAAGGAAGTACTGAAAAGTTATTGGCCCAACAAAGAAGTCCTTTAAAAAAAAAAAATAAATATAAATCTGCTGTTTTGTCATGTGTATTTATCAAACAGAACTTTTCAGCACTCCTTCATATGCAGCATTAAAAACTTGAAATTTCCTTCTGTGAAGCTGTGAGTTAACCAGTGATTTGAATAGAAAACTTATACTAAATTTTTAAAGTTTAGGAATTCCAAACAATTTTGGCACCTTAGAGTAGCCTACCCACTCACACCGAGATGGATTAGCCTAGACTCATATCAAAGTATAATAAATACATTTGGGAGTAACTGAAAGAAGCAGGAATTTTTGTTTTCTTAATTATCGTTTTTCTAAGATGACCAAGATAGATAACTATAAAATGTAGCATCATGAAAGATATGTCAAATTGCATAATAATAATAATAATAATAATAATAATAAAGGAAACAAAAAAGTACCCAATTTTTAGCTATCATCTGTCATAAAACCCTTGCATAAACTTTACCAATGCAATTCCAGAATGGAATACTGATGTTATTACATATCTACTACCAAAACAGTTGAAAGATATGATCCAAAACTTATACGCCAATAACATCACATATACATTAATCATGTCTGTACTCTTTTCTCTATGAAAACAACATTCTTCCCCTGGAACAGAAAGGACGCCACAATAGGTTCAAATGGTTGCAAAAATCAACTATTGATAATTAAAATGATTCTGGAAAATTGCAAGAGAAAAGGTAGAAGTCTCAGCACAGCTTGAATAGATTATCGTAACACCTTCAATAGTGTATCACACTTTTGGCTCCTTAAGGCTTTGGAAATGTACATAGTCATCTGAATGATAGTAAATTTCTTTGAATATAGCATGGGACTGTTTAAAACCACATAATATCTTAATCACAGCAAAGGCACTGCCACTTCCAATCTGTTGAATATTCAACAAGGAATTTTTCAAGGAGACTGTCATCCTTCCTGTTTTGTCTGTCCCTAATCCACCTTTTACATGATCTAAACAGTAATAACTGTGGATACAAAAAAGCAACACAGTCTTTAATCACTTATTCTAGATGGATAACGTCAAACTTTTTGCTAAAGACAACAATGAGTTGAAAGGTCTCTTTAATACAGTAAAATGTTTCAGTGATGACATCATTATGAACTTCAGATTAGATAAATGTGCAAAAGTAACATTCAAGAAAGTGAGAATTACCTAAACATGCTCAACAGCTCTCGATTTTGTTACAAAGATTAGGGGACTAGAGCAGGAAGAAGCATATAAGTATCTAGGAGTCGGCAAAGGAGATGAAATACAGTATACCCAAATAAATGAGAAAGTAAAAAAAGAATACTATATGTGTACATTTGCTATTAAAAAACAAAACATAATATCAGCCATAAAGACTTTGGTTGTTTCTTTGATGTAATACAGCTTCAACATCCTTAACAGGACCATAGCTGACATTAAGCAAATGGATGTACTGGATGATGATCTGTGTCAAAGAACATGAAAAAAATAAACTTTATTCTGTAATGAAAAAAGCTAACAAATTCAAAAGGGAATTTCAAGTGGATGAAGAACAGGTAAGCCACAGTGGTTGTGTACTGCAGGATTAAAAGCTGAAACTGAAGGTTTTATTCTTGCTGGACAAGACTAACTAGAAATTATCAAGTGAACATACTGAAAAATTATGTTGCCCACAAAGGCTGATTTTGTGATGAATATCCAGGAACAATTGATCAACTAGCATCACATCGCATAGTATAAGCATCCAATGAATAAAAAACTCAGCATGACAGGGTGGGCCAATATCTGTATTGGAAAATCTGCATCTTTTATGGGAAGGAAACTGCAAGGAATCGGTAAGAGCACCACCCAGACAGTTACAGATATAGAATATGTAACAATTTTATGAGGCTTTACAATAAATACACAGACAGAATAATCAAAGCTAATTTCCCAAGTATAATGACCAAAGATCACAAAAACAGAATGTGCTTTCTAATTGACATGACAGTTCCTGCAATGTAACATTGAAGATTTTCAAAAAACCTATTAAAATACAAAGATCTTGTAGTGGAAATCTCAAAAATGTGGCACATGAAGACATCAATAATTCCAGTTGTAGTCAGAGCCTTGGGTTTGATTGGAAAAGGTTTTGATCAACTCATTGAAGGGGTGTCTGACTTAAAGGAATGCAAAAGAATTTTCTCAGAAGTACAGCTCACATCATAGGAAGAGCTTTATCTATGTAAAATGTGGGTGTTTTTAAGTTGTTTTATTTTTGTTTATTGCATAAATATGCAGTGAAAAATGTAATGCTGTCATTTCTGACCTTAGATCTCAGGTTGGGACCTGGAAGGAAAGGAGTACACAATGGAAATATTAATAATACTTACAGAAAGTTGATGGATTCTGGATATTTAATTCCAAAATTCCAACTTTTGAAATGTATGAAGATAATTATGTATGCAAAATCCTAATGTCCCACTGGCGTGTGGGAAATGAACAAAGTGACAGGCAAGTTCTATAACATGTATACTAAATTCTTTGTTTAGTTAATTGCTCTAACTGTAAAACTGATAGAAAATTTTTAAGATGAGTATGGTCCCAACATGTTACTTACATTTAAGACACATTCCATTCATGCTAGATAAGTTTCATTCACAAATTCTATTTCACTGATTTCTACTCTAAATAGATTACATCAATTCAACTAATCTTCAACTACATTTCTAGGTCTATTGATAGTTGATGAATGATAGATTGCATTAATCTCAGTTGGTGGAGGAATTTTATAACTTTAGCCTGGGTTAAGTGTATGTAGTTTTTAAACGTAAGGCTGAAATTGTCCTTAAACTAAAGGATTAAAAGAAGTATGCTTCCTATATTAACTAACAAGTGTCAAGAGTTCTTCAGTGATACTAAGAAAAATAACAAAGAATAGTTTAAACAACTTTTGGAATTAATGTGCCTTTTTCTTCTACTAAATTTAAAAAATAACATATTTAAAGCAATCTGTGATAATGAACTAAAATAAATATTATCTTGTCTGCATTATGTTTAAATTGACAGTTAATGAATGATTAAATGTAAAGTAGTTCAGATAAGATAAAATTAGTTAAACAGAACAAATAGATCAAGAGACTTATACAAAATAATAAAATTTTATAATCTCAGACAACTCTTCTATATACATTTTGAATATACTATCAAGGAACCAATTTTTATAAAATAACATTTTTCAGTCTTGAATGATTTGTAATCTGTTTTTTATTTTAATAAATCTCATTTATTAGCAAATGAAATGTGAATTGTGATGCCTGAAGTTATATATTTAATATTCAATAATTAAGCTATCTGGGGTAAATATTAGGTGTGTATAAATGTTTTTTTTTGTTTTTTTGCTGGTAACTTTCCCAGTTTTGGACTTACATTTTGGAAACTCTGAAGCAGGACTGAAGCAGCCTCTTTACAACCAGCAACAATAGGGCAACAGACAAAGTTCAAAGGGCTGTACTACCCTTGCAAGAAACTCAAATGAAATGGCAGAGAATTTGGAGGGGAGCTTGAAAACATGCAGTGAACACCTTCCCATGAGCAACATGGTTTGGTTAACCAAATCTTCATTAAAAGAGGTTGTTCTATGGCAAACCACCACAAAAGGTAGGTCATCAGAGGGACCTTGTTAGGATAAAGAGGTGACAATCCAATTTTTGGTGTTGAAAAGCACAAGCAAGACAAGTGCATGCAACCAGAATTGAGTATTTAGATGTCTTTTTATGGTTTTAATTGGCCCAAACCTAAGTATGAGCTATAGAATTATTAATCCACACATCAATCAAGGATTCAAGGATCCAGTTGCCAAGATATAAACTATGAATAAATTCAGGTGAGCTTAACAAGTCCATGTAGATTGGGGGGGGGGGAGATTTCACCAAACGCTTGCAAAAATTTTTTAATTTCATCAATTATTGGTGACATTTTGATGCCATATGTAATTGGTATTAGAGTATATGCCAAGATCAATATTAAGTACCCCAACTAATTCAGCTTTGATTCTATCAATAAAATAGTTTCATTTTAACAGCAAACACTGAAACAAAAAAACAAAAAAAAAAAATCAAACAACAACACTCATTATATATATATATATATATATATATATATATATATATATAAAATAAAAGAAAAGTTTCTCCAGGGCCTCTTCAATATTAGGGACACTGAAGTTTAAGTTTCATTAGTTTTATCGTAGATCTGCCACTGTACACACCTAATAGCTTTGTGGTTAAAGTAGGAAAGTGACATATATCTGTAAACTTTTTGCGGGAAAGAAATATTGTAAAAAAATAAAAATGAAATAAACATTAAAAATATTACTTACTTTGAAGTGATATCAGAGTAAAGTATCAGAATTTCACCATTTCCTTGCAGGATAAAAATGGGCCATGCCAAATTTTTAGTTCGAGCAGACTTAAATTTTGAAGGAACATGAACAGGTGTTCCAAAGTCAAAGCTGACAGCACTATCTCCAAAAACAGAATAGAGAGAAGGGTGCATTGGTGACAGACCTCTGCTGTTGTCAATTTGGCCAAGGGAGATGATCTTCATCATTTTTTCAGGTTCATAGATATTATGAATTCTAGAACAAAGAAAAAGAAAATAAAAATAGATATCAATTTTTGCTTTGTAAAAACAGCCAATTTTTCCAAAAGTCAACTGCTTTATCATCTCTAACTATCCAAATATACATTATTACATACATGTTGAAAAGTTACAGATAAGAGGTGATTTAATGTTATTTAAAGTTTTTTTTTTAATTACAAGTGTATGTAAAAACAATAATAAGAAATACAAAATTGAGTAATGGGAGAAGAATGTTCCATGCAGTTGACTAATAGCTATGGAATGATCATCTGAGGATTTTCTACAGAAAACAACTGAAAGAAATACTTGTCAAAAATATAATGGTTGATAGATGTGGTTTATTTGGGACGGAGTGGGAGAATCAATTTTTAAATTCATTGCTTCACAAATTTTTAACACATCTTTCTTTGTGCACTATTATAAAATTTTGTGTTGTTCAAATTATTGGAGTTTCACTTTGCTTTCAATTGTAGGCAGATTTTTTTTTTATGGGTATTGCTAAATACACTTGTAACCTAAATTTGTACAAACCAACATGGTCTTTGGTAGGTCCAAGAGAAATATTATGAAACAAAATAAAGGGCTGTATGTCACCTTTGTGAAACTAACAAAAGTTTTTGTTATGATGAGCAAGTCAAGCCTCTGGTTAATACTGGAAAAACTGGGTTGCCTTACAAAGTTTTTCACCCTGGTCATGTAACATCATGAAATACAGCTTCAGCAAGTCAGATACATGAATGACTTCTCCAAAACTTTTCTAATCATAAACAGCATCAAGCAAGGCTGTGTGTTGACCTTCATAGTATTTCCAATATTCTTTAGTACGACTACATATGAGCTGGATATCAGGGAAATGTACATCTACACATAAAAAACAGTAACCTAAAATGTCTCCAAGCCCACAGTGTGAGTGTAGAGAGAGCTGTGGTTGCTCACTCAGAAGCAGCCCTCCAACAAAGGCCACAAAACTTTTTGGCATGGAGATTCAGCTTAAAACAAATGCCATCTTCATCAGCATGCACCAAATCAAAGGTATTACCTGTCTCCTGTCTATTAACACAACAAAGATGGAAGTGATCCAGGGCTTCACTTACCTAAGCAGTGCCATATCATCTAATGCTAGATTGGGCATAGGTAATAAACTGGTTAAGGCTAATCAAAACTTTGGAAGATTACATACACAAATGTGTCTGGGATAAAAATAAATGCATAGTGCCAAATCCTGACTCATGTCACCTTAAAGCTATACAAAAGGTTGACGGATCTTATGGCAAGAATGGAGAACTATCATATTTCAAAAACCATTGTGCCACTCCATTCAAAGAACTGGTTTCTTGCGAACAGGAAACTAGAGCACCAGTGAAGAAATATAAGAGGATACTTTGACATGTAAACTCATCTCCTATTGTTGTAATTACTGTCAGGAGCAGCAAACAGGTAACCAACAGAACAACATGGAATCAATCAAGCAAAACCTTAACCAAAGCAAGTGAAAGAAAAAGAGGAGAAAAGAAACAGCTCCACAAGGCTGGTAATTTCAATGATTGTAAGACTCTTTGTTAAAGGGTATATTTTTCTTGTATTGGCCTCTCTATCCACCTGAATGTGTGCAAAAAACATCTTCATTTCTAAAGCAAAGCCATAATTATGCACACTTATGTTAATTATAAACCCAACTAGAAACAACTAACAAGCTTGTTATATTGTTTTGGTTGTGAAAGAAAGTTTTATCAGTTGTCTGTTGCAGGTAAGAGAATTTTTGATATCTTAAATGCAAACCAAGTTAATAAAAAAATATGATAAATATAGGAACATATTAAAGAAAACTAAATAACTGCATTTATGGTATGATGACAACATTTCTTGATCAAAAGTACTGACTTTAAAATTTGGCTGGATAAACAGAAATAACCTTTTAAAGTTTTAATTAAAAAATACTGTGGACCACAGATTATTCATTATCTCTGCAAATTATGAAACATGCAAAAAAAACAAAAAACAAACAAATTAAAATAAACAAATAAAATAAAATGAGTACAGAATATAAAGAAAAGAAACCTTTTTATTAGATAATATTCTCTAATGAAATATCTACAACACAATGAATGCTCTAATGTGTCAGGACTTAAAATTATACTCCTAAATCTCTAATGAACAGAACCCCAACCATTCCACAAACCTGAGAAAGCATGCATTGGGGGAAATGGAGGCAATAGCTTTTGACCAATTTTGTAATTAGAATAATTTAGTCATGTGGATTTTCCAGAATCACATGAATGTTTTCTCCAAGTAGTCAATAGATTTATCACAGATACACAAAGGAAAACAAAAGAAACAGAGTAAACAAAAACTATATTTTTAATTTGCCATGAAATATAAAAAATGGCTGTAGATATCACATGAGTATACCATTGATGATTAGAAAGAGAGAGAGAGAAAGAGCTGCTGAATGGAAATATTTCAGGCCTGCAAAATTAAAGAGAAAACAATGAACAGGTGTCAATCAGTTACATTTTTAGATGATGGTAGGCAGAGCATTATATTGTTAATTCTGTTAAGGCAGTATATATATCACACAGTCAATTAACAGTTGAAAATTCAGTAATTTTGAAGTAAAAATACCAACAGAACATTTTTAACTCCTTTTTGCAATCAAATTTTCAAATTTATAAAAAGTGATTATTTGTAAGTGAAATGATCAAGAAAGCTGAAAAGGAAAGATTTCACTGTCAAATTTCTATTTTGTTTTCATTTACCAAGCTAAATGAGAATGTCCACTGTCACTGAAGTATGTTTCAATTTATCAAAGCAAGTCACTTGTCATTAAAAATATAATTGTCCTGTTTCCGACAGCATCTCTGCAGCGATTGCAAAATTTTAACTCCACCAGCATCCTAGCCAATGTTATCTCACCAAATCGAAAGAAAAACTTTCAAATAAAAGTATGTATCCCAAAATTAAATTACATTTTCAACATATCTAAAAAGCTTTAATACAAGCATAGAGATCTTGACAAACCATAAAAAATGGTGTCAAATTTATCTTAAGAGCTTGGTCAGCAGCAAAGTTATGACCATTGTAAGTTCATAAAATTTTTTTTTTAAATTAAAATTAGAAAATTTTGGATAAAACGCCAATTTTAATAGTGTATAGCTGAAGATGCAGGAGTTTCAAACAAGTTAAAAATCATTATAAATTTAATGTCATACAGGTAGTCTAGAAGTAAAAGATAATGCTAATGGAATCAATAAATCTTAGATCAGACAAGGCTAAACATTGGGAAAATTTTGTTCTCAAAAACAAAATACCAGAGATTGGTAGCTGATCTTACCTCATATCTAGCTTCCCAGATGGGGAAAAACTGGCTGGTTACTTTCAATGCCTTAAAAACCAAAGTAGTTACATTCCATCATCACTGACTGGACCCCAAACTACCACCAGTCAAGATGAATGGATGTCCCCTCAGGGAGGCCTTGTGCCTTGAGTGACTATTGGGCCTCAACCCTCAAGTGGAACTCAAACATAAGACATCTCTAAAGAGGCTGGAAAAATGTCCAGTTCCCTGTACTGCTCTAGCAAGTACTTGACTCTTTGTGCTATTCTCTACCATTACAAGAGCCAAATGAGGTCTCAAATGGAGGACTGCCATCATATTTATCAGAAGCTGTCCCATTCTCACTTCCCAGTTTCGATAGAGTGCAAAAGCATCTCTGTATCCTTGTGAGTGACAAATTATTTTCCACCCTGTAACTCCTCTCTCACAGATGAGATGTAGCAAGCCTCTCACTGCTCTATCACCACTTCCATGGAAAGTGGTCTGATGAACTACATTCTTTAGTCCCACCAGAGATTTACAGCTAAGACCTGCCATACACTACATGCATTGTAGCAAACCACCTTCATTCCCACTGTATTCCACTGGTGAGAACTAAGTTTCACTTGAGCAGTTTCCTCCTGCAAACCACTACTCTGTGGAAATGACACCCAAGAGGATATTTTCCTAATCACTACAATTTTAACCAAGTCTAGGGTTAACTGTTATCTTCCTCACATATATGCATAAACTGTGCCTCTTACTCTCTAACCCTCTACCTCAAGTGGCTCCTGGGCCTTGTACAGGATGAAACTCACTGTTTAAAAAAAAAAAAAAAAAAGACACAGAAGGGAACATTTGATTGATTATATAAGTTTCATTTCAACAGTTAATGTCTTGTAACTTCTTCCTATACGTCATAACGTAACAGAGATGAAGCTAATTTTTTTCAGTAGTGTCTCAATAAAATCCCTATAGTTACACCATATAAAAACAGCAATTTGACAGTAATGCAAAAACAGATCAAAAGTATACCATAGTGAACTTACCATAAAAATTATCCATTGGTACATGTCTAAAACTTTACTAATTTGGGGATGAGGAATTTTAAAAAAACAGTAAGATCAATACTTTTTGTAATAAACATAGCTTATTTTGGAAAATTGTGAAATTATGTAATTTTCAACTAGGCAAAATCACATTAATGGCTACAAAACTTATAAATTTGTTTTACCAAAGGAAATGATACTTTATAATAGTGCTTTAAACTTCTTCAGTTTTAAACTTATAGAACAGACATTCCAGAGGTGAATGGTTCTCCTTCACTTTCCTCTCCTAATGGTGATTTGCAAACAGAATTTCTTTATAAGCCTCTGATATAGCTAATATTTCTGGAACATACCATATCCAGCCATCATTTGAAAATGGCATTACATCAAAGTCTCATCTGAAGACAAATATTGATTCCACTTGTACAATATCATCTGACAAAGATCATTGGAAATTTATCCCAGTACTGAATCAATGACTTGGTCAATGTAAAAGTTAGTCATAATATATACTGTAACTCATTGGCCTTGGAGGTCATAATTAAAAGTTGCCTTACAACTGTTAGAGTTTGAATACTAAGAATCGCTGAGTACTGATCGAAAGAGACTGCATAATGTTATGGATCTAGTCTGTCATCAGAGTATTGGGCAAGCTGATAGTTGACTGGTGAGGAATGGGTTCTGTTGGAGTTTGCAAAGAACACCTCACTTGACAGGTGTGGCATACACAGATCTTTTTACAAACCAGTTGCATATCTTTAAAAGCTCAGCATGTTACCTGGTAATGGTTGCTCGATCTATTGAGACAATAAAATTTAGCCCATTACACAAACTGGCTCCAGGAACATTTGATTTATTTGGAGTATTTCATTAGTTCATCATTTTAAACCCCCAATTAGTATTTCAGAAACTTGTAAACATCACTAAATTCCCTGATGTTATACTCAGATATTTCCTACAATCACACTGAGCAAATACATAACTGATAGACATGGAATATGCAAGGCTATTCTATGTTAGTTTTTCTCGCAGATTACATTTGAAAAGGGCTGCAGAATGGATCTGTTAAAATGATAGCAAATGGCAAAAATACAAAGGAGAAATTTAAGTACCCAAATAATGTACAGTAAATAAAGAATGAAATGTCGAGATACTTTTCAGAGAAAAATTATGTTGACACGAGTTTTCCCGTTTGATGTTTGTGCAAAGAATAATTCAGCATTCAATTCACAAATTTTGAATCTTGTAATAATCAAAACATCTATATTTGAATAATGAAATTTGTAGTGGTTGGATTTTAATATTTGTAGTTATTTGTTATTTTAGGATAAATTTTCACACTTGATAATATTCAAGAACTTGTCCTCAAGTATCATGTCCCTTAGGACTCCCACAAATTCTTTTCTTTAACCTGTAAACAATGCTTTTTTTAAAATTTCACCCCAGGTGTTACTGGGAGTGAAAGAGAATGAGAAGATTTTAGTAAGGGGGAAAGACAATATAAAACAGAGCTCAGGAAGACAGAAGATGGAATTTGGCATTGCATTTAAATTTTTGAAGATTGTTGGTGCCAAGGAACAAATTGGAAGGAAGTTGCACAGGAGAGAAAAGAAACTATTAGAACATATATGAGCATATAGCTAGTTCAACATTAAAACAGTGAGACCTAGTTGCCAATCTAGTAGCATGCTTAGATTCATACAGTAAAGGTACCAAAGAGGAAAGTTCATCAGAACAATTGCCATGAAAATATTTATAGAAAAGACAGAGGGAAGCAACATTACCTCAGTGAGAAAGTGACTGAAGTTGGGATGCCAGGTCAGGATGAATTCTTCTATGAATTTTATCAAGAATCTTGAGCTATATACAGGGTGTGGCAGAAATACCTTCTGCATAATAGTAAGACATTAGCCAGATGAAAACACCATTGCTATTAATATCTTACCATTATGTGAGAGGTATTTCTGCTGCATCCTGTAGCAGGAGCACCAGACCAGATATGACAGTAATATTAAATGCACAGATGAAGGGTAGATTTATAAATATGCAAGATGGATTTGGATGAGAAAAACTGTCTGGCAAGACACCAGTGAAGCAAATCATCTAGCAGTAGGTCTAGCAATTGATTCAATATAATCACTCCACTTCATGTCAGTGGAAAACATGAGCCCAAAAAGGTACAAAGAGTTGCTCTCCTGGAAGTTAACAGCATAATGGCAAGTAGAATAATGTTCTCTATGGTGATTAAATGAAAGCAGTTTTGTTTTGGAGTTATTCAAATTTACAAGATATTCCTTGCCCCAAATTGACCACTGACTGAAGGTCCTTTTTTAGAGCAGTTTCCAGTTTACTTTGTCGAACCTGTCGAACTTGCTACTAAGACTGGGTTGAATAGTTGTGTCCTCATCATAAATAACTAGTTGGGAACTGGTGACATTGGGAAGGCATTGATATAGCTAAGAAACAATGCAAGCCCTGGAGGACACCTGCATTAATGTGAAATGACCTTCATTGTATAATTTGTTATGGATGATTGTATTAAGCCAAATATTTGTCCAGAGAAACTGTAACCCTTGAGCATGTGGAGAAGGCCAACATGCTAAACACGGTTGAGCACCTTCAAGATATCTAGAGCCTCAGTCTGAGCTTTGTCATTCTTATCTAAGACTTGATAGACAAATTTGTGATAGCCATTAACATATCAGCAGTAGACATAGAGAAATAGAAGACATTATCTATCTGAAAGCTTGCCATAATTATTAATAGGAAATATAGTGGAGTAGTTTCCTGTTGCTTTCTCCAAGGATTTAAATTTGGAATTATCCTAGACTGGTTGCCTATTAAGGATAAAAAGCACATCTTGCCCTACTATTTAATCCATGGCTGGGGTGATGGGAAGAATAGGTGAAGCCCAAGGTCAATACTAAAAAGAAAAACACTATCTCAGCTAGAAGTTGAACTTGGATTGATGCCTATAATGACAACTAAATATATAGAAATGTGAGCTTGTTTAGTATAAATTGTACAATTAAGGGTCTCAATGTAATGTCTAAAGATGAAATGGTCAAAGTACAAAAGGTTACTGTGCAGTTACTGTTCTAGTCATTCACTTTATTAAAAATACAATAAAGTATAATAATGTACAATAATAACAAATTTTATTCTCAGTTTGAATGCAAGCAAATCTGACAAAACTAAAAAAAACAATTTTACGTTCTCTTACCGAATGATGTTGTCCGATGTAAGAAATACAATATGATTGTCTTCGGCACTTCCCGGATGCCACAAAACTTGTAGGAGACAAAGATCCCCATGACTGGCAAACAAACGTTCAGCCAAAGGAAATGTGCTGTAACAGAAAGAAAGAAAAAAAAAATTGTGTAATATTAATAAACTAAAATATAATTATTTAAACTACTGGTCACAAGAATAAGTACTTGATATCAGAATTTTCCTTCTGCTTCATGAGTTTGGGCAATGAAGTTAATTAATCAAACATTCTATAGAA
Source organism: Acanthosepion esculentum (assembly GCA_964036315.1). Classification (NCBI taxonomy): domain Eukaryota; kingdom Metazoa; phylum Mollusca; class Cephalopoda; order Sepiida; family Sepiidae; genus Acanthosepion; species Acanthosepion esculentum. Next base: position 132,280,816 of record OZ038478.1, read on the forward strand.
ATGGGTTTTAGCACCAAATAATAGCAAGCTTATAGCATGTACTTTTATCATTCCTGGTATAGGCAAGTGTCATCTTAAGATAAATAGAGTCAGGATTCATAGAGGCCAAGACAGCATAATGACCAAAGAAAAATATAAGATTTATAGAGGAAGAAGAAAGAAAGAAAAATGAGAAATTTAAACATAAAAAGGTTGGTGAAAACTAGTTGAGAAACTAATAATGTAATATAAGTAACTCATGTTTCTTTCTCTACTTTTGTAGTTAATAGACCTGTGTGAATACATTTATTATCAGATATGCTTACACTTTTTTTAAAATAATTACACCTTTTGTCATTTAAATCCATAAAACACAACTTTCAAATCATCATAGCTGGCAAATAAAGGATAATGGCACTGATAGTTCAATTAGAACCTGGTTAAAAGATCTGAATTTCAAGCATTTTCCCTTCTAACACATTAATTATAAATATATTGATTGATTTGTTTGTTTGTTTTTTACAGCTTATCAAGTTATTTGAAGCCCAAAAATATTTCCAGATTGTAAGAATTTGGGGGGGAGATAAGAATAATTTAGGGATACTGTTGTGAATTATAATATTTATTGTAATGTTTTATCTAGTGAAATTTATATATATATACATTTGGGAAAAACCTAATTATTTGGATGAACTCATTAGGCCAAGGGAGTGGTGGTTCACCCCTGGTTGGTTATAAAAGATGGGCACTTGGACTTATCAGGAGTTCTAGCAAGTAGTCACTACTGATGGCCATGCTGCTCTCATGTAAGCAAGTTGACAACTACTTACTGAGCCGCAGAAACTAAATACATAAAAGTGGCAACATGGATAGTGGATTAATGTGGAAAAGTGATGTGCATTTTTTTACTTTTCTCAGCTGCAAAAGTCAGCAAATTCAAACAATTTGAGGACTCTAAGTCTTACAAACTCTGCTGATAATATGGTGTTTGGAATTATCAAGGAGTAGTCAAGTGAAGAAAAAGAGTGGAAGAACTATGCAGAAAGATTAAATTTTTACTTTACAGCTAATGATATTACCAATGAGGATAAGAAATGAGCCATTTTATTGTCAGTGGTTGGTGCTAAAAATTATGGTGTTTTAAGAGGTCTTGCTAATAACAGACCAAATGAACAATTGTATGAAAATTCATGTCAGTTAATAGAAAGACATATTCACCCTGTGCCCAATGAAATACATGAGCATTTTCTCTTCTATTCAAGGGAGAAGAGTGACAGTGGAACCATCAGCCAGTATGTCACTACGCTTAGGAAATTGTCAGAAAAGTGTAATTTTGGGAACAAAATTAATGAACATCTAAGAAATAGACTGGTGATTGGAGTAAGGGATGAGAAAATTCAACTACGACTACTCAGTGAAAGAGCATTAACATTGGAGAAAGCTCTATAAAGAGCAGCAGTTATCGTCTGCTACAAAATTCTCCAAGGAAATGCTAAGTGCACAAGGGAGATGGACAAGTGAATCTCCAACGTTGCTGCATAGTTTACCCAGAAAATGGGAGTGGTGCCGCTATGGAAATACCAACCATCTTGCAGACAAATTGCCTTTCAAAGGGAAAAACTGTTTTAAATGCTAACAAACAGGACATGCTCAGCAGAAGTGCAGGCAGGATGGTAATAAGCAAATTTGTGGAAAAATAAAAGAGGAAAAAATAATGACAGTGAACAACATAGATGAGAAGTTGGATGACGGTTGCAATGGAGTAGATATTTTAGGGCTAAATACCATCATGACATCTTGTTTGCTCCTGCTGCAAGTAGAAATGCTGTTAAATAAGAGGAGGGTGATAATGGAGGTGGACACCATGGCCTCATGTTCAATAATGAGTATAAAGAAGTTTCAGGAATTGGAGACTTTAGAAGACTTGAAAGACAGCTCCATAAAGTTAAGGACCTATACTGAAGAGGTGGTGAAACCATGTGGGGTAACAGTGGTTGAAGTGCATACAAAAGGACAGAGTTGGCTGCCATTATTGATAGGGAAAGTTAACATGCTAACACTACTGGGACGAAATTGATTGAAAAACGTACCAGTGGATTGGAGAGAAATATTTCCCTTAGTAGGAGACAACATTCCTTTGAAATTGAAGGAGTTGTTGGGCGAGTTCAAGTTTGCTTGTATTTAGCAACGAGTTGGGTTGTTTGAAGGATTTCAAAGTAAAATTACCGGTAGACAGAAAAACAACAACTCAATTTTGTAAAGCTCATCCAGTGCTTTATGCACTGAAGGAAAGAACTGAAAAGGAAGGAATTGAAGGAAAGAATTGAAAATTATCCACCATACTTGAACCCCTTCATAGATTGTTGAAGAAGGAAATACTCGGGATTGGGTAGCCAATCAGAAGAGGGTCTTTGAAAAAACAAAGAAAATGCTGTGTTCAGTGCCTCTGCTGACACATTTTGACCCCTCAAAGCCCATTCTGGTACATAGAGTAGAGGTGGTAATGGCACACAGGATGGAAAATGGAATGGAGAAACCCGTATACTACATATCTTGAACCCTGTGTACCTCTGAAAGGAATTATGCACACATAGAAAAAGAAGGCTTGGAAAAGCTTAGGAAAAACCTAATTATTTTGGATGGACTCATTAGGCCAAGGGAGTGGTGTTTCACCCCTGGTTGGTTATAAAAGATGGGCACTTGGACTTATAGCAAGTAGTCACTACTGATGGCCTTGCTGCTCTAGTGTAAGCAAGTTGACAACTACTTATCATGCATAATGTCTAAATACATAATTAATACAAGTTTTACTAATTAACCCAGGAGAAGAGGTATATTCATATCTTTCCCAAGAGTATTTGCACATAAATGATTATAACAAATCCAACTAGAATTGGAATTTGGCTCTCCAATTAACAATCCCAAGTTTTATCCATTACACCACCTGGGCAGCCAAACTTACTGCACCTGGTATTCCCAAGTGGTCATCCATCTAGGTACTGACCAGACTTGACATTGCTCAACTTCAGTGATTGTCTGGGAATGGTTTTTGAATGTGATATAACCATAAGCCTAAAAATAAATGTATCCTCTTGTCACCTTATAAATGGGACAAAGAAATGTGATCTTGGTCATATGCTAAGTGGTTTTGATACTATCAAAGGAAAGACCACACATGGTTTTTAAAAGTCAAAGATACATCTGTATGGTAATCAACAAAATATTAAATGAAGAAATCTTTTTTTTTCCATTTCCAGCACAATTCTGGTCAATAAATGCATGTTATCTTTATGGGTTATACATTACACTGAAAATATATAAATTAAACACAAAATATTTAAAAGGCTAATACAAAGGTAATGGTCTGCAAACTGGGTTGTGTGATGTCATATCTGTTGTACACATACTACAAGGCTACATAAAGCTTTACCTGTTTTTAATATTTATAAACTTATGGATAAAGAAAGATAGTATATTACTTGTACTTTCTATTGTCATCATCAGGCTTTTCTAACTCCCAAAGGAAGAAGTCCAACTTGGAGATAAATGTTAAAATCTTAATCCCACTGTAAACTAGTTTTGTTTATGTTGATATTCTAGATAGTCCCCTACAAAAAGTATCCTCATTTCAGAGTATAAAAGTATTGCAATAGAATGTTTGTGATCAACACATTATATAAAAAGGAAGGGAAAGAAAACTAACATTTTTGGCAAATACCTGCTTATAAACCAAAACTCAACTGTTTCAGTCTTTCATGAGAGGGAACATTAAAATGAATCAGTAAAAATATTGATATCATCCCATCATTAGTCAATACATATTCTACTTCTTAAACATAAGATCCCAAAAGTAGCCAGACATAAATGTACACTTTGAAAGGGCTTATTATGAAGATATAAAATGATTAGAGCAATCTTTAAAAATTCTCAGTCCAACCCATTTTTCAAAATCTAGACATGAAAAATTAATTTAAAAATAACAAACTTAATACCCCACTCATATATAAATGAGATTGATAATAACAAATAATTATTTAAATATACCAAACTGCTTTTCTCAACCTCATCAGTTTTTGCCAGAGTTAAGCAAATGATAGACCATCAAGTTGCTTGTTAGACAAATCAGAAACATTAATTAACAATTCTTTCAAGAAAATCAAACTTCAAATTAACACCAACAACTAAATAAGAGAAAAAGAAAAGGTCACATTTTTGGTTGCTTTTTATTTATTTAGTGTTCACTAGTGTACAGACTACTGATATTTTATTGAGCATATTGACCATTTACTAAATTGCTTGTTCACACAACATTCACAGCAAAATGGATTATAAAAATATATCTTAATTTACATATAACAGTATGTATTCAGAAAAAAATTCTCAAAGTAGGTATTAAATTTTAAACTTGTTTGAGGTTTAAGAAGTCAAATCAGCATTTTTGGACAAATAAATAGATAACAATTATGTATTGTTGCCTCAATATAACAGTAGCTATGCTATACATAAAATGCATGTTAATAATGTCAAGATAATATATATTCAATATAATGGAGTTCATATATATTTTCACTGAGAGAAAATTGAATACAATGTCTAGTTTATTTACATTATTTACATGCAAACTATTATCCTCATCTTTGTTGGCACATTTTGGATGTTGTCAGGTATTTGTCAACCTGTGTAACTGTCAGGGAATTTTGAGCTGAACCCATTATTTAATATACAGACAGATTGTTCTTGTTCTACTATGTCCAGGGATATCCAGATTGATGAAGACCAAAGAGCACAACAGCTAAAATATTATGATAATAACAACAAAAATGAAAACAATAGATCACGTGTAAATATTGCAAGTAATGATAACTCCTTATTCCAGAAATTCAGAAAGAAATAACTATTTTATCTTCATAGAAAATTAACTAAGTGCAAAAACTTAGAAAGTAAGACCTAATAATATACACATCTCAACTATTTGCTAGAATAATGGTGGCCATGTGAATCTATGAAGTGCATGCTTATATATATAGCCAAGTTGTGTTTGTAACGTGTGGTTATAGAGAATTTAGTGAGGTCTGCAATATGTCCAATATATGCTCAATGGGGTTTAAATTTGGCAAGAGTGGCAGCCAGTAGAATATCTGGAAGTCCTCTAAGTGTTCCTGAAACCAGTTCTGCATTGCTCACATATTTTGGAGGGTTGAATAATCTTGCTAGAGAAAAATATCACCATCAAGAAACATTGCAAGAATAATAGGATGCATATGGTTGGCAAAAAGATCTGTGTATATCATACTTGGCAAGGGAAACTAGTTTCACTAGTGGTCTTTGTAATGTCCAACACCATTACAAAGTTCCACTGGCAATGTTTTATGTCCCAGAGTATCACAGTAACCGATGATGTGGTGCCAATAATGTTATCTTTGCTGGTTGATTACAACAAAAGCCCTAAAAATGTAGCCTATACTGTATAGTGGCATCAACATTACATTATATCATATCCTAGTCCAATGTTCCCCTTTGTTGGATAGTGTAGCTGTCTATAGGATGTTGTGTGGTTACTATTCTTGTCAGTCACAAATAATTGTTCTTGCTTTTACGTACCAGTGATATCTGCCTGGAAGTTGCATATTCCTTATATATCCTTACTAGTATCACTTAAGAAAAACCAACAGTAGTTGCCACTTTGGATATAGTGTTATCTATCTTCCTGCTCCCCCACCAACAGTCGATCCATTGTCAAAAGGTGGTAAATCCTGTCCACAAACTTTAGTGGCTACAGCTATGCTACCTCTTAACTAAATGACATGTGATGTAATAATAAAGTATATTTTAACAAGTGGGAGAGGACAAAGTCATCTAATGTAAAGCTGTTTAATTTTATGACAGTTCAATTTATAATGGCCAAGACATACTGCAGCTATCATTTTGTTTGGTGAATTGCTGCTGCTGACGAAACATGAACAGCGAAATGAAAAATAAAATAATTCAAAAGTAGAAAAAGAGAGAAAATAGTTCAATAAATGAGTCCTTCCTATGAATGCTCAAATGTTCCATTATATACAATTACATAAATATACATATATATGCCTGACTGAGTGATCAGCATGGGCATATTTTGACTGTTAAGAAATTTAAAATTAATTTGATTGCAATTATAATAGGACCATGTTTTTTTAAAATGAAGTAACAGGACATTACATTAAAAATACTCATATGCCCAAAGTTACTTAATGATAATGTTTGTATAAAGTACATATGAACAAATAAGCTGAAATTTATTTTAATTTCACAAACTATACAAAAATGTTTAATTAGTGATATAATAAAACTGAGTTCTTTTATAAAAGCTTTCATTAAATTTTTCATTTAAACAATCACATTACTAAGTTTATAAAATAAATATCTTACAGGAACATAATTTAATCAAGAAGAAATCATAAGAATTTACTGCTGGTTACATCCCATTGATGCTTTTATGTTGCAGATTGTATTTTATTTATCTGATTTTGTATAATTCAAAGAAATTTCAGATGAACTCTTTAGCTGACAGTCTTTGTGATGTCAATTCACAACTCTTTTTCCTTTGGGAGGATCAGTGCAAGTAGCTGTTGATTATTACCAAATTTCCAGTTCTATATTCTAACCTTCAAGTTCTACTACATTTTGTTTTTCTGTCTATTCAAAAAAAGAATAAAAAGAATGAAGTAATGAAAAATATGATTATTAACTTTCAATTGATGGTAATACTTCTAAAATTGTCAGTTTTCTATATTAACTTTTTCTTATTATTTGAATTTCTGAGATGAAACATTATCAATGATTTTTTTTTTTACTAGTATGAATTAATTTCTGTTGCTTTATATTGCAAATTCTGCATCATCATTCTATGATCATTAATAAACAGCATGCTAGTTGATCTTTGTAACCTGTTAAAACAGCTACCATAGAAAAACAGGTTCCCAAGGATTAAAGAGGTGTAAGTTAAAATCTCACTGGAGTCATATTCTTTACTTCTGATCTGCGTTGCTTTCTAACAATCATAGAATAAGGATCTACAATTTGTGATAAAAAAGCAACAGAAAGATAAAAGAAATATATGTGAAAAAATTCATAATAGTTAACTTGTTCAGAAAACTGGATAAAAATATTCAGACCCTTTTAGCTGAATGCAGGTTAATAACTACTTTATTGCCTTTTATGTGAAAACATGACATTTTATTAACATTTCTAAGGAACTGTCAAAATTTTTGTGTACATGAAATTAGTTTGTGTTTTTACCTGATAGGAGTTTGATATCTTTCAATGCATTGTGCATGCAAGCATTAAGAAAAAAATTACATCTCAAGTGAGAATGATTGAAACCATTTTTAGTACAAATAGCTAAGTTATGGTTAAAATTAAATTTGATTTATTGTTCTTATTCTTAGAAATAACGACATAACATTTTTATTTATGTTGAGGAAAAAGTGAAGACAAAATCCTGGTCAAGTAAAAAGATAGTATATAAGAAAAAATCCACATTTTTATGTGATAGTGAACAATACAATGATAAAATGGTCAAAAAGAGGAAATTAAATTTTGAAAAGATAGATTTGTTAAACATGTGCTGCTGTACAAAAAGATTGTAAAAATAACTCCAGACAATATATCCACAAGATCGAGTATTTTAAAAAGAAGCTATTTCAAAGCCCTTTCTGTAGCTTTCTTCAGAGTGAATAAATTATGACATTGTACTAATTTAAAAGCATATTGAAACAGAAACTGAATGATAGTAGCAGACTTGTTTCAAGGTAGATAAACCTAGTTGAAATGTCCAAAAGATATGCTAACTTGGTTTCAGAAAAATATTTTTTCCTATAATAAAAGAAAGAAAAAGTCTTCAAGAATACAGGCTAGCATAAAGTCATGTTTAACAATTACTAAACAACTGAAGAGAAAATTTTTTTTATATTAATTTGATCAGGAAATAATGAACACTGAAATTATAATTTCATTCTAAAATTATTTAATACTTAAATATTTGATACCAGGAGTCAAGAGAAGATATTTTTTAAGATGAAGCATCAGTGATCTGGATCTGTGCTCTCATTTTGCTATAGTGACAGTAGAACTTACAACAATGTACATTGGATCTCGTGCCCAAAACAGTCACTAACCCTACACTGGTAGCAGATCATAAAACAGCTAAAATGTTATACTAAAGGATGTATCAATTTAAATAAACTCATGTATACAAATTATATTTGTGATGTCATTGCTGATTAGAGTTTGATCTAAATTCTAAATAAATAGATAGATATTGACCCTAGACATATAAAATATAAAATATTGTAAACAAAGCTCACTACCCCTACAGATAAAAAGATTTGCATATTTCTATATGACAGGAATGAAGACAACTATTTGGAGTTACAATTCCATCTCAAATATACTCAGTACTTGCACTTTTTTTAACATTTCACCACAAGCAAGGCAATAAAGTCACTAAGATGTAAGGGGTTACTGAGAGTGAAGGAAAATGAGAAAACATGAGGAAAAAACAGGATTAAAAAAGACAAGATAACAACTGACATTGCATTTAAATTTTTGAAGATTGAAATTGACAGAAAGCAAGAAACCAGAAGAGAATTCCACAAGCAAAAAGTGTGAGAGGATAACTTGTTAGCATAGATGTTAGTTATATCTCACAATTTCAACTGTAAAATGATAAGACCTAGCTGCCAATCTAGTATTGCACTTAAATTTGTGAAGTTGAGGTATGAAAGAGGAAAGCTTATCACAACAGTTAGCATGAAAATATTTATTTACAGCAGTGTTAAAGTGACTGAAGCTAAGATGCCAGGTCAGGATCAATAACATTGCAGATTCTTTAGATTATGTCAAGAATCTGTCGATACATAACATTGGTAAGAAGATCCAAATAATTCCTAAAAATGAATGGTGAAAAATTTTCAAACTAAAATTTCCTGGTTTAGTCAATTTTTGAGGCTTACAATATCATCAACTTCACTCTAACCCCTCAGGTTAGCTCTTCGTCCCTTGAAAAATAAGCATAATTCTTTATTTTTACCCTCATATAGGTAAATAAATAAAAGTGCCAGATAATGTTTATGCCAGCTGTTGGTTTTATGAGAGGAAGATTAGGCAAAAAGTGTCTCTAATATGCTCACCTCAGCAGACAATCTCACATCCTTGCATAGAGATTTGTACATGTCAGTCAATCAGTGGTGTAACTGAGAAGGTTTACTTGCAAACTGCACATGTATGTATAAAAAATAAGTAGTAAAAACATTGTTTATTTTAGGCATATATCCAACCATACAATTGATACCACTACTTTCTCCTTAATACCTCAGAGTGATTTGTGAAGGATCCCAACTGATCGTGACAAGCAAGAAACACAACTAATTGTGTTGTTGCAATTGCAGAGAATATTCTTTTGTTCTCTCTCTATGCAGTCTGTCAGTTGTCAACTTAATCTACAAAGCTTTAGCAAGAATCACAGATTGAAATTTCAGGAACAATACAAATTCTAAATGACATCAATTTCACCTCAGGACAGTTTGATAATTGAATGATTTTGTGCACTTTTCATTTGACAAGAAAGAAAAAAAATGAAAAAGCTGCATGCCTGCTGTTAGGTGAGACCAATAGTATGAAAAATTGCTCCTTGAAAAACATTTTCTTATCTAAAGATGATGGCAATATCCTTGAGCCATTTCTGAAAATTATGAACAAGGTTCATTTTTCTGATTTATTGTTGACCTTGCTTCTATGAGGGTAAATCAAGAAGTCTGTAGCTTGGCATATAGTTATTTGCTGAATTTGGATTTAAAATTTTTACTTTGGAATGATCAATATGGAATTAATATTCACCACTGAAGTAAGACATTGACAAAGAAGGTAATTATGTTGAAAAATGGATATATGCTATGAAAAATAAGTGCTTTCCTTCATTATTAGGTTGTGAACTTATTAGTGGACCTATGAATATGATACATGCAAGTATATTTGAACAGGTAAGTACTTGAAATATTCATACAAAAATATACAAAAAGCAAACAAAGATAAATATTTCTAATATATTAATTGATAAATCATTTTCCTTTTACATAAAGTAAATAAATATGGCTGGTTTCTTGGAGTTTTTGGGTACCTTGGTGTACTAGTGAGCCAGCCAAAATGAGCTGACTCATTTTATAGTTCACCAATAGAAGTGTTAACCAATCAGAAGGCTCAAAATATTCAATTCAATGTGTATAAAGGCAGTCATGTTTTTTCCAGAATATTCACTGCCAGCCTTTGATATCGAAGACTGAAGAATTATGGAACAGCTGCTGGTGGTATTGGTGATATAGTCAGATTCAGTAGAGTGTCTGACTCGTGAGTGTTAATCTTTAATGTTGCTTCATTGAAAAGATTACGTACTGCGCTGGATTCTATATTCATAGACTATGGTGAACATGGTCAACATGATTATCAAATTCCAAATCTAAATAAAAATATTCACATGGAACTTTAAAAAATCTTGAGAGTAAACTATGCACATTGAATTCTATCTTCCTTTTTAACCAAATGTTTAACGTTGGTTAATCTAGCTAGAATATTTTACTACTAATATGTTGACTTAGTGTTAATAAAAAAAATAAAAATACAAATATTTTTAGTGAAAAAAATTAATAAAAATAAAATTCAGTTTGCATTGAAAGCTCAGTTAATTTCTGGTTCTTGACTCATTAAATGAAAAGTTAAATCAATTTTGTAAAGTATTTTCTACAAGAAATAAAAGTGGTTTGACAACAAATGCTGAGTAGATCATTAGTAATGTGAAGGAATGACTGCAGAAAGAAATAAAATCGTTTTAAGGCAATAATAACAAAACATACTTTAAACTGTTAAACAAAAATTAAAGACATTTATGTGTACAGTAAAAACATGTTACTTCGATCAGTAATTTAATATCATTTATTTAAAAAAAAAAAATATCAAAGAATTCGGTACTTAAGAATGTGGTAAAAATAATTAATGACTTCTGGTTGCTATGTCATAATACAATGGTTATAGAATTAATTTTGGAAAGAAGATTATGAGTTTATTGTGTATATGAAGATCTGGAGTGTGCTTCAAACAATATAAACTTAAAAACAATTTGACAAATTGTAATTTTAAGAACTGAGAATTTGTACTGAGATGCCAATTTGTGGGTGTGTGTGTGTATGCTATTGTTAGATGGTTGGTGACTAAATCAGCACTTCACCATTCCAATTTCTTGTGACTGAGATAGGTTGTTAGCAACCCTGTAGGATGTAAACAAGACCTATCAAAGGGTGGAAGAACTTTTGGGGAGTCAACAGCCAACTAGAGGTGGCGCTTCAATAAAATCAGTGTGGAGAAGACAATGGGAAACCATTCTACTATCAATCCCAAGAAAACTCATGGTTTTTAACTCTTCACCTTCAAAGGGGTGTAAACCAAAAAAAGAAATAGTTGAAATTTCTAAGGCACATAATGAGGAAAGTGGGCTTGGAAAATTTCACAGGACAGATTGATAGCAAAAGAGACAGAGAGTAAACAAATCTGTACTGAAAAACCAGTTTAAGAGAGAGAGAAAAAAAATTCAGTGAGGAATGAAGGTACATTGCTTAAACTGCAGCTTGCAGTACAATTCCGAAGAAAAGAAAATCAAGAAAAAGAAAAAAGATTCAAAATACCTGTTGTGTAAAATTTTCCGTGTATTTTGAGTAAATAAAACTAGGGCACTTTACATATCAGAATAGCAGGTGCACCAGATATAAAACAAATAAAATTGCCAAAAAGAGAGCCACCCATTAATAAAGGACATTCTTTCTCTTAAGCCATAGGGCTAATAATTTATTTGGCATATATCTACCAAGGTAAGATCACTAGTTGCCTGAGGAAGGAGTTACTATTAAAGAAAGGGACACAAACTTGATAACTTCCTATTAACAAGTAATAAAATTGCCTGAAGATAAAATTGTGTCCATTAGTGTGCTAATAAAGCTCTAAATAGCAAGCACACTCTTAGATAATGACAATGCAAATCACTAGCAGTTAAAACAAGACATTAAAAAGATTTAATAACATTGGATTATTTAGATCAAGGCATATCTGTTATCTTAATCATTCTGAATCTCCAACAGAGTGATTTTATTTCCTGTTAGTCTTTTTAAAGTTTATTTAAATTTGGGATACATTTTACTTTTGCATCATACTTTTACAGTAAAGTTAAAACCCTCTTTCCAGAATTTTTCTTTCTTAAAAAAAAAAAAAATTATACAAGTCCCATGATCCTAAAATCTCATGATTAATTTAGCTTAACTGAAAAATCCACATTTTGAGGTGGTCCTGAAAATAACTTCACCCAACTACTTTCCAAAATCTATCTTTTTGTTCAGTGGCTTCCATTTAAATTAAATATGAAGTAGGGAAGTACTAGACAATATAATATAACAAATAAAAAACAAAGATAAATTGTGATAGTTGGTGAAAAGTTGCAACTTTATGATAATGTGGAATACAAGAAATCACAAAGCAAAGAAAATGGACTATTACTAACTGGACAAACCAGTCTTCGTGCAAAGAATGTGACGCTGATCAGTATCAGCTGGGTTGCCATGGAGAACGGGTATGATGTTGAAAGACCCAAACCACCTAATGAACCTTGGCTAAAAATGTCACTGATGATGTGTGCCAAAACATCAAACAAAAAAAAAAAAAAATAGCCATAGTATTACAGATATTGCACCTATGAATCACCATTTTTTTCTGGTCTTTACAGAATATTCTTAATGAATAATACTTTCAGTTTGTTTGAAAACTGCAAAAAGTCACCAAGAACAGTTCTTGGAGAATGGAATTGTAAAGTTGCCTGAAAGATGGTAGAAGATTGTCAAGAAAAACATTAAGTTTAATAAAGTTTGTCAAAACTTAAGCAACTAAAATTAATTGTTTAGAATATTACATGTTAATATAAATTTTATTCAAGCTCAAATACATGAACATTTATCACTGTTTATGGAGTAAAAGTTTGTCCTGTTATGCCAAGTGACTTTAATCAATCACCAAATGATAGTGTGTTTGAATTTCATGGGTGTGTTGTCATGTGACTGCAGTGCAAGGGCAGGGCTGGCATGTACCACAAGCAAAATACATTAGATAAAAAAAAAAAAAAAAAATTTAATATTTTTTATATTAAAATTTTTTATGATAACATTAATAATAATTATCTCATAATATTTTTTATTATTAGATAGTAATGATATATAAATTAATAACGATGATTATCTCAAATAAATACTGAATTTTTATGAATAAAGGTTACCTTGTAAATACAGTACTTATTCATTTACTTCTGAATTAGGATTTCTTGGATACATCATTTGTTTTGGAATTAGGATTCATTAAAAAACGTTTTGAAATCTTAAATACGAAAAATAATACAATAAAACTAGGGCCTCCACAAAAATGTGATAACTAAGGTTTAAAATGAATTTTTAAAAATGAAAAGGCTTTCTTGAAAAGTGTCCTTAATTTATCCTATTTATAAAAGCAATTAAAGCTTTTCTAATTAAATAATCTCAAAGCTTTATTGCATTTTTTATTTTACAATTCAGAGCAGACAGATTTTTTGGTAAATGGTGTTTCTGCTTGACAAAAAAGATTGATAAATTCTCTAAGGAGTCCTGCTTTAACTAATATAAATATGAAGGAGCTGGAGGGAACAACAGATGTAAAGAAAAAAAGAAAAGAAAGAATTTTAAAGAATATTTTAATTCATTTGTGAGTAAGTCCTGAAAATTTCATTAAAATCTAACAATTATTTGATTTTTGGAAGAATTTTAAAAATAATGTGTTTTTAATGCCAAAGAAGCTAGAAAGGATTTCCTCTCAAGCCTTTTGATGATGAAACTGTTCTTATCAAGTTTGGGGACCTTTTCCATCATGGCATGCTCTTCCTTAGAAAATCTTTGAATGTACCTAAATAAAACTGATATTTTCTTTTTATTATAGCTAATATATTTTCTTAAACTTTTGTTAATCCTAAATAAATAAAAACATAGATACCGCCACAGAATTGTGATACCTAAGGATTAAAATGAATTAAAGAAAAAAATGTAAAACCAACAAGACTTACCGACAAAGGAGGTTTTCTTTGCCTTCAGTAAATAACACATTCCTTTCCCATGTTTGTGGCATCTGCATAATGGTTATGCCAACCTGACCCCATATTGCTAAACTGTGGCCAGATTTGCTGAACAAAATTCTCTCAACGGAAAAACCAGGAATTGGGCTGCATGTAAAGATCTGAAAGAGAAAAGACTTTTTAAAATAGGATTCTCTTATAACTTATTTTAATTAGAATCCAATAATTTCCTTTCACTTCCTATCATTGATTAGGATTTACTTGTTCAAATTTGTATATTAAGTAATTCATTCAGTGAACACATCTCATGTCATGCTATTCTTGCATACTTTTGGATCAGTATGTCCCCCCATTTTATTCAAATAAAAAACAAAATCAATATCTTGATCCTAAATGTAAAAGTAACAATGTTAAAGAAATGTTTTTGTGAATAACAATGAAGTGAGAATGTTCCAAAAACTTTCCTAGTTAACTTATGGAATATCTGAAATAAAAAGAATGATTCCTAAGATAGGACAGCCATTTTTAATATTAACTTAAATTGAGCAAACAACATTTGATCTTCTTTAACTTTCACATTTTCTATTATTTGCTTTTCAGTTTTTCTTTTTTACATAATGACAATTGTTTTATCAAACAAATTCTTCATCAAGACACTGTCATTTAGTTGTATCCTGCCTAGACTCAGGGTTTCATATAAAAAGAGATAAAACATTATTGAGAGAGTACATTAAAAAAAAAACAGGAATTTAGACAGAAAACAATTGACATTGATCTTGAAAAATTTAAATTCCAGGTTAACTGTAAAGCAAAAAGCCAGAAAATAGTTCCACAAATGAGAAATGCAAGAGAAGAAATTGTTACCATAGAACTTATGGTAATTAGTAAACAGGTTTTGTAATAATCTTGTTTTCAGAAGGATTCCTGAAAGCTTTTTTTCCTTTACAATTTAATGAAAATATAATCCTAAAATTCAGAAAATTTGTCCTTAATGTTGTTTTAAGGATATGTTGAGTACTTGGCATGTATTTAAAGAATATATCCTATTGCAGAATTTAGAACTTGGTTCAGTGAAAGAAAACCCAAATTCAAAACTGGATTAAATTGAGACAAGGTAAAAAGGACCAGCAAGTTATAGCTGTAACAGGTTCAAGTCAGTAGTTCATCGAGAAGTCAAGTACTAGCAAATTGCAAAATGCCTTGGAAATAATGACATAATAGAGGCAATATAAATGATAGATTTCTGCTGATATCCAAGCAAATCAATCACTGTAATAAACAAATTGGAAAAATATTTGTAGCACATCAAAAACAAAATGGAAAAAATATCTCAATGTTTAAAGAAATTTCTGTTCAATATTCAAGCAAACTCTTGAATAGAATACATTAGACAATGAATAACCAAAAATGTTTTAACATCTACTAAATCATTCATCTTATTTGTAAGCAGATGATTTTCACCTTACAAAGAGAGCTACTTCTAACTTTTTTTTTTATATATTCAATTTATTTATTTTTATTATTTCATCTTTTAGTTGTAACCATTGATTGAGGATGTGTGTGTATATTGAATTTGTAGGGTAGCAGGGTGCAGCAGTTGTAGGTAGCAAAAGCCCTGCAGGGTTTTTCCTCCTCCACTTTTATAGAAAAAGACAAATAACAATTCAATACCCAAGTGCCAGTCAGGCAATCAGACACCCAAGGCAATATTAGTCATTGGATTGCCACAACTTCCCCTATTCTTTTTATCACCACAGTTTCACAGGATTTACAAGAAAAGATTTTTTTAAAATTTCAAAATGACAACGATAACATCAAACATGTTTGAAGCATTTTCATTATCATTTTATTTCTAGCATCTCAGTATTTAGGAAAAAGAAAAAATATAGATGAAATCAGAAATTTGGGGAGTTGGATATATATACACATGTGGGTTTCTCTGCCCACCACTTACATACCTACGCAAACCATCCCAACTGAATAGTTTCCCTCCACCAGCTAGGCAGTCAACTAGCAAGCAAACAATAATGTGAGGTGCCAGTGGTAGGAAGATAATCACAACAGCATTCCTTCATATACGACTTGTATATGGCAGCCGACTAAAGTTTTTGCATCGACATTGGCAAAGCTTATTGATTTAATTCTTAGAATACTCAGAAACACAAAATCAATGCAAATCGATCAGCAGCAAAGTGTTTGTGCCCACACAGACCATCGATTTTCACTTGTCGCCTGCTAGGCCTCTGCACCAAGAACCACATGCACGCACACACACAACAGAGATTTTAATATGAAATGTACTAAAACATAGACTAAATGAAATACAGTATCATTTCAAAGCTGGCAGAGAAACGAAGATAAAGAACTATGGAGACTATTTATAATTAAATAGTTCTCACAAATTTAGTAATTCAAAGTAATGGATTATTAGAAAAAATAATAATGACATTAGAAAAAATAATAATGACAACAGAAGAAAGTTGATCTAAAGTAAAACAAATTGATAAGAGCTAATAAAAGCAACTTGCTTAGCATATAAGTAAAAATAATCAAGTGGTATTAACGACACTCAAGTCATTTGGCAGGCAAGATGAAACAGGAAAAGAAATTAGGCATGTTTACTTAGAAGTCATTTAAAGTGTAATTTTCAGCTGTTGTATCAAGTTTATTGATACAGGAGCCCTCAAAAACTAATTTGATATTTGATTGATACTTCAGAAAGAAACACACATCAGGGAAAAGATATCACAACATACTGAAGAATGAACAAAAGTGAAAATTAACAATCATATGTATACCCTAAAGTTTTACAGGTTGAATAAGAAAATTAAATAGATAGCTGAAACAGGAATTTATGGTGAGAGAGATGTAATGAGGGTAAGAAAAAGGTAATGAGAGAACAATGAAGCAACAAGTAAAAGCAACTTGTGAAAAGTATTGTGAAAAGATTAAAGAGCAAGAGAGAAATAGCAAAGTGAGTGAGAACAAGGTGTGAGTGAGATCAAGACGAGAGAGAACAATGTGAGAGAGAGAGGAGATCAGTGCAAGTGAGATCAAGATGAGAGAGAAAAATACGAGAAAGAGAGAAAGAAGGAAGAAGTGAGAGAGAGAGAGAGAGAGAGAGAAAGAGAGCAGAGAGAATGAGAGCAATGCAAGAGAATGAGGATGAGAGCAACACGAGAGAGATGGAGAGAATGAGAAGAGAAAGAGATAGCGAGAGAAATAGAGAGAGACACAGAGATAGAGAGAGAGGACAGGTCAAAACAGAGAGAGAGAACATGGAGAGAGAAAATAGGAAACAGAAAGAGAGAGAACATGGAGAGAGAAAATAGGAAACAGAAAGAGAGAGAACATGGAGAGAGAAAATAGGAAACAGAAAGAGAGAGAACATGGAGAGAGAAAATAGGAAACAGAAAGAGAGAGAACATGGAGAGAGAAAATAGGACACAGAAAGAGAGAGAACACGTCGAGACAGAGAGAGAGAACACGTCGAGACAGAGAGAGAGAACACGTCGAGACAGAGAGAGAGATAGAGAGAGAGAACACGTCGAGACAGAGAGAGAGATAGAGAGAGAGAACACGTCGAGACAGAGAGAGAGATAGAGAGAGAGAACACGTCGAGACAGAGAGAGAGAACACGTCGAGACAGAGAGAGAGACAGCGAGAGAGAACACGTCGAGACAGAGAGAGAGACAGCGAGAGAGAACACGTCGAGACAGAGAGAGAGACAGCGAGAGAGAACACGTCGAGACAGAGAGAGAGACAGCGAGAGAGAACACGTCGAGACAGAGAGAGAGACAGCGAGAGAGAACACGTCGAGACAGAGAGAGAGACAGCGAGAGAGAACACGTCGAGACAGAGAGAGAGACAGAGAGAGAGAACACGTCGAGACAGAGAGAGAGAACACGTCGAGACAGAGAGAGAGAACACGTCGAGACAGAGAGAGAGACAGAGAGAGAGAACACGTCGAGACAGAGAGAGAGACAGAGAGAGAGAGAACACGTCGAGACAGAGAGTGAGACAGAGAGAGAGAGAGAGAACACGTCGGGACAGAGAGAGAGAGACAGAGAGAGAGAACACGTCGGGACAGAGAGAGAGAGACAGAGAGAGAGAACACGTCGGGACAGAGAGAGAGAGACAGAGAGAGAGAACACGTCGGGACAGAGAGAGAGAGAGAACACGTCGGGACAGAGAGAGAGAGAGAACACGTCGGGACAGAGAGAGAGAGAGAACACGTCGGGACAGAGAGAGAGAGAGAACACGTCGGGACAGAGAGAGAGAGAGAACACGTCGGGACAGAGAGAGAGAGAGAACACGTCGGGACAGAGAGAGAGAGAGAGAACACGTCGGGACAGAGAGAGAGAGAGAGAACACGTCGGGACAGAGAGAGAGAGAGAGAACACGTCGGGACAGAGAGAGAGAGAGAGAACACGTCGGGACAGAGAGAGAGAGAGAGAACACGTCGGGACAGAGAGAGTGAGAGAGAACACGTCGGGACAGAGAGAGAGAGACAGAGAGAGAGAACCCGTCGGGACAGAGAGAGAGAGAGACAGAGAGAGAGAACACGTCGAGACAGAGAGAGAGAGAGACAGAGAGAGAGAACACGTCGAGACAGAGAGAGAGAGACAGAGAGAGAGAACACGTCGAGACAGAGAGAGAGAGACAGAGAGAGAGAACACGTCGAGACAGAGAGAGAGAGACAGAGAGAGAGAACACGTCGAGACAGAGAGAGAGAGACAGAGAGAGAGAACACGTCGAGACAGAGAGAGACAGAGAGAGAGAACACGTCGAGACAGAGAGAGAGAGACAGAGAGAGAGAACACGTCGAGACAGAGAGAGAGAGACAGAGAGAGAGAACACGTCGAGACAGAGAGAGAGAGACAGAGAGAGAGAACACGTCGAGACAGAGAGAGAGAGACAGAGAGAGAGAACACGTCGAGACAGAGAGAGAGAACACGTCGAGACAGAGAGAGAGAGACAGAGAGAGAGAACACGTCGAGACAGAGAGAGAGAGACAGAGAGAGAGAACACGTCGAGACAGAGAGAGAGAGACAGAGAGAGAGAACGCGTCGGGACAGAGAGAGAGGTAGAGAGAACGCGTCGAGACAGAGAGAGAGACTGAGAGAACGCGTCGAGGCAGACAGAGAGAGAGACTGAGAGAACGCGTCGAGGCAGACAGAGAGAGACTGAGAGAACGCGTCGAGGCAGACAGAGAGAGACTGAGAGAACGCGTCGAGGCAGACAGAGAGAGACTGAGAGAACGCGTCGAGGCAGACAGAGAGAGACTGAGAGAACGCGTCGAGGCAGACAGAGAGAGACTGAGAGTGAGATGAGTGACAGGCGAGGGAGAGAAATAAGAAATACATAAATATTACCCGAACTTTTATTGTCACTTTTTCTCCCCCTTGCATTTCATATTATTAATATGTTCTACTAAAATGTTAATATCAATTTCATCAATTGGTAAATTCTGATATTTATGCTGTAAAATCTTTTATTATAAGCACATTTTATCAAATTATTATATTTCCCCTTATGTATTGATTTAAGGTGAATCTATAGGTTAACTATTTTTATTTGTAATTACAATATTTCCTTACCCATGTTGAACTTGACACTTCTCCAAGCTAATTCCATTTGGTAAAGTTTAAAAAACTTAGAGATCAAAATAATGTGAATAATTTCCTTGATTTATGCAAGTACATGATCTGATTATCTCTTCTCAATATGTGAATATATCATATTCAGTACTTTTTTAACAATTGACTGCATTTGAACTTATATTTCTTCATAATACAATTACACCGTAATTTTTTTTTTTTTTTTTTTTTTTTTTACACTATTTATATTGTTCAGACTGTTGTTGTTATATTCACAACCTTTTGGCCGTTGTACGCTCCGGCCTACTTCAGGTGACTGAAATTTTGAACTGAACCTTTTATCGTGGTAGAATATTCTAGTTCCATACCTCTTCTAGATGTCTCATTTATCTCCCTTTAACTCAACTCCCCAAGTTTTTGTCCACCATTGCAGTAGCCAAGTACTGAACTCACAACTCTTTGGGTCAAGTCACTGGAAAGAACACATGGCCCAGTGGATAAAAGCATTGGTTGGATCGAGTGACTTGACCTAAATAATTGAGAGTTCAATACCTGGCTACTGCAGTGGCCAGCAAAAACTTGGAGAGTCGAGTTAAAGAGAGATAATTGAGACATCCAGAAGAGGAATGGCACATAGAACTAGAACAATCTACCTGAGTGGATGAAATAAAGGGTTCAGTTAAAAATTCCAATCACCTGAAGAAACATTGTGAATATGGCAACAAAGATGAGGCCAACAGTCAGAACAATGTAAATAGTGTAAATAATTACAATACCTCATCTCAGAAATAAAGACAGACAATTACACTGTATTTAGGATCATACCAAACAAAATTACCTAAAATGATGAACATAAATTTTAAAGTAAATTTTTTCCTAAATGAGACCAAGAAACAATTAGTGTATATTAAGTAGATTGCAAACATGTATAAATATTTATCAGATACAAAACTACTACAAGAGGAATTTAAACTTATAACTAAGGCAACCGGTTATTGCAGTATATACAACTTCAATTCTGTATACACAAGATTAAACATTTCTACAATTGACATAAATGATTAAAAATCAGAGGCCAAATATATTGTTACTTTTATTGATACATATTCCTCAATTTACTGAACTTTGAATTTTAAAGCAAAATGTATAGAATCAGGTAGATAAAAAAAAATTGATTCTTTATTTGAAATTTTATTTACCTAAAATGAACATATATTTTATGCATATGAAGATTAGAAAGATGATAATAAAACTATCCTATGTTATAGACAGAGTGCATGCCTGTGTTTAAATTCATAATACATACAACTATTTGAGAAGTGTGAAATTATTTGTGTAATAAAGTTATAGCAAGTTTAGAGGAAAAATTTTTTCGCTCTGTTAATTTTACATAAAATTCGCCCTTTCAATTTTTACAACTATTTTGCATTCGTTTTATTCCGTCATTTTGATTATTGTTTACTGCTTAGGTTTCTGTATTACAAATAAGATTTCAAGAAAACATGTGGCTTACACCTGATTGAAATGTAAATAGATTTACAAGCTGCTCCTTACACTATTTGCCTTATATATATTCAATATCACAAAAATAAAAGTTTTATGATTCTTAATTTCTCTAACAGATTCTTTAATATTTTTAGACTTTTGTAATTTATAGTTTTTATAATGTTGACAAGAACTCTACATGATATTTTAAATGTCAAAATATACAGGATTACATGATCAGAAATACAAGTATGAAGGAATATAAAATAATTAAGTATTTGCATTCAATAAAGTAAAGGATTACCATGTGGTGAATTTTACAAGTTTTTATCAAAACATGCTGTTAAGTTATAAAACTGGATTTTATAGGAAAAACTACAAACTGAAGATCAATATTTACAAACATATAGCCTTTATTTTTTATTTAAATGCAAATGAAATCCAATAATTGAAAGAGAATTTTATGTACATGTTTGCATGGATACATATAAAAGCTGTTCATGGTTGTCTATATAAACTATCATTTTGTTAACACTCAACCAGAATTTAAAAAAAGAAAAAAAAAAAAAGAAAATCATTTTTTTTTTTTTTTAGCTACAGAAAAAAAAAAATTATCAAGGATGAATTTTTTTTTCTCATGTTCACCCAATACAAAGATTAAGAAGTTTTATTGAAGTGATAACAGTTAACCCTAAATTTGAAGAGGTTAAGATTGTAGTAATTGAGAAATCATCCTCTCAGGAATCTAGTTCATAAAATAGCAGTTCTTGTGAAGGAGCTAAGTAGAACTTCTTTCTTACTAATGGAATATGAAGAGAATGAAGATTATTTGTTCCGGTGTATGTGGAATGGTAAGTCTTAGTTGCAAAGGTCAGAAGTGTTCTGACTTAGTTCCGCTAAGGTATGTAGCTCATCAGAACATTTGCCATGGGAATAGGGATAGAGTAGCAAAAAGCCTGCAATGTTTTATCTAGGGGCTGATAGATGCTTTTGAACTTAAGTCTAGCCAGTGAGAATTGAGCAGCTCTAGCTCAGATATGGCAGTAATACTCCATTTTTGGTCTGTTCTGACACTTGTAATGACAGAGCATATTAGGAGGAGTCAAATACCTCCTGGGCAGTAAAAGGAACCAAGCATTTCTCTTTTTAAAATTTTTTTTAACTATACATATTTACATCTATTTACTATGATAAATTATAAAATCATCAAAATTCTACAAGATAGAATAAAAAATTGACTGCATTTGAAAAATATTTAATTCTTTGTTTAAAAAATTATATATAATTTGTGAAAGTGGATGAAACAGTTCATGATATAACATTGCACTGGAAATACTTTCCTAGTTATAGATAACTAAATAAAATCGAAAATCTTTAGACCAGTGAATTACTTATAAACTATATGTCTTGCTCATTGAAATACTTTTATTGATTTTATTTGTGAATAAAAACTTTTCATGGAAGGCATGTTTTACTTTGAAATGATGGGAAAAATTTCTTCACTTAGTTAAATTTCCTTGTTACAATCATTAATTTATTTTTCCAAACATGTAAGGTGTTTATTAACAGATTAAAATTTTAAGTAAAATGCTCTAATTACAGATATTAAACTGTTTCAAGAATTGATAATACTGGTCTCAGATACAAGGATTCAAAGCCAGTTGTGAGAGAGGGAGGGAGGGAGAGGGGGAGAGAGAGAGAGAATCATTTGAAATTTTAATTTGCTGCCAAATAAAAAGTATGAAAATTAAGAATTCATAGCTAATTATCAAAATAAAGAAACATTTTAAATAATTAAATATTCTCCAGATATTCACAAGTATTAATAATCTATTTTCTTGATATGACAATACCATTATAAAGCATTTTCTATATCTGCTGTTACAACTGATTTGTTCTTAAAAATTTGATTTTTGGTAATTTTCCTAGAGTCATCTCAGAGAAACCGGAGTTAAAAAAAAAAAATTTGGGAATTCAATTGATTTTAATGTTTTGGTAAATTAAAATGACATAATTATGTGAGATATATCAGGAATTTATCCTTCCTTCTTAAACATGTAGATTCCTTGTGGAGCATAGGACCAGGCAAATCCTGCTGTGATTTTAATATCAGGTTGGTTTTCAACTTCACACTTAACAAATTTAAAATTGTCCATCTCCTAAACTGTCTGCCACCCAAAATTAGAGATGCCTGCTATTTAGTTTATAGCTGTGGGAAGAATAGATAGATTCATAGCTTTTCCAAGAGCATTTGTGCAAAAGTGGACAATGTCTTTGTCCAGAATTTGAACTCAGCCACTACACTATGTGCATATTCACTGAAAGCTAAAGCAACACAAATACACTAAAATACTCACAAATATCATTATTCATAAGCTGGATAAGGTATCATTTAAAGCTTATGTAGAATTTATAAAATTCCATACAAGTTCAATAGAAAAACAGATAAGAAATTCTGATACATTTTGAATTTGAAAATTTTCTTTTCTTTATAAAATATTTATATACCATAAGTTTATAAGAAACAAAAAAATCTTTAAGGAAATTAAACCAAAGAATTACAATTGAAAAATTTTTTTTTGGGGGGGGGCACTGATTTTAAAACATTGTTATCAAACTGTAATATTTG
Organism: Acanthosepion esculentum; assembly: GCA_964036315.1. NCBI lineage: Eukaryota > Metazoa > Mollusca > Cephalopoda > Sepiida > Sepiidae > Acanthosepion > Acanthosepion esculentum. The sequence goes on from OZ038478.1 coordinate 132,304,673, forward strand.
AATAATTACTATATTAATTATTTATGAGGTTCACTATATTCTTTCAGAAAATAACATTGGTAAGAAAATACAAGTAAATATATAAAAAGTAATGAATATCACTTATCAGGTAAGAAAAATAGCTCAACAAACTTTATCTAATTAAGAAAACATCAAGTCAATACCAACAACAGTGACAATATTACTGAAAGTATATGTAAGAATGTCTATTAAAAATAGACAAAACAGAGGAATATTATTGTATTGATTTTGAAAGATTGCCAAGGATAAAATTCATAGATGAAGTGTGAAAAATATTTCCTATTCTACTAAAATAATTTAAGTAGATTGAAGCAACATTTACAGTAAAATTAGTTAAGAAATTTACATTGATAACAATGTAAATTCCTTAATAACTAATTTTGATAACAACAACAACAATAATTAATATTATAATGATGGTGAAGTTATAAAAAATTAAAATAGATCAATATAAATATTTAAGGATACTAAAACAGATTCAAATACATAAAAATAGATGAAAGAAAAAGTCAGAAAAGAACATATCAGAATTTGGAAGCAAGACTGAACTGAATGATTAAAAGGGCATGGGTACTAATCAAAATGATATTGGATGTGTGGGGGGCACAACAGGTATTGGCGTAGAAAACAGTAGTAGTAGGCCCGGTTCAAGTCTAATCTGCTGCATTTACTTTCCACTAATTTTCTTGGGAAAGATATGAATTCATTTACTCTTTTAGCTATGAACTCTCTAACTTTGGGTAGCAGCCAGTCTAAGAGGACAACTCTGAGTTCAAAATTTGAGGGGAAGGCAACAGGAAACCACTATTACCTTTCCAAGAAGTTATTGCAATTTACAGATAAAGAAAATCAGTCTGCGGAGAGCCATGACTGCTAACATCATGAAAGAACAATAAAAAAGAAATAGTAATATATTTCCTAAACTGAGGAAAAGAATTAGGATCAAGGAATTGGAAAATTGGTAATCATACATAAACCATTGAATGTATATGAAAAGAAAGACCCAGAAGCATTGAGGACTCAGTCATGAAATGTTTTGATTATAAGAGTTAAAAAAAATAGAAAACAAAACAGATTTAATAAAAAAAAAATTTTAAAAAAGGAGAAATGTTATACCAGAAAACTTTAAAAGAAAAGAAAAAAAAAACAATTATGCAGTCAATTTAAGAGACAAAAACATTTGAACAAACTATATTAAGGCAAAGATAGAAAGCAAAAAGGTAAATATAAATACCTGCATGAAGATAGAAATGAAACAATCAAAAGAGGAAAAAAATGAGTGGATAGGAAAGTAAGATTTGCCTCCAAAAATAAAATAAAACATTTCATTGGACTTTGAAATTCAAATGGATCACCCAATTCAGGCTCAAAGTTATAGTCAGTATAAACAATATTTGTTCAATTGTGGATGTTATTGTTCCTGTAGATCAGAGTAAAATTGAATGAAACTTGAAAATTATATGAACCTTGCAAGGGAACTTTAAAAAATTGTAGATCATGACGGTGATAATTGTATTCATTAGCATGTTTGGAATAGAACCAAAGAACCTTGTCAAAAGAAGTGGAAAAAAATGAAATCTGAAACCATCTTAGTCTTAATAAAATCAGCTAGAATAGTGAAAAGCAGGTTCAGTTGTTGAGGAGACTTGTGGTTTGATCTCCAGTCATAGAGAGAAAAATTATAGATCATCTCATACAAGGGAATGTCAAAAATTATCTGTACTTGTATTTTTTCAATTTATTTACACAAAAAGCAGGGGTTAAATAAGTATGTATTTTTTCTATATAGTTTCCTTCCTTTTCAATGCACTTGGTCTAGTGGTGCATAAGCTTGTGTATTCTCTCCAAGAAGAAACTTTTAGGTTGGTTGTGCAACAATTTATGCACTGCTTCCTATACTTTATCATAGGAAATCAATGATGTTGTAAAGCATTTTGAGCAGTACAAAGAGATGATAATCAGAAGGCACAAGATCTGGGTTGTAGGCAGGGCGTTCCACCACCTCAAAATCCAACTGCTTAATGGTTTCAACATATGTGCGTGTACACTGTCATGCAACAACAAAACTTTCCTCAGCAATAGGCTTTGGTGTTTGGTGTAAATTGCTAGCTTCAGATTGTTGGCCAGCAAAGCATTGTATCTTGCACTGTTAATTGTACACCTCCTTTCCAGGTAGTCTTCCAGTAGAGGCCATTTTGAGTCCAGAAACACAGTTAGCATCACTTTTCCCACCAAAGATTGGGTTTTCGATTTCTTTGTTGCTGCTGATCCAGGATGTTTCCACTCTATACTCTGTCTTTTGAATTCTGGCTCATAGTGATGGACCCTTATCCTGTGAGTATTCTGCTCAAAAATTCTTTGCTTTCATTGTTGTAGCAGTCGAGTAAATGTTGGCAGACCTCAACATATTTGCACTTGTGCTCTGCAGTAAGTTATCTTGGCACTCCATCTTTATGGAAGTCAAGCTTGTTGTGGATGATTTGATAGGCAAAATCTTCTCATTGATGGGCATCCTGCTCCTTCTTTGTGTGTAACACTTGTGTGACCATTCTATCAACTCATACACACTTCCTCACAGCTGTGCACTGTTGCCATAATAGCCTCCAATGAATTTCAGCCTCACCTTCCAACCAGAGAAATTGGATCACTGCTCTTTGTTCCTTCTTGGTACACATTGTGGAGAGGCCAGATTTACACTGTAACAGCAATAAGAAAACTGGCATGATCAAGCTCAAACTTCAACCACAATAATACCAACTATAAGCACACACGAGCAGAAGGCAGTGTGACAAACCTGAAGATATGTTATGGTGAAAATGCAGATAACTTTTGACATACAAAATCTCAATGTGGGTATGATTAAAACAACTATAAAGTAAAAATTAGAAAAAACATTAAAAGAACATTAATCTGTTCTTTGTAACTAAGATTAATATTTTTCACTAGCCTCATAATTTGAGCAAGAGTAAAATGAATAAAACAGGTATATTGAGATTGTAGACATATTCATCATATTTAGGGAAAACATGGTCAAATCAACAACACAATACACCCATCTTGTTTTAGTGATATATTTGGAAAACATATTTTCTAAAATTATCAACATATTAGACAGCAAATAAATGATGTTGCAACCAATAAATATGAGAAATTCAAGAAAATACAACAAAGATTAAATAATGTTCAAGAGTTTCTATAGCCATAGATGCCTGAAAGGAAAATTCCATATTGACTAACAGTTCATATGCAATGCACAGGTTTTTAAATAAAGAAATAAAGTCATGCAGTAAACAAAAGCAAGATATTTCATGACTACACAACAATAAGCACTGACATTTCCAAAACTGACAAAAAGTGAGATTATTCTCTTTCATTGTGTTAATCTTTATTATAATATTGTTGATGACTGCAGGCACCTTCCTGAATTCATGCCATGAATGAACCCCCTTCAAACTAGCAAATTCTTAGCACTCTGAATAAAAGGAAGCAAGGGAGAGCACTGCAATCCAATAATAGGCTTTGTGTGATACATGTTACAGAAGATAATCATATATGCTTGTCACAAGAGTTGATAATTTGAAATGTTTTTCTCATTTCAATTAAGAAGAATAAAATGGCTACATAATTATTTAGCTCAGCTGGGATAATACTTTTAAAGAAAAAGTAAAGTGTTTGTTTTGTGCCAGTAATTGTTTGCAAGGGTCAGAAAAAGTAAGAGTTTTATAGCAAGCATCTAGGTCTTTCATGTGGAGTCATGACAGACTTTTTATATAAACTGAATAATGTCTACTCTAATGAGTAAATGGAAAAAGAAAAAACTTAATATTACTACTGATATTACCAGTAACTACAAGTTCTCACAAAATCTTAGAATATATTTTGATAATACTGAGGTCTTGCATGTGTGAAATTTAAAAAACAAAAAGATGAAAAGAAAATGAGAATGGACTGAAGACATTATTCTACAGAAACTGAAATTTGGTTACAGAATTCTTTATGTAATTATTTTAATAATTTTGGGGGCCTGTTTTGAAAGTTGGGCTGTTTAGCCAAACCTTGAATATGTTTTTATTATGGTTAGCCCACCTTTGATCCTGTTTTTGCTACAATAAAACAACTACAGATTTTACCAGAAAATATGATCTGCTTAAATAAAAAGAAACAAAGAAAATCTGAACACCTTTTTGAAAAATTCTCATAGGAAGCAATAAGGAATCATTTAATATCCATTTAACTTTTTAAAGCAAAAAAGTCATTAAGAAAAAATATGCAAAATAAAAACAAAATTGTTGAGTTTATCAACCATTTCAAACAAATGTTTTGCACCCTAGGAAAATATTTTACATTTATTGGGAAACTGAAATGTTCAGCATCCAGTTCTTTATAATATTTTAATTTTTTATTGAACAAACAGGTATTGCAAAGTGATAAATTACAATACCCTATGCTGTCTTTTAAAAGTAATCTTAATAAAGATATTATTTGTGGGATGAAAGCAAGTAAATTGTTTTTTAATACTTTCCAACAGATTCCTTAAAACAGCAGAGATTTAAACTAAAAAAATAAATAAGTAATTCCAACTTAACTGATATTTTAAAAGGGAAAATCTTTTCTTCATTTTCGATGTTGAGAATGATTATCTAATGGGTCAATAAATATTTATGAACAAATTCAGCTGGCTTCAGCTTTCTGTTTCAAATGCAAGTGATATTTTGTTTATTATATAAAAAGACGTGTGTGTATATAATATTAAGCAAAGAAAAATTAGTACAGATTAGTGACTGACTTCAGTTAGACATTAATTTTATGTATGAGAATTTTATTCAATGTTATCTGGATTAAAAGAGTTTAGGAGATCATCAATAAGATTTTATTATGTGGTTTTATTTAATATTTATTTTTGTTCAGTAGGTAATTATAAGAGAATTAGTAAAGTCCTACTAGGATTCATTATTGGCAGCCACAATCTTGACAAGATATACAGATGGTAGTTTTGATAGCAGATATAGAAAGGAAACTACAAGAACTCCAACAGAAGGTATAGAAGGAAAGTGAGAAGAACTAAACATCAATTGCAAGAAGACAGAATGCATGGTCATTAACAAAAGGAACATTCCAACATGCAAATTACAAATTGGAGATACCAAAATCAAACAAGTACAAAAATTTAAACATCTAGGAAATGTTTTAACAAAAGACAGAAAGTGTGACACTGAAATCCAAAAGTACATTGGGATAGCCAAAGATACCTTCCAAAAGCTAAGCAGAGTATTAAGAAACAAAGAATTTGTTAGAAACAAAGAAATGAGTACTGAATTGTTACAAATATCAGTCTTTCTATATGGCAATGAATTCTGGACAATCTCCTCTCAGATGAAGAAGAGACTTGAAGCAACAGAACTTTGATTCTACAGAAGGATGCTGAGGATACAATGGACCGAACACGTGAGCAACAACAAAGTTTTAGAGAAAATGGAAACAAAAAGGAAACTTATAATTAACATCAAGAACAGACAGTTGAAATTTCTAGGGACCATATTAAGGAAAGAGGGCTTGGAAAATCAGATACTCACAGGACAGATTGAAAACAAGAGGGACCAAGGAAAACAACACATAACCAACTTAGTGAGTTTGAGTAAATGAATGGTAAAACAAGGTTTATGAGAGATAACAAAAGGACAAAATTTACAAAACACAGAAAATTGTGGAGAGCCATGATCACTTACATCCTGAGGGGATATGGCACATAGAAAAAGAATGTAAGAGGATGTGCAAATAGTGAAACAGTTATCAGCATGGACAGTTCAAATAGCAAGCAGAGCTCAAATTCCAGGCTAATCTGTTGTATTCACTTTTGCACTTCAGGAAATGTATTTATTCTTTTTCCAGTTATAAGTGAAATAACAAGGTAGATCGTGCTCTACTTTTGGGTGGCAACCTTCAAATATTAAAAAGTCTAATGAAAAAAAATTTAATAAAGGCAATGTAAGTTTATACTTACAATTTTTTTTTTTGTTTTGTTTTATAAGAAAGTTATGTTTCAGATATTAGCATGCCAGTTACGGAAATGAGAATATGTAACTTCAATTCTAATAGCAATTATAGCAAGGCTAAATTATTTACAAATGCTGATACTGATTTTAATTGTGGTAGACCAACAAATGTATAGAATTTAAGTTATGTATATTATTGAAACCATTAATAAATTTACATGTTTTATTCTGCCTAAGTTAAATCATATTTACAGTAAAATTGCTGGAATTAATTAAAACAAAAGAAATTATGGTGATTAAAGAGAGCTATAAACTGATTGAATTAAATTACTGACATTTAGAAATATAATTTGACATGAAATATTTAAGGTTATTTGAATCCATATCAGTTCTTGTAGCATATAGAGCAATGTTGATATGGTCAATAAAATGTTGAAGTGAAGCATCTTGGCTAAACAATAAAGAATTTTAAAATTTACTTAATGAGAAATGTGAAGATACATTGAATTGAAAAGAAAATGAGAAAATATGAAATATATAAAATGGTGAAGAAAATACTTATTCAAAAGGCAAGGATGCCAAGATATTTTAGAAAGCAAAATTTAGCAGAAATTTAAATTAAGTAAAAATATTATAGAAAAAGTAGTTAACATGAGGCATACATTATGCACAGAAGCATGTATACTTAAATAACATACATATTTAAATATAAAAATATATAGTATTATATATAGATTACGCATATTTATTACTATACATGATCCATAAACATATAAAGTTATGTAAACATTGTGTACCAAGTATGCATGTATATTCAGATATATTATAGACATAAATTGAGTTTGAATGCGAATACTGGTAAATTGGAAATGTATTGTCTGAGTTACAATTATGGGATGGGTCAATTGATTTAAATTTTAAATCTGAAAGCAAATTATTAAAAAAATATAACAAACATGTACTTTGTGTAGCTTACAGTAAACAAAATAAAAAAAAGAAAAACAACAATCATTTAAGAAATAAATTCCAAAGATAGAGAATATTCAAAAGATTTAAAAAGGAAATCTTTTGTTTCCAACAATTCTACTACATTTACGATAAATGAAATGAAAAAAAAAAGTATAATATAGAAAAGTATTAGAATAAAATGTAAAAAGAAAAATGCTTGATCATGATTAAAACCAACAGGCAAAGCCTGAATAAATATAAAAGAAATGCATCGATAATTTTCTATTGTGCAGTTTGCACAAGAAAGTTATTATTTCTTTATTCTTTTCCCTTCAATATTAATTCTCCTATTCCTTTGATCAGATATACATGGCTCAAGTGGAATGGATTCAACTGATTGATATTGTTCATTGGGTGGGAAATGTTAAGCAGAGAAAATGTGCAACCAATCATAAAATACCAAGACCTTAAAAAAAATAAATAACTAAAGAGAGAAACAGAAACAAAACAGTAAAGTCACATTCCATATTCTAGTATAATTTTGAAAGTGACTAATCAGATTATGTCACTTGTAGTCAAATCATCAAATGAATTAGAGTATAAATTGTTTGTTTTGAATTTCAATGTGATATTTAAAAAAATTAACAAAATGTCTTTAAAAATTGCCTGTGTTAAATGCACTAATAATCATATATACTATGTGTTCATTTTATAACTAATTATAACCAAGAAATATTGTAAAATACAAATTTTATAGATTAATTAATTTGCTAACTACTAATAACAATATTTATTTCTTTTATCTTTCTTTACTGTATTTTGTGAAAAACTTTTGCTCATAACTATCAAGATACATTTAATTTGCTGCATACATCACATTTAGAAGAAAATGTTTGATGGTTTTTGCATTAAAAATTTAATACACTGATAGGAACTTGACAAGAGCCAGAATCTAAATATGTATCCCTGAAGAAATTGCATGGGCTCAGGGAAAAAAACTGGAGAATGTTCCTGGTATTTCAAAAATATTAAATGTAGAATTATTGAGAAAGATTGCAGTATGTTAAAATGTCTGCAGCATTAATTTTTCTGCTTTTTACTCATGTGTTAGTCTAAAAATTTCATAAAACTGCTCATCTTGCAAGTTTGTAGTTGGCATTTTTTATTTTTTGTTAGGCACATTTAGGTTAAAGCCCAGGAATATTAATGAGACTAATCAAATTATTTTAAGAATGAGCATTTTCATGTGATAAGTTCCCTGTTCAGCACTTACTTTTCTTTGTTCCTTGGAGTAAACTTATCATTTGGAAAAATCATTACTTGAATATGTTGAATTTGGATGTATAAAATCCTACTAATTTGAAGAAAATGCCGAGACAGCATAGCTGATATTATGTCTACAAAATTCACTATTTTTTCTTACAAGAAAAAAAAAAAATTTTTTTTTTTTAGAAAAATGTATAGGAGACAAGACTTCAAAATTTATTGTTTTAAGAATAAATTATATGTAAAGAATTACTCATTTTATTAGTTTTGTATTGTAATACCATTCAAAAGATTATAAATCTTAACTTTTAAAGTAATATGTAAAGGAAAATGAACTTTAATACTTATTAAGTAAATGATTTTTTTGAAAAGTGTCTATTCTCTCATTTCCATTAGTTGTAAATAAAATAATTTGTATTTTATTGGTGTATTACATGAAGTGTATAAAGTAGTAAATACAGCAAGCAACAGATTGCCAGTGACAAGAGAACAAGTAAATCAGTAAGCAATAAAATCGTTACTATGATCATCAGTAACAGCAGCAATTAAATAGAACTGTAAACCCATGAAATCAATAGTCCTTCACAAACAAGTAGCTTATGCAAAAAAAGAAAAATGAAAAACTGTTCAGTTCAACCAAGACAGACAGAATAATAGCTGATACCATCATTAAGAGCACATTGTAAATAACAGGTAAAAGCAAACTCTTATTTAAAAATAAATTTTTTAAAGTACATACAACCAAATTAATGTACCCAAACTTGCTCATGATGGTTGAAAGGATAAATGTGTCAGTACATTCAATTACTAAATCAGTTGGTCCTCAAAGAAACTCAGTAACTTGTCATACTGTTAATTGTTTAGCATGAACTATTTCAGAAGCAACCAGAACCTTTTCAGCTGTTAAAGAAAATAAATATAAAAATCAAAAACAGTGAGTATCATTTGCTTGTAATAATAGTCAGAAAGAATTGGCTTACTACTGCATTTGTGTTAGCTTCACGTATTCTTTCTTCAAGGTAAATCATATTTTAAAAATGTAACCAATTTATTTGCAAGTAATTGGATGCATATATAGTTGAGCAGTTATCAGCACAGAAAGTGGGAGCAATGAGCTGAGGCTGTTGCATTTACTTTCACACAAATGCCATTGAGAAAGGCATAAATCAATCTCTTCTCCCTACAACTGAAGATTAAACTGCAAGGAAGAGTAGGCCTTCTAGCTTTGGTTGTTAACCAATCTAGAAGGACAATTCTTAAATCAAAATCAGTTAGCTGTTGATCTTCACTCCATAAAACATTTTCTATTTTAACCGCATCAGCACCATCTTGTTCTAGGCTCCACAGAGTATCTACTGGTTTAAGATGAAGAGTTGAGAGAGACGAGGAACTGATTTTAGTTTTTAATTTAATCATACAGAAAAGTATATTTATTAGTGGCTGGCTTAATTCATGTTTTAATACTGACAACAATAATGTAGACATAAAAATTATTTTATGCAAAGTGGTTTTATACCTTTATCTAGGAATACAACCTTGCTTGAACTAAGAAATCTCAGTATTACATGATGAACTGCAACTATCTACAATAACAGAAATAGCTTACTTTGTTTTTAATTTTTCTGTGTTGCGATGAATTAAACTAATTCACAGCATTAATTCTCTCTACCATTTTAGCTATATTTGCTTAAGTAACAACAGGTTAAGCTGCCATTCTAATACACTAGCCAAAAAGAGAAATGAACACTATCAACACTGAAGCCTATTATTATTATTAAAAGTAATAAAAACTGGATTGTGTATTTGTTTTTTCTAAACAAACTGAAATACTGGGTATTTTCATCTATTTTTGTTGTGTGAGGGCTGATGAAGAATACTCAAAAGCAGCATAGAACTATTTAATGGTAAATTCTTCTGATTGGGAGTTAAGTTCAACAGTATTACAATTTATGAATGCATACACATTCAGAGAAAGAAAGAAAAAAAAAAGAAGCTTTACTTTGGTTGAAAATGTTAAAAATGTAAAAAGGTCATAGAGTGATTGAAATGTTACTTTTGGTGTATTGTTTTATAATAAGCAAGAAATAGGAGGAGATATTAATGAGAAAGGACATAGACAGATAACCTTGCATTGTTTACTATCTGACTAATGAATTGAAAACAAACATCACATACACATATTTTTTTTAAATAATTGAAAAAAGAAATAATAAAATACAAGTAAATACAGTATGTAATCTGTGATTGTAGCCCATTTAAGACAAATATTTTAGTTTGTGTTGTTAGTTACAAATGGGTATCAGATTCACCAGATAATGAATTCAAAATGGAATGGAAGAAATTTATAGGTAAGGTAAACATGATTGAAGATAAGTTCCAAGATGTCCCTATCAGATTTCTGAGAACAATTCACTTGAGTATTAAACACTCACAGATCACACCAAGGTCTATATCAAAGCATGTCTTAAAAAGAATTAATGACTTGAGGGAAATATATGTAACTGGTAATGTTGGTTCAAACTTAATCTAAAATGTTCATGACCTATCAGTAAACCTGAAGGTGGGGAGGTATGTGTGTGAGACCCAGTGATGACAAACACCTACACAAAATACTTGAAACAGAGAACCAATAACATTAAAGCTAATTAAATTAATGAAAAAAAACAAAGAAAGATAAAACAATATCATACATAAATTGGCATGGCATTGTCCATTAATTTTAATCTTCTACTTTTTCAATGTGTACACATCTATTTTATTATTTTTAGCAATTATTTAAAAATAAAAATAAAAGCAAAGATTCTACTAACTACAATTCATGTTATATTTCACGTGAGTGATAGTTATATACTGTAGACTGACATTATATAATCATTAATTATATTTATCATTCTGCTGAATAGCTAATTAACAGTTAACCTAAAAATTCATTACAAACAATTGATCTTGGAAATCTTTGGAGAGTGGGTAAATTTGGTGACATAACATTGGTTTCCAAGTCTTTTTATTTACTCAGGTTTCTACAGTTATTTGGATACTTATATTGACAAGTCATTTTTTTAAAGCTGATATTTAACCAGGCATTTTTAAAAATACTCTAGTGACATTTATTTATTTCAGTGGGTATATTGCAAAAGTGCAATAAAAGTAAAATGGTGTGATAATAGAAGCAGCTAAACTGATCAGACAGTCGCAACTAACTTATCACATATTGTTGTACAAAAGTAGTGTGGTATCTGAATGGAAATCAACATTGGTTAAATTATTAAAAGGTATCTAAGTTTGTTCTGTGTCATGTACATTTTTGGCAATTGTGGTTCTTCACAGCTTCCTATCTTTCGTTACTATCAGTTATACTCATTCATTTATTTGTTCTTCAATTCCATTTGTTTATATTGGTCAGTTAGATTAGTGAATGCTTTTCTTTCCTTTTATGTTCCCTATGGGATGTGCAGGTAGTGTAGTGGATATTGGCATATAAAGTGGGACCACTTAAATTCTCACTTAGGCTTGAATCCATCTCTTCCTTCAGCTATGGGTTAAATAGCTGGACAGACTGGGCTGGAATGGCATAGAAGGCAATTAAATTCTAAACCATAGAGAAATCAACAGAAAACAACCCCACTATCTTTTCAAAGAATGCATAGCAATTCACAGATAAAAGGAATCTGAAGAGCCATGATCATCTATGTCTAAAAGAAAAAAAGCCCTGTGAATGTTAAATTCTTTAAGCCTTCTTTACTCATCATGAGCCCTCAAAATTTCAGTGTTCTCTATTCTTTTTAACTTATTCTCCATTCATAGTATTCTTAACATTTGTGGATATAACCAGATCTCACTTACTTCAAGTTTGTTTTTAATGACAAAATTGTTCAGCATTCCCTGCTAGAAATGAGGTTAGACCTCATATCTGTCCAGTACTTTCTTCTTTCTTTTCAATACTTTAATATCTTAATTTCTGAAAAGTATCTTTTGACATTTCTGCTTTCAAATTTGGGTCATACTTTCCATCTCTTATTACCCAGATATTTGAATTTCCACACCTGTCTAATGCTGTAGTGTAAGAATTGGAAATTAATCCTAATAGAATGAAAAATTAGTTCCTTGATTAAATCATCTGTTTCTGTTTCTTTTTATCACCAAACTTATGGTTCGTTATTTAAACGGAACTTTTTTTTAAATTAAGAATTTTGCTTTACAGAAGCCATTATTGTCAAGAGTTCATCCAAGTATTTGTTTGAGAAAGGCTTCTCATTTTGAAAAGAAAGTGATACAGCTTTAAAGATTTTATCTAAATTTATCAAAATATCTAAATTTCAAGAGGTACATAAGGTCAATAGATGAAAAAAAAACAAAACAAAAAAAAACAACTTAATTATCAAATAGATGTTATTTAATTTCTAAATTTAATAAATTTTAACATTCTTAATTATGAAGCATTATCAAAAACTAAGAGTCATTGAAACATTTATGTAAAATCAGGTCAAATTCTTTTATTTTTAATACGTGATAGTTTTCCAAGTTTTCATCAATAAAGAATTAAAACTTAACTTTCCAAATTGGATCTGATTAGATTTGTTTTGATGAAAAATTGATTAAACATTTTTGTTTTTTTATAAATTTAAATTTTATTTTAGGATGAATTCTAAATATTATACTTATAAATCTCCTTAATTTATAACTATTAAAAAAAGAAATCAAATATTGTAAGCCATGTTGTTTTATCAGGTGGAAGATGAATGAATTTCTTGGTTAAACTATTGAATATCTGAAGGAGTAAAAGTATTCTTCCTTTCTTATAAGTTTTTATGTAAATAGTATTTTTTTAATAAATAGACTGAACTTAAATACAAATAGAAATAAATTATTTATAAGAAATCTTTACAAAATGTTTGTTTTATTTAATGAAACAAAATGTTTTCAACATCCTTAAATATTCTTCACTGAAGATTAAACAATTGACCAAATAAATTATAAAATATTCAATAGTCAATGGCAAAAGCAAATTATTGGTGGTGAGAATTTAATCTACTTTAAGGGGAAATATTTTCTTGTTGGTATGATGTAGCTTCGGAAATTGTGATTGTGTGTTCTCCAGCCTATATTGACAGGCATAATTGGGACACTGTTTAAATTTGCTTTTTCTAACAAAAATCAACTAACTAAAAATAACAGATTTCTATTAGCGTTTCAACATTTCAGCAAACAGCATTTCTGCAGAAGAGCTTTTGAAGAATGTGAAGTTATTCTGGGTCTTGTGATGTTATGCTCGTAAGAAACACCTGATTAATCATCAAACATTCCTGGCAGGTGAAGTCCACATTGTGAGAAGTGAGTGGGGGGAAGGGACTTCAGGTGGGGAGGTCAAGATTTCATTTGGCTCTATTGGCCTCAATTCTTTGATGTTGAGCAGGATGTTAATCCTGCAGAATATTTAAGTCAGAGTTGTCACTGGGTTCCTGATCATGAATTACTTAGTAATATTTGCCAGTTGACATTGGTGTCCTCCCAACACTTCAGAGGAGAAGGAAAAAAAAAAAGAAAAGAGATGATACATTCTGAAGAAAGAAAATAATGAAGGACAAACTAGTGAAAGATCAACTTACTGATTATGTTTGGATTCTCAATTTAGACCTGACCATACAAGGCAAAGTGATCTATGTCATCAAACATTTGAATGGTGACTTGTATCTACCAGTTTGTTCTTCTTTCAGGCCCATTGGCTTTGCTTTTTGGGCTACAGAATATCAGTTATTGAACTAAAGCTATTATACATAGTTAATGTGTATAGATTTTTCAATTGCAAGAATAACAAAAAATATTCATGTCATAACAAAGTTAGTTCTTGTATAACAATATTTGAATTAACCCCCACCCCAAAAAAAAACTTTGGATTAAATAAAGCAGAATGATTAAATAAAAAACAAATAAGAAAACAATATTTCCCCTATTTGTTCTTTATTTAACTATATAAATAAAATAATTTTAACAATGAATACTTTCATATGTGTAACAATCAAGCTTGTCAGACCAGGCTGGTTTACTAATAGTTATAAATGCAAATGTATTCATTATATTAATTCTCTTGGCAAACATAAGCTAGTACCCAGATATTTCTTTTGATGTTCAGACAGTGATTAACTAACATTTTTTTAAGTTTATGAAAATCTGTTTAAACTCTAGATGTAACATCATATTCAGCCAAGAACATTTTAAAATCTTCTTCAAAAATAAATCAAATAATAAAAAAGGGGATGGGTAGATTAACCTTGGAGATGTATTTACTTTTATCAGCTGGTAGTAAATAATGGGAAGCGTGACTGAGCAAAATTAAGTGATATTTAATATCTTAAAAATAACTATTCAAAGATACCAAAAATTAGATTTATAAAACAGATAAATCAAAACTTATTAATTCTAATTAGCAAGTAAAATTTACAATTAAATAAATTTTGGTGGTGACTAGGAGGAGGGGGATGAAAGAAACAAAATGATACAAGTAGGCAAGGTAATTGTCACCCCCACCCCCACACTTAACATTAATCATTTTTTAAAATAAACCAAATATTTCTGGTGATAGGTAAACATTTGATGATTAAGCTGCAAATTCTGCAATTTTTTTTTTTTTTAACTAAAAGTGGTTTTATTAGGTTTTAGTAACCTGTACATTATAAACTGAACATTAGAAAAAAGGATCATCATAAGTAAAGAATTAAGGCAAATATTACTGATCAAACAGAGTAATTAAGCATACAGATTTAATAGATTTAAATAGAGAAGTCAATATAACAATTATTATGAGAGACTGTAACTATCCCTACCATTCTTTTCACTAAGTTGAGTGGTGCTGTTCAAGTATAGGACATATCATAGGTAAAAATAATTTAGAATTAAAGGATATTTCAAGTGCAGTTTAAATTTTATTCAGATCAATTAGTATCTTTGTTTGTTACATTTTTTTAAGTACAAAGCTAACTTATAAGATAAATTTCTTTATTTTAAACATTACATTTTTTTTATATTCAAACCGGATTTTTAAAGACTTGATTAAAAATTCTGTACAAATTTGACAAACAAAAAAATAAAAAATAAAAAATTATTTTATGGTTGAACAAATTTCCAAGTTTTAATATTTAAATTAGCAAGCCCTATGAACAAAAACAAATGGCAAATCTATATATATATATATATATATATATATAAATAAAAAGAATATCCATAAACAAGCAATTTTAAGTTCATAGAGGGAACAAAATGGATGAAAATGGAAACTATTATAATAAAAATAGTCACCAAAAGAAAAAAATATATAAATTTATATATTATATAATCTCTTATATTAAGATCTGAATGGTAAGTCTGATTGGCATGATAAGGTCAAAATTGGCAGCTGATCCTCAAAATGATCTACAACCTGCTAACTGAGGCAAGAAATAGTTTGTTTTAATGGTTCCAAAGTGAATCTGCCTTCTTAATTGTCTGGAGACCTTTTTTGCCTTCCATCAGCATAGCTGATGCTAGCCTCCAGAAGAGTGATTCATTTCAACTTCTTGGGCTAATGTTTTCTGTTGAAATGAAGTGGAAAAATTATATTGAATCAATTGCTAGGTTTACTGCTAGGAAAGTTGGTTCACTGTATTGTGTTCAACAACTTTTCTTATACAAACTATCTCATACATTTATAAGTCTATTATTCATCCATACATTGAATATTATTACCACATCTGGTTTAATGCTTCTGCTATGTATTTGAAGATTCTAAATAAAATACAAAGAAGAATTTGCAATATTATTGGTCCTGACCTGGCATCTCAGAATCTGTCACTTTCCCACTGCTGTAATGTAGAATCTCTTTGCTTTTCTATAAACATCTTCATGGTCATTGTTCTGATAAACTTTCCTCTTTGGTACCTATATTTTATATATTTAAGCACAGTACTAGATTGGGTGCCAGATCATCATTTTACAGTTGAAATAGCTAGATGTAACTGCAAGTGCTATGCTAACAGTCTTTCTCTTGCACTTCTTGCTTTCCAGTCAACAATTTAAATGCAATGTAAATTGTTATTTTCTGTCTTGTTAAATCCTGTTCTTTTATTGTTCTCTTACTTTAATCTTTTATTTTTATCATATTCTTTCACACCCAGTAAACCCTTGCATCTTAGTGGCTTGTCTTGTCTTTTTTGGGTTGAGATTATTAATAAAAAAAAAAAATTGAGACAATAAACTTGTTTGAATAAATATATATAGTTTCTTGCTTACTGTATAGTTTCGTATAACACATTTGTTAAATAGCATTTTAAATTTATTGGAGAGAGAATTTGAAACATAAAAATATAACAGGTCAATGAAGACAGCTTTCAGCATTATTGCATATTAATCAGAGGGAATTTTTTTCACAATGGTAAGATATTATCCACATTTAATATTATTAAAGTATATTAATATAATTTTGTGGAATCATTTAGAGGAGATTCATATGAGATTATCAAAAAATTTAATTGAATGATATTGTTGCAACTGACCTGACAAGATAAATACAGAGATCAAGAATACATATGCAGGTTTCAATGATCATTGTATTTAATTAAAGTAATTAAGGTTAACTTTATTGAGTAGAATAATTGTTAATCATTTTCATTATATACCTTACTATGAATATATCCTATTCAAGTTTTTTTTTTTTTAAATCAGAAAAAGCCAAAAAGAAAAAAGAAAATCAACAATTTCCTCAATTTTATTACTATTTCCATTAGATAGCCCAAGTTAGCTGTCTGTTGGGACACATAAATAATATAAATAGAAAACAGCTCTCTATATTGCCCAGGGAATTTTAAAAATTAATAATAAATGAAAAATTAAATTGACATTTACACAAGTGAAATTTGATTATAATCAGTTTTTAATATTTATTAGCTTACACTTGAAAAGTATATAAAAAATTTTAAAAAGTTAAAATGTACTAACAATAAGATTTGATTTAACAAAACTTTAAAAAAAATAACAAATAGAAAATATTTAAAAAAAATATTGTTTATTCCCTAATGCATTGGATAGAAAAGAAAATGCAAAAAGTAATTTTTAAATCTTTGAGATTTTTTTTTAAATCTGTCATTTTATCAATAATCAATAATATTGATCATAGATAATCTGAATTGAAGTAAATTGTATTAAATGAAAATTAATAATGGAAATAATATTCATGCACAGATTTTGTGGATATAATGAGATTGAGATTTTTGATTTTTTTGTTATGAATTCAGAACACAGGCCAATTTTCATAAATCTTACAAATCCAATGGAACCAACAGTGCAGCAGTCAGTAGGAAGTTAATATTTTTGTCTGCTTCTTTATGATAGTTCAATTATTATTATAACCTAAGTTCAGTTCAATTATTCTATCATAATTTGAATTCAAATGAGAAAACAAATTTTCCCTTTCACTTTACATTCTGTCATGATTAATTAACTAATATTTGATTATGACTACCTTTTAAGTAGGCATGGATATGAAGTGATTGTGCATGCAATCCTCTAGTCATATTGCACTTTGGCAGAGACATTGAACTGTAAGGATTGCTGGTTCAATTTAAGCAAATGTATTTCTTGAATGATCACTTTTTCAATACAGATCAGGTAAAGTATGTAATTTGACTAGTTGAGCAGTAGTTGGACTTTTGAATCACAGTTTGTGCTTTCTAAAAAAAAAAAAATAAATAAATTAAATTCTTCACTATTTACTTTCATTTACAGAGTGCGATGGTTAAATTGTCGCTATTTTGTATTTTTAATTTCACACACGCACATGGTTTGTTTTTGATTTTGTTGACTGCACATTATAGTAGGGCCAGTTGAGCACCATCTGAGAAAAAAGAGCACCATGATGCAAATCACTCTGCCAGAAATTTGGAAACAGCATGCTGTACTGCTTGGCATTCATGTCAGAAGCTCTAATATGAACATTTCAGAGTATTTGGGTACCAATCTGAGGACAGTGCAGAGGATTCAGAAAGAGTTGGAGAAGTCTAATGGTGATTACAGAGTGATGGCAACATTATATCTCCATTCATCTTCTCACGGGGCCTACATAAAGTGCCTTGAGGAAGTAGTTTTAATCAGGGTTAAGAGGATGGCTGCTGGAAGACCCTATATCTGGCAACAGGTCTCTGCACTATGCCACACAAGCAAGAGAACCCAGTCATGGCCGTCAGACAATTTCTGCAACCACATCACTCCTTACATCTGGCCACCTAACTTCCCAGACTGTAACCCCCTTGATTATTATGTGTGAGGCATAGTTGAGTGAGAGACCAACAAAACTTGTAACACCAAAGGTGAATTGAAGGCAAGGATTATGGCAGCATTCACCAACTTAAACAAGGAAACTGTCCAGAAGAGTTGCAGGAGATTCTGAAGTTGTCTGGAGCCTGTGGTCAATGCCAATAGCAATTTTATTGAATAAATTTACTCTTTAGTATTTTAAGATATTTTTGTGTAAATTTGATAAATATATCCATTAAAATGAAATGTCAGTTTTATTTTCATTTTTACATAATTTAGACGACAATTTATCCATCGAAACCGGTACTTGGAAATAATTTTTTTTATTAATTTGAATTTTACAAATATTAAAATTACAAAGTCATCTATTTTTCAGTCATTGATGGTATAAAATTTTACAACCATAATACACTACCTTTGTACCATCTGAGTTGTTTACTCATGAGAATGTTATGAAGTTTAAGAGCACAAATTTGAACTTGTTACAATATCTGACAACACTATTCTTTTATGAATATAAAATTTGCATGAGTCAACACTCCTTCAAAATCACTTTTCCCTAAATGGTTTGAAAAAAAAAAAAAAAAAAAAAATGTTCACACTCTAAGGAGTTTAAGACTTCAACAGTAAAGAAAACATTCACAATATGAAATATACTTAATATTCTTAATAAATGAAAAAATATTTTGGGATAATGCACTTGCAAGTTTTATCAGATTACTATTGACAGTGTTCTTTGTCTTCCCATAAGGTCCACAGAGATTGGGGAGATTAGGATCAAGAGAAAAACACCTCTTATGAATTAACTGATTATAACAAATGGCTTTACAAAATAAAAGTAAAAGTGATTTCATTAATGAGAAAGGTGTAGTATGTCAAAGCTGTAATTGTAATTGCAGCATAATATCACAAATTGTGTATTGGTAGATGATTTGAACAGATCTGTAACATTTCAACAATAAAATTTTACATTTGATCAAGTATATTTCTTGATATATATATATATTGGTGAAAGGGATGGGGAAAAGGAGAGATAATATGGTTACATTTAGTGCAGATTTGTTGAATTAATTTTAAATTTTCTATCTTTTCACTTGCATCTGTTATTTAATTTAATTATTGCAATTAAATTTGAAACACATTTTAATTTCTTTGGTAATCTTTTTCCTTTTTTAAACAAGTGTGTAATTTGTTGTGTGACAGACAATTTGATTAATAGCTTTCTAAAAGCAGCTCCTCTTCATGTTAATGCAGACATTCCATTATTTTATTATTCATTAAATTATTTAGCCTATTATTCCTTTATCCATCATCAAACATTTTATAAACCAAATGAAAAATTATATAAATTTGTAAGTATCAAAGGAAAGGTAATGAGGACTTGAGATAAATATTTCTGATTATCTATTAAAGATGAACACATTTACATATAACTTTTGGAATTTTTA
This sequence comes from Acanthosepion esculentum, assembly GCA_964036315.1. Lineage (NCBI taxonomy): Eukaryota > Metazoa > Mollusca > Cephalopoda > Sepiida > Sepiidae > Acanthosepion > Acanthosepion esculentum. The sequence goes on from OZ038478.1 coordinate 132,324,630, forward strand.
CATTTTTTTGTTTTTTAAAGATGCAGTATAACAATGTGTTTTTGTAGACAGCACTCACAACAGTTTATCTATATCAGAAGGTATAATCTATTCATTTAAATATGTTCATTGTGAGAAGGCTGGTCTGTAACTTTAAACTCCAGATGATCCAGTGGTAAGTTTTGTGAAAAAGCAAATAGAATGAAAGGTAGAGAAATAGATACACATGGATGAACATATTTTGCATCAAATTACAAACAGAGCTAATGATAACATTAACTAATAGATGAGCAAAAAGAATTTTCTCTGTTCTTACTAATTAGCAGCAGCAGTTAAACATCGTTATAAAAGAAAGATTGTCAGAATTTATACAGAGTTCACTCATCAATTGTTTGGCTCTTTAGCATAGAAAAATCAATTCCAATTAGTGACACCCTTTATCAATATCATTTGTCAACTGGCAAAATAATTTTAAAAATATTTTTTATCATCAAGAGAAATTTCCTTAATTTCATAATTTCAAAGAGATTTGCTTTTTATTGAAAAAATAAAACTGAAAAATACAAAACTGACAAAACAAATATTCCATATTGGATAATTATTAAATCTTTTTAAATGATATGAAAAGGATAATGACAAAAAGAAGTAAATAAGTTAAGTCAAATTAAAATTTAAAAGTATAATAAAAATAGAATGTAAACATTTTACTCAAAGTTTATATCAGATGTAAATTTTGAACACAACATGCTAGCATCCAACAAACTCATTCTGTTTTTACCAATAGCCATATTTCCACTAACAAACTGAATAAAATTTGACTGAGACAATGCCATATACTAAAGAAAAAATCTTTAAAATAACATGTGAGAACTAATTTAGACACTACAATAAGCATATAGCTGATGCACAGATATATAATGAAAGAATTTTTAATCTGACATTTTTATTACTTCAAACATTTTTTAAAAGCGACATCCCATTTTTATTATTTTAAACAGTATGTTTTACATCTTTCTATTGGTCACCTGTTGCATATTCAAGAAATATTAAAGGAAAATGTGCTCTACAGCAAGAATCGAACCTGACCAACCCATTGGACACAACACCTCTACTGTGCTCATGATGTTGCTAATTGGAACCTGGAGAACCGACAACAAGAGGCATGGCTGTCATGGTTCCAGCTGTTTCAGGCAGATGGTAAGGTTTGGGTGTGAGGCAGACTCCGTGATATCCAGTTATTAACAAGGCCCTGTGCAGGCTGGTAGTGGTTCTATAATGGTGTGAAATGTGCTCACATGGCTTGGGTTGGGTCTGCTGATTCACATGTCATTAATTGGTGACTATTAGGCTGCACTGCTTTTTGACTATTTGTGATATTCATTCATGGACTAAATACCTCAACAACAATGACTTATTTCATCCAGATAATGCACCATATCATCAGGCTCAAATTGCCCAGAATTGGTTTAAGAAAGATCCTGGATACCACCAATGAATAATGTGGCCATGCAATATAAACTCAATCAAGCATTTATGGAATGTAGGGGTTTGCACACAATACCCCATGCCAACAAATATCAGGGAGTTTGCGATAACTATTGAGATGACACAGCTCAACAACCAGAAATATCCCAACTACCTGTGGAACCAATGCCACATAATCAGGCACCTATCCCCATGATTTTCAACACACTTATCTAATTAAATCACAACTTGAAGAGTTTCAAGGATACTGTTTTACTTCAATGAAAAAGATTTTTTAAAAATTTATACATGTATATTTCATCTAGTAATTGTCATTCTCAAATGGTGCTAGTTAAATAAGCAAAAAAGACATTGTGGCATAAAAGTTTGTCATTTTACTATTTTTAGCTTTTTACTATTGTAAGCCTGATTATAATAACAAGCAGAATTCAGAGCACAAAAAATTTAGAGTTAAAATAATTTTAAACAGAAAAATATAATATCCAAACCCTCCCCCCCAATTAATTATAATATTAATGTCTGTACTTAAATAGACTGGTCCACTTATATATATATATATATATATATATATATATATATAAAAACAGAAAAATGTGTAAGATAATTTTTGTAGATTAGCATTCTGTAGACTGTGACACTTGTCAAAATGGAAAAATAGTGATTTTTATTGATTTAGAAGTCTATAATATTGCTACAGAATCAAATAATTTTACAGAGTTAATGAACTTAATTGTTTTGCAAATGAACACAGTCTTTTGGTGGTGAGGATTACAAAAATATTTCTTTTAAATAAAAAAAGAAATGGATATATACTTTTAATTAAAGGACAAAAATGTACACAAATGAATAAAATTATGTATCGGTTTATTATTCATTTAAGAAAACTAATTATTAACTTCAAATGTTTGTGCATGTGCTTCAGACAAAATCCCATACAAAAATTTAAAGAAAAGTTTAAAAAAATTATAAAATTAAAAAAAGAAAGAAAAAAAAAAGCAGATATAAATGATGTTAGCACAGTTTCAAACTTGACATTTGTAAATAACAGCTAAGTCCTATTCTTTAGGAGTGAACCAGTATATTTAAATAGTGGCATAATAATAATAATAATAAATAAATGTATAAACAAATTTTGATGATTAAAAAAATATGGAAACTGATTTGAAAGAAGTATTTATCAAAATAACCTATTTAAGTTGATGACCTATTAAAAAAAGCATGATGACAAGGTTGGCTAAACAAGTTAACAGAGTGAAGTCATGTCAAATAATGGCCAATGAGTTGCAGCTATTAGCTTTTAATATGAGCAAAAGAATAATGGAAAATGAAGTCAGTTGCATCAAAAGCAATGATGGGAAGTTTACACTAAGTGGTTAAGAGAATCTATCAAAGAGTTCAAAACAAAAGAAGTGACATGACTAATATGACCAAATATTTTATTATATACTAGCAGCCATACCTAGCTGGTTGGTCAGAAAAAACATTCAATTAGAATGGAGCAAAAACAGCATCATGTTTAGATATAACAGAATCTATCTTCAATTACTTTAAAGTACTTTCATTAAAAAACATTTTGAATTAATGCAGTTACTGATATAACAGAAGTAATCTGTATTTATTTAATCAAATTTAGCCAAGGACATGAAGGGGTAAAACAAGCAACATTAAGACCTACTTTAGACAACAATTACTTTAGAGTTTTTGAAATTCAATTTGTCAGTGTGCTACTAGGGATATAAAAGAGGATACATTTATAAAGCAATTGCTAAGTTTGATGAAAATTGGTTGAAAGATCAACGAAAAATAAGAAAGTAACCAGTAAAAATTGCCATTTTTTGCTACTGATGCAGGTTTTCACTATATGGGTGGACCCAATTATCAAGTTAAATGGACTGTTAAACAATCAACTTATTGTTGGCTACAACTGAGTGAAGTTTGTAGGAGACTGCTTGAAAATTGAAGGCGTCTTTAGTTTAAAATTTGTATTGAAATCAATTTGTGTTGAAACAATTTTTCGTTTTTTCGCGTTTTTTCACTAAACACAGTGATGTAGGAATAAAAATGAGGTATCGCTGAACTCATCATGATGTAAATAACCTGCATACTGAGTTCGAACAAAATTGGTGGGAAAAAGTTGAATTTATTGATCAACTTTATCGATTGATTTTTTACGCTAAGAACCTATTTCTTACATTGTACAATATATATGCCAAGTTTGGTCAAAATTCGTTGGATGGATCTCAAGTGAAAGGGTATCACACAGACACAGACATCCTTTTTATATATATATATAGAAAAAAAAATAAAATGTAGATGGCTTATAATTTAAAACTATTAAAGCATAATAAATTAAAAAATATTCTGTCCATATTCAATCATTTTGCTATCTCAAATCATACATATCAGATCTTTTTAGAATCCTAATTAGTGATTTTAGAATCAAACTAAGATATACTATATAATCAAAATCAAATTCTAATAAAAGACTTCTATAATAAAAAGAATATGCAAATATACAAACCATCATTGTTTTGAGAAGTTATATTCAACAGTATGTGCCTTCTAAGCAATTAAATATTTCAATCTTTAATTCTCAAACTGCAAATCCCCACTGAAAAAATAACATTTCCACTTATACAAGAACAAATTGCCTTAAAAGCATTTTACACAAATTAAACAAGAAAATTTAATTATCAATCTAAGATATTGAAATGTTTACTTCAACACTGCCCAGAACCTATATCTCTATAAAATTGAGTTGATATTTTTATTGAGTAATTCACAGAGAAATTGCAAAATAATCTTTGATGTATGAAAGTCTTTTTTTTTTTTTTTTTTACTTTGAACAGTAATTCCTTCAAGACAGTGTAAAATGCAACAATGAGATTTAGTATGTCACAAAACAAGAATTACATTTTGAAGAGTTAATAAATGAAAAAAAATTACTTGTTAATTTGTAGAACAATTTGATTTCTACAATAATTTTCACAACAATGTTCATTCAGTTAATAGGGCACTTCCACAGAGTGATAATTAACAAGCTAATCTCCAGATTTATTGTTAATGAGTCTGACTAGGCTAATATTTTTCTTTACTTTTATTACAGTGAAGAAATAAATTTATTTTTATTATAAAGTGATGATGCATTTTTTGTTTCATTAACTTAATCAGAAAAATATTTTGACCATGAACCAAAACAAAAGAGTAAAAAGCATTAATAAATTGAGTAAATTTTATGTAATTAACTTCAGTGAGGAATTTTATCTTTATTTTAATTTCATGAAATAATCTATATTACAAAGAGAGAGATCTTCAAATGGAAAGTAATCTGAAACTGAACAACCAAAAGGGAGAATGACACTTTATTTATTTTATTAAGTATTTAATTTATAAATAAGATAGATGAGCTTGAGAACAAAAGGTTAGAGTGTTAGCATTCTAGTATTATCATTAATATTTTAAAAGTATATTGTGATATCTGAATTACACCAACAAATTAATTTCTGAATGGCAATGATAATTTATATAAGAATGGAAATATTCTTTAATGGTTTTAATATTTTGTGGGACAATTATAAGTCACAAAGATAAAGGTGTTCAAACAAAGTTTACTAATAAGTGAAATGACTTCTTTTATTTTTTTTTTTTACTTACAATTCAGGGATGAGTTTAATCAAAAATTGCCTTGGTGGCCCCCTTAAAAATGAGGGCAATGTGGCAATTTTTTTCAGAATTTGCAAAATTTGTTTTTTATTTGCAAAATGTAAAATCTTTAAAAAAATTGTTAAAAATTTTAAAAAGTTCTAAAATCAAATATTTTTATTGACAAATAATAGTATTATTAGCAATGATGCATAGCAGTGGAACATTTTAAAAAAAGAAATCAAACATTACAACATTATTAGCTTAGAATATGTTGTGAAAAGATTGTTGTATTACTGTGTAAAAATATAAAGCTTTTCAGCATAAAATAATTAAAAAAAAAAAGAAAAAAGTACAGTAAATGTCAAAATAATCCTTTACTTTCGGACATGAATATTAATTAGTAATTTCTTAGAGATAAAAAAATTTTGTTGCCTAGCATTCAGAAGAACTTTCTCTACTCAGGCAATTTGTCAGAATTGAAAAACATTAATTTTCTATTGTGGGGGCTCCTGCTTACAATATAAATACATCAAAGTGATCCCTGACTTTTTGACATATATGTAGTTTTCTTTTTCTTTAGTGGACCAGTCTATTTAAGTATAGGTGTTTTAAAATTAAATGTATTATTACTATATAATGTGTGTGGATACATATTCATTTCCGGTAGACATAAATATTGCAAGATTGAAATAAACTTGTAACCTTTGAAAATACATGTGCATAGGGCTCTAGTCAAATTCCCCCCACCCCATAAAATTTCCATGATCACCTTATTAAGAAAAACGTAACATTCTTCAGTTTTAATTTACAGAAGAGAAGAAGATAGAAAAAAGGGGGGAGCACTTCGGCATTAAATATGGGCACAGTTGCATTTTGCCATGGTGCCACAGTCTAAAGTCATCCCTGCAATTTTATAAGTTTAAGTATTGACCATCATTTATTTCATATATATATATATATATGACATATTATTACAATTATACTTTTTCCATGTGCTAATACCCTGAGGAAAGGTATGAATCTTCTTCTTCTTCTTCTCCCCCTCCTCCAGCTATTGATAAATAGCAGGACAGACCAGGTTCTATAGCCTTGGATGGCAATTGGTCTACCGCAGAAAGAAATGGAAAACTATTGCAGAAAAAAATCTGCCTCGTCAGTCATGAATCAAAAGATACATGATCTCCTAAGCGGGTATCACGCACAGCACATAACTGACTGATTACAATTATTAGATTATTAAAAATGTTAACATTGCTTACTTCCCTTTGCTCCCAAACTGATTTAATGAGGTAGCCACAATTTTCAGGAAAAACCATTTTAATTATAAAAACCACCAACAAAATAATCACTTATCTACTTATGGAAAATAAATAACAAAACAGCTATTTTAAAAAGTTTAATTCTTAAAATTGGATATGCAAATTAGTTATCTCTATTAAACAAGAAGCACTAAGCCAGACAAGATATTGAACATGCTGGTAGATACAAGTAAAAATGTATTTCATCCCTCAGTTTTTTAATATTTACACAGAGCTAGCAAACTTTACATATATATTTAATCAATTTTGATTGAAGCATATACACACAAAGTTTGAACTTTATTAGATGATCACATGAGTAAACTTACTTTTTTGTGTATACAGGTTGAAATAAACTATCTATGGGATAGTCAGATTTAAGCCTAGACTTAGTAACCTTCTCTTCAACTATATAGCATTTAGCTACCAGCCCAGAATTGAAGTAAAAACCACGAAGAGAAAAAGTTATACTAGCTCCCTAAGAAAAATGACAAAACAAACAATAAGCAAATGAAATGATGGTTCAGAGCTAAAGAGGCAAGTGGGTCATTCAAAAAAAAAAGAAAAAAAAAGTAATCCATTTCACCTAGTAGAAGAGACAGCAGCAGCCATTCTTTTTTCTCTTATGTTGACTGAGTCTAATAATTGACACTTATAGAGTCATTCCTGCAAGGAAACAACAATAGGTCCCCACCCCAATTACTGAGTTTTTCTTGAAAGAAACTACAAAACAGAGGACAAAGAAGGAAATGTAACTTTAGATGTTTGTAAGCAGATCAAACTTGAGGATTTCCTTAAAGTAAAACAAATTAGTGCAAATAATTGCTGATCCAGATTCTCTTCTGAAGAAGAAAAAGAAGGAGCAGTATAAGAATTGCAAGTGCTTTATAAAAATAGAAGGCCACAATGGAAGTAAGGGCAGAGATGATAAAGCCAAGTGACCAGTAGAAGAAAAGAAAGTGATTGGCCAGACAAGTAATGTCATCAGTTCTGGCCACTTTTCTCAACTTGTAGGTGACCACAAGGTCAACATGAAATGTTGATATTCAAAGTAATAAAATTAAAACATTACAAAAATATAACAAAAACTGGATACATTTTTTATATGTTCATAAACTGATATTTATTTCCTGTTTTCTTTTTAAATATTTCTGAAGAGCTAAAATAGATGCACATATAAATTCTAGCTTTTGATGAGAAATATTGATTATTTGATATTTGGTGGCAATAGTTCATCTCAAAGAATATCAAAATGTTATACAAAATAATGATTGTTAAATAGAAGTTTTTGAGACACTTTAAACATACATTTTTGATTATTGATTGTTTAACCATTAAAAAATATATATAAAAATTGATTTTCCGACAGTTTATTAAGAACACTAAGAGAAAGATTCAAAAGAATGAGTGTATTTTTTATCTCAGAGAATTCTTCAGCAATAAATGGATCAAGCTAAATTATTCCTTTTTGCCTTTCATTTATTTTATTAATCAATATATAGCAAAAGTGCATCATTGTATAGAAAGTAGTTATTAAGTGCAATTTTTATATTTTTAAGGAGTGATAATTGTGAAAATTATGTACAAATTATTTAGCAATATCTAATGGTTGGTATTGTAATTTATCAGATAAAAAAGATAGTTTCAGCCCAATTAGCACATGCTTAAGTTTGGTGTAGTCATACAAACCTTAGGCAACAATATAAAAACAGCATACAAATTTTATTTATTAATATATTCTTTGAGAAGAAATACTATTAACATCTGAAAGTATGTCCATGCTGAGTACTCACATTTATTTCATTAGAAATTATTGTAGCCTTAATAGACATTCATAAAAGTTTGATCCTTACTGGATACCTTATAATATGGCTTTTTAATAGAATAAAGGTGAGGAGGCTTTTTATGTTAGAAGGCCTTATTTAGATCAAATATGTCCACATAATAAATGCATATATAAATTATATGAAATAAACTGGATATTTGGTTCCAACATTGCTGTGTGCAGCTTAAGTTGGTTTTTGGTTAGATATGAAAATGGTGATTCATAACAGTATAAAGTTGTAAAAAGAAAAAAAAGGTCAGAAAAGAATGTGGATATGTGTTATTCCATATTGGAACTTTCTTGAAATCAAAACCTTTAAAGAGTTGTCATTAAATAGATGTAGTTGAAATGCTAATTTAAATCTAACATCATACTTTTCAAATTCAGTAACCCTTTTTATTGTATATATCAATTAGTGTAGTATACTCTTTAATTATCATTGCAGTTTTGAGAAAAGCATTTCAATTTTTTTTAATATCTGTATTCTTTGACACATTAAAAGATTTTTTTTATTTTGCTAAACAATATTTAAATCATTTTTTAATATAAAACCAGAAAAGTACAGTATTTCTGTAAAAAAATTCATAATTTTAAGTACTGGTTTTGTTTTATATCTAATAATTTATTTATGCAAAAAACAAAAAGTTGCATAAAGATGCTGCAAAAGCAATCAAATATAACATACAAGTTATATTTGAGTGTTTTTGCAAATAAAAAAATTAATATTAACTATATGTTAATATCAATGTTTTATTCAAGATGTTACTCAACTAGAATGAACAGAAATTAAAAATCTGAAAATTTATCGGCTCTTAAAAAAAAAAATCGGGTGTTCAATCACTTAGATTTTTTAACACTTTGGAAGCAGTTGAAGAAGTCCTTTATACAGTGTAACCCGGATATAAGAGAAACCGGATATAAGAGAGATTTTCTCTGGTCCAAAATTAGAGCCTGTGTTAATGTATATAAAATAGACCAAACCCGGATATAAGAGATTTCTTCTCCAGTCCCGACAACTCTCTTATATCCGGGTTACACTAAGCTTTTTTTCTGTTAGAAAGTTTGCTCTTCAAAAATTTACTGAGAAATTAATAAGTATCAGTTCTATTTAAGTTTAAAAATTGTTAAAAAATATCAATTCCAGATATCTTTGAGCATACACAAAATGAGTAATTCTCTATAACAATAAGATCCTCAGTTATAGTATAAACCAAAACTAATAGCTACATTGAATCAGTATTGTCTAAAGGCTATTGAATAATATCTTTACTTGGGATTATTGTATGAAGTTATTGTGTTACTTTTTAGACCAAGCCATGCTGTTTGTTGAAAAGGATGCAGATGTTTGCACTTATTAATTATATTTTGATCTAAGTATTTTATAGCTTGCAAAATGAATTCTGCTATTTCTACATAACAAAAAATGTACTTTGTAAATTGCCTCAATGGTATCAGTTCCAGGTTTTAATGGTTTTAAATGATTTTTATACTTCATTTTATGATAGATAATCTTTTTTATTTCTTCTAGCTTGGTATATGAGTTGCATAATGCTACTGTGAATCATATTTTTTCATTGCTGCAATTTCAGTATAGCAAAGCAAATAAGTAATTTTATCTTTTAGAGAAACAATATATTGCAATTCCCAATTAGCATTAAATGCTTTGTTTTCTTCCTTTAATATTATTTTGTATATGATTGGCTAAATAAGAAAAATAAAAAGTGGCTATCAAGATCTCTGAAAAAACTTGTACAGTTGTGAAATACTCAAAAGCTACTTATCAATTAACAGCAATTAATCTCTTTACATGATATAAATTGCTTAAAATCCAGTTTTACAGTTTTATTTATTCTATATACAATACAGTCTTCCTCAATATTTGAAATTTTGCCAAGCTAAAATATTGTTGAATTATTCAATAAAATAATTCACAATCTTTATCTTTTTAAGCCCTTTAGCTAACAGCCTTCAGGAAGATTGCAATGGGAGATTTTGTGAGATTTCTCGGATGGATTGTAAGAGCTAGTTTGTTGATAAAACAAATTTACAAAAATGTTCATATAAAAAAAAAGAAAAAGAAAAAAGTGCTTAACCTTAAACCTAATAGATGAAAATATTAATTCTATGCTAAAACCACATCTTAGTCAAAGGTATTCTCATCTGTTGTAAAGATCTTACATAATTACATCATATGAACTCAAGAAAAACAAGCAAATATTATGCATAATTCTTTAAAATAACAACAAAAACTGTAAAAGAGAATTTAGGAAGTCATTTTATACTGTCTTAAAGAGAGTCATAATATTCTGATGGTTTAATTGACCAGAATATTAAATTTGAAGAAAAGAATGGTAATAAAATAATAATGTGCATTTTAAAATCAAAATTAATAAAATCACACAGCCTAGTTTGTTTATTTTGTTTTACAAAAATAAAAATTATATGAATCTTTATGTTTCAAAGTGGAAAAAGTAGAAAATTGGTTTGAAGTTGTATAAGATATCAGTAGTGAAAGAAAGGTCAATCACCTGACATGTAAAAAAGAAAAGAAAAAGGTGTGAGACTGCATATAAAAGCAAGGCAATCAGTAATCAGATGAAGTGATCTAAAAAACAAGTCTGGAGAAATATGAAACCAATGTCAGTAAGGACAGAGGCAAAGACAATTCAATACAATAGGGTAGGTGAATTAAAAGAAATGCTATGATATGTCACAGACATAGCTTAGAGAGTTAGAGAGCAAGTATACAAGCAAGGAGGGTCTTTATAGTAAAATATTATCCTTGGCCATGAATGAAGATATAAAAACACAATAGGAACAAGTGAAGTGTGATCAGTGTGCAGGTGTGAACAATATTTACACTATGACAAACCCAGTAGTGGTATTGAAATAAAAAAAAATAAAAAATAAAAAAATAAAAAAAATAACCAGGTACAATTAACGTTTACAAGGCAGTAAAAGGATTCTATAATCAACTAACAAAGTCCTCTTAGTGAAATCAGTATATGTTGCTTATTAAACAGAAAAGTGTAGACAGGAAGAACTGACCCTAGAAATAGCCATCAGATTTTGTTTATACTATACATTCTTGCTTAAAGGAGGAAGAACATTTTCTGGATAGACTGTCCTTTTATAAGATGATGAATATTCTCATCCTATAAGTATGTTACATATCTCCACAAGAGACATGTAGATAAAATGATATAAAGTCATGGAAGTACATTTAGAATCTATTTGCCTGGTTTTTGTTTGACATTTTTTCCCAGGTTTTCTGATGGCAGACAAAAGAAAAGGAATGTTAAAAATAGCATTGAGAATGAGCTAAATGATGAAAAAGAAGAAAAGACTTAAGTGAAATAGTACAAAATTTTATATTGGCAAAACCTGGTAGAGTTAAATAGCAATAGAAAAATTTATAAAAAGTGAATCAAAGACAAAAATTCATGTTATGCATGCAAAAGTTTCTGCCCACGAGCAAAATAACTGATGATGTGTAAAAGAAAATCTTATAGGACAATAAAAGTAAATGATTTATAGGAAAAGATACTAAATAAAATAGAAAAATCTTAGAAAGTTTTGTAGTTGAGATGATTTTAATAGAATGAAACTTTTTCTACAAGCAATCAAATGAAGAATAATAATATAGTATATAGTACAGACAAGAGACAATAATTCTTTAAAAGAATAATACATGAAAATTAAAATTTAAGTCACTTTATGTAAGTTAGCTTCCTTGTACAACAGATAAATAATTACTTCAGATTGGGTTTGAGAGTAAAAAAAAAGTATAAACCTACAACATACAATGGGCTAATTATTGAAGGTAATCTGTCAATAATATTATAATGAATTTTTAAAAAGTTTTACTTATAATTTTTTATTAAGTGATATGAATAAGTATAAAGCAGCTGCTTATAAAATAAAATATTCACCCAAGCTAAATGTTGATTAACATTGAATCCAGACTAAGTACAGCTTATGATTTTACCAGTTTGTTCAAGTATCTCATCTGGGTAAGATTAAATTGCAAACATGGTTACTCATTATTTTTATTTTAAAAGATCTATTTCTACAAATGAACAGATTTTTTTTTTATATAAAAAATAATTTAAAATTAACTCTGGTTTATTATTCAAATAAGATGAAAAACTTTTTCATAACTTGTCACTTTTATGATTAAATTTGAAGAATTTGTGATATTCTTAAAATGTCTATTATTATTATTTTTGTTATGATATGCAATTTTTAGAAACAGATCATTGTAATTGCAAGAATCACCTGAAAGATAGCTTTCATACTTATCAGTAATGACAATATTGATTTGCAGAAATTGTAAAATATTAAATTGTTAACATATTTTTTATTTAATTTTTTCTTTTGCAATTTGTAAAACTGCTAAAAATTTATACTGATATTTTAAATCAAAGAATAAACATTTGCATTAGTTTTTGAATTTAAAGAGTGTTATCAAAATATACAAAATGAAAGCATTGTATTTTGATTCAATAGATTCATAATCAAAAAGAAATATGTAGTACAATATAGTGATGCAATTGGCACAAATAGATTGTGAACTTGTGAATACTGTATAAAATACAGGATTATTCCTTTCACTGTTGTCAAAAGATTATTTACAAAATATACAGTGATTGGTAGAAGGTTTCAATTAGTAGAAAGCTAGAAAGATGAATAACTAGAACAAAACAATAAACTTTAGACATGGAAACTACTTGGTCACTTTTGTAAGTTTTTGAAACTCCAAGAAATCTAAGGATTTTGGGATATTCCATTCAGGTGGACTTTGGATATTTAGCTGATTATCAATTTCAAAAGTCAAATTAAAAACATCCATGTCTAAACTGGTAAGTGAAAGGAATTTTAATGGGATATTTTTGTGACCAATGTTAAGCTGTAAAATGTGATAATAGGCAAACTTATATACAGGAATTATATTACATATAATATACATTATTATTACTACTACATATTTCATGAATATTGACTAACAAATGTTTATATCATAAATATCATGCAGTTTATACAATTAGCATTTACATATTGTGCACTATTTGGTTACTGCATAATTCTAGACAAGAACTGCTTAATTTTTAACATTTTGTAAAACTAGTTTGCTTACCCAGTGAAGAGTCCACATAGATTGATGGAAAGCTACATTATATATCTGTGTATGTATATGATAATATTTAAAACAAACATTTATCCTCATGTGAACCATATTAACTCCAATAATTTTCAGTTTACTAATTGGGGAATAACATAATAAATTCTATCATGTAATATTCTTAACTGGAAATTCATTTTCAACTTTGAACTCAAATTGCTTCTCACCAAAAGAAATTGGTGTAATATGTTTCAAATTACAATAACTGATTTAGTAGGTGATACCATTAAGATGAGAGACATGACAAATTTAAGCAAATATGATTTAATAAAATTCTGTTAATCAACATAGCTAAGTGTACAATCAAAATATTTCTCAAACTAAATGAGCAAATTTTTGATATTACAATGACAGGCTTCATTTTCTTTTTGTTAGCTTTAAATTTCTTTAAAAATCAATCTATATTGCAAAAACATATATACTTATGATGAGGTGAAAGATGGAGAGAAAGAAATAAAAAATATAAAGGAGAAGAGACAAAGAAAGATTAATATAAAAATTAAGAAAGATTGGAGATGGTAGTGTGAGCAACATAGAGAGAGAGAGAGTTTGGCAATGTCAATTAACAAGGCGATTGTACACAGGAGAGTAGTTTATAAGGGGAGAGAGGCGTGCAGCTACATGGATTTGATAACATTTCACTGCGGGGATTTACAAATATTTCAAACACAAATATACCCAAGAGGGCCAATGAATTTGCATATCGAGTTGCAAACTTGGCTTTTTATTTCACATTGCTGTTGGCAGCAAACATGATTTTGTGTATTCATCTTTCTAATCACATTGCAATAACATGGCATGACAGAATAAGATGAAAAATAGCAACAAAGACATCTCAACATGGTGGTGGTGGTGAAATAAATGATCAAAGATTGATTTGCTCACTTCCTTGCAAAGCAAAGCTTCTTGTCTCAGTTACCTTGGCAACAAAAGCCACAGCTGTTTTGCACAAATGATAAAGTCAATGTATACAAGATGGTTTTTAATAAAGCCATTCATAACAGGTAAGTAGGAAAGAAAAGACTGAGATTAACCAAACAAGGAAAGTAAAGACACTACAGTTATGAGAAATTATACTATTATTATACTTTTGGGACTCAAGTTCATTCCAGATGTCAAATAGAATACACACACACATATATATATGAAAATGTAGTGATTAATACAAATATAAAATTTGTCACTTAGCTGATTGATGTCACATTCAGCACCCTGACTCCAGAGTTTCATAGATTAACCATTTTGTAATCATTTGGTCCACTTATCAAGAGATATCAGTAATTGTCCTCCCATTTTTTCATTTTCATTATTTTCATATTAAGTTAAAAAATAATTTATGCACTTTTTATTAGCGTTGTGTGTGTGTATACCTGTACATGTGCGTATATGTACGTGTAGCATGTCACGATTATTTCTTTTCATAATTTTGTTTTTTAAACTCTCTCACTAGTTCCTCTCTCTTTTTCGGTTCTGAGTATCAAAGATGATCCATCACTAAAAATGCTGGAAAAAATGGTCAGCTCTTTGTAATACTCCAGAAAATACCTGACTCCTGCCATACTTTACCTTTACAAGAGCCAGATCAGACCAAAAATTGAGTATTACTACCATATCTGGGCTGCAGCTGCCCAATCCTCACTTTCTAGCATCAACAGAGTTCAAAATGGTTTGTGCATCCTTTTGGGGATAACTTATTTTAATCCTACAGCCTGTTTCCCCACAGGCACATCATTACAAGCCTATCTTTACTCTATTGTTACTTCAATGAAAAATGTTCCAACAAGCTCCATTCTTTAGTTCCACCAGCTCAGATTTTTACAGCCAAGATCCACAGGGTTGAATCACACTCATTCCCTATATATTCCTTTGGTAAGAAGGGCATTCTAATCCAAAAGCTTATTCCCAAGAACTGCTACTCTGTGGAACAGACTCCCACATAGATGTTTCCCTGAACGCTACAATCTTAACTTCTTCAAGTCTAGAGTCAGTCATTATCTCTCTGCCATATCTGCATAATTTTCACTTCCTATTTCTTCTTCTTTTGTTCATATCACACACTTCATTCAGTAACCCTCTACCTTGAGTGGCTCTTGGGTCTTGTATTGGGTGAACATTATTTCAAAAAAATATGTAACATGTACACAAACACATTTTTTCCTTTAGAATAAAAATCATAAGGAGGATTAATTGCAACCTTAGAATATTTCCAGTACTTTTGATGTCAATTAGTATTCATAAATACATTGAGCCATTAGGAAAACTGATCCAAATTAACACGTTTCTCCAAAACAGATCATAGATAACTATTTAAAAAGGAAATAAGTAATTATATTAATAGTTTTAAAGTTTAATTGGCGAGTTAAGTCTAATTATAGCAAATTGGTCATGCTGATATCTGTCTGTCTATATAATTTAAAATTCTCATTTTGATATATCAGAGTAACATAAGTAAACTTCAGTTTCATATTATCCCTAATGTCAACCCAAAAACATGCTTGCTAATTTAAAGAGATTTATAGACTCACTAAGAATTGAGCATAGACATAATTATACAATCTTGTACAACAAAACTATTTTTCAGCACTTAATCTACTTGTAAAATATACAATAGCCAAGAGTAAAATGTGGCTTATGAAAAGTTAAGCTATTTAACAGGCACTTGATAGATATGGCTGTTTGTCAACCAACATAGTCAATTTAAATCTATGAGAGGCAAGAGGAGCTCAGAACAAAGAACATACACCTCCACAACAACTAAAGCCTGCTCTAAGGAATATTGAAGAGTAGTACTTGTGATAACATATGGAAGTAATTAAGATAACAGAATAGATTTGCATAAGTATAGAGCATTATTGTGGAATGCTAGTAAATAACTTCTTCCCATATCTCCATATCTGTTCCAGAAGAGAGTGGGTTAGAAATTCACAATTAAGCAAACTAACATCAAAATTTTAGTTATTTGATATTTATTTGACATTTATTTTGCTATTATAGCTGAGAGTGATTGAAAATATCATTAATGTAACATACGTTCAATTCTCAAAGGCAACTTATTCATTTGATATTGTACTTCTCTACATTGAAACAAAGAGACAGAGTGATATACATTATGCAACTTAAAGAGGTAGAAAGCAAATACATAGTGCTTTTTCATAACCTTTAGAACTCTGTAGGTAACTATTTTTGCCAAGCAAAATGTTAGTCTTGCCAATGCAAATTGAATTTGAATTTCTTGGTTGTGTAGTCATATCCATGGCAACACCTAAAACAATCTTGACTGAAATTGAGATTCAGGCTACTATAATTTCAAATATATAGAAATAATATATAAAACACTATATTTTGAGGGGGGTTCCATATATAGTAAAAGCAGAAGATTTATTTAAAGATGATATGGAGTGCTAAATGTTAATCCAAACAATCTGAAGAGAAATACTTGATTATTCAAACAATTTGTTTTTACGGAGAAAAAGTATTAGGTTGGTGCAAAAATAATGTCGTTTTCTCACATGAAGTTGAACGTCAAAAAACGACATTATTTTTGCACCAACCTAATAATTTATACTGTAAGGCTTCTAAAAGTATAAAAATAAGAACTAGAAGAAAAGGTGATTGTGAGGATTAACTTAAGTTTTTCTTTTTCTTAGACATATTTTCTAAAAAGTCTCACCAACTTGACATTTCGAAGAATACTTCAAAATATTTTTGGTTCTTTATTACATTGCAAAAATAAATAAAATAAATACAGGTGTAACTAAATTTTCTTATTTAACACTTATTTTCTCAGATTTAAAATTTATTTTTCTTAAGATAGCTCTGAAATAATGAAATATGAAAGACATTCTTAATGTAAGTTCCCAAGCTGGAGATCAGTTGGTTACAGTAAGATTAATTGTCACAATGTACTGAGATCACTATCTGCAAAGGAAATAAAATGAGTTACCATGACATACAGGAGAAATTTAATTCTATCAAGTATAGCAATCAAATTCATTCCCACCAATGATAATTCAATGAAAGGACAATATGACTATATAATCTATGACCAATCACTAATTTTTACGTTATTGACATTCAAACAACTGAGAATTTATTTTTCAAAAGGAAAAATGAAGATCAGAGGACAAAGAAAGAGATGATGACATTAACTACTTTTTTTGTCTAATAAATAAATAATTAAGGAAAACAAATGTATAAACAGCAGTAAAAGCAAATAATTAAAGAATATTTTTTTTAAGTAAAAACAAATTAAAATTCTTTAATTATATCTTATTGTAATTATGCGAGTATAAATATACACACCTAATTTTGAATGAAAAAATTCAAGATAAAAACCATCTTGTATAAAATACAGACTGGATTTGGATTTTGACGCACCTAATCTTAACAGTGGTCCAGCTTTTTATCTGACTGACAATAAGAATTCATATAGTTTACAATAGGTTTTGAAACAGAATTTACAGTATTTAAAGTAAATACGCAAACATGTTGACATAAAATTGCAACAAATTAGTGGTGAAAATAAGCTCACAAGGAGAAACAAAATTATAAACAAATACACATTTCTGTAACTTATGGTTATTTCTCAGTAATGATAAAGCAGAAGCATCCCTGAAAACATCATGACAAAATAAAAACAACAGTAAAGATGACACCTTTTTGAGGAATAAGGACAAGATGACTGCAGATGATGACAATGAATAAGATGAAGATGTACTGCCAGCAAATGAAACTTTCACAATGTTGACCTTTTGACAAAACCAGCATTGAAGCAGACTATTTTCATAGTAAATTCCATATTTGGTTAGCGATTTAAATTTTTACGTATGCTTTATATGCATCAGTAACTTTTAGGCTTAAAAATCTGTAAAAAAAACTGCATAAGATAATTAATTATGGTACTATATTTCACCAAATGTCATTTTTCTGTCTACTATTGCATAACTCAAAGAGAGCTAGAACTTTGGTCACCAAGATGACCCCAGAGCAGGTTTTCAGCATATTACTTTTTTAAAAGCTCCAAAAATGTTTTTAGTAAAACCTTTGATTTGTAATGTAAACATAATGCTGAACTGAATCATTATTTTCTACATTATGTAAGCTAAACCAATTCTTTGTCCTTTTGTTAAACCATACAAGAGATTTTAAGCAGAAAATTTCCAAGCCAGAAGCCAATGTTATGAATTTCACCACCTACCAAGGCTAAAACTTTAAATTAAAAACGTTTTTGGTCAATAAAAAGAAATATGGTGTTGGTTTATATTTGTAATTCAAGCAATGTTTGTATTTATTGCTTCAATAAAAATCTATCAGGTGGCAGGGAAGTTTTTACAAAACCATGTGCACTTGAAAGTTTTCATGAGAAGATCCCTCTAGATACTTAAATTATATGTGATCCAATGGTTCATGATGATGTTCAAATAAAATATGATTCAATGAATAAATAGTACAAATTTAATGAGTGCTTATTGAAAACAAGGGCTTCACTTTGGTCTTCAGAAGGAATCAGTTTAAATTCCAAATCAGAGGATGAATTTTCAGTGAGTGTTTTTAATCCAGTACTGATAAGTGTTAAAGGAATTCATATTCCTTATAAATTATGTAATCAGTAAAATAATTTTTTTGGTTGTCAAGTTAGTTCAGAGACTAATGTTTTTAGGAAATTATAACATATAGCCCAAACTAATACACAGATACATCCACTAATTATACACAATCTACATTAAAAAAAAAATAATAAATAGAAAAAAAGTGACTTAGGGAGTTGGCCAAGTTAACAAAAACAAAAACAAAAACTATCAACTGTAAAGTCTGATATGCTTGTCGAAGCAATTTAAGAAGCACATGTGCCAACGGTCAATCAATATTTACTTTATGGCAATTAGATAGCCTCATTGATTTTCTTTATGTAAACAACAGCAACAGCAGCAAAGAGCTGCAAGGTTGGGTAAGCTTGAAAAATAATGGCACATTTGGTGAAATAATTACATTACCAATCATTTTTGTTTGAAGATATTCATTTTTGTGGAGCTGGAAAAATTGTCCAGTAAATGCAATCCATGTATATCAACAGAGTAGGCAATATAAGTAAGCTTTAAGGAAAGCTGAGATGAGCAATTCATATACATTGTTTCATCCACTTCAGTTGCTGAAATATCCATGGAATGCAGATAAATCCAAATATTTCAACACAGCCATGTATTGCTCACTTCATCTGTTTGAATTGGCTCTAATGCTATAACACCATTTACAAACATAAAAGAACAAACATGATTAACTATGTAATTCATGTGTTTTCATATATTGTTTCCCAATATTAAATATATGTTGGGCAATAGTAAACATTTGCTCCAAGAAAAGCAGATTCTGAAAATCCTTATTTAAAAATAAATAAATGATTGATGATATATTTTGACTTAACAGTTACAAGGTCAATCAATAGCCGAGAAAGATAATTTTCACCTTGAAGTCAAGTTTTTCTTTGTTTTATATTAAGGAATTTCATTTCTCTGTTGTTCAATTTTAAAGCTTATGGCCTCTCAAATTTAAAACTACCCATAAACTTATTAATTAAAATCTCTTACCATAATACACACTCTTCCCTGTGTATTTAATATATGTTTTTAAAAGCAGTCATATCAAGAGTGAAAAGAAGAATACACAAAAAAGAGAACGAGATAGAATGAATAGCAGCATAACAAAAACAGTAACACTTTCTTTTGCTTTTTTAAAGCTAGATAAATAGCAAATGGCTAGTAATAGTTTAGTTTTGGTTACAGAAATAAAAAGCAGAAAGAGAATTCATACACGTGTATGCATTATACAAGTATTAATTTTTTTCTTTTAAAGTGAGATATAAGGTTTTTAAAAGATTTTTTAAATTTATAACAAAAATGAATGCTTTGACTCCTTTAACTGTATTCTTTTATTTATAAGATAGTTTATAAAAAAAATTAAATAAAAATACACAACCCCATTCCAGAATTTTGACAAAGGCATAATAATGCTCATTAATAGACTGTTAAATTGAACACAAATATTCTACCATTGATTTCAATCTTTAGTTTATCAATTTCAGTGCATTCTAAGTAGTGATGAAAAAGAGAACGAAATAGATACACTTTTATTCTATGCTTGTAGAACATTGGGTTTTCCTCTTTATTTTGCTATTAAATAGACATTTTTTTTTATAGAATCCTGAAAAGATTTGATTCATTCATTAATTTTTTAATATAAAATAAAAATGTATCAGCTGTACCAACAAAATGGCATGAAACTGGACTTCATCTGAAATTATATAGAGGAACAAAGTGTGGTATCCAAAGATAATTGGAAAGCATTAAGTAAAATATTTTGCTAAAAGCAAAGCAGATAAGGATGTTGGTTATAATGAATTAACTGAGAAAGTTTTATGAGTCATAAGCAATAGACATGCTGGGAGCAAAAAGAGAAATCAATAAATAAAGAAAAAGTATATGGAAATTTCAGAGATCATAGGAACTTTGAAGGTAACATCAAGTGAGTACTTAAGTGAGCAAATTAACATTCCAATTAAGTTAAGTGTTGAATGTCTGGCCAATCCTTAAACTCAAAAACCAACAAAAAATACAAAAGCTTTCAAGATGAACACACATTTATAATGGATAACATCATAAGTTATACTGAAGATTTAAAATTTTGTATATATACATGTGTATGCGTTTTAGAAAGTAACAATCTTTATTTCAAGTGTACTTTTCCTTTTATCGAAGATAAGCCATAACAAATGCTTTTCACAATAATATTGAAAGAAAAGAAACAAATACAATAATTTATCAGCAAGTTATATATAAAAAGAAACAATTGCAAATTTAAAATCACAGTATACTGAGCTGTTTTCTCAATGCAGAAAATATTTTTGATAATACTTTTTTTTACTATTTTGAATTTCTCAAAATTTATAAAGCATATTAGGATTAGTAACCTATGACTAATCAGGTCATTGCAATGTGTAATGTATTCAAATCAGACACACAATACAATAAAAAAAAAAGAAAGTATTGCAGAAACAATGTATAACAGTCAAAAGATAATATCCAATTCATTTTTAGGAAAAACAGCAAATCTATCAATAGCAAAACAATTGAAATAATGATAAAGCAGGTTATAGTATTAATGAGCAATTCTATCAAGAGTACATCAGACTAGCAGTTGTTAATTTCTGTAAGTAACCCCAGTTGTTTATTATATAATAGATATAATTTTGTCCAACTGTAAAATTCTTATTTTGTGCTTAAAAGCACATTCAGTGTAAAGGTCTCATGAATTCATTAATTTTTTTTTTAAACAAGTGCTAAAGTATATCATTTAACAAAATTGTTAATAAGTCTAATGTTACCTTTATTTACATCATTGCTAGAACCATAACAGTAGATTAAAGCATGCTTTGATAGCTTTTTGGCATTGTGCACAATTTTCATTTCATCTTTAAATGTCATTCAAACCATACTATTCTGAAAATGATGCAAATAAGCATTGAAATATTTAGGAAAACAGTTAAATATTGTTGAATATTGATTACCTACATATACATGTTTTTCAGAATTTTAATCTCTTTTCAATTTGGCACTCTCTCAAGTCTTAACAAAATTTTCCATTCTGGATTTAAGATAAAATGAAGTTATCAGAAAATTTGACAACTGTTCACACCAAATGACTGGAAAAAATAGGTAATATTTATGAAAGATAACATAACAGTAAAACGACAACAAAAAAATCATGAAAGTGGATAATGATCCATTTGTATATATAAATTCTTCATTTAATAGATCCTGAATATAGTTCTTTATTCTTCATGCAATTTTAAGTAGGTACCTCCACTAATTTGGTATACATAAGGTTTAAAATGAATTTTTAAAAATGAAAAAGCTTTTTTGAAGTTTTCCTTTTAACTTTAATTGAAAGCTAAAGGATTTAAATTTTACTATTTCCAGTAAGCAAAATATTCTGTGGTGTATTTCAAACAAAACTTTTTTTTTAGTAAAATCAATAAAATTGGCCATTTGTAAACAAAAGTTAATGCACAGTTTTAAAAATCTTGCAAAAATAAAATATTTCAGAAAACTATCTTGAGGAAAATTAGCAAATTTAAAGTTAAATTAATCTTATAGCATAAAATATTGTATACAAGCATTTAACCATGGGTCTTGTTTTTCTGACATGTTAATTGATTTATTGACAGCCAAATGACCGCTGAATATGTTCATAGTTAAGTATGATGGAGCAGTCAAAGTTTATATGAGGGTTTTTTTTTTTCAACCCTTAAAATACACAACCTTTTAATAATAATGTTAGGTTTGAACATTCATACTTCAGAAACTCTTCATGTATATACACATACAAAAACAAACCAAAACTCTTAAAAATATTTGGGGTCATTAGATTGTAATAAGCTTTACAATATATAATTAGTAAATAGTTTTACTTAATAACAACATTTCGTAAAAGTTATCTTATTGAAACTGAATTTTAAGATTTAAATTTTCTTATAAATTATTCAATTTAAATTGTAAAAAAATGAAAAATTTTGTAAAATTTCATTTTTCATTGAAAAAGTTTTTTTTTTTTTTACTTCAGACAATATTGTCTTTAATATGTATTATTCATAAAAGCAATTAAAGCTTCTCTAATTAAATAATGTCTTAGTTTTATTGTGTTTTTTCATTTTTTGATTCTGAAGAGATTTATGGTAAGATGGGGTTCAATTTTGCAAAAAAATTTGGTGATTTAAATTCTTCAAAGAATTCTGCTTTTAACTTGAGTATGTTTTCATCATAGTATGCTGATTTTTTTGTGATTTTGTGGAGGTACCTAATTTTAAGTAAAACAAAATAGGGGGAAAATAAAATTAAAAAAAATGTGTTTTATTAATTGTAACTAAATAATCATTAATTAAAACTTAGTAATGTACTGCAAATCTTGTTTCAAAACAAGACAAAAGTGTGAAATTTCTTTTTAAAAATCATATTTTCCATTTCTAAGAATCTTTTATTATAATTTTTTTGGGGAAATAGAAAAAAAGAAAAAAGGCCATGCCAAAGAGAATTGGAAATGTAGTTTCTTTAGCCCAAAGTGATTAACTGTGGAGGTGGGATAGGATTTTTAAAATATAAATACAGGCTAAAGTAATCATCAAATTAAGTGAAGATCTGAATCAGATGTGAACTTGGTGAAGTATAATTTCTTGAGCTAATAACAACAGCAATAAGTGTTGATCCAATAATGTTTACCACCATTTTATATTATTACCAATGTCACATGCAAGATCAGAAATGAACCGATTTGGAAATAATCAGAGCATAAGTCTTGCCAATCGTCATGACATTGACTCTTCTCCCTGAAGTAAACAAACACAATCAAGTGGACTTTGCAAGTGAATAAAGGCAAGATGCAAATGAGTGCTTTTTCATTAAATTAGCATTCAATATCTGCAGAAAAACGATAACGTGCAGCTGTCATAGAAATATTAGTCACCATAACTGTTTGGTTCTTTATTTTTTTGCTTCCCCATTTTCGTTAATTAATAGAATTTATTCACAGTAAAATTAAAGAAAGAAATACTTTTAAGTATGCACTCTAACTTAGAGTTTCATAGTGATCAAAGAAAAATAAATTTAAGTGCATGTCACTTTTAACCTCTTATTTGTCACAACAAGATTTCACAAAATTTGAAAATATGTTCATCTAGCATGTCTGAGATTGGTAAAAGGCTGCAAGTTATTTTATGGAATCACACATTAGCATATATTTAAACAGATTTTTTTCTTTTATTCTGGGTAGGCAAGAACATAAAAAATTCCCAAACATTATGCAAGAAGATAAAACATTTTCTAAAAACTACCTACAAAGGTAGCTTTCTTTTTCTCTCCCCCCCTAATAGGTACATTTTAATGACTTCAAATTAATGCTTAAAATTGCTATTTTGTTGCCACCATTTTAATCAAGTTCCATTTAACTTAGGTCATGTGCATTTGCATACATGTTGGTATTTTCACTTCGAAGAAAAAGTTCATTAAAAAAATACTATCATCTAATCCAAAATAAAAGAAAACTTTTATAGCATTCTGAATAACTTTAACACAAAGTAAACTGGCCCCTCACTGTTAAATAGCAGTAAATTTAGAGAAAACTCAAGATACCATTGTGTGGAGGAAAGTACCTGGTTAAGCAGATAAACCTGTACTACAAGCAAAGTTAATTGCTGGTGTATTATATATATATATATATATATATATATATATATATATATATATATATGTTGTATCTATGAAAAGGAAAATTTGAAAAGAAAGAGGAGGGTGAAAAGAAAGTCTATAGAAAAAACAATTAATCTATTATTGAATTTACATTTTGACAAGCTTCTAAAAAACAAGTGATTTCAAAAGAATTACCTTTTGGCATTTATAAAGAGCAATATAAATCATTTGAACAAAAATTTGCTGAACACATATAAGACAAGACAATTTATTACAACAGGGCTTTGTTTTTGAGCTTTCTAAATAAATCATTTTTGACACTACTTTGAAAGTTCAATGAGGCATTTCGGATATGCAAGACATAGCAATTAAATGATTTGAATCCTGGTAAAGTATCACAAGTTAGTAATTGCAAAAAAAATGTGCACATTCAAGCACAGTTTGGTTTTACATTAATTGAGTCTATGTATGAAATCCCTCCACAGATTGAACATCCTACTCTGCTATTCAGATCCCAACCTCCTTAAAGCAAGGTGCATCACTTTAATTTTCTATCAAGTTCGGAGTTTCAATAGTAACTTGATGGTTTTAGGAAGGAATTTTAATGTAAAAAAGAAATAATTTCAAAATTCCACAAGTAAATCTATCAATGTTAGTAAAAATACAGGAATTATAGTTTTATTCTTGAAGATGTGAAAGCATAAAATGATAGATAATGATTAAATTAAACTCTCCCCATTCCCTGCAAAAAATATTTAAGTATTTGTTCCTTGAACACTTACTTTTTATTCATTAAAAAAAAAAAAAAAAAAAAAAAAAAAATTTTAAAAAGTAAATTTTTATAATAATTAAAAATTTTGGGGATAGATTTGGCTAAACCAAGAAATGTCACAGAACTTGATAAAACAACCAATAATCACATTGCCAAACCCATCACAAAAATGTTCATGATTTTCTGAGGTGTTGTACTGTAATTAAGCAATATTCTGAACAAAAAGGACACTGTTCAATAGGGAACTCCACAAAAAATGTGGTACCTAATGCTTAAAATGAATTTTTAAAAATGAAAAAAAAAAAATCTTTCTTAATGCTTTTATTTTAGTTTTAACTACAGGCTAATAGATTAAATTTAATATTTCCAATAAACAAAATACTTTGCTGTATTTAAAAAACTAATTTAAATTGACTGGAAAGAGTTTTTCTTTTGCACTAAAATAGCTGATTAGTGCCTTTTTTAAATCAACTTTCATTCCAATGTAATTCTCTTTATTAAAAAATCTTCCAAAAATAAAATATATTTCATTGAAACTTTATTTGAGGAATATTAGCTGATTTTAAGTATAATTAATTTGATTTGAAACAAATATTATTTACTTTAAGTTTAAAATATCGCAGAAATGCATTATTTTAACCTGACAGTAAGTGTGATTTTAACGCGGCATTTTGACATGTTTGACAACGTGATGACGATGTTATGTTGTTCTACAGAGACTCTTTGTAAAACATAATTGAATAAAATGACATGAGCACCATTTTTATTTAATTTTTAAATACTCAGTAATTTTTAAAATTTAGGAAAATATTCTCTGTAATCTAATGTTTATTGAATTTTAGAAATGTTAACTTTAAATTTACTATAGTTATCACTCTTATTTTCTGATAATGTCGTGTATGGTCACCCATACTTACAAAAATCGGTACGCATACAAAAAAAATTTAAAATTCTTTTAAAAATAATGAGGTTTGATGATTCGTACTTAGCTTTTCCATTTACGATTAGTAAATATAATTTTCACTTAATAATATCATCTAAAAAGGCTGAAATTAATACAGAATTTTAAGATTTAAAATTTAATAATTTTTTCCAATTAAAATCAAAAAAAATCAAAACAATTCTTGTAAAAATTCATTATTCATTGAATTTTTTTTTCTTAAGACAATAATGTCCTTAATATATTTTATTTATAATTTTCTAATAATGTCATAGTTTTATCACATTTTATGATTCAGAACAGATTTTCATTTTTCAGTAAATGTTTTCATTTGACAAAAACAAATTGATGATTTAAATTTTTCATGGAGTCCTGTTCATTTTTTATTTTATTTTAAACTAATATGAAGAGGCTTAAATTTTAATTTCTCATAATTTCATAAAATTAAGTAGAGGTAAGATGTAAAAAAAAAAAGAAAAAAAAAAAATTTACCAAGATCTTTTAAAAGAGAAATTTCAAAAATAACTTAACTCATTTTGAATAAGTCCTTAAAATTTCATTAAAATCCAACAATTATTTGATTTTTGCAAAAATTTCCAAAACAATGTGTTTTTAACGCCAAAAAAGATGCTAAAATTTCCAATACTAATCTTTGGCCCACCTGCTGATGCAAGGAAAACAAGAATTTTTTTTTTTAACCAAAAATTTACAATATGGTTGGATGAAAAAAATAAAATAATCAAAAAATACTTTCGGTCTTTTCTCTTAATAAGAACATTTTGACAATAAAACTTTGTTTTTATAAAATTTGGGGTCTTTTTTCACCACATTTGTACTTACATTTCAATAATGTGAAACATTAAAAAACATTTTTTCTTTTTTACAACTATTACTTAAAAATCCTATCCTCTTCATTAATAAATCAACTGATAAAACAAGTGTCCATTTTATTTTTAAACCTTAAATAAATAAGTCTTCTTCAGTAACTTAAAGGTAGTAGTGTTTTTTTTGTTTTTTTTTAAACAGGACTTCATTTCACTATAAATTTCTGAAAACAGGCAAACCCTAGCAATTGGTTCCTATGCTCTACTACATATAAATAACTTTTCTTTACCCATTGTCTGTTCTTCTTAATTGAAGATGACTTATCGCTGAGTTACTCAATAAAACAGTCAACAAAAAGTCTAAGTGAAGAAAAAAGTGAGGCTGCAGCTATCGAGTAAGGTTGAATGATGTCGGATATCAAAAATTCTAAGTTGACACTATATGAAAAGTTAAGCGAGTAACTGAAAGGAGATAGATAAATAGAGCAATAATAATCAGTAAAAAACTAAAAGATGTAATAAGTAATCTACAGGCCAATAGGCGGGCTGCTTGTGCTGCAAAAAAGGAGAATTCAGCCCTCGGCTGCTACTGCTGGCCAAATTTCAGAAAACCCACCCCTTTGTTCCTATTCCGCACTTTTTTTTAAAAAGAAATAAAAAAGAAAAAAGCTCGATGGTTTTGAGAAGAGTTTGTGAATAACAAAGTCCGTTGCTGCTGTTGTTGTTGCTGTCGCTGCTGCTGCTGGCCCACGGCTCACACATCAAATGTGCTGAATTGACTGAATAAGTGATGCAAGTGTTCTTCCTCTCCGCCGCAACATATTGAGAGAGGGGGCACAAGAAAGAGTGGGGAAATTAATGACATAACATGAAATCTAGTCCATGTTGAAATTCCACGGGACGTAGAGAAAAGAACAAAGAAGCGGCATCAGCGGCGGCATATGTGTTGGGACCCCGTGGTGAACACTAAGCCAGTTTCTCCATCTCTGCCTCTCTTGTAAATGGTGTGTGCCCTTACTTCGGACGCGCGTACACACACACACACACACACACACACACACACACACACACACACACACACACACACACACACACAAACAGCAGTGAGAGAAGTAAGAAAGGCGACACTGGTGGGTGGCAGCATCTTGTCTGTTGTTACTTGGTAGTAGTGAACTAACAAAGGTAGCAGAAAATGGAATGGTTTCAGACGAAGAATGGGCGGTGGCGGAGATGGTGCTAGGAACTGAAGAAGCAGTGGGAAAAGAACACAACTAGCTGATTCAATTATATGGAAATGTGACTCATCATTACTGGGAGACTGGAAGAAGAAGTCTCTGACAGTAGGGTGACCTAGAAAAGAGCACTTCCACCCTCCTCTCCCCATATTTATCCCTTCTATTCGTCGGCCTCTTGGTGAAGAGCAGAAAGAAAGGCAAATGAGAAAGCAGACCAGCAACTCTTAGAGTAATGGGATAACATACTTATGAAATAAATGTTAAAGTCTGAGACTGGGTCGTAGTCTGCATCACAATCATCATCATTAATACATCAATAGCATGTCAGTTGGTTAGACCACTCTAACAGACATACATACACAATACTCTCTACCGGAGTTAAAAAAAAAAGTTTAGGAAGGAGGGAAAGAAATGCATCAAACAGATTAAGAAATAAACATTTCTTCCCCACCTGCCCCATTGTAGAAGAAGAGAAGAATGAAAATTAAAACATGAAAAATTCCATAAAAGTTTTTCTTTGTTTTTTTTTTAAGTTGTGAATTAGAATAAACTTTGTTGCTGCTTTATTAATAAAGCAACATTTAAAAGACAACATTAAAACAATTACTTATACTACATGCCATTTTAAAACATTAAACATGATAAACAGAGGTTATCAATAATCATCTGTTCTTTAATTCTTATAATAGGTACTGCTAAAAAAAGAACATACCATTATGAAAAAAGGTCCCCAAGTCATTTTTTTCTTTTTTACAACTATTACTTAAAAAATAAGAGTAATAACTATAGTAAATTTAAAGCCAGAAAGTGTCTAAAATTCAATAAAACTTTAGATTACAGAGAATATTTTCTTCAATTTTTAAGATTACTGAGTACTTAAGAATTAAAAGCCACTCACATTATATTCAATTATTTTTATGGCTAAAGCCTCCACAGAACAGCACTAGATAAATATCAATCTGTCAAACATGTCAACAGCTTAAATAAACAGCTACTGCTGTGTTAAAAAATGCATTCCTGCAATATTTTAAACTTAAAGTAAATAATATTTCCTCAAATAAAGGTTCAAAAACGTCCATTTTTGGAAACTTTTTAATAAAGAGAATTACATTGCAATGTAAGACAACTAAAAAACAAAAAGATGCTAATCAGCTATTTCAGCAAAAAAACAAAACAATAAAACAAACTTACAGTCAATTTAAATTCGTTTTGAAATACAACAAAGTATTTTGTTTATTGGAAATATTAAATTTAATCTATTAGCTTGAAATTAAAACTAAAATAAAAGCTTCAAAATTTTTTTTTTTATTTTTAAGAATTCATTTTAAACCTGAGGTATTGCATTTTCTGTGGTGGTAACTATATAACAAACTACAAGAATAAAGGAATCAGGATAAAATAAGAAAGATACTTTAGTTTTAAACTAAAAATGCTTAAAAAAAAAAGAACATTTTTTTAAAAAGATTAGATTAAGAAAGTCTGTTTTTGAAAAGAAATTTAATGTTTCTTTGATTTTTTTTCGAGAAAATTTGCAGATGATCAAAAATACATATGCTGCAAAATTATTTGTTTAAATCTGACTGCAGAGTTAACAACAATATAAGAAAGAAAACTACTAAGTAGCCTATATTTTATATACAGATAAATTTGTCATAATTTATCAAGAGATTTTATAAGAAATAGCTTTGTAATGAAATTATTAAATATAAACACTAGTGTTAATGATAGCATAAATTAAGTTGAAGGTGTGGAGAATATGTATGTATAAACATATAGAAACTTATAATATTCACTTAATAAAATTTGTTAAGATCATCTGAATATACTATGATGCATAGCAAGATATAAAAAAAATCCAAAAACATTAGATTAAAAAAAAAAAGAAGCACAAAACAGATGTTTACAAATTTGAAAATTTATAATCAATAAGACTAAAATATGTGAATAACTATAAATGATCAAGATTTATTTGTATTGAGACTGATGTTGAAAATGACAGAAGTGATTAGACAAAGAATAAAAATTATAAGCAGCCAATGAGTGCAGGTCAGATTTCTGAACTGAACCCCGAATTCTCAAAATTGTAAAAACAAACATTAAGTAATATCAGAATAACAATAGTGAAGACAAATGTTATTTATATTAAATGTGATGATGAAAGAGTACACACAGAACAAAATGAATACTTTTTTTATTTATTTTTTTCATTCTATCATAATAAAATAATCTCTTTGGTCATGTGCCCAAACAAGTGAACAAAAGAATTAAATCGGTATATAAACAAAATTTGATGAAACACTGAAGTGACTTATTTCTCTTGTGTGTGTGAAGACAAAAGTAAGACACCTTAAGTAACAAAGTCATATGCTGAAAAGTGCATGGATATATACAGTGTGAAATAGGGTGTAAAGTGGATTTGTAAATGGAAAAAAAAATTACTGAAGCTACATGTATTAAACCTGACATTCCCTTATTACATATAAAATAAAAGACAAGAAGGCCTATCTTTACAAAAGATTTCTCAGAGAATTTTAAATGAAATAAACAAATTTGAAAAGGAGCTTTAAATAATCAAATTTGATTGCAAGAACAAAACAACTGCATTCTATGTTTCTAACAAAGTATAAAATAAGTATCAAAAGAGGGAAACTGTTTTCCAAATTGATTAAATGTTTGCTTATTTTACAGTGTTCTTAATAAAGTTTGAAAAAGCAAGGTAACCATAATTGAAAGGTTGAAAAAGAAAAAGATAATAATACTTGTGTAAAGAAATTGTATTATTGAGATAACAGTTGCTATCAGAAGATGCCATCAGACCAAAAATTTAATTTGTGGTAATTTTTAAAAAGATATACCCTCCTGTGGCTTGGCTCCTTTCAGAGATACAAATGAAAAAGAAAAAGAAACAGTTAAAACAAAAGGAAGATTAATCTAAATGAAGCAATTAAAAAGTGAGGGCAGGGAAACAGAAATAAATTAATTTGTAACTTTGGATTACACAGGATTTGAATATTTCAAAACAAAACAACCAACTTCATACTTTTTTTTTTATACAGATTTTTTTCTATAGAATTTAAGAAGTAATTAAATTGCTTAAGTAAAGTGTATCATTTAAAAATATATAAGTAAAAATAACTAGAAAAGCTGATAAATATCTCAACATCTAATTACAAATGTATTTCTTTCATCTACAAATAATGACAGTTCAATGCAGATTGTGTTGAAACAAACTCATTAGTATTGCGTTGAGTGATTTCTCTGAGTAGATTTGAACAAAAGACTTAAAAATAAAGCACAATATTTTTTTATGTTAATAAATTAAAAACAATGAACTAAAAATGCACCTTTAATAATATGGTCAACTTCTAGGAGTCTCAAACACTTAACATTTATTTTATTTTTATCCAGATTTCATATAAGCAGCTTTCCTAATCTCAAAATAATATTCTGGAAAAGTATTGAAAGCATTAGTATTTTGTGTTAAATCTCAAATAAAAAAATAATTTTGATACTGTTTGCTATATTTACAATAGTGAAATATCTAAAAATATTTATTTTTTTGATGGCGAGGGTGTCTAATACTTGGTTTTTATACTTTGGTATCCTTGTTTATTATATAACAGAAATTTATTCCTAGGTTCAAGAATTATCATCTTAGATATAGAATGAATTTAAATCATATTCTGTTTATTTTTTTATTACCAATCTTTAATGAGTGTCCACCAAATTTCACTCATTATGCATTCAATCTATTAAAAGCTACTAATGATTATTTTCCTCAAGGGTTTAAACAGTTTAAATGAGTACCAAGTTTTACTCAAGCCCAGTTACATTGGAATAAAAGAT
Organism: Acanthosepion esculentum; assembly: GCA_964036315.1. Classification (NCBI taxonomy): domain Eukaryota; kingdom Metazoa; phylum Mollusca; class Cephalopoda; order Sepiida; family Sepiidae; genus Acanthosepion; species Acanthosepion esculentum. Next base: position 132,356,895 of record OZ038478.1, read on the forward strand.
ACAAAATAACTATTACTATTTAAAAATAAGTGACAACTGATTATTCAGTAACCACAGACAAAGAAGCCCCTTAATGTTACTAAAAACTATTTTTTCTCTTCTGAAGCAAAAAAAATATTGATCATTTTGATTGTATATAACTTAATAAAACTGAAATGATTCTAAGACAACTTGTAAGTTGAATAAATCAATAATCAAATATAATAAATCAATAATCAGACAGTTATTGAACTATAGCAAATAATAGCATTTTTCTGTGAGGATATTTGGTCATTTATAGATCACTAGTTTGAACAGCAAGAAAAAGATGAGAAATGTGACAGGTTTTGCAAGTAAATAAATTTGGCCAATAACTGTTCAATACTTGGAGAGAAATAAAAAAAAATTTTGGTGTACTGATCTCTATTTTATGTCACATCAAATGAAAAAAAATTAGTATAAAAAAAAAATCTTGCTCAGAGGAAACAACATTCATTTATTACAATCTATACCAGACATGAAAGGAAATGAATGAGGTTTTTCTTTTAAGGAAGTCAAAATCATGATTAAAAATTCTAATGCACTCAGTGGAATTCAAGTCTCTACATTGGCTTAGCAATCATCTGCAATTTTTATTTAATTAAAAGAAACATTTTGTGGCTAGATAACACAAGTTAATAATACTGTTAAGTTTTACAAATCTTGTATGTCTTAAAATAACCTTTTTTAATACATTCAAATAAATATGCCTAAAAACTTACAATTTCTTAAAATAAAGAGTACTTAAGGAAACATGTTCATAACTTTGTTGGTATCTACTCTTGGAAAATATGTTGATCATATATTATTCTAATAAAATGTTCAAGTGCATGGAGCAACCAATCATTGAACAGAGAGAATAAAAAGAAAACAAAATACAGACATTTTAAAGAAGGACTGATTATTCAAACACGTGAGGATTATACTGAATTTTTTTTTTTTTTTTTTTTTTTTACAAAAAAATGAACCTCAAAATTGTTTGCTGCTGTAATCACTGATAATGCTTGTGAGTTGCTTTAAACGGACATTACCTACAGAGAACAATTGACACAGTTTTTTTTTTTATCTTAAGGCTTATAAACATGAAAAATAATCTTAGTAATGTATGTACTTTTATTATCCCTTTCATTCCCTGTTCTGCCATCCATTTACACAAGCTCATTAGGCAGGTTACTTGCAGTTTCACTACATTCCTTTTGCCTGAAAGTGTCAAATATTTTAACCCTTCTTTCTTCATTACATGTCCTAGAAATTTCAACTTTCTGATTCTAAGTATGTGTATTTTTTGTTTTCTATTTTCTTAAAACATCTTACTCACATGATTAATCCATGGTATTCTCAGCATCCTTCTGTAGAACCACAGTTCTGGTACCTCAAGTCTCTTCTTCATCTGTGAGGAGATTGTCCAGCATTCACTGCCATATAGGAGGATTGATATTACATTCAGCACCTTTTTCTTTGTTTCTAACAAAATATTTTCCTGTTTCTTAATACTTTTAGTTTTCAGAAGGCATTTTTTGCTATTCCAATATGCCTCCAGATTTCCATGTTACATTTTCTGTCTTCTATTAAAACACCTCCCACATAGTATTGTCTTGATTTTGAAATCTTTAATTTGTAACTTGCATCTTGGACGGTTTCTTTTGCTGACAACTAGATATTGTTTTTTTTTACAATTGATAGTTTGTCCTTATCACTCACAAAAATAGAAAGAAGTTTAAAAGCAAGAATATGTCTCATTGGTTTTATTTGAGCTTTACAGTGAGGAAATCCTACCAGGATTTATTATTGGTGAGCATACACTTGACAACATAATATATGCAGATGACACCATGTTCAAAGCAGATGCAGAAAGGAAACTGCAGGAATGCCTAGACAAGATAGTAAAGGAAAGCAAGAAAGTTTTAGCACTTAAAATTTAAAAATTCTTGCATATTTATGCAGACTTATTCATTAAGATTTTTGAAATTCATCTTTCAGATGCACAAAAACTGGTTCAACTACAATAGGCTGCTTGTATGTTGTTGTCATAACAGAAAATGCAATGAAAAAAATACAGAAGTTACAGCTAAGCAAAATTACTTTTGCATGAAAGCATTAATATGGACAGCAATTTTCATCAATGCAATCCATTGTTTTTGGAGATATATAGTTAAATAGCCAAATGAGGACAAAACTGTTACATTTGCCAAAATTTGGGCTATTAACAAAATACAGAAAAAAAACAAAAAATACAAAAAACAATGAAAATCGAGTATAAGTTGTGTGTTATCAATACAAAAAACGTATTTTGATAAGTTTTAATCTTTTTGACAAAAACAAACATGAAATAATTAAATAATAAAGAAAAACAGGTTGTAAAAACCATTTATTATTTTATCAAAGAAAGTAATTATACCTTTCTTTACTGAAATAAGTTATAGTAAATGTAACAAATATAATTTATTGATGTGATCCAAGAATATTATTGCTTCTTGAGAAAGAAGTGCGAATGATGATCAATTTGGCCATTCTCAAGAGATAAAAATAAATAAAACAGGCTTACATGAGAGTTTCCATCAAGAACTTACATTTTTCAAGAATATGAGAAGATTGATTAAAATAAACCTATCAAGATAGTTGAAAAAGTATTAACTGAAAATCAACTATTCCATAAAAAGGTAACTATAACTTATCAAATCAATCTTATAAATCTATATCTATAAATGGCATTCTGTTAGTGTGTCTGTGTGTTTGTCATCTTGTTACCTCATCCTGAGCAAACTGTTCGTCTGACTGGCATGAAAATTCACACACAGATCGGAAATTTACAGCATTCGTACTTGACGTCTTCGGATTTTCCAATTTTTCCTCCAATTTTGGAAAAAAATTGATAAAATTGATAGGGGGTCAAATACTGATTTGAAAAAAAATTCAGTTTTTTTAGTGATAGTTTTCACAAATTACAAGTGATATCTACCAAACTCATGTTGAGCAATGTCCTTACTTAGTTTTGAGGTGCTGTTCTTTGTTTTTGAAAATTGATATCAGTTATCGGACCCCCCCCCCCCAAACGATCACTTTGGGACATCCGATTCAAATCCAATGTAGCAGATTTTTGGCTCTGTTTTTCACGAAAATCATGTTGAGCATTAGTCTTATCAACAGTTATTAGTTGCTGACCTTTTTCTTCAATATTGGTATACATTATCAGAAAAAAAAAAAAAAAAAAAAAAAATCGATATCATGATGCCACTTTCGACTACCAATTCAAATCCAGTCAAGCTGATTTTTGGCTATATTTTTTGCAAATGGTGAAGAATTTACACTAAATTTACATTGAGCATTGTTTTTATCTACAGTTATTAGGTGTTGTCATTCATTTTCAATATCAATTAATTGGGAATAAAAAAAAAAAATCGATCACTCTGGGACATCCAATTCAAGTCCAGTCTAGCTGATTTTTGGCTATATTTTTCGCAAATGGCAAAGAATTTTAAGCAAAATTCCTGTTGAGCATAGTATTTAGCAACAGTATTGAGGCGCTGACTTTCATTTTCAATATTGGTTTCAATTATCGGATAAAAATCGATGAAATCATACCTATTTTGACTTCACATTCAAATTGAGTTTACCTGAATTTGGCGATGTTTTTCGCAACTTGCTTGGGATTTTGATTAACTTTGTCGGCTTTAGTTGTGACAATTAAAATCTTTTACCCTGTGAGCTCCTTTGTGACCAACTAATACCTGAGGGAAGTTGATACAATCATGTCTTCATCAGAATTTGCGAATACACCAATCAAACGTATGTTATACTGATATGTCTACACTACAGACTCTACAGCTGATTGTTATTCACACACGTGTGACCATGCTTCACATAGCAGTAATACTTCGCATTTGAACCTGCTGTGCCCACATACTCATTTGGGTTTACACAAAAATTGACACCAGACAAATTGACAGCGTAATTTCTGCTGAAATTCTGGATCCGGATGAGGACAGGGACCTATTTGAGGCTGTGAGATCCCGTAGGGTCCATGGGGTCCAGGCTATGAGGCACCTGCTGTCAAAACAGCACACTGTGCTCTAAGGGGTTTCCTAAGACATTTGTTGATGAGACGCAAACCGGTGGGGACGGATATTCTTTGTACTGGCGAAGGGCTCTGGCCAGGGGTGGGCAAATGATGCAAGTTGGGGGGCACCGTGTTGACAACAGTTGGGTGTTCCCCTATTGTCCCCTTCTCCTAAAAATATTCAATGCTCATATAAACGTTGAGTTCTGTAATTCTGTCTGCTCCATTAAATACATATGTAAGTACGTTAATAAGGGCAGCGATGCCACCATGTTCAGTGTTAAGGGGGACAACGGCTGAGACAAAGTTTTGCAGTACTTGGCTGGGCGGTACCTCAGCAGCAATGAGGCTTTTTGGCACGTTTTTGGCTCCCCAATTCACCAGAGGCATCCAGCAATTGTACAGCTGGCAGTGCACTTAGAGAACGGATAGCGGATTTACTTCACTGAACGAACTGCAGTAGATATCGCCAAAAACCCGAAAGACACAACTTCAACAGCCTTTTTTAAGTTGTGCCTTCATAACGAATTCACTCAAACTTTGCTATATCCACAAGTTCCATCATACTACGTTTGGGCTAACAATATTTGGAGTTGCAGGAAGTCTGGACAGAGCGTTGACGGGTACACCGGCATTAAGTTTGACACCTGCCTTGGTCAAGTCTACACTGTGTCACCAAATCAGCAGGAGTGCTTCTTCTTCATGAGGTTGTTGGTCCAACAAGCTTCGAGGCCATTTGCACTGTTGACAGCATCTTGTGCAACACCTACCAGGAGGCTTGCCTTAAACGTGGCCTTTTGGAGGATGATTCTTAATGGGATGCTCTCTTACAGGCACCTGCTATCCTTATTCACGATCTTAATACTAAGATGCGAAATAAGTGACCCCCCCCCCACTTTATGGGCTAAGTACAAAGACTTCATGTCGGAAGACATTTTGTATGCAGCAATGTCCGTCAGCCAAGTTAGGCTACACAGACCTTATTTACAATAGGGCACTCATTCAGGTTGAAGACATTGCTCTTGAAATGGGTGGAGCTGGGCTAACTACATACGGGTTACCTCTGCCAGTGCGAGATGGCACCGTTGACTTATCACCAGAAATACTGTGTGAAACGTCTTATTGCACTGCTGACCTCGACCGCCAAATCCGAGAGGATGAATTATGCCTCCTACCAGAACAAAGAACAGCTTACACCACAGTGATTGACGCTGTCCGACAACAGTGCAGGGGCGGCATCTTCCTAGACGCACGTGGTGGCACCGGGAAAACGTTTGTTACAAAACTAAATCTAGCTGAAATCAGGCAGCACGGAGACATCATGCTTGCTGTTGCCTCATCCGGGATTGCAGCCACATTGCTGCGGGGTGGACAGATGGCGCACTATGTTTAGATTTCCGCTTGACCTTGTCAAGGTGGAAATTCCAACTTGCAGCATTTCAAAAGATTTGAGTCAGGCTGATGTATTAAGACGTTGTAAACTCATAGTGTGGGACGAGTACACTATGGCTCACAAACAAGCACTTGAGGCGTTGAATAGGTCCCTTCAAGACATTAGGGACTCCACTGCTCTCATGGGTGGCTTTTGACAAACCCTGCCTGTCATTCTTAAAGGGACAAGGGCTGATGCTGTTACCTGACCACCAACATGCATGCTCATACTACTGGGGACAATGGGTCCGCTGATTTTTCAAGAGGCCTTCTAGCCCTCAGAGAGGGCTAAATGCCTTCAGACACAGAAGGCTACATTAACGTGGGAACACTGTGTTCAGTTGTTGACACCCATCAACAGCTCAGAGATGCTGTCTTTCCACATCTTAGTGCCAACTACTGTGACCTTGAGTGGCTCTCTGAAAGAGCTGTTCTTGCTCCAAAAAACAGCACAGTTACTAGCATTAATGAGCAACTCCTGCAGTGCATTCCCGGGGACGATTACATCTACAAATCCATCGACAGGATGCCCAACCTGGACAACCTTACGGACTACCCGGTCGTACTTCTGAATTCTTTAGAACCAGCGGGGCTTCCACCTCACACACTGAGACTGAAAGTGGGCACGCCCATTATGCTTTTGCGTAACCTGGTCCCCCCAAAACAGTGCAATGGTACACACATGGTGGTTAAGTCTTTGGCACCAAATTTAATTGAAGTGACAATTCTTACCGGTTGCGGAAGGGGTGAAACTGTATTCATACTGCGCATACATCTATGTCCGTCGGGTTCAGATGTGCCTTTTACATTCCACCGGTCGCAGTTTCCCGTCAAACTTTGCTTTGCAATGTCTATTAATAAATCACAGGACCAAACACTATGTGTCGCGAGAATTCACATTGGAGAGCAGTGTTTTTCCCATGGCCAGTTTTGCGTAGGTAGAAGTGAGGACGTATTCATCTTCACTTCCAAGGGTTCTGCCAAAAATGTCGCTTACAAGGAGGTTCTGTAGGTTGATAGGATATAGGCAGCAACTGACAGTTTACCTCTATGCAGTCTTCAGGACTGTATAAACTGTCGGCGACAGTACAAACCGTCATGCAAAGAGCAATTTTCCCTCTTACCACACCTTCGCAGCCTACCTGCCTTACAGACCTCCATGAAATTTGTCTCCCATTGTTACTTCACCACGCCAGATAAATATTTCCTTCCACCTGCCTTCGCCATATTCACATGGCTGCTTGCATTTTCTGTAAAACCCTCCCGTCTACTGCCACTGTCATCTCCATTACACCACTACCATCTATGCTGTGGAGTCATCAATAATTGTGTTAAGTGCCCCCCCACCCCAGGCAAATGCATCGCTGATGCTGCATCCATTCCCAACATTTTTGAATAGCTGAGTGCTACAGTCCTACCTTGCAATGACATGCGATTTCCCTAGGTTTCAGTGTCCAGTTCCGTCATACAGTTGATCACCGGCAGTGCTACATGAAACACATCACTGACATCACTCTTCACCTTTGTGGGATTAGTTTGGAATCTCTGTACTGGCCTTAGCCAGGTTTCACCTATTGAATTAATCTACACCTGTACAATTTGTCTGCTGCAGGGAGTTGGCATCGTGGGATCCTTCTGGGGCCAGCCAGTTAATTCCGTCTCCACCTTACTTCTCACCCACCTACCTGTTGACCTGTTTGTGGTAGTGTCATCGCCATCTTTCACTCAGCCTGTGTTGTGCAAACAGTTGTCTGCTTTTGTATTTACTGAAGTCAGCTTAAATGGTGGTTAATCCATTTAAAAAAGATGATTCAAGACATACTTAGGGGTTGACTTATTTCCAACTCCAAAATTCCCGTCACCTACAATTGGCTACTGGTGGTACCTCAGGCTCATACTATGATGCGTGAAGGCAAAATGTACTTGCGCTACTGTGTGCACTACCCACTGCTTTAGACTCAACACCGAATCATACAATCGCATGCGCTCACAGGGTTGGAGAGGTATAGTTGAGTGGGGCCACGCAATTCAGGGCATTCAGAGCAGTATTCGATGAGGTCAGCGACGTGTAGATGTTGACACAACGGTTGGCACTTTCAGTTGAGATGCACAATGCCCCCATTACTCTCTGCAGCTACTTCAAGCATTGATTCAATAGGCTGAAACCTGGGTGCTGGCCAGTCAGCAATAAGTTCTGAATATTTCGCTTACTTATTGAGCCAGTGTCTATTATGAAGAGTGATTTCTGTGGGTGCTTCATTGTAGCTCTGTTTACCAGTAACTTCTACGGTACAACACTTCAAACTTTACAGAAGGCCAAATACTGCGTTGCAAGCTCCATTCCTTTACTGGGTATTTCCCAAAACCGTAACATCCGCAGTAAAACCAACAACTCCCAATTCACAAACCATTACACTTAACACAACTATTGACCCCTACATGTGACAAATACCGATTGTGTGCGGGGGGGAGTCACGTGTATTCGTCCACTCAGTTTCCCGGGGTGGGGAGAGGGTTTCATCTTACCATAGGAAATGAAGTCAAATCATTCTCAGTTCAATAAATGGACACTCCAGACTTATGCCAAAAAAGGAATGGACACAAATTCACCACTAGGTCAAGAGCTTTCCAACAAGACTAAGCAAGCCGTACTTGAGTAGGGTCAGGTAAATGAACATATGCTAACTGGAGTAAAGCAGCTTTGCCGACCACCAACACCAATATGTAAAGCGAGTACTACAGTGAAAATGCAATCACTATTTTACATTGACAGAATTAAAAATCTTGACCGATTATGAACGGGTGGCAGTCTTCGGGTAAGCACGGAGCAGCAACACAACAGCCACCTATTTCAATCAGTTGCCCTTGATCTCATTGATTTTGCTACCAGTGAGATTTCCGGCCTATCAGTGACCTCAACATAGCGTATACCTGCGTAAGTTCAATAATTCAAACCCCAAAGCAATTTGACTACATAAAACCCCGAGCAACGCCGGGCTTTACTGCTAGTTGTTTATAAAGCAGTCCAAGACTTTTCTTCTATATAAATTAACATAAAAACATGTTTAATTGATTACTTTATAAATTGTTATCAGCAGATAACTTCACAACATTCAACAGAATTTCTTTAATAAGAAATCTTCTAGGTAAAAAAACTAGCCAAATAAGATGCCAAAGTTATCAGGTTAACCAAAAAGGGAATGAAAGAAAAAGAAATCAGATGTCTGGTCAGATTTTGGAAAGTGTCCCTCTATCCAAGAACCTTTCATTCCCTTACACATACATAAAAGAGAGAAGTATGGATAATACAAGAAAGTGTAGTTTTCTTTAGTATTGGTTAAAATAATAGGTAGGCAATAGAGTAAGTGAAGTACATCTATGCAAGTTTAATACTAAAATAATTTTATGCTGGAATAAGTGAATTAAACTGATTAATAGCTAAAGTAAGAATTATTATAAAATACTAATTGCTATAGAAATCCTACATTTTGTGGCAATAACAGAAACAATTTATTTGGTTTATATATAATTCATATTCCTTGTCAAAATCAATTTAAGAGCAGAACAAAGTGAATAAAGATTTTTTGGCACATTGGCAACTAACGATCTTAGCCATCATTTTTTTTTGTTTAGCTAAAATTAATGTCTTTTTTGAATGTGTAAAAAAAGTACATGAAGGATTAATGCAAGAAAAATGCAACATTCTTAGTTAAGTATGAGTAATGAAGGATTAGTAGTACACCTGTAAGAAAGGTAACACAAAAATACCTTTTTAATGAATGTATTAACCAAGTATTATCCTTGAGAAAATATTTATTCTAATCATTAATATATTCTAGTAAAATAACTTCTGGTATAAGGCCTGAATCTATTTTCACAACTGTTGATAAATGGATTTAGATCATTTTCTTTTTAAAATAAGAAAATAAGGAGTTGATTTAAATCCATGATTACTTGTATTTTTCATTAACATTAATAAATTGTTTGAAATTTAGACATTTTTCAGAGCTGAGATACACAAACAAAATTAGAATTAGAAAAAGTCAGCATTAATACATATTCAAATATTTTTCCCATCAATTAATATATTACCTAAAACAATGAAAACTAGGCCATGTAAGTCAATGAAGCAGTACAGTTTGACAATCTCATAAAATTGACTATTTCAAGTCCAGTCCATTTTATTTTGACAACTGTGGAATAAAATCATTTTTTTCAGTTTTAATAACAAAGACCATATTTTTGATGAAGTAATTTTGAAAAGTAATTAAACCCATGCATAAAATAAATGCAGATAATCATAATGGTATTTAGCTAAATTAAACAAAAATTTACTAAAGAAAGTTTATCTAAAAAATGATATGTTTGTAAGGTGTCTAAGAATATCAATTGGCTAATTAATCACATCCCAAGTAGTCTCTTAGGTTTGATTAAGTATTTAGTAACAAATTCTACTCCAGATTCATCTAAAACCAACTTGCTTTACAAAACCTTGGTACCAAAAGCTCAAAACATTAACAGAATTAAGATGTTTCCTGCCAATTATTTGGGGAAAAGCATTTCATTTTCAGACAATTTTTTTTATTTGTTTTTAATATAGTAACTAAGAAATTGGGGCACCTTGAAGTACTCAACCAGTGGCTAACACCTCTTCCAGATGTATGAATTGACAATTGTACTCATTTCAAGCTCAAAAGGGCATAAAAAGAAACAAGATCAACGTATAAACACATCTGTAGCTGGTTTTTGATTGCTATGTTTCGGACATGTTTATTCGTCCATGGCTGAAAAACACTTTCAATAAAAATGTATATACATGTCTACGCCAGGGAAGAGGCTAATCCATATCACTAAAGAACAATGTGCAATAATTTTGTCAAGTGCAAGTAAAAAGAAAATTTTTTATAATCTTTACTAGGGATTTGTTTTGGAAAACAGACTCAGTATATCTAGGTGATAATGAATTAATGGTACTTTTCATATTGGTGAATTGGGGAGAGAAAACAAACTTCACTTTTATTGATCATGTAACTGAAATTTGTTATATGGAAATATGTACCAAGACCGGTGATACATGAATGATATTCAAGTGAAATGAAAAAAATTTAGAGAAAAGTTTAGAGAGGTCAAATGTCTTGTAAAATGACTATAAATATTTTCTCTTACAAATTAAGAATCTGAATAAATTTTATTTTATTCTGATTGAGCCGAGTAGATTTTACTATCATATGTTGAAATCAAAACTGATATTTAATCATATTCAAGTGACAAAGTTAAAGAGCAACTTTTTATACCAGTAGATAAACAAAGTGCAGAAAATACAGACACAACAGGGGGTGGGGGTCACCCATTTCAAAAGAGAGCTTTTAATCAATTTTCTAAATGGTTCAAATCATGTATGTGGCCAACATGCATCATTACAGATGGAAACGAGGCCCTGGGTTGCATGTGGACATGTCTATCAAAACCAGTTACATCCAAGTGTTCTTTGTTAGCAGTGGGGCAGCTTGGCATATTCAGATACAGGTCTCTCTGCAACTTGTCTAGATCCAAGGTTCTGTTAGTGTCTTCTGATAATAAAAGTGATGGGAAAACTAGCTGACTGCTGGTTTTCCCACCAGCAGTGCCTTCTGAGGTCATTTTGTTACCTCTCATTTCATTTCTCTACCTATTACTCCTCTAGTGAGTGGGAGAGCAATCGTTTAGGTGTTTCTCCCTCAACCTCAATATACCCTTGCCATAGTTTACAACAATGCAAATTAAAATTTGTTGAATGGGAGACTTTAAAGTTTTTAGTTTGTCTGGCACTGAAATTATCAGATTTACTATCTTCTATGAGAAAAGGAAAACATTAACAAGAAAGAAAAATAAAAGAACAGGAATTAAGAATATAGAATATAATGATTGGAATTGCATTTAAATTTTTGAAGATTAAGCTTGACAAGATCAAGCTCCACGAGGGAGAAGTGAAAGAGAAGAAATTATCAGCATAGAACTTACAGTTACATGTAGCCATTTCACGTGTAAAATAAGGAGAGCTTGGCACCCATCAAGTAGTACACTTAAATTAATTAAGTCTAGATAGCAAAGAGGGAAGCTCATCAGAACAATTACCATGGAAATATTTAGAGAAGAGAAGCTACATTATGGCAGTGGGAAAGTGACTTAAGGCAAGATGGCAGATTATGACCAATAACATTGCAGATTCTTTGTATTTTATCAAGAATCTCTAAATACATAGCAGAAAGACCAGATGTAGCAACAATAGTCAATGCATGAATGAATGGTAGCCTTATAAATGTGCACTATAGATTCTGGCAAAAAAGATTTTCGAGCACAACACAGTGAAGTAAATTTCATAGCTGAAGACCTAGTAATTGATTCAATATAATCTTTCCACTTCATGTCAGTGGAAAACATTAGCCCAAGAAGTTGCAATGAGTTACTCTCCTGGAGTTTAGCATCAGCCATACTGATAGAAGACAAATAAGAGAAAACAGTTTTGTTTTAGAGGTGTTAAAATTAACAAGCCATTCCTTGACCCAGTTAACAGCAGATTGTAGTTCAGTTTTTAGATCCGCTGCCAATTTGACCCTATTGAACCAATCAGACTTACTGTTAAAACAGAAATAAATAGTTGTGTCATCAGCATAGATACTGAGCTGAGAACTAGTAACATTAGGAACGTCATTGATAAAAATTACAAACAACATAGAGCCCTGGGAGACATCTGCATTAATGCAAAAATATCTAGATGAGTAGCTGTTCAAGACAACTTCCAGTTCATTAAACAAAATTTCTGGCTAAGTAATATCCACAGTCATACTTAACTACTATTAGAAAATTGAGTAAAGAGGACTATGTACAAACATTCCAATCTCAATTATCTCTTTCTCTCTGCTAAATACTAACTGGTTAAAAAAAGTGGTTTTCTTTTGGAAGTTCTGCCAAAACAGCTCATGTGATGAAGATACCACACTCATTTTGGAGCTAATTTGGATAGTCTGTCAGATTTCTTGACTTGTAATGAGAATTTTCAATATTTCATTGAAAAGAGACATGTTATAACACCCAACACAGGCTGAATAAAATGCAGTGGTTACCTACTCTTTATTTGTGAATTGGGTGATCTTGTAATTCACTGTAAAATTCCCAATTTCTGTTTTGTTTGGTACTTTGAAATTGAATTTAAACATTTTGTCCTGTTACTGCAGGCTAATCTGTTTTTGAATTTCTCAGTTGTATATTGTTTTATAAGAAGAGCAAAAATAGCCATAATTAAAATCAATAACAAGGTTACAACAATTGAGGGACTTTGGAAAAGAATGCAATGAAAGAAATAACACTTATGAATAATGCAAAGTTCTGAAGGTTAATGCTGGGTCATTCTACTTTCATAATAACCAACAATAGGCCCTCTTACAAAATCTGATCCCTATGTACCTAGAGTACAAGGCATTGTGAAATGATTGTGTAGTTATTTTTCGATAGGAAAATAGCTGTTGATGATTTCATCTTTATTAAATCTGAAGTCTGAATAAAATGAGTATTTACCCATCATATGTCTATAGATGAAACAACGGAAACATTATGCAATGTTGAAAGAAGGGGAAAAAAAAGACAACCTGATGACAAGATTAGAATAGTGACAAAATATCAATGTTTTAACATTATTTATTTATTTATTTTTATATATATATATATATATATATATATATATATATATATATAAACACTTTCATGACAAGAATCCATTGTATAGAAATGGATCAATTATCCATCTCTATATAGTAAGCTCTTCTAGTGATATAGATATATTATTCACTGATGAATGAAATATTTCTTTAGTTTAATATTCATGAACAAAAATACAGAACAAAGTTTTTGGATATTTTAGAAGTGTCAAGTAATAACAAAATTACTTAAATATTGTCATCATTTTTTATAGCATAAGTAAACTAGTAATTATTATATTACAAACACTATGAGAGCAAGAAATAGTATTCGTGTTTATATTTAAACATTTAATCATGAAGTTGCAAATACTTAGCTGAAATGAACTGTAAAGGCATGCTTTTTAATCATAAAAGAAAGTGAAAAACTATCAGTTAATTTGAAACTGACAGTCTGAAATGGTGCGGGTTTTTATTTTAAGGACATTAGCTTATCTGGTTAATACAAATGTAATCAAATTAACACCTCAGAAATCGAAGGATCAACGATAGTATAGTGTGTACACTGTTCATTTATTCAGAAATTGTATTTTATCAAGTGATTGACTTAACTTGATTTAGGTTTCAAAGTCAATTACATGCTATTATCACCTGGTTTTATCAAAATAAACTTCCACTCCTCTTGGAGTGTATAATAGATTAAGAATTGTGTAGACTTTTAAGTAAAAAGTTTTAAATGGTAAATTCCTAATCTTAGATGAAAGTTCCTGAATCTATATCAGTTTGCAGTGGAGTGAGAAGAGATTAATTGCCACTTTCCTAAAATTCTTTGCTACATGAATACAGTCTGATTACTCATTTCCTATAATACCAACATACTTGCACATTTGAACAATTCTCTTCTTCACATGCCAACTTTGAAAAGTTATTTCCCAATGTTCATCAAATATAAAGAAGATTGTCTTAAATGATATTCTGACTTTTAGAGCAAAGAAAGAAAGAGCAAAGATTTAAAAGGTATTTCTCTACTGAACAGAGTAAGTGAAAGATGAGCTTAAATGCTGCCAACAGTTTCCTTGTCTTGACACTGTAATTGCTGTGAATACTTTTGACAAAAGCAAATGACCAAAGCAAACATAGCCCCCTCCACATACACAAAGTTAAATAATCACTATTAAACACTGCCAAATCAAGTATTAACAGTTCTACAATTCAACCTTGTGATTGGATTACTCTTTCTAAAACAGAGGTCAATTTGAAAAGAAAATAATGCTATTTGAATGTTGAAATTAATATCTACTTATTTTCAGCTGTAGGAGAAAAAGCAAAGGTGAATGTTAATTTTAGGTCATTTGTATCTGAAACAATTAACAAGTAAAGAAGTAGAGAAGCAAGTTTCCCAAGAATATCACTTGCATAATGAATGATAGGAGTCGGAAATTGAACCTGTGTTGAAGGGCACACTTGTCAGAATTATTAAGCAAGTCTTCAGGAAAATTGAAGTAATCATTGTTGTTGCCTAGTTCACAAGAAATGGATTTGCAGAAACAATATTTTAAACCCCACCACCACTGAAACAAAAATCTTATACAAGTTTCAAAAGAGAAAACTTACAAATAAGAGTTTGACAAAATTTTTTTTAGTGCATGCACGTATATACATATAACAATCTACTTAGTAACAGGCACCACTTCAAATAAATAAAAGAAAAAAATGTCAATGTGTAATCACAATCATTTATTAGTAATAAAATCAGTTAAGAACAAATGTTCCAATAGCTTCTTTATCTATTTTTCTACATATATTCTTTAATTGACACGTATAATGCAGTTCTGAGAATTTAACTCTTGGAAAAAAAAAAAATTTACTAACTTACCTAACAACTAGTTTCCATTGTCTCCTTAAAAGTAATACTTTTTTTTTATATTTAAACATTGAATTTCTCACCTTAGCAGTATAAAAAATAAGAACTAGATGAGATATCCCTAGACATGGGAAGTGAAATGAGAACAGTCTACCATTGTAAATTGAATAAAGGCTTCAGTTCAGAATTTCTTATAGGTTACCCAGATTGATATACACTTGATGAAAGCTGAGGGCATAATAGCTAAAACATTGTGATAACAACAACAAAGATGAGGACAATAGTCTGAATGTTAATAATGTAAATAATCAGAATTTATTTTGAAATCTTTCTTGGTCAAGCTGTGAACTTTTCAGAAACACTTCAATTTCTTAATAATATTGACTGAAGTCACTCATGTTTTTTTTTTTTTGTGTGTGTGTGTGTGTGTGGATAAATAATTTATTACAAATTGCTTTGCTATACTTTAGTTATAGGATTAAAGGAGAAAAATGTTTTTTCAACTGAAATTCAACTTTTTCATATGATCAGATTTTCATAAAATAATAATAATGATAATAAAAGATGTCACCAGACAGGAAAATTAAATGAGAAGTTTGAATTGAAAAATATTTTTATCATCTGTACATGAAGTGCTTGTATGAATCAATCACAATTGATTTTCTAAATGAAGAAAGGAAATTAATCTAATTGGGAATAAAAAGCTACAATTGTGAAGAACAAAAAATATCAAAAACATAAAGGGACTTATGAATCAAAAAGTTTATCTTCTAATGTGTTTTCAGTCAAAGAAAAATATTTTTGAAACCCAAAAATGTTTGTATTCAACAAAACCCATGTAAAGCATTTGATGTATGATTAATCTGTTTAGAGTGATTATGCTGAAGAAACGAAACAAAACAAAACAAATATTGCATACTAATCTTAAAAGTAGCAGCTTCTACACTGTAGCCAATCATTTTACAAATACAACCATGAAGACAAAAAAAAATCCTTGTTTTTAAGCATTTTCCTTCTCTGAAGTCAATGTATACTACTGAGCCTCACCATCCCAGCACCTTAAATGGAATGTCAGATATCTATCATAAGAGTAAACTCAACCAATAAGTCTAAATCAGAATAATGCTGAAATAATAATAGTTTATACCAAGAGGAGGAAGGTAGGTCATGGATTGGACAGGAGTACATACAATCTTGATTATATTTTAGCTTTCCATTTCTGAAAAAAAAAAATTTATTTATATTTTATTGTATCAATAATGATTGCATTTGTTCCTGACCATTGACAATACCTTTTTACTGAATTCCAATGCATGATATACAGTTATTCAAACCAGTTTTAAATAAAGTACACAATTTGGTATTGAAAACATTCAAATTTTCTACTATAACAAAAACATTTAGTTTATTAGTATATGTGATAAAGTAGCTGTAAAGTCAATGGGCAGCCATAAGAAAAGAAACCTTTCCTATATATACTACCTTCAAATGAATATTGCTTTATTACCCTCAACTTACTACTAGGAGAACATGCTGTCTAATGAATAAAAGATTCTATATTTAAAAATTTTTTTGATATCATAGGTTATATAAACAGTTACTGTGAAGGTCTATATATATATATATATATATATATATATATATATATATATATACACACACATGTGTGTGTATATATATATATATATATATATATATATATATGTGTGTATGTACAATGTGCTATGCAAACAGTCAAAAACTATTATTTAAACACTTATTTTGACTGTCTATCTCAAAGAAGTACCTTTTTAGGTTGTAGCAAAATCAGTACTATATTCAGTTTTCTGATACAGTTCAAATTTCTTGAAATTTTTAGTAGGACCCTATATATACATATATATGATCTGGATTAAACTGTTTTTCAAAGTTATCTTTGATATTTTAATATAAAATGAGAATGAAAAGCATTTTTAAAAACTTTTCTTATGTGACTTAAAATAGTATACCTCTTGGATATTCAAGCAACAAAATACTTTGTTTAAAAATGAAATAAGCTTACTTATAATAAATATTTAAATAAGTATACAGAGTATGTCTGGTATTTGAGAACATCTTTAGAGAGCCATAAATAAAAGGTAGCCTAATATGGTTCTACAGAAACTTGCTGAGAATCCCATGGACTTATGTGAACAACAACAAAGTTTTAGAGAAACTGAAAAGAAAAAGGACACATACTTAGAATCAGAAAGAGTGTGTTATGATTTATAGGGCACATGGCACATACAAGAAGAATATAATATGTTGGCATGTGCCAAATTTTAAAATTGTTGTTGTTCCTCTTTCAGCCATATCAAGAGCATTATCATGCCAGCTTTCAATCTAACATAGGAAATGAAAAAGCATTCTGTATTTGTAACACTAGTGACTTGAAGATAGTAGGCTTCTTGAAAATGGCCAGGTGAACAGGAGGAACAACAGGGGTCTTTGAACAGGTTCACAGAAGTACCCACAGTGATGCACACAAAGTTCTCACAGAACTGTGTAAAATAATTCCAGGGCTTTTCAAGGACTATGTTAAGAAGTTTCAAAGACTGAAACTGGTACACACACACACACACACACACACACACACACACACACACACACACACACACACACACAAAGTGAATGACCATTAATTTCAAAAAACAAATTGTGATTTATCATTTAATAGCTTGACAGAGGAGATGTTCAAAGAAAAGCTGGTTCCAATAATTCTTATCTCATGGATCACTTGAAAGCAGTGAAGAAATCAAAGTGTTGAGGGCTAAAATACAACTGAATGCTGACTTGGTTATGTTACACATTTTGTGTAGCATTCTGAACAGTTTGGAGTTCTACTAGACGTGAAAAATTTGAATTACACACTTTAATGCTTACTGCTACACATTTTATTTACCTAGACTTGTCAATGGTTTGTGAATGTCACAAAAATTTTTGACTGTTGCACATTTTCTGTGAATTATAATGGTTTTAATGAACAGAATTACAAATTTTCACAAAATGACTACACATTTTAGCTACCCCTTCTACTCATAGCTTTTGTTGCACATGGCACAGAACACAATGATGTTAACATTTTTTCAGTTTATCTAGCTTAGCATTCAGCTCCTCTTCTAATTTTGATATCTCTATGGATTTGTCCTTTTCAGATCTTCGCATAGCATTGGACTTTGCAATAAGTGTGAAGTTCTGAGTTTGCTCAGCCTTCTCTGCATAGCTGTCAGCTGACTTCTTGTGTGCAACTTTCAAGCTTGTGTTTTTTGGTTTTCAGTTTTTCAATTTCCATAAGCATGGATTTCTGTTTTTGTCCAGCTTTTTCTTCCTGCTTTTTTTCCTTCTTGGCTTCAAGGTATTGGTTGTATACTATTTTGTCATTGTAAGCACTGCAGAGAAGAGCCTTAGTCATGGGAACATTCCCAGCACCCCCAACAGTGGCTAAATAGTCCATAATAATGCAGTATGCAACCAGAGTCTGCTGTTTCATATTGTCAGTGGAAATTTCTTTATTGACTGAGAAACCTCTTTCCACTAAGGCCTGTCCATGAGAGAGTACCAGTAATCTGTGAACAACTTTCCAGTTTTTGATATTCTTTGTTGCTGACAAAGAGAAGTAGAACAAAGTGTCCAGACAGTCTTCATGCTTGCTGAAATTCTTGAAAGCAATATTTCCAGCAGCCTCCTCCTCCTTGAACTCTTTGTACTGACACTGACTGATAATGTCATCACAATCAGAGTTGCTGATTTGTTTTCTGTCCATTATGTGGGAAAGACATCTTTTTAGACTCTTCTATGTCTTTTTTTTTTTACAAATGGATCCAGGGTTCAGCCATGCAAGTGATCTTACAAGAGGGTATTTAAGGGGAGACTTTTCCCAAAGTTTTCAATGATGCTGATGAACATTGTTGCAACTCTGCAAACAAACAGATCTTTTGTTTATACATTTCCTTTTTTTTGGATGAATTTTGCTTTTGCCTAGCCCTATCTGCCAAAAATCCAAACTTGCTCTTTGCAGCATCTTTATGCACGTTTGGGTTTGACAAAATTCTTACAAATTCATTCAGTTTGGAAAATGTCATTATCTTTTTAATATGCTCTTCCTTTACAAATCTTAACAGTTTCATGATCATACTAAAAAGATTATCTGAAAGGAAGCAACAGTTTATTGCTCTGATATTTGATTAGAAATGGTTCAATGTCTTTCAAAACTGACACAAAAATCTGTGGTTTCAGTGGAAATAAAAATTATTCACATTTAACAGCACTGCAGAGAAGGACTTGGTCTGGAGACATTTTCTGTTTTTTAAATTAAGTTCAAAAATTTGATGATATTTGGCCAAATATCTAGTAGCCATTCACACGTTTGTACATTTTCTAGCCATCTATGGTAGAAATACAAAAGTAAAGGGACAGGGATTGCCAGATTGAACTTTTAAAGCCAAGCAATAAAAGCCAAATAAGTTTTAATTAGGTATGTTCAATAATTCACTATAAAAGAGCATACCCTGAGGGAAAAAAAAAGAGAAAAGACCAAAGCATTTTTCAATAATTTAAAAATTTTTTTTAATCCTTCCTAGCACATGCAAAATTTTAGTTAAAACTCGTTTGTTTTTTTTGAGTCAGCAAAATTGACAAAGTCGATCATGTCATCCATTTTTGACAATTTTGTAAACAAAAGTGAAATTCTCTGTTTAAAAAATCTTGTAAAATTCAATTCTACTTTTGAAAAGTTATTTTAGGAAAATTATAAAATTAAAAGTTTACTTAATATAATTGGAAACAAATATTACTTATTTTTTAGCAGAAAAAATTTAGTTGGAAATAACAGAAGCATGTCTAATCATGGTGATTATTTTGGAGGTGTGAATTGACATCTACGTCAATGTATCAACAAATAACATCAGGGAAATTTATCAGACGGAAGGACAGAAGTGGCAGTATTTTTTATTTTTTTTGAACCAGCTTATTTAACTATAAAGTAATTCTTAAAAATTAAATAATTTCAAAAGTCTAATTTATTGATTTTTTAGGTATTTTTTTAACGAAGATATGTCCAAAACCTGCACAGTTTCCATCTGTAAAAGGGAATAATAATTGCAGTATGTCTCATTGAAAAAGAAAAAATACTATAATATTTAGTGAAATATGTAAAAAAAGAAAATTAAAACTTTTGAAAATGTGACGATGATGGACAGTCAGAGAATATGACACATGCTAGCCAGAATAAAAGCAACGCAATTTATGAAGCCAGATCCATGCTATCAGGAGAAACAACTCTTAAAACACGTGACATTATTTCTGAATTGTGCCTTCATAGCTTTGTCAGAAAAGTTTTAAATACATTTTTTGTCATATTATAAAATTAATTTAAAAATACTAATGCTTTGAAGATTGTAATAAGCTTTCAAATTTAAAATCTGTAAAAATAGATCTTTTTAATAAGAGCATTTCTAAAAAGACACATATTCAAACTTAATTTAAAAATATTTAAAAACTTTATCATATTTTGTATTTAAAATTTAAAAAAAAAATTCTTGTAAAAATTCATTTTTCATCAGAAAAATATTTGGGCTTCAGACAATAATGTCTTTAACATATATTATTCATAAAAGCCATTAAAAGCTTTTCTAATTAAATAATGTCTTAGTTTTATTGAGTTTTGTATTTTACAATTCAGAGTAGTAGTTTTGGGTAGAAATGCTTCTTGAGTTAAAAAAAAAAAAAAAAACGATTTATATTCTTCAAAGTCTTCTGCATTTCATTAAAATAGTCACAAAAATACATAGGCAAATTTTCGAGTTTGCATAAAATTAAATGGGGGAGGGAGCAGTAACAGATGTAAGAAAAAAAAAAAAAAAAAAAAATATTTTTACCATGACTTTATAAAAAAACAAACATTTCTAAAATAATTTCATTCATTTTTGAATAAATTCTGAAAGTTTCATTAAAATACAACAATTATTTGATTTTTGCAAGAACTTCAAAATGAAAGTTTTTCAACTGAAAAAAAAAAAAAAAAAAACACTAAAAAAACTAATGCTAAATATTACGTAACTGCTGACATAAAAAAATTTCCAAAATAATGTGTTTCTAACTCAAAAAAAAAAAAGATAAAATTTCTAATACTAATCTTTGGTCTACCCACTGATGCAAGAAAAACAAAATTTTTAACCAAAATTTCTAACATGCCAGAAAGAATTAAAATTTTTTTAAAATAATTAAAATACTTTGGTCTTTCCTCTTAATAATAACAAACATCTTGATGATAAAACTTTGTTTTTATTAAGTTTGGGTCCTTTTTTCCATTATGATATGCTGTTTTTTCAGCGAATTATTGAACATACCTTGATTTCATCATTTTTTCAAACTTAAAGATACAGGTCATTATTAGCCTGCAAACTTAAAAAATAACATTCTTATTTTTTCAAAGACATATTTCCTATCCTAAAAGACATTTTCTATTCCTATCATTCTTCCTGTCTACATTTTCTTTGAGTCAAATTTAATTCTGAAATAATAAAATACATTTTAAGTAGCATTCTACTTAAAATGTATTTTATTATTTTCCTTTCAACTGCAAATTCAATGAGTTTGAATTAATTTATCTTTAATGGAGATGTTTACTTGTCTCTGGTGGCCTTTTCTTTGCTTTTCTTCTGTTCTTATTGAGTGAGGGTAACAACTAAAGGAAAAGCCTTCACCTAGACAAGAAAATACACAAGTAACTACAAGGTCATGAACTCATTGAAATAAACCATTCGCAATAATTACCAGATATTACTAACAACTAAAAAACATTTTTCTCAAATGAAAATTTTATCTTGTAAAAAAGCCAGATCTCTGAGATTTGGCATTTTGACTTTCATGAATTGAGAAAAGGGATGTGTGGTCAGCCTAATTTAGAAAATTCCAGGACATTAAGGAACTTTTGGGCTATTGCTGTTTTTCCAGGACTTTTCAAGGTTTCAAGGACTTGTACGAACCCTGTGCACACCAAGTTTGTGTCGTCTAGGATGATCCCAGAGGTTGTGAGCAATGAGGGTCATTTCATGTTAGCCCAAAATCTTCCAACAAGCCACTGCCCTTCACATACATTTTGCTGGACATGGTGGTCAAGTTCTAGATCAAGAAGTTGGCAGCGCATGTTCCAACAAGACACTGCACCCACCCCTACATCGCTCACATAATATAAAAATAATTTATAGAGAATTTTCACAATCACATTAACATGAAACCTCATAGCTCTTCTGATTGGAATTCATTCTGAATATTGGCAGCAAGGTTTAAGCTATCCTTATTGGTGACAAGCTACCTGCCTCATACTAAAGAGCTCAATCTGCCCTGATATTTAATATATACTTCCATAGTTGGAGGTAATGAGAGAGAATAAATGGATTCATGTCTTTTGCATCAGTGTAAAGTGAGTACAACAACCTTGGATGGAATTTGAATTCCATTGTCCATGCAAATAAATTACTACACTATCAACACTAAAATAAACACATAAGGAATTAATGGATTTATTTTTTAGTCTATTATTTTTTTTTTATTATTGAAGTGTATGACTAGAATTATCTGCAGTAATAGACAAGTGATACACAAATCACATCCATGTATCAGAAACATATCCAGCAAGCCAGTTCAGTGTTCTTTAGACCCATAGGATAAAGAAGTAGAAGACACACCATAACATCAAATAAAGCACTCCACCTGGGCTTATGATTGTGTTCATCTTGTGTGGTTTTCACATGTCCGCATGTTGAGAGTACCTCTTGACTGAGAAAAACACTGACAGCTTTCCAGTCCGAGACCCACGCTTGTCTATTGGCTATTACCTGTTCAGTACTGTTCATATACAAATAGTCTGCACTGCCTACTCTAAGTAGAAGGTCTTCTCTCAACAGCCCATTGCGGAAGGAGATGCAACAAAGTTGGTTATATGTGGTGCTTTTGTCTTGTCGGGCTGACCCAATTCTCTATCTCAGTGATGTTACTAATTGGACCCTAGAGGACTGGTAACATGTGGTTTGATCTGTTGTCATGATTTCAGTTGTTTCAGGTTGGTGGTAGGGTTCAGGTGTAGCACAGACCCCATGAGACCATAGACTTCAGTTGTCAACAAGGTACCTTGCAGGCTGGTGATGGTTCCATTAAGGTATTGGATGTGTTCACATGGTATGAGTTGGGTTCACTGATCTACTTAATTTAGCAATCAACAGTGACTGCTACATTGCATGGTTTTGCACCTATTCATGGACTATAACTCCAACAACAATTGGACAAAAGTTGCCCAGAATTGGTTTGAGGATTATTCTGGAGGCTTCTAACAAGTGGTGTGAGCTCAACCAAGCATTTATGGAATGTGCTAGTAAAATTTATTTGTATGCAAGATTCCGTGCTTAGAAATATCAAGGAGTTGTGGACACCTATTGAGAAGACATGACTTCTGACCATTCGCTGAATCAATTACAAATAAAGTTCCTGCACCTAGTTGAGCTAGAGAGGACCTTGCACAATATGAGGTACCTATGTCTACTTTTTTTTGTGGGGGGGGAGGATAGGAAATCCACACTAAAAGCTATGAGGACAAAAAAGCCCAGTAATCACCACAAAAACTTAATAGAATTTAGGCAACGTTCCAGATTAGAATGTCGAAGACACAATGCAACAGTCTCTACTCTATTGTAGCATTTTCAATGCTTAAAAGTACACTCAACTTCGTTTAAACAATATCATTACATTCTTGCTTCATTTCTCATTCAAAACAATGAAAATAAGCACAGGAAATCTAGATTTAAATTCAACTTGGCAAACAATGCAATCATTTTTTTTAGTAAATTTTTCTCAGTATATATTTATATTCAGGGCAAATTGAGCATGTTCTTTACAGACAAGGAATCAGTTACAGAGCTTTTTTGATCATGGGTAGGAAAGCAACTCTTTGTCCCTTTATTTTTCTCATGCAGATTTTTCTAAAATGAAAATACAAAAATTATTAAAGAACTGACGTATGTCTCCTTTCTGTATTCTTAGTTTTCTTTGCTTCCCATCTAGTTGAGCTTAGAAGAAATGTATTCTAACTCAAAGGGAGCAGGGTTGTTCAAAGATAATTACATAGCTAGATCTCATTCTAGTCTTAATTGAATAAACAAACTTTTATACATAATCTGACATTATTAAAGTTGGCTATCCTTTTTTGGTAAACAAAATATAAACAAAAATGTAGAATTGTTTTGAGTGCATTTGGATTGAAGTTTTATTTTTGTTTTTATGTTCTTGACTGCCTCTATTGCTTTCCATTTGTAAAGAAAGATGTAATGAAAACTGATTTCCCTTCAAATTTTTTTACTAGCATTCCTTCTTCCCCAGTAAATGTTAGGAATTAAGAAATTATGAAGCAAGCCCAAATGGAGGAATTGTTGCAATGGTGATGGTCGACACATGGCAATAACAACTATTTACAACCAGTACTGTTCCTGCCCAGTGGGAAGTGATGAATCTCATTAAGAATTCTTCAAGGAGCTTCAAAACAATCTTCTGATACCACAAGGATAGACAAGAGTTTCCATTATCATAAGAAATATATTTTGAATACAATTCAAGCTCCCATTTTATGTCTTGGTCTATACCAGGCAAAAAGAGAGAAAGAAAGAAATGAAAAAAAAATCATAAGCGGAAAATTACTTTTAGTGTTCAAAACAAATTTAGTAAGCCCCAAATTCGACTTTTATATCTTAGATCTCTTAATCCTTTTCGCAAAAATTTCTATATCTAATATTTCCCAAGATCAGCCACATCACCATGGAATATTTCATTTAATGAAACTTTTTTTTTTTTTTAATTGAGTGAAGTGAAAAATAAAACAATATATTTGGATACATGTGTTTTAGTAAATTGAGTGTTTCTTGGCGTCAGGCTGTCTGAGAACCATCTGTTATCTTTGTGACAATTTTGGTACAGAAGAGTAGGCATACAAGTATAGTTACAGACACTTAGGAGGAGGATAGATATTGATATTTTTTTAGATGCAAAAAGTAGATGAAAGCTTAGTCAAACTAGCTACTGGTTAGAGGACATCTGATAGAATAAGTAATTTTGATCTCAACAAACCTTATTTAATTTTTTCTTTTTAAATTATATATTCTAAAAGTTCCTTTTAATTTCATTGTCTGCTATTTCCTCTATCTTTAATAGCTTTTAGTTAAATTTTTATTGTATTAATAACAACATCATAAAAGGTCATTACTTTTATGTTTTTTAACTTTTATATGTATCATGTAGTCTAGAATAATTTAACAGAAATCATGACAAATTAAAATTACCATTTAATTGTCACTATTTTTATTACTTGAACTACAAGACTTCAAGCTAGTGACCTGAAAAGTGAACAGAAATAAACAAAAACTTCAATTAACACTATACATTCAGTAAGGTTTACAAGAAATGTATGAGCTCACAGTTAATCTGTACCATATACAGATGTTGGTGTATGCAGGTAGTGTAACAGTTGTTAGCACAGAAAATGAAACTGGTGTCAAGTTCTATAATGGTTTGCGACATTGGTTTCACACCAATGCTCTTGAGAAAGACATCAATCCCCTTCTCCCAGATATGGGTTAAATGGTAGCCTTTGGTTACTGACAGTCTAGAAGAAGGGCAAGAAATCATTACACAAGCTTTCCCAAAAAGTCATGGCAATTCAGAGAGGAAGAAAAAATCTGTGTAGAGTCATGAATGCCTAAGACAAATGGACAGGCAGACTGACAGATAGCTGTGTGTGTAAGTGAGTGAGAGGGAGATTAAAAATCAACAAAAATACTCTGGAAAATGTAACATGATAATTAATGGCAATAACATTTATTAGAATAAATGTTATTGAAATAATATTAATTATTAGACAATTGCAAATTATAA
Source organism: Acanthosepion esculentum (assembly GCA_964036315.1). Lineage (NCBI taxonomy): Eukaryota > Metazoa > Mollusca > Cephalopoda > Sepiida > Sepiidae > Acanthosepion > Acanthosepion esculentum. The sequence goes on from OZ038478.1 coordinate 132,382,873, forward strand.
GAAAATTTTTTTTATTAACTGAAATGATGAACATTTATCATTAGATGAAGAAAAATAAATTTAAGTTTTTTTTTTCTTTACTATAAAAAAAGATATCAGATGAAAATGAAATTAAGCAATAATTCAACAATCAAAGTTTTTAAAATTTATGAGGGAGTACAGAAAAAGTCTTCAACTCAATCCAAAATCTGACCAAATAACGAAACTTCAGAATTTTTTAAAATTATTTTTTGGTTGGGCTGAGAACTTTTTAGTCTCTTATAATGGATGTATATCTTCAGAAGATAACATTAATATGTACTATATAAAAAGCATACTGAATATTTTGTGTGTGTATGAATGACTAAAACAATTAAACAGAATTAACAAAAGGGAAAAACAAGAGAATATTAAAGATAGAAAAGAGATTAGAAATTGGATAAGAATATTAGTTTTACAATTAATAAATATAGGCTATTAATTTTTCAACATATGAAAATTATTTAATACACAATAGCCAAAAACATGAAGTTATACATTGACTCCTGCTGATAGGACATTGGAAAAATCAGTTTATATATATATATATATATATATATATATAAAATACAATAATAACAACAAAAACAGCAATAAGCTGATTCTAGTACATAATTTTATATACTATAAGAAATATTTTGAATGAATAATCAATAACAGAAGATTTGAATTATATTTGCTGATAGCAATTTATGATTATTTCAGAATGTTGAATGTAAACATTTTTTTTAATAGCATAATTAAAAAAACAAGATATTATTGGTTTGTAACATTTTCAGTTAGTATTTTTTTTCCTACTGTGTTGCCTAAAATACCACAGGATTGTAATCATTGGATAGGTCTAGAAGCGTGCATTATTATTATTCCACATCAGATTACTCACCATTGTTATAATGGAATGTCTATATGATAAATCAATAAGTTTGTTAGAAAAACCAATGACAAAGATAGTTCTAGAAACTATCTACCATTAAGTTTTTTGAGAGTAGGTATAGAAAAATATGAGAATGACAAATATTTATCTATTCATACAAATATTTTTTTAAATGTTTTCAAATTTCTTTTTAGGCATCTTTTGTAATGTCCATTGTGAACAGTCAGCATAAGCAATTTAATATTTCTTTTTTTATTTATTTATTTTTATTTATTAATTCAACAGGTTTAAAGAATAACAAAGAAAATGGTAACAAAAATAATATTCTCAGTAAATCTATAAAAAAAAAAAAAAATTGTAGACCTTGTAAAAAATTACTTAACTGATTCATATATATATATATGATAATAAAATCTATATCAGTATTCTAGAGTTGGAAAATATATTAAACCATTTATTTGTTCATTTAAGAGAACAAAGTGAATACAGCATTGTTTAAAAGCATTTTAAGGCAATGTTTGAGCTGTTCATGAAGAAATCTATTTATTCTCATTTGGGAATGAACAATTAAGGATGCAAGTAATATCCTTGAAAGAACAAAAAATGTGCTCAAACATGCATATTATCAAAAGGATCCATTTGTGACTAGATGCAGAGTGATTTACTTTCTTCATTAGTTGAAGAGAATCAGTCATTCTCCTAACTAGATTTTAGACAAGACAACAACTATCATACAAATGTGCAATAATAAACAAGTGATTGATGATATCCCAATTTTAGGCCATTAAAGAGAGAAAGAGAGATAATGTAATAAAAAAAACACATGATGGACAGAAAATTCAATTTATCAACCAATTGCTCTGTATTGATCTGGTATCAGTTTTGATATAAAAGGCATTCAAGGCCTTTAGATATTTGTGTTCCCCAATTGAGCAATATGAATGGGTACAGAGATTTTGTTATCTTTTTTTGGTTTCACCAAAACATGGCCAACTCATGACAGACAGAAAAACTCATTTGTTGCAAACATTACACAATTATTTCTAATTGACATAATTTCACTACTTATCAGGGAAAATAATACTTTGAGGATTTGTTGGGGAAGGAGTAAGCCAGGCTGAAAATCTTTTATGTTGGCTTATCGATAGAAGCAATATGAATGCTTGAGAAAATAAAGGGAGGTAAACAAAAATTATTATTGATACAATCTTTACTGAAAACTTGCAGCAGATCACTTAGAGGGAGAGAGGAAACAAGATTTAAGAGATTCTAATACTTTACGATTGGAGAAAAAAATTAAAATGATGGCTTCCATAATAAAATAAATTATTCAAATTAAATATGAAAAATACATGTTTAGCAAAAAACAAAAACACCAGTCAAGTATAGTTCACAGTTCTTTTATATTAAAAAATACAAAAATCTACACAAACATGAAGAGGAGATAAAAAAGGATTCAAGTAGGTAAGTCTAAATTTAACTAGGAAGACTATGGTGGGTAATACTATCATCCGCCTTATTCCAGTGTGTGTGTGTATGTGTGTGTGTTTATTTATTTATTTATTTGGTACCTCCACCCTCACACTACCACAAATAATAAAAAAAGATACCCAAAGTTTAAAATGAAAAATCTTTCTTGAAGCTTTTATTTTAGTTTTAATTTCAAGCTAATAGATTAAATTTAATATTTCCAATAAGCAAAATTCTTTGCTCAATATTTACATTATTCAGACTATTGTCCTCATCTTTGTTGCCATATTTATTACATTTCGGCCATTGTAGGCTCCGGCCTTCTTCAGGTGGTTGGAATGTCGAACCCTTTATTTTGCTCACTGGGGTAGACTGTTCTAGTTCCACATGCCATGTTTAATGGATGTCAGTTATCAGTTATCTCCTGTTAATTCTCCTCTCCAAGTTCCCTGAGGACACATAGCACAGTGGATAAAGGCGTTAGTTAGATCCAGTGACAGGACCCAAAGAGTGTGAGTTCAATACCTGGTTAAGGCAGTGGAGAACTTGTACTTCATCTCAGAAATATAGACAAAATTCCTTGCTGTTTTTTGAAAACTAATTTAAAACTAATTCGAATTGACTGGGTTTTGGGTTTTTGTTAAAACTTTTTTTAGTTGTCTTTCATCACAATGTAATTCTCTTTATTAAAAAATCTTCCAAAAATAAAAGATACTTTTCTGAAACTTTATTTGCGGAATATTAGCTAATATTAAAGTAGAATTAATCTGATTTAAAACAAAATTTTTATCCCAACAGTAGTCATGTTAATGTGTTTGACAAGGTGATGACAAGTCTAATGTTGTTTTTAAAACATAATTTAAAACGACATGAGTGCATTTTTTATTTAATTTTTAAGTATTCAATAATCTTAAAAATTTATGAAAATATTCTCCATAATCTATTATTTTATTGAATTTTAGAAATTTTGGCTTTAAATTTATTAGAATTATTGCTCTTATTTTCTGATAATGCTATGTATAGTCACCTGTACTTACAAAAATGGTACATTTATATACTAACAAAAAAAAAAAAAAAAAAAAAAATTCAAAATTATTTTAAAAATATTGGTGTTTGATGATTTGTATTAAGTTTTTTTCCATTTATGATTAATAAATAAAATTTTCACTTAATAATATCATCTAAAAGGCTGAAATTAATATAGAATTTTAAGAGATTTAAAACTTAATAATTTTTTCTAATTAAAATTTTAAAAAAATTAAAACAATTCTTGATGATAAAACTTTGTTTTATCAAGTTTGGTGACCTTTAGCATGCTATGCTCTTTTTCAGAAAATTTGTTGAAGGTACCTTTTATTTATATACACACACACACACACACACACTATAAGGTTTTGGCAAGAGTTTTCTGCTAAGAGTGAAAACTGAAAATAATCATAACCCACTGAGTAGAAGAAACTGTTTAGTTCCAGGTTAAAAATGCCTGCTTCGTTAATAGGTTGACAATGTAAGTAACAGCTTTGCTGCATTTTAAGTTCAGATACATTAAAATGTTTTTCAAATATTACAGAATTAATTTTTTTGTTATGTGCATATACCTTCAGAAAATTTTAAAAACTAAAAAAATAATAATAAAACAGCTGCAATATCTGGTGTATTCTATTTCCTCAAAAATAAAAATGGGATATTTTGTATGAATTGATACATATCACAAGTGATAAGGTGAGATCATTTAACAAGATAGGAAAGAAATTGTAACAAGTTAATGAGCTTGTCTGATAACAAATATGAAATAGGATACCAATAGAACTGTTAATAAAAATAATATTTTTATGAGATGAATATGTCTATGAATAACATTGGTGGTGAGTAATGATGATAGAAAACTCCAAGTATTTAAAAACTACTTATTTAACTTCCTAATAATGTAGAAGAATTCACTGGTTAATCAATTATATATAACTGAAAAAATAAATAATTCTGATTTTATTAAAATGCAGAAGTATTTACCTTTTACTGTATAATAGTAAAAATGAAGTCGGTTGTAATTGTTTAAAAAAATTACTTGTTGGTTCTGGGTACAAATATTACACTGCATCCAATGTGCTGATATTATTACTGGGATCTGAAAAGCTAAGGGGTGCTTGGATAAGTTACACTGAGCAATATTGGCCCTAGTGCTCTTGTAAACTACATATTTTATAGACTGGAATAGATGATGTATAAAATAGTCAACAGTTTAGCTATAATTTCATAACAAGTTTTCATTGCATAGATAACTTAATGTGTATAACAAATGCCAAGCAGTATCAAATACTTGTCAAATTGTAGCAAAAAATACAAATAAGTCTCTCATATGTATATATGTACCTACATTTTGGTTTGCGACTTAAGTTTCACTGGATTCCAGCAAAACTTAAGTCGCACACCAAAAACAGGTACACGTATATGTACTAATTAATATATATCTCTTTGCTATCTAACCCCATCAAGCTCTATTATGTTTGTATAAATTTGATGATTATTTGCTTATGTGAATAAACGCTTGCTTATATCTGGTAGCTTGATTTATATATATATATATATATATATATATCAAAGCCGGATGAAATGCCTTGAGTGGGGGGGACCAAGAACAACGTGCAGGTACAAGCCCTGGTAAAACGGAGGAGGTGCAGGATCAGGAGTCAAACCACAGCGTCCAGTCTCTCCAAGCCTCAGTTCCTCTCACTCTGGGCAAGGAGTCCCGAAAGAAGATAAAATGGCCCCCAGCGAACAACAAGGGAGCCTGGCAGGACTTCGACACTGACATATGCGAGATACTCCAGTCAGCTACAAAGGGAGAGGTGGATGGGCGACTAAATTATGTGACGACAATAATAACTAGCATGACGTCAGAGAGATTCAGTTGCGTCGAGCCGCGGAAGCCAAGGATACCCTACACTGCCAACCATAGGGTGAATAAAATTAAAGACTTAAGGAAAGAGATAAGATCCTTTAAGAAGTTTTATAAAAGGGCAAGAATAGAGGAGCGTCAACCCCTCGAGGAGCTCCAAGAAATACTCAGAGTAAAATTAAAAACTTTACGGCAAGCGGAGTGGCATAGGAGGAGGAGGAAAGAAAGATCTCAGAAAGCAGGCGAATTTCTTCTCCAACCCTTTCGGCTTTGCAAGAACATTGCTAGGGGATAGATGCAATGGGAAATTGGAGGCATCGGAGAAAGAAATTAACAGCTACCTTCGAAATACCCTGCAAAAGAGCAAGAAATAAGTATAAATACCCGCTTACTTCCTCAGGAGCCACCAGTGGTTCAATTTGACACCCACTTGCCCACCTGGAAAGAAATTCAAGAAGTTGTGAGAGTCACCAGATCCGCTTCAGCACCAGGACCGAGCGAGGCACCCAACATTGTGTACAAGTGGTGTAAGGAAATTTATACAAATGTTGTTGAAATTATTAAGTCATTTGAAGAGGCAGGATCATGGAGCAATGGAGATTCGCTGAAGGGGTAGGGATCCCGAAGGAAGAAGGTTCAAAATCATTGGACCAAAGATCTTTTTCGGTTTATTGTCAAGACGCCTTTCGAATTTCATTCTTGGGAACAGTTACATTGACACATCAGTCCAGAAGGGCGGGGTCGCCGGTATGTCAGGTTGCCTTGAGCATACAGGAGTCCTGACACAGCTCCTGAGAGAGGCGAAGGAAACCAAAGGGGATCTGACTGTATCGTGGTTGGATCTCACTAACGCCTATGGGTCCATGCCACACAAACTGGTGGAAGAAGCCCTAAATAGACATCACGTACCTCCATCAGTATTTGACCTCGTTGTGGACTACTATAATAAGTTCTGGCTGAGAGCATGTTCAAGTACAGCAACATCAGAATGGCAGACCCTGGAAAAGAGTATCATCACAGGTTGCACAATGTCGGCTGTCCTATTTTCATTGGCTATGAACATGCTTGTAAAGGCAGCCGAGGTGGAATGTTGAGGCCCTGTCTCTAGATCTGGAGTCCGCCAAGCACCAATAAGGGCTTATATGGACGATTTAACTATGACAACGACATCCGTCACGGGAGGTAGGTGGCTCTGAAAGGGTCTGGAGGAAAATATGACTTGGGCGAGAATGAATTTTAAGCCAGCAAAATCCAGGTCATTAGTATTGAAAAAAAGGCAAGATCATGGAGAAAGTCTGATTTACAATCGCAGGAGAAACAATTCCTACTCTGAGAGAAAAGCCTATTAAGAGCTTGAGCAAGACTTTCAACAGCAGTCTGAAGGACGAAGCCGCTATCCAGCAGACTATAAAAGATCTTGAGGAGTGGCTGACGAAGATTGACAAATCTGGATTGTCAGGACGTTTTAAGGCATGGCTCTTCCAGCATGCAGTTTTGCCCCAGATATTGTGGCCATTGCTCGTCTATGATGTTCCGATTACCACCGTGGAAATGTTAGAGAGAGCAATTAGCAATCGTTTGAGAAGGTGGCTGGGTTTGCTGAAATGCTTAAGTGGGAACAGCAATGCTTTGCGCCTCCCCTTTAGCAGCCTCGTGGAGGAATTCAAAATCATGAAAATGAGAGAACGGCTGCAGTATGCAGAATCTAAGTATCCAAAAGTAGCAAAAGCAGGAATCCAGACAAGATCTGGCAGAAAATGGAGTGCTGAAGGACAGTTGCGAGTGGCGGAGGAGAGACTTAGGCATAAAGCTATATTAGGTTCAATAGCTAGAGGCAAAGCAGGGTTGGGGGTTTTCCACTATACGCAAAACAACATTGCCAAAGGCAAAGAAAGACGCCAACTAATCCAAGAAGAAGTCTGTTTGGGCGTAGAAGAAATGCGTTACTGTAAAATGGTCGGTCTAAGTCAGCAGGAAGCCTGGACAAAATGGGAGAATGTAGAAAAGAATTACATGGTCAGATTGCTGGCGATCGGATTTTAGTGAGATTCGATTTCTCATAAAATCAGTATATGATGTCCTACCGAGCCCAACGAACCTGCATATATGGGGGAAGAGCGAGACCCCAATTGTCAACTATGTGCAAGGAAAGGATCTTTACAACACATCCTCAGTAGTTGCCCAAAAGCTTTGGGTGATGGTCGGTACTGTTGGCACCACGAACAAGCACTCAAAGCCATTGCAAACAAGGTGACTAAAGTGATAAGAGCTGGTAAGCATCAACCAGGGAAGAAATTGAATCAGATTAACTTCATAAAAGCTGGAGAGAAGGTACAGAAACGGAGGAGAGAGAGAACAAGCCTGTTATCTTCCGCAGACGATTGGAAGTTGATAGTGGAACTAGAGACACAGTTGAATTTCCCTAGACACATAGCCGTAACATTGCTTAAACCAGATCTGATATTGCACTCCGACAACACAAAGCAGTGCATTATTTGGGAACTGTCTGTGTCATTGGAGGAATATATTACACTTGCTAATGAGAGAAAGAGGTCCAAATACCAAGAACTGGTCGAACAATGTCGGCAAAAGTCATGGAAGATATACTATGATCCAGTAGAAGTTGGTTGCAGGGGCTTTGCGGGACAGTCGTCGTGCAGAGCCCTAGTAAAAATAGGCATAGTGGAGGCAGTTAGGGCGAGAGCGCTGAAGGACATTAACAACGCGATTCTCACTGCGTCAAAATGGATTTAGCTTAAGAGATCAGAGCCATGGAAGAAATAGTGAGGACATTAAGGGAAATCTCATTCATGATTAGGAGACATGTTATACGTTATAAGGGAATATTAAGACAATATATTAAGTTAGGGTAGTCGAACTCTTATAGATAGGTGTTGAGAAGTATTGTTATATGTGGGGAGGGATGAATAGGAGTTTTTTTTTTTGTTTTTTTTACTTGGCTTTTCGGTTTCTGATTGCCATTATTATTATTATATTTTTTTAAGCGCTTACTAGTGGTTTTATTTGAATATGCAAGTCTAATTGCAGTTTTATTAGGAATGGAATGGGGGAGAAAGATATATTTTCGTAGTAATAATAGTCTAGAAATTTAGGGAGTTGATGCTGGTATTAATTGAGTAGATTTATTTTGAGAAATATGTATCAGATTGTAAATATGTGTATTGGTTACTTAATTGAGTAGATAGCATAATCATTTAGTTATTTATTTATTGTTAGTAGGCCATCGAATTATTTTAGTCAGTAAATGACAAAACGTGTATATGTTTTTTTTTGACCAGATGGTTAAATTAGCAAATTTATTTTGAGAAAGTGCTAGTATAGATTAGTTTTGAGTTGGATATGAGTGTAGGTTTAGTATTTAAAAGGTAAAACACGAACTTAAACAATGCAATAAAGATACCAGCTCACCTCGGTATGGATTCCGGAAATAAAAACCGGATGTAGTAATAAGACACCATTATATAGAAGAGAAGTGTGAAAAGCCCTGTTTTCATTGGCTGACGCTGACTGACATATGTCAATAAGAATGGTCGAAGTCTGGCCTTGCTAGTATTTGTGATGACTGTTTTTTTGCAATGTCGCTGTTCAAGGAGGTGGCCTGATTCACTTAGAATCAGGTCGGGGTTGCTGTTGGAGCTGATATGATGCGAAACCCGAAATCGGCGATGAGAACAGTGCATCACTGAAGACCACCCTTAATGCATCTAAAATGTATGATTTAACTATTATATATATATATATATATATATATATGATTAAAATGAAGGCTGGTCCACTAATATGTAAATTTAATAGGTGGTTAATAAAATTTAAGAAATAAAAGCCAACAAAATGATAATATTGGCAATACAATTGATCTTTATTATACATTAACCTTTTTGACTAAATTGAAACAAAGAGAAAGATTTCAAACTCAGAATTTTTGGACACACCTCTGTTCTTTTACAACAATGTGAGGAATAAGCAAAGTGGGACTTAGGAATGTTTTTGTTGTTGGTTAGAGGGCTCCCTGTGGAAATTATACTCTGAGTAAACCCAAATCCCTGTTTAATCCCTCTATATGTGATTTTTTTTTTAAAAATATATTTACACTGATCTGCATCTTGTCAGCTGTAGAAATACATAGAATTCTAAAAAATACAGATGGGTTACCAAATGATTCACTCTTTGTGACCATGGACATCTCTATATTCCAACATCCCACATAACGAGGGAATACTGGATTGTAAGAATTTTTTTTTTTAACATACCAGAGGCTTTCAGGAATACAACACATAAAACATCAGCAACATTATACAATACTTACACACAACAATTTTGAGTTCAACAGGCACAATTTTCTTCAAGTCAGAGGCAGAGCAATGGGAATGAAAATGGCTCCCAGCTATATGAACATATTCATGGATGCCCTGGAACAAGATATGTTGAGTAGATACGACCTAGCACCCCTACACTACCACAGATACATAGATGATATCTTCTATATATGGACTCATGGTGAGAATAGTCTCCAAAACCTTAAAAAAAAAACACTGCAACAATTATTTCCACCACACCATCAAATTCATAATGGAATATTCCACCACTTCCATTCCGTTTCTGGATGAACTGGTATGTCTAAATAATAACCACATCTCCACTATGCTATACACCAAACCCAGAGATGGTCATTGCTACCTAAATTTCATTAGGTATTAGCTGCCACCCAACCAACCTAAAAAAAAAAAAAAACAAACACCAAAGCCAATGTTTATGCATAAAATTTTTCTGTTCAGAAAATGCACATAGGACAACTATTCAGTTAGTTAGTTTCTCAATAGGAATTACCCACTTAAAACTATAAAAATCAAAAAAAAAAAAAAATCAATCATTACGGCTTCAAAACAAAACAAATACTCTTCTAACTTATGAAACAAAAAAAATAATTCCAGAATTGTCATGTTTTTTTATTTTAATTACAGTAAGCTTCCCCATATCTTAAAAGATTTCCAGTATTTAAAATCTGACCAAACAATTAAAAAAGTTATTCAGTGAGAACCGACTTCACACTAGGCACTCCCCCAATCTACACACACTCCTAACATCATCCAGCAAACATAATTTACCACCTCACCAAAGGAATATCACTTGCAATAACTCCACCCCATGTCAAGTCTGTAAACATATCACTGTTAAAAATCACCTACCCCAACCCCACTGCAGCACTCACACAATATTCAAACCACTGACTGACTTGTGACAGTTCACATCTTGTATATTTACTTTTCTACCAAATACAATGCAAAAGAGGAAATTAGGTTGGAGAAAACTAGAATGGAATTCTGTCTTCAGTTCAGTAACCATATAAAAAAAAAAAAAAAAAATCAAAGACAAAGACAACAACAATTTCAAAGACAAAGACAACAACAATTTCCCTGTCATTCAACCAACAGTTTCATAGCATTGATGACATCAGATGCATGCTTTTAGTGTCTTTGTTCAACAGCAGACAAGAAAGATGCAGATCAGAGTTTAAATATATTTTCAAAATAAAATCACACATTGAGGGATAAAAAAGAGATCGGAGTTTACTCAGAGAGTAATTTCCACAGGGAGCCCTCTAACCAACACCAACAACATTCCTCGGAAGAGGAAATCCCTTCTTTATTTCTCATATTATTGAAAAAGGACACAAGTGTGTCTGAAAATTCCAATTTTAAAATCTTTCTCTTCATGCTTCAACTTAGTCAAAAAGTTAATATATAATAAATATCATCAATTTTATTGTCAATATTGTTATCATTTTGTGTACTTTTTTATTCCTTAAGTTTTATTAACCAGCCTATTATATATATATATATATATATATATATATATATATATATATATATACACACAATATATTTCCATGTATAAGACAACCTTAAGATAAGAGGAGGTCAAAGAAATACCAAATTTTCATGAATTTATTCTGTCATATAAGACAACTGCTTGTTGATTTAAAGATGTTATTGGAAATGTTACTTACTGTATTCTTAGAAATTCAAAAACAAAATAAAACTGATTTTATATCATGTTTTTCCTACACATGTCCCCTAAAAGGGAAACCTTTGTTTTGTTTATGTTTCATCATATGATATTGTGTGAATACTGATTCTTCTTTTCCTATATCTAAACAGTTACAAACATCCTGGTGTACTCATGGCTATTATACTTCATTGACAATCACAAATACTGAACAGTACAATAATGTATGATTATAGTACATTCCACTTTTGACTTTATTTTATTGTTTTATTCAGTCTGTTCTTAACTTCTGTCTCAGCCAGTTGATTATATAATGTTTAGTGAAAAGATAAAGGTTGCTGTGAACATAATCATAACTAGATGTTTACATTTTCTCAGCTGAGCTTGCAGGGATAAAAGTTGATTTCATTGATATGGAATTATTCTTCAAATAGGCAATATATTATCAAGCTATACCAGTAATATACTGGTATAACTCACCCTATGTCGTTAATTGGTTCCAGAGGCCACGACTTAGGACAAAAAATGACTTAAGATGAAATAACCACACTATAAACCACAAATAAATACTCCTTCCTATTACAGTATTTGTACAGTATATTGAATAAAATAATTAATTTCCACCTTATCTTTCAGCGATATAGCCTTACGCATCGCATTAGCACCAGGACTTTTCTTCGGAGACATGGGCAAAAATGTATTCTAAATCACAATTGAAATGTAATTGAAAGAACACCAACAGCAGAGCACAGATGTAAACAAGTCTGAATTCAAAATGATTGTTGGAGTGAAAAACAATGCACAAGTACCACCTGTCGACAGGAATTTGGAATAAGAATATTTGCTAAAGATACTTTATTATGCTATTTTTTTTTGTTTTTTGATGATTTTATATGATATATATATATATATATATATATATATTTTTAAATTTATTTAAATATGATTTTATATGTGTTTATTATTATCTTAATGTTTTGATGTTTCTAATATTTTTAATGGCCAATGTAAAGTCGCATAAAACAACATAGGGCGAGTTTTATCTTTCCATATAATATTTAAGAAAAACAGACATATCTTCAAAAATGACTTAACTCAAAACAACTTAAGCCAAGGTATCACTGTATAAAGGTAGAAATGGGTTTACTACATTTGTTATCAGTTTATTTGATGATGTGAATCTTCATATATGTTATTGGTTATCATAGCGAGGCTGAGGTTAAGGTATCAACAAACATTACTCAAAATTTAAGGTTTCATTTTTAGAATTATAGTATAAGCCAAAACCAATTATTAAGAATAATTTTTGGGATTTAAAGGTCATCTTTATATATATATATATAAGAGAGAGAGAATGGAGAAATGCTATAAAATTCTCAAAGTGGAAGAAAAAGATCTGTTGTCAGATTTTGGGAAGAGGTTGGATTGAGAACTTTTCAACACCCATTTGGAGTTTTTTTTTTTTTTTTTTTTTGAGACATTAGCTATAGATAGTGCTAAAATATTTGGATCAATAATAATAAAAGATGCTCGTCAATATAAAATACTATTTTTTTTATATTATTGCATGGTATTTTAAAATTTTCTAAATAATATTTAACATATAAATTCATTAAAAAAAAAAAAAACTTTTAGAACAAAAATATTCCAATAAACAACATTGTTTTATACAAAGTTTAAAAACAAATCTTATTATTAATTTAGTTCATCATTTTCATAACAATTGACATTATGCCCTAATTAGATTTCGTTTTTAAAATCTCAAAGTTTAGAATGTCTGTGATAAACATAATTTAACAAATTATTGAATCCACTAGAGTCATAAATTAATTCAGTTTGCAAATAATTTTCGATAGTAGCATAGATGTAAAAGAAAAAAAGAAAAATCAAAGATAAAAGAATGCTCAAGTAGTAATTATCAAAAGCTGGAAAGGGGCATATCAACATGAAATAATTGTTATTCTTAAATTACTCTTGGGAAAAGGGATCCAAGTAAGAAGAGGTGTATTCTTCTGGACATGGCACAGCCAAGAAAAAATTGTGCATAGTAGACTGAGATAATGATAAACACTTGTAAAAATCACAAGCCTTGAGGGGGAAAATATATATATATATATATATATATATATATATATATATATAAAAATAAACAAAGAATTGTAAACTTTTTCATCATTTTGCCTTAGTTTTAAGCAAATGAATATTAAAATGGTTGAGGTTTAATTGAAAAGTATTTGTTCAGCTGTAGTGGGAAAATCTACATTAGATTAAAATCTAAAAAAGCAAAAACAGAAAGTTTAAGATAGCATTGTCATCATTATTAGACAAAGCATAATGACAAAATTGTACCTTTGGAGCAATTAACATCATCAAGTCAAATTATTAGCAAAATGAAAAAATGTTATACAACTTGTGAATAAAGCTGAAGGAATAAACAAAGGAAAATCATTGAATACAGTTTAAAGTAAATCTAACTCAAAAAAAAGAAAAATCCAGTGGATGAAAAAAAAGTAGAAAGGAAAAATGGATTATCTTCAACTGATTTTTGCATTTCATAATGTCATGTGGAAAAAATGTCAGATTAACAATTGTCTGATTTTATGCCTTATTAAAATCAAGGCCTTGACAACTATTATATAAAAAAAGTGTGAGTTGTAGAAAGCATTTAAAAAATGAAAAAACTAAAAGCAAAACATTTCAAACACACAATTAGAATGTCAGTATATAATCTCTAAGATGTTAATATTATTCTGAGATGTAACAGGACAAACTGTAAAATATATATATAATAACATCCAAATTAAAGAGTATAAATATTTAAAAGGCATCATTTAATAAATCCTTTAAAAGTAATAAAAAATAGAATGAAAACAAAAACAATTAATAATATTTGGAAATATGAATAAGGAAAGAGAAGAAAACAGGTTTCTAGAATGACTTGCATTCAAAAATCATTTTTTCACCAAAAGTATTTCAAATCAGAAATTTACAATTAAAACTACAAAATATAAATGAATAAAGAAGATATTACACCATTTCATAAAGAAACATTTAGAATCATTTGCTGACCTTCAGGAAAAGCTCAGACAACATTGTCAATGGATATTTTAATCATATTTGAAATCATACAAATCTCAATGTCTGATTATTGCTTTGCTGTATGAAAACATGTAAAAACACTTTAAAGATTATTATTATTAAAAATTACTTCAAGTAATTACCAAAACAAACATGAAAAATATTAGAAGCAGTAATATAAACAAAACGAAGTAAAACTTTTCATTATTATAGAAAACCTGATTATGCTGTTCATAATCTTTTGAAATATATAAAAGAATTGCAATAATGACAAGATAGGCAAGTGTAAACCTTCAAAAATGTTTCAATCAATGGTCCTCTATGAAAAAGTAAAGGTGTTTTGAAGGTAAAGATGCTTATTTTAATAAGCTAAGGCTTTTGAAAATTAATAAAAAAGGCAAAGGAAATTAACCTAAAATCTACAGTGATTGCAAAATCTTGGAGTAATAGCAAAATGAGAATTAAGTAACAAAACTGTTTGTTTGGAAATATCTATAAACCAAAATAGTTAAATATTTTTACAATATACACAAAATTTATCCTTTGATATATAATTAGCTGAAAACTGTGCAACATTTAATACATTTGATGAATATTTGGAGTCACTGTTAACATTATCATATTCAGAGTTTTTAATTTCACTGAATAAATTTTTATTTGAAAATTATTTAAGAAATATCCATTGACCCAGTGTTTGTTAACTAGATCCTTCACAAAGTGATTTTGTGTTAGCCATTATTATAACGGTTAACCCAGTTTCTTATCATACACTGACCTTCAGATACTAAATTAATATGAATAATTGCAAATTAACAAACATGCACATTACAAGATTAAAGTTGCAAACAATGAATCAATTTTGGAACATTCGACAATTGTTTTTATATAGGTTTTTTCTTGATTTGTTGAAACAGAAGTCATTCTTTTAAGGTTATCTTAAAAGGTTACAAGATTCCATCTTATCTCAACATTTCTGAGTATGGAGTCCTCACCACTTATATGCTGTATATCAACTGTTATTCAATAATTTAATAAACTTGAAAGACACAAACATTGTTATTTTTTATTTCTTCAGTGTTCTTCATTTGATAAGTTCAGGTTGAAGATCCAATTTTCAGATTAACAAATTTCTCATTTTCATGGCAGCAACCTGTTTTCTCATTCAGTCACTTAACCAGATAATTCAAATTTGATAAAAATTGTATTATTTCATAACAATAACTGTGAGTAGATTATGCTTAATTACATTGAACCTACAAGTGGCATATTCAGGCTGAGTATATATAAGGAAGCCAACAGCAGCAGTTAAGAATGTCTGCTCAAACAAATAGTTTATATGTTGTAATGATTTTCTTATTGATTGAAATCTTGCAGAGAAAAGGCACATTATGTGAGATAGGAAAATCTCTGGATCAAAAACTATTGATTACACAGTTATGGCATTTGATACACATGCATCACCAATCAAAAGTGGTGCAGATCATGGTTGTCAGATTCTAAAACAGCAGAGCTAAGATGGAGCAGGAGTTAACAAATCCAGAACAATCAATATTATGGATGCAATATTAGAGTAGAAAGTACTATGCACCACCAGTATCTCTCCAGCACGCCTTAAATAACTGATGTTATTGATGCAATATCATCAAACTCTAGAGAGAAAAAAAGATATTTTGTTTTGGCTCTCTTATCTCTCATACAGATTCAAGATAATCAATAAAATTGGTGGAATTTTATTGAAAAACAATATCAGCTTTATGATATAAATACTGCTCACATGATATTTGCACAATATTCTGTATTGACTAAGAAGCTTACATTCTTCAAAGACAATCATCAAACTGAATACTCACTTTTAACAGAATTAACAATGCTACTCAATAAGATTGCATAATTCTACTAAATAGCAACTAAATAAGCTATAAAAGTCCTACTATATAAGAGATATTTATTTCCCAAAAGACTCCTCCAGAATACCCTGCATCTTATACCACAATGACTGGGTTTGGGTAGATATTGAGAATAGAGGGTACTGGTATGAGGTTGATACTTAAATAGCCATGTTTGACACATCAATCTTATAAGGACTCCTAATAATGGAGATAAATGTAATTTGTGGGGCCGTGGAGAAAAATTCAATTGATGATACAGGCACGAAATTTGACATTAACTTTATCTCATGGTCACTTTTTAAAGAAAAAGTACTATCCATGAGAAATTTCAATATAACAGTCAAAATGGGCATCGGTTCATGTTAAAACAACTATCAAGTATGCTATTAATTAATCTGTAATGGCTTGGATTGATGGAGTTGAAAAGTGGAGCTCTTCTGAACATGGGAATAGTGATAGAGTTGTGATAAGCTTTCAACACTGTGGGTGGGGGGAGGCAGAAAAGTGGAAAATAAGTCTTCCGTTACAAGAAAATGTAAACAATTTTTAAATCTATCAGGGCTAGAAAGATAGGATTGAACAACTCCAACCCAGATATGGCAGTAATTAATTATTTTTGGTCTATTCTAACTCTTGTAAAGTTTATCAAGAGTCATACTTCCTGAAGTGATAGAATGAGTCAAATATTTTTCCAGCAAGGAAATATATATAATTGTATATAAAAGTTCCACTTGAAATCTGGAGGGAACTTGAGTCCCAATAGATGTTCAAAGCATAAAGCCTCATTGAAAGTGGAATAGTTTATCATGACGAGACATCTCAGAGTTTGAATAGCAATGATAAAATGATACTAGGATGGTTATGAAAGTTACAAGCAAGTTATTTTCCTCATTGAGCTGTTAAACTTAGCTCAGAGGAAATCGGCAAGGCTCTGATCATCTTGGAAGTGCATTCACAAACAGTAGTATCATCTATACAGAACATTGCAAAAATCGTACCATTGTTTCAAGCCATCAATGATATGCCAGTACCACTTAATCTAGCGAGACTAAACAAAGTAAAGGCACAGAGAAGCCAAACTGGTACAATAAAAAGCAAAATATCACAATAACTGTAGACTATTCTTCAATAGTAACAAACTAGAAAGAGCACAGAAGACAATTACTTTAGGCATGTCAAGTGCCAAAGATGTGACAAAATATAAAGAACTTCAGACCCTCTAAAAATAAAACACTTTTCATGTGAGGAAGATGAAATCTCAAATTTAAGAAAAGTGATAACTATGCAGCTGAATAAAAGATGCAATATGCCAAGGCATTAAACCATGGAAAACTCCTTGCAAAGTCCAGTGCTGGTGATGATGTTGTTGCTCAGGTGTTGACAGTATCACCAGCAATGTTATGTATATACAAAAGTGAGAGGTGTACAATAAATCTAAAAATGGGTTAAAATAGAGGTCCGAGCAGTCATAAATTATCTGCAAAGTATGACACTCAAGGAAATCCATGAGGACATGGTACAAACACTTGCTGAAGACTCCCCTTCCTATACAACTGGGAAGAAGTGGACTTCAGAATTCAAGTGGGGCAGGGACAGCACAGAAGACCCTCTGTCAGTTTGTGCAAAAACCTCAACCACTGATGAACAAATTGATACCATTCATCAGATTGTTTTGGATGACAGACACCTTACTGTTCTAGTTCAGTCTGTATGTACCGTTTTAACTGAGATCTTGGGGATAAGTAATCCGTCTGCAAAATGGGTCTTAGGAATGCTGACACCAGAGCAGAAGCTGAAAAGGGTTGACATTTTCAGGACACTTCTGACTTGCTTTCAGGCTGACTCTGAGAATTTCCACTTCAGATTAGTAATTCAAGATGAAATCTGGGTTCACCACTTCAAATCTGAATCAAAGATCCAAAGCAAATAGTGGAAACACTCTGGTTCTCCACCTCTGAAGAAGTTCAAGCAAGCAGCATCTGTTGGCAAGGTGATGGCTTCTGTTTTACTTTCTGAAGGTGTGATCATAATAGATTACCTGGAAAAGGGAAAACTATTAATGGACAGTATTATGCATCAGAATTACGACAACTGAAGGAAAATCCACGAAAAATAACATTTGGAGTAATAAATATATATATATTTCATTTTCACTAGGTTTTCTTATTTTTCTCTTTCTTACCACCCACCTTTCCATTTTTTTCTGTTTTCCTTTACTTTTCTGAATTCCTTCCATCTTAATATTATGCATGATTCTAGATCAGAAATTATAATTGATTCCAATCCAGAAGAGCCAAGGACTGAGCAGATACACTTTTCTA
Source organism: Acanthosepion esculentum (assembly GCA_964036315.1). NCBI lineage: Eukaryota > Metazoa > Mollusca > Cephalopoda > Sepiida > Sepiidae > Acanthosepion > Acanthosepion esculentum. Next base: position 132,401,446 of record OZ038478.1, read on the forward strand.
CCTAGTGTTAGTGTGTAGTAATAGCTATGCATATGGGCAAGCAAAATAATATCTAGGATTATTAATGTAAATGGATTTACTTTGCAGAAATCACAAATAATACTATCTAAATAAGAAAACAGTGATTATGAGTAACAAATAAAGCAAAAAAAGAATAAAAATATGTAAATACTGAGACTGACAAATGTATGAACAGATGGATAAGTTGTGCAAATGTATGCCAATAACAATGGTTGAAGAACAAACAAAAAATTTAATCATATACACAAGAGAGAAAAGAAAAGAGATAGTGAGAGAGAAAGAAATAGAAGGATATGTTGACTAAGAATGCCAAATAGTGAGGAGAAAAAAAAACTAAAACACCAGATGCAAGCAGGTTTACACCTGGAACAACTGCCTTGCTATCCTCTACCTTGATTTTAATTCCTCATTTGTTTGCTTGATTAGACGACAGTTGACATTCCAAACTTCAAACCAAACTTATACTCAGAGCTGTCACTATTTAATACAATTGCAATAACTCTTCTATCATCACCATAATTGTGACAATAACAGTACTTTGATAGTAATATTTTTATGTGAGATGAAGTATTGTCAGTCAATTTCTTTTTACTAGTATTTCTATCTTCTTAATTTCAGTTGCTTTTTTATCAAAACTCTCAGATATTCCATCTGTGGCTGTTAGTAATTAGCATGAATTAGGAAAAAAAAAAAAAGAAGGCCTCTGGAAAAACTGAAATCCTTTCTTGGGGAGCCTGTTTTAGCAAGGAAACCACAGGCTGCATTCATTCAAATCTGATCATATAGCCAATCTTTATCTTCCCAGACCACTTGATACATCACCATCTTTAGTTACATATAATAGAAGTAGTATATATGGTCAGTTACTTATTTATTAGTATTTCCTTCCTTTCAAAAAGAGCAACCAAATTTGAAATAATGCTCATCAAAACATTAAATGATAATGTAATGATCATTTACTATAAACATGACATAATAGATGGCATAAATAGATAAACAACACAACAGTAATTAATCTGTAATCAATTTGTACATTATTAAATTAGCTAATAACTTTCCAGATAGAACTTAATTCCAGATATAACAGATCATTCTGCAATAAGTTTCATAATCATTTAAACTGTGTGTGTGTGTATATATATATATATATACACACACACACACACAAAATCAGCAAACACATGAAAACATTTGCAGACACCCAAAGATTATCTTCCAAGACCCAATTTGGTCCTATCAAGTATTCCCTGAACACTTATTTGCATTAAGTATTAATTATTTTTATATTTATATGTATAAAAAAAATAAAATTAAACAAATATGAAAGCAAATCAGTAAACCAACTAAAAGATGCATGCTTTGTAAGCATTTACAATTGGTAAGTTGTACAAGGATGAATCAATAAATCTTTAGCTTGATACAGTTATTAGGTGAATTTGATCTGAAATTTACACAGATATAATTTTCAATCTATACAAGTAATATCTTCCACTGAATCATGTGCATCAACAAGAAAAACAATTTACATTAATGTTTACATTAAAAATAAATATTTGTTGCATAAAATAAATGTTTTTTCACCATTAGGATATAGGACTGATTTATTAAAGCACCTACTTACAGTTAAAAAAAAAAAAAAAAAAAAGTTCACACAATGAGCAAAAATACAGATGTGAACAGTGTCCTGTTGTCCATGCTGGAAATAAATATCATCAAAGAAATCTTATTAATTTACAATATTTTTCTCTTAAGGTAAATAGAAAATTTTGATAATTATCCCAGAAAGAATAAAAACACCAGTGATAATGTCCAATACTTTTATATGAATTACTTTCTACCGAGGCAGAATTATGCCAGACAAGGTTAGTAAATTATTTACTTTCCATTAAATGAGATTTTTTTTTCTTTTTTTGGGTAACACTTCTCCAGTTACAATAAATTATGTTTGTCTTCAGTTTATTCCCTTTCTTATAAGAATAATTTGCAAATAGCAGTTTTAAAGTATAATAGATTTGGAAAAGTTAGCCTGTAAGATTTTTTCTGCATTTAAAAATGAGATTGTTATAAAGAAGCTTGTTATTTTTTCTTTACTTCAACAGCAAATAAAGCTATATTAAACTATCATATTGAATATTCAAAATAAATTTGCAGATTTTAATAATGAGACCATGTGAGTGAATATGAATTATAACTGGCATTTTTTTTTGTGCATGCAGAATGTTAAAAGCTGGTGGGTTTTATTTTTATAAAATCTTACAATATGAGTTATCAAGACATTTTGTAAGAAATGAGTTCAAAGATTATGAAATGGATATCCTAAATTGCTTTGAATTGAATGAAGATATTTGAAGAAATTCCTAGACTAAAAGAAAGGTATACATACATATATTTGAAAAATAAATTTTTATAGCAATGTTAATGTTGCATATGAATCATCTATACTAATAAGGTTTCTATATACTGCATAAAACAGTATGATTTAATGATCAATATTCCAAATAAATATTTATTATATCATAGTAATTTGTTAGAATCAACTTCAGCAAAGTGGAAAAACAGACTGAACATTATGATTCAATGCTGAACTTCCTCTCTCAGTTATGTGCCATGTGTGATACACGCATAGGCGATGATGTATCTTTGATACATGACAGATGAGGCAGATTTTTCCCACAGTAGGTTGCCATTTCTTTCTGCGGTCGACCAGTTGCCATCCAAGGCTATAGAACCCAATTTGTCCTGCTATTTACCCATAGCTGGAGGGAGAAGAATAGGATTCATACCTTTCCCAAGGGTATTAGAACATAAGTGAAGGTAATGGATTTGACTGGAATTCAAATTCAACTCTCTGATTCCTCAATCTGAGCCACTATCCATTACTCCACTGTACTTTGTCCTAATTGAAAAAAATTGTGAAGGTAATTGAGGAAAATTATGATAAATGCAACAAGTTCCAAAACAAAAATAAAAACACTGAATATACATATACATATATATATATATATATATATATATATATATTATATATATATATATATATATATATATTTATTAAATAGTTACTTTTGTAAACAATCTTTATACATATCACTATTTAATCAGTAATGCTTTGCTTAATTCTTGACAACTAAAATAATTTTCAATGCACAATGTAGTGTGATCATCTAAACTAGCTCAAATAAATTTCAAAGAAAATTTTAAAAAATGCAATGTTTTATCTTGTGATATTATTATATATCATAAAGGTATTATAGATAATTTTAGCACCTGCATACTTCCTATAGACACTTTTAGTATTTACTGTCATTAAATATGCAGTCATTAGGATGAAAAAGTTTTGATATTTGTTTAATAAATATAATCTATTAAAGCATGAGGTCACATAAATATTTAGTAAGAACTAATAGCCAAACTGATTGCCATTTTAATATGAACTTGAGAAAACTTGGTTGAATTACTGACAAGGCATTGTTATGACATTAATTTGTTCAGAGCAAGTTATTTTCATGGTAAAGCCAAAAAATTGTGACAACAAAAATAAGGAAACTTCAAATTGAACAAATTCATGTATAATAAAAAAAATATTCCACTAACTTAGAATGTACCATATCAATACTTACTTTGATATATTTCAAATGCTATGATACGAACAAAATGCCTAATTGAGTATGTAAAATGTCACATCTACAAGCATAAAGAATAGTCTCTTGCAAGACAGAATCATTAAAAATGCTTTAAGAATTTTGTTCATTACAGCTTTTTTAAAAATAAGGGAAGACATTTTTAAAACTTACTTTTGCTATTAATAATTATTTGCTTTCAATTTCTTTTTACAGATAAACACTTGAGAAAAAGTTACAAAATATATAAAAAGGATCAAAGACATCTGGCATAGATATCAATTCCTCATCTTATTGCAAGCTCAAAGTGATTCCAGGTCCAGATTTCATTAAAACTGATCCAGATGGCCAGTGAAAAATCAGTTATCAAATATCAGATTTTCCTCAAAAGATTCAATTCTAAATACAAAAATGAAGCAATAAAATATTTATATACATGTTCAGACATAAAAAAAAACTATTAAAAATTTTGTCGTACATTTAAGTATTGAAGATCACTTATTATTCATATGGGAATACTGTAACCTACATAAGAAAAATACCAGCACAAGCTTAAATAGAAATGTATCACCACCACCATCATCATTAAATTCTGTCTTTTTTATAATTTAAAATTGCTTTGAGGGGATATTTGATACAAAAGAGTAAATTTGAAAAACATTTGAATTGCTCAAAATGTGTGTAACTCTCTACATGGAAATGACATCTCTTTCAATAACTTTTCCCAATTTGATTACTCTGGGTCAGTATTCTGACCCTACTTCTTGTTAGTACTGGCAAATGAAACTTCTGATTCATGGTATTTTGAATCAAAATCCCCAGCTGTACCTTAAAAAAATATTAAGTAATGTAGAGGTTCAAACTTGCAACATCCTGAAAAGTATAAGTCTATCAATGGATTATTTACATGGCATATACATAGATACATGTTGTTATAATCATATAAATTTTTGTGCAGCAATTTTGCAAGATATCAATTATGTACTAAAGAAAAAAAAATTTTCACTATTCCGTATATTTTTGGATGACCCTCAACAGTATATTTTGGCTCTTCTGAGACATGCTATATCCAATCTTTAACTTATATATTTTCTTCCTTTTCTTTTCATTTTAATGAGATCACAATCCAACAGAATCACAAGAATGTGTATTAAGGACTTTGTACTATGAGTATCTGAGAACTAGTCAAATTGGAGTCTGCTCTTTTGTTAACCTCATCTTTTAGTTCAGTGCCATAGATGATGATCTTCAAATAGCCATGGTTTGAATCTGGACAGAGAAGGCTTTAACCACTAAAATTAGTTTTTTCTGAAAACTAGCTTTTATGCAGTCTTATGAAGTGGTGCTGAAAAGTTTTGTCAAACTTGCAAAATATGAACAAATAACTAAAACATAGGACTTTTTCTGGGGGAATCCCTTCCTGGTCTAGCAGAGAACATTTTAGCAACATCTTCTAAAAATGAATACCAGCTATTCTTATGCATTCATTTTTTACCACTGTATATGATGGTGTATTAGATCCTAACACAAAAAGCCTAAAAAATCTCCTTGGTTTTATATGTTAAGCTGATGTATTTGATAGATCATTACAGCATTATGGAGTACAGCTATGTAGACATTGTGTACCTAACTGAACACTATAATGCTGCTGTAATACCAAAACTATTACTACTATTTCATTCCAGAAATAATTACATGCATACACTTGAAGACAATAATCCAAAAATTATGGAGTAATACTTTCAGCTCTCCACTTATTTGTTTTTATTTTCTAAGAATCACTTTCAACTTTAGAGATCAACAGAAATTATAAAAATACAATAAAGAGATAGTCAGAGATCTTCTAATTTATATTGCAATAGTTTAATAGTTAATAAGTCACCAAATGCCTTTGTCAATTATTGCATAAAATAAACTGATTGCCTAATAAATTAATTTATAATGTAAATGACCCTTACTTTGAATTTGTTAGTTTAGCTAAATCAGATCTTTATATTAAAAAAAAAAATTAAATAAATAAAAAAAATAAATAAAATCCCTCACCTAGATATTTAAATTAAATGCAGTTCACAAGATCATGGTGATTTATTTTTGTTTCAAATATATTGTTCAAATCCAGGATTTCTTATTGGTGTTAAGGATCCCATTTATTCCTTCCATATAATTTAAAATCCCATCTGTAGGACAGCGTTTCAGCTAGTTTTTGTTATTCTGATTTTATGTATGACATGATAAATTTAATCTCAATTTGAGTTTTTAAAAATTAAGACATAAATCCTTTTTAAAAATCAAAGTTCTAAGTATCATTAAAAATCTACAAAAACTGGACTAAGTCAGTCAAACATTAACTGCATCATTGTTGATTCTGATCAAGACTGATTTTTTTCAATTCACATAAATTCATTTTAATGACAATCACACAATAATAAAAAGGGATCCCTACTTTAAAATCTTTGTTTATGAAAACTGACATTACAATAAAAAAATTAAAAAAATAGGAATAATAGAGAGTATATTCAAAAAAAGTTATTTTCCTTCTTATATTTGTGAGTATTTTTTTTATCTTCTATATTTAATAACACAGTAAATATATCAGCAGCCTAACAAATTCATTTTACATAAATATTTTTCAAAAATAATCTCCTTGTCAATTCCTTTAATTCGGTGATAAATATTAATCACATTAACCAAGACATTATACAGTGAAAAATTTCAGTCCAAATTAAACTAATAACTATATGTCAAGTTACTGACTTTCAGATCATGTTTAATAATTATATTAAAATGTGCAATAAAGGATTTGTGTTTTAGTGAAACTAAGATATAAAAGTAAATGCAAAAATTAGCTATTCAATGCTAAGTTCTACCAAAAAAATTGCTTTTAACAATCAGTTTAATGCAATTGAATAAATGATTTTTAAATATAAGAAGATAAAATTAAAAACATAGTATAACTCCCACTCCTAAAGCTTGCAGATAAAACACAAGCAGATGCATATACCAACTTAAAATTCCCAGCAGGAATATATAAGAAACTATTATTAAGAATAGCTGGTTTTAGCCACTTAATAACAGTATGATAACAAATTTAATCAGTTCATTATGGGTATCATGAGATATGTCAGTAAGAACATTTATATGATCAATTGATAAAATTATAGAATGCCTAAAGACAAATCTAAATAGATATAAATACTGAAAATCAAGTTAAAGAAAAAAATGATGATAATGAAAAATATGACTATAAATCTTTAGAAAGAATGATAAATAAGAATAGTACTAGCATGAAATGTTATGAAAATGGGTTTTGATTGACAAATCTTATTACAAAAATACTTTTTTGTACAAAACATTTGTTTTATTATTAAAGCATAACATAAGCTTGAAGTTTGTGTCTTTGCCAAGAAGTTTCTCACTCTCCTAAAAGGGAGAAAACTGCGACACAAGAACACAAGAAACTGATATGGCTTAGTCCTTTTTGTTTTTGTTAAAAGAACATCAAAAGATTTGCCAATCAATATATGCTCTGGAGTTTAACTTCCTGACAAGTACAATGTTCAAATAAGTTTTGTACACAAACCACAAAAACCTAATAACAAAGTTACTTTACATCATCTGCACATAAAAATAAAAGTGTAATTCTTTTTAAAAGTTTCCAAATAGCAAATAACTTATACTATACTGAAAGCCATCCTTATCTCACAATTGATGAAGAAGACACATTGTGTACTTTACCCTTTTGAATTGGTATAAAGTGAAGGGAGTAAAACAATAGAAAAGCTAACAAAAAACAAAAAACAAAAAAAACAAAACAACAATCACACGTCTTTCTTTCATATATATGGTAAAACGATTTAAAAAAAACTTTATCTTAACTCCTGATCATTGTTTATATTTTCTATTCCAGAGGAATTCATAAGAGGACAACAAGTATCAAATCTGAAGTTATAAATTTTATATATATATATATATATATATATACACACACACACACATACGAGAGAGAGAGAGAGAGAGAGAGAGAGAGAGAAAATGTTACAATTATACCTTTGAGTAGGGGTTTCCTTTTAGAAGCATAAGGACAGGTGTACACCAAAGAGAACATTTTTTAACATATCTGAAAGCAAGAACAATGTAAATCTAAATCATTTTATCAAACACCAAAAACTATGAGGCAGTTGGCGGTCTTCGGTTAAAATGTTGATAGCACAATTCAACTATTTTTCTCTATATCTTTATACCAGGCTGAAATCTGTCTGAGAAGTTCTACTCAGTTTCAGTATTCTCTTGACATTTCAGTTGCACCATTCACGAGACACAAAATACACATGCAACCAACCAGGAAACAATACTAAAGCATTTATTGTCTTAGTCTTTACTATATAAATATTTTTAACATTTCTATATCAAACACATTCAATTTTGATAGCTTCTCAAAAAGCCTTCAATCTCAAAAGAGTCAAAGAGAACATCAGAAAATATGAAGCTCATAGTTTCATTTGTATCTGCATCTTTAGTAAATAATTCACAAACTAAATATTTTAACTCAAGAATGTTGAGCAATGAATTTCTAATTTCTACTTTTCAAGATCTCCTTAACCCATGTTCTGGTAAATCCAGAATGTTCATGCAAAGTAATCTGCAACATCCTTTTCTTTGAATTGAATGACTACAAAAAAAGCAGAAATCACAATTGCAATTATTTATCCTGTACTGAGTAGTGTGACAGAGTAATGAAGTATATAGCAATTCATGGTTATGAATAATTTTAATTGAGGGGTAGAAACATATGGTAACTGAAATGTTGAGAGATATTATACCAAACCCCATTTCTTTATACACTGATTTTATGTATATAAAATGAAATCTTCTCAGTACTGGCTGAAGATATGAATGCCAAAAAGTTACGAATCATTCTTTTGAAATTTATTAAGACTTAAATCTTGGACAACTGTATTATTTTACTTGGTTTGGCTTAAACTGAAGCTCTGTTGATTAATGTCAGCATGAATGCAATAAAAATATCATATTCCATTCCAAGAGAGTAAGCAACAAAAAGAATTTTTGATATTTTTATATCCGGAATTCCTAATCTAGTATTATCTGAACAATTTTCAAAGAAGAGAGAAAAGAATAGAAATGGCATTCATATTGTCAAATTATAAATATATAGAAAACAATAATTCAGTACAGAAGACAGATACTCTGTATTCTTGTTTATATACTCTTGGGAATCAGTATAGAAATAAAATCAGAAAGGTTAATCATTTCAAGAATTCTAAGAAAACAGTAAATGTAACAAACACTTTGTCTAACCATAATCAATCAAATAGATATTCTGTTCAAATTTTGAGTCTTTGGCTATCTTACAACATAGTAACACTTATGCCAATTTATTGTATTTGAGTGTTAACTGATGACACATGCTCCTTTTGTTCAATTAGATTTGTTTGAGAGTAATCAGCTTATTGTCCTTTGAAAGGTTATTTTGGAAAATTGCTGTGCATGCTGGCTGAGACACATTGGTAGTACTTCAATATTGACAATAATGGTCAATTGAACATTCTTATGCCTATCAACCAGGGTCTGGACAGTCACATAGTATAGATGCTCATCAAAAAGGACACAGTATAAGGGCAGCAGAGAGGATCAGAGCAAATGTGGCTTAAAGAGTCAACATGGATTGTTGGGAATTATTTGCACCATGAATATGGGCTACTAGCCAGACAAATGGAAGTCTTGTGCACATCTCTAGTAGTGTCACAAAAAGGACACCTGAGGGAACTGATTGGTGCTCTGTAGTGTTTAGTGATGAGAGCAGGGTTTGTCTTCCTGCAAGTGATAGTTGGTTGTGTGTGCAACATAAACCCTATTAGTGACTTCTTTCAGAGACTATTTGCCCACAACGCACAAACCTGATCACTAGCATGTGGAGTGGAGTGCCATAAGCTATAACTTCTGTTTGCCTTTGATGATTGTTGAACAGCATCATTGTGGCAAAAGAGAAAGTCACTTACTGTGAAAAAGGTTACATGTTCTGTACAATATGCCGAAGACAAAATAAGTCAGTGGTAGCTGTTGCTTTAACCCTACCCAGTGCAAATTTTCCTATTTTTAATTACAATTTTCAGTACCTGATTTTCTTACCTAAATAATGTTTTTCAGTTCCTATTAGTGTTAACTCAAAGTACAAAGTTTGAAGTGCCTGCATGTAAAATATTTCAAATAAAGATTTATATTTAATATTTTTTTGATATTTTCAAAATCGGGTATGATATACTCATGGTTAGTAGTGGTGTAACTTTAATTGATATTTATTGTTCTAGGGTTAAATGCATTTTGGATATGCTAATTTTGTTCATCCCCTCCAACTATCAACCAATGAAAAAAAATTGCTCTGTTGATAATGTGTTCATGAAAGGATATCTGACACTGACTGGAAGCCCCCAACCAAGATGTTCATTCAGAAGAGGCTCAAGTGCCTTGGAAAAACTGGTCAGTGAATATGACTTATTGGTAGACATAGAGCTGGTAAAATCCAACCAGAACTGAGTGGACCAGCTGATGGGGGTACTGTGGAGATGGTTCAACGCTGAGGAAAGAGATGGAATTGTGAAAATTTTCTATGCAGCAACAGTGAGCAAATGCACTGCAGACAAGATAAGGTCAGTACTCTATCAAAGTGGTCATCCTGACATTAAAAGAACCCTGTACTTCACAAGGTGGATTGATCCCATGTTGTTCAAGGCTGCAGTTAGGATCATAATCAGAGAATGTTGAGTGTCAGTCCATTGATCCATCACCAGTATGATGGCGAAGAGAAAAGTTAGATGTTAGCAATGTGTGGACCCAGGTTGGGATGGACATCACTCATCATTGATGTTAAACATTACCTGACACGGATTGACTGTGGACCCACTGGATTCACAATTTGATGACAACTGTATCGACAAGATTCAGCCAGTGTCAACTATTTAAAAGCGCTATTTTTTGAATGGGGACCTCCTGCTGAACTTCTCACCAACGATGACACTGTGTTCCGCAGTAAGGTATTCAAGGAATTTTGGGACAGTTGGGGAATATCAGTTTCCACTGCATGCATGTCCCCTCTGGTAATGGGTTAGTTGAACATTGCCACCAAAGTGTCAAATGAATTGCTGCAATGAAACAATACTCAGTGATGGAAGCTGTATATTGGCACAATATTACACCCAAAGATAATGTCACCTTCCAAGGGAATTTACTGTCATAGAGTCTAGACACAAGGTATTGATAAAATACCTCCACCAAAGCAAGAATGTGGACAATTGATATATAAGTTAGGGGACAGTGTGTGGATAAAACCTCTTAAAACTGATGTACAATTCAATATCAAGTGGGAAGTGTCACAGGGATTAGAAGCCTGTGTGTGTTTTTGTTGATGTGAGGGATCTCCGTCCCTTTGTTGGTTCAAGCCCATAAACAACTGATGTCGACAGCAAGTCCTCTAACAATGACTGACCAGCTAAAATAATACATGCCTCAACTATGAAGAAAGCAACGCTCTGCCTAGTGGAAATAGGTCTAATGACCCTTTGGAAGGCAATTCATCGGAGGAAAAGACAGTAGTTGTTCTTTTGAGAAGCACATAGCTTAAGAGACCCATTCCTGGTTGTCACCAGTGTAATCATGAGATCAGAGGGGAGTGTGGTGAAAGAAAGTTACTGTGAAAAAGGTTACGTGTGTCCAGTACAATATGCCAAAGACAAAATAACCAAAATAAAAGTAAGTCAGTGGTAGATGTCGCCTTACGTGAACTTCAGATATGCTAGTATTGTTTGTCCTCTCCAACCGTCAACCAATGAAAAAAATTATTCCATTGATAAAAGCGGTTGGTGTTCTTGAACTAGAGAGCATTTTTTTCTACCTCATCTGTCAGCATGCAAGTGACTGTTGCTCTGTGCGCTGGATTTCTGACCGTTTACATGTTTTGGGATTTTTGACATTGGACCTGCGATTCATGATTTTGATATTTCTTTCAGATATTCGAGTTTGGACATGCAATTTGTTCATTTCCTTTTGAAATTGAGTTGCCATATCAATTTCTGATCAATCATGTATCAATCATGTATGTCCGGAATATTCTGATGCCATTCCAGCAATAGGAAGACAATGTCCTTTTTCAGCAAAATAATGCTTGCTCTCATGATGCCAATCTATCCAACACACTCTACCACAAACATTTCAGAGCAAGGACTGCACCAGTGGGCCATAAAAAGTCAAAGAGCCGCATCTTTAAAAATTTGATGGTACACTCTAATACAACATATAGATAACATTGTCTAATAAAAACAAATTCATAATCCAGCACAAGCAATTTAATGGGAAAAATGTTTCTGATCACAATTCTGCTTTACAATTCTTTTAAAGTCTGGCACAAGGTTGATGCTAGAAACTCATCACTACATTTAAGTTTGTGTCTGACACCATGGACCTGTTCTTGGACTTATTTATGTCCATGTAGGAAAATTCTGTATAATCTGACACCAAAATTTCTTAAAAATGGAAAGTATTGAACAGAGAGTGACTTATAAAACTCTACTAATGGTAGGTCATGAAACATTTCCTTCAATGAATGATCAGATTTAATGTCTATCAATTCAATCTGTAATTCATCATGTGCTGCATTGACATCAACAGAGAAAGGAGAACTTAATAAGTTGAATTTAAGCTCAATCTGTTTGAAATCCTCAAACCTTCTTTCAAACTCTTCAAACTTCTCAAATGGTCCTCAATTGCACATTTGCAGGCAATTTCTAGTTACTTTCATGTTTCTCTTTCCTGTTTATTTTTCCTCTATTATAATAATGAAAAATGGGTGAACTTGCCCTCACTTGCTTGCCTTGAAAACAAAGATAATTTTGCTTGGAAAGATTTGACATGTTTATACATTTCATGAGCCAAAAGTTCCTTTCCCTGCAATTTCACATTTAGCTCATTCAACTTTCCAAAAACATCAACTACTAACATAAGTTCATATTTCCACTCATCACAGTCCATTTTTGTAACAAATTCACAAGCAATCCCTTTCATATCAAGAAAGGGCAGAATTTCTTTTTGGAAGTCCCACACTTCAGCATTGAGCCATCGCACATTGTGGTAGAGAACATCTCATGCTCAGCCTCCATGTCCTCCAGTAGGGATTTGAATTATCTGTGATTAAGTGTTCTTGCCCTGATGGTGTTTACTCACCACTCATTTCCTGGCACAGTAAACACACCACTTTATTCTTAGAACTGGTGAAGGATTACTTGTGTATCCATTCTTCATTAAATGCACGGTACTCATCCTCAATTTTACATTTTTTTTAAGGAGGCATTGTTTGTAGAGTTGGAGAGATTGCATTGTTGTGCAGATGACTATCAGCAATAAATACACATGCGCATTATCATATGCATGCACAGAAAGTATGTAACCATTGGAAAATGGCATGTATATTTCTATGACACTGAAAAAGTTAGCCTTGATTTAAGCATAAACATATTGACTTTCACAAAATGTTATTGATTTTTTGGCTGCAGGCTGCACAAAACCACCATAAAGAGCTACATGTGGCCCATACTCTACCAGATATTTTATCACTTCCCTGTCTTGCATGATTGCCAGACCTGTCACTAATCGAACAAGTAAAAGACAACACCTGACTCATCCAGTTAACCAAACTACAGCTCTTGGTGTATTGTGTTAACAGGTACAAGAAGCATGGATTAACGTATTGCAGGATGATACTTGTCATCTATGAAATCACATACATGCAAGAGTTGGCTTGTGTTAATGTCCAAGGTAAACAAATGTAATTATAATTAAGAAGTTTTATACTTTACAGACTATCCTAAAATGTAAATAAATTAATTAAAGTCTTTAAATAACTTTCTTTTCCTAATTTCTAAGTATTATCTACTTTATAATTATAACTAACTAGTCATTCTGAAGAATTAAAATAAATTTAAACATCCACTTCAATATCTTTAAAATTGGACATATTTATGCTTATTTTTCTCATGTAAATTATTACGAAGAAATAATATTCACATAAATAGATAGATAGATAGATAGATAGATAGATAGATGTGCAGATTTCAAATTTTTTTTTTTCTTTCACATGTTTACAGATTTCAAATGGCATTAATATAATTTGTTAGCTAATATCTGAGTGAGAAGAGAGAGTTTATGAATTTTGGTTAAAAATTCAGCATAATTTCTTTTATGTATAAAATAAATGCTTGTGTTATTTATGCTCTTTCACTACAACAGCAAGATGTTGGAAAATAACTTGTGTTAAGAATGCTGGAAAAGAATAAAGTAAATGTTCACACATCTCACAATGAATAGACTATATTGTTTGAGCATTTAATGTTTCAGTAACTATTTCATGTCTTGATCTTGAGCTTTTAATAATAATATATACATGAGTAGATCAATGTCTGTAGCCTAATGATAGAAAAAGCACAAAAAGCACTTACACAACATTTCAATGCTTCAATTGACCAAACATTATAGAGTGAACATTTCAGATCAAAATTAAAGTAAGAACCTCATCTCAGGTTACAGAGTTACTGACCCACTCTTGTACACTATACCAATAGTATTAACATTTCATCTATTCATATTTAAAAATAATAGATAAATTAATTATTATCAGGCTCAAGAAACATCTGATTTTACAGTTATTAAAATATTAAGAGGAAAAATAAAAACAGGAAAGAGAAACATGAAAGCAAGTAAAAATTCAGTATTAAAAATATTTTCATGTTCAATATTTTAAAGAACAGTTTAAATTGCTAAAAGAAACAATGAGTGTATTTCATTATCTTAATTATTAAGTATTAACATGGATATAGTCACTTTATATAGCAAAAATGTTACATCTTTGACTATATATGAAATTTTATAAACTCTTGATCCATATTTGCGTATAATAATACAGAACTAACATGCTCGAGAGTTTAAACATTACAACTACAAATAACTGCTCTGTAATATGAGGAATACTTCAGTCAATCTAGAAAGATATTAGAAACCTATTGTTGTAGCATACCTACAGATGATAATGGGTATGTCCCCATTCACATAAATACAGTAGTAAATACTGTATGTTGGTCTGCAATTGGAGATTCATTGTGGTATTTACTTGATCCACTTCTAGCAGTTGACTACTTCTTCTATGTGCCGCTGGTGAATCATATATGTTTTGTTCTTGTCCTAAGTATTATTGTTCATTGCCAACCTTCATGTGATTATTCTATTCAGTAACCTTCTCTAGGTTACAGCACCTATGAATAATTAAAATCACATATTTGAATTATAAGTTATTCAAGAAAGACATGAAAAGCATCTAATATTTTTTAATGAGTTATTAGTTGAGGCAAACCAAAGTCTTTAAATTTAACACTTGTAGTTAGGTCATAAATACCCTGAATAATGTCATGATTTCTGAATAGGTATCAATATTTTTAATATAGTTAAAATATTTTTAATTTTGTAATTTTCTTTTACAGTTATTCTGTAATACATTAACAAAAAAAGAAAAGAAAAGTAAACAAATCAGGAGTAACTGAAAAAATGTTTATTTTTATTTAAATAAATCCCTTTTTATTTCATCCTGAAAAAGTGTTGTGTATCATCTTTGTTGGCACTTTCCACATTAATATTTGACAAATTTGTATATAAAATGTTATTACTAAAATAAATCTATTGCTGTTAAAACTAGCCACTACATTTGATTAAATATGCATTTGTTCTATTTAGTTAATTGTAGTTGCTAATGAAAAATGCAGGTAAATATTTAATTCCTATCAAGCATGAAATAACAAAAAATGAACTTTGATATAGAGCTTAGTGACTAACAAGGGAATTGCAATGATAACTTAAAAGCCGCAAGGCAAAAAATCTTTCTATAGCGGATTTCAAACTGGTCCGGAAATAACTTAAAGCAATATAGAAAATTAACAAAGGGTATCCAAACTTAAACAAATAGTTACAGTCAAGCTGAGCAACCTGAAAACAATTTCCTACTCATTATATATTTTCAAAGAGTTTACTGATGCACTTTAGTCTATAGACATTGGGTTACATGTTTAATACAAATTTTCTTCATAGTGACTGCTTAGTAAAAAGCTAAGTAAATGGAAAGAAAATAGACATCAAACTAATTTAAAATGCCCAGTGAGATAACTTTTACAAATGAAAATACAATTGCCCTGATTTGCGATAGACAATTTGTGCTAAGCACAAACTCTAAAATTCATTTATCTGTACTTAATATCACTTTAAAATAATTAAAACTTTGTTATCTTATTGCCTATATTTTGTTAAACAAACAAGTAAAGAGTGAAACAAAAACAAAGGATTCAATTTTCAAAAATGTTTTATAACTTCATATTCAGTGGGACAACAACATAGTGCAATAAACTCGGCAAGAAAAACAAATGATTGAGATTTTCTATGATAAACATTAGAAAATGATTATTGATGCTTTCAAGTCATCACTAATTTATCTTGCCAAGTAGAATTATATAAATTATAGAATTTCTTTCCAAAACAAAAAATTTACATAAACAATACATCACAGTAGCTAGAAATACTTTCTCCAGCCTAACTTGTAGCTTTTTATGTTCTTACTATAATATCAATACAGAGTATTGATCTAGCAAATCAATTGCCATATTGATTTTTATGTCTCTCCAATTTACTACTATACAAGTAGTTCAAAGTGGGTAGTGAAGCATAAAATACTTGCCTAAGATCTATATGCCTGTTTAGGGATTTAAAGTAAAGCCTAATGTTGTTAGAGGCCTAATCAAAAGATAGCACCAATAAAAAACAAAATTCAAATTTTAATAAGAGTATCAATTTTCACAACAGAAATATCTGAACTAAAGGAACTATGGCAGTAAATAAAAGAAATTATGAAAAATTGGAAATTATTCAAACCATCTCAGGTCAACGAACATTTGAAATAAAATTAAACATTTTTAAAATAGAAATTTACAGAAAGGATTATGCTATACAGGGTACGATGGATAAATTGTCATCTAAATTATGCAAAAATGAAAATACTGACATCTCATTTTAACGGATATATTTACCAAAATTACATAAAAATATCTTGAAATACTAAAGAGTAAATTTAATCAATGAAAATCACCATTGGCTTCAACCACAGCTTCCAAACAACTTCAGAATCTCCTGCAACTCATCTGAACAGTCTTCTTGTTTAAGTTGGTGAATGCTGTCATAATCGTTGCTTTCAGTTCATCTTTGGTGTTACAAGGAGTTTTGTTGATCTCTCGCTCAATTGCATCCCACACATAATAATCAAGGAGGTTGCAGTCTGGGGAGTTAGATGGCCAGAGGTAAGGGATGATGTGGTCACAGAAATAGTCTGACAGCCATGACTGTGTTTTCTTGCTTGTGTGGCATGGTGCAGAATCCTGTTGCTAGACATAGGGTCTTACAGCAGTTACCATCTTGCCCCAGGGGAGTACTACCTCCTCAAGTCACTTGATGTAGGCCTCAATGTTGAGTGAGGCACACACCAACAAATTTGCTAATTCTTTTCTTATAAGAACAATCAGAGTATGTTTTCTGAGCTGCCATACCTTCGTAATCACCATTAGACTCATCCAACTCTTTGTGAATCCTCCGACACTCAAACACTCTGAAATGTTCATATTGGAGCTTCTGGCACAAATGCCAAGCAGTACAGCATGCTGTTTCCAAATTTCTGACAGAGTGAATTGCATCATGGTGTTCTTTTTGTCACAGACAGTGCCCAACTGACCCTACTATACTGTGCAGTCAACAAAATAAAAATAAAAAAACAAATGTGAAATTAAAAATATAAAATGGTGATAATTTACCTATCGCCCCTTGTAATTTATGTATTTAGTGATTAATCTCGTTAATCAATTTGAGAGCCTAAGTATTGATGTAAAAGACATGTTCAAAAGATACTGATAAAAATAACACTATTTTACACAAAGTGGTAATATAAAATAAAAAAATTAAAGTGCTAGTTGTTCAGCTGAAATGTGAATCTCAGTTTGAGTAAGTGCAAAGCTAACTGCAAACAAAAGACAGCAAAGTTTGTTTTGATAAATGACCAACAAAGCTCATCTTAATGTCAGTGAAATGGCTGATTTTCTATTTAGTCAAGAGAAAACACAAAGCAAATGGAGAATTAGAATTAAGCAACTTGACTGCAAAAGCATCAGAGCAATAAGCTAATAAAAAAATCTATCTATAAAATAGATATATTTTATATCTATAAAAGGCAGGATGTGTCTGTACGTGTGTGTAACAAATGCACGGGTGCAATTTTTGACGGATTTGCACCAAAATTTACATGCACATGCTCCAAGTTAGCGGGAAGGCCAAGACCGGCTTTGCATTTCCCATCGATAGTGGAAATAATCGATAATTTGCTTGCTTAAACTCAACGTTGATTTTGATTCTGCAGAACTGGGTTGTGTGTGAAAAAGTATTTGTTGTTAACATTCTTTTTTCATTCGGTTTTTCCAGTTACGAGTCATTTTTTAAAGCAGATCGTTTTGTGTTCATTTTGTTTAGTTCTTTTTTTGTAACAGATTTAATGTTTAGTATAGAACTTAGAAAAAATTTGTAGTGTGAGATAGGCAAGAAGTAAGGCATGTAGCAACATCAGCATGGCACAGGACACTCCTTTAAAGGCAAGGAAGGGCAAAAATATTTTGTCAAGTGATAGCGATTGCTGTACGAGTCGTACGATTTTTTAATCAAGCACGGGCAACACCTGCTGCTAGTATAAAAATAAATGTTACCTAGTTTTATCTAATATGCTTATATTGGAAAAATTTTGTTGATTTGCAATACTTACATGTTACATCTCAAAAGACAACTCTGCAGGGAGGAGGAGGTGGGAATATTTTCTTTTTGCATTGTGTTGAGGGACATTTTCTTTATATTCAAATTAACTATTTTATGAAATAGTGATTCCCAAACATTTTTTTTGCCCATGCACTCTTTTCACTATATTTCAGACTAGAAATATCCTGGTTCCAAAAAACACAGAGTTACATTTCAACCCTGAACATACTAAAGATGGTGCCTTATGGATTGGTATGCCTGAGCTGGGCTGTGGGGTTGAGCTCCCGCTGACCTACAAAATGGCTCATAAAGGCTGTGCAACTCGATCACCTCTACCAATCAAATTCCCGGCGTGCGTTCCCGGCGCGGCACTGATTTCGCCAAACGTGTCTGGGATGAGAAGCGAATGTTTCGGCACTTCCTTAAACCGATTCACTGCTTCCCTCTGGTTTCCGTAAGGGAAGTAGAGGGTTTCAAATCCACAAAGCGCCTGCATCGGGATTCGACGGCTTCATGGTTGCTCCTGTCCATGCGTCTGTAGAAAATCTGCGGCAAACAAGAGTATCTCAAGTCCAATTGGCATCTGTACCGGCACCCGGCGGCCTCTTGGCTACTCCTGCCTCTGCGTCTGTGGAAATTCTGCGGCAAGCAAGAGCATACTCCTCCCTCCACTGGGATAGCACGCGAGGTGTGGGGACCGCGTGTGAAGTTCAAACTCCCTTGTTATTCCGTTTCATGAATTCACCAAATGTACTGAATACGACCGCTGCTAGGGCGTACGCCGGAGCCGACGCGCTCGCAGTCCCGGAGGTGTGAGTGTCAAATCAGCAAGCCGGGCTGTTCCGTCGTAGAGAAAGCCACCATTTCGCTTGTTGGAATGTTCATACGCTTAAGTCCAACGAAACACAGGCTCTTACAATGCTTTCGCTTTACCAGCATAACGTAGATGTGGCATGCCTCTCAGAGGTAAGATTGATAACCCGACATCCTGAATCTGGCAAAGTCCCACACGCAGATGCATCGTATCATCTTTACTACAGCGGACCATCTGACAATTTAGGACGTCATGGGGTTGCGCTTGCTTTAAGCGATCGAGCTAAAGCAGCTCTCATAGCCTGGGAGCCCATCTCACCACGCCTTGCCCGAATTCGACTGAAAGGTGCCCTTTTCAATGTATCTGTTATCACAGTCTATGCACCCACTCTCGACTCAGAAGACACAGTCAAAGATGAATTTTATGACAGCCTCCAGAACACGTTCGATAGAATCCCCTCAAGAGACTTTGTGGTCGTTGCGGGTGATTTTAATGCCCGAACAGGAAAAGGAGATGCAAGTAGCCGACACGTTGTTGGCCAGTTTGCAGTTGGGACCGGTGTACTAATGGGGAGCATCTCATCAATTTTGCTGCGACAAACCGACTCACAGTTTCGAGTACACGCTTCCAGCACCCTCGTCGTCACCTCGTGACGTGGTACTCCAATGATGGTGTCACAACTAATCAGATCGACCATATCCTTGTCAAAGCTCGCTGGGCCTCTAGCGTACTTGATTGCCGCACCTACTGTGGTGCTGAAACCGGCAGTGAACATGGGTCCGATCACGTCTTGGTTCGTGCTAAAATGCGCCTTCGCCTTAAGGTTAACAAAAAACCGAGCCTAGCCCCGAGATTTGACGTCGCTAAATTGAAGTGCAGAGGCATAGAAGATGCCTTTCGACTTCAGCTATCCAATCGCTTTAACAGTCTCGAAGCACTGCAGACAGATAGTGCTCCAGCCGAAGCTATGTGGCGGTCCTTTAAACATATGGTTAGGACAACAGCTCGCGAAACGTTCGGGTTGACCAGAAAGCGTAAAAAAGATTGGATTTCAGGCCGCACCATGGAGCTTTCTAAGCACACGCAGCAAGCCCACTGTGGGCAAACTGAGGACCTCCAACGTCTTCGTCGAGAAACCACTCGCTCTGCGGATGCGGACCGCAATGAGTACTGGCGGGAGATTGCAGAAACCATGGAGCATGCTGCATCTGTTGGTGACACAAGAAAGCTTTACACACTCCTCCGGTCGACGACAGGGGGATATAAAGGCACTAGTGGAACCATATTCGATCAAAAATGACGTCTTGATCACAAATCTCGACGAATGTTTGCAAAGGTGGACTGAGCACTTCTCAGAGCTGCTAAACCATGATCACCCCGTCTCAACTCTCTCACAGGGCCCGCCTAACCCTGCTGGTGAATATGACTCCTCGGTTGGCCCACCGACCATAGAAGTCATAGAGGCTGTGAAAAATTTGAAGAATAACAAGGCTGCAGGAGAAGACGGTCTCCCGGCAGAGATATACAAGCACGGTGCCGATATTTTGGCTCCGAGCCTCCATAAGATTCTTGTCCGCGTATGGGAGTCTGAATCTCTGCCCCAGGACTGGAGCGACGCTATTCTTCTTCCCTTCTTCAAAAAGGGTGACAGTCGGCGCTGTGGCAATTATCGTGGCATAAGTCTTATTGACATTGCCGCAAAAATATTTGCTATCATCTTGCTGCGGCGCTCCCACAGCCAACGGGATGCTCGAGCTAGACCGAATCAGTGCAGTTTCCGGCCTGGTCGCGGATGTGCTGATCAGATCTTCACTCTGCGTCGAGCACTTGAGCATCGTTGGTGCTATCAGCAAAAGACCATTGTCTGCTTCATCGACTTTGCCGCAGCCTTCGACTCGGTGGATCGTGGAGCGCTTTGGAAGGTTATGCATGCGGACGGTATGCCACCAAAACTTCTTAACCTGCTGAAAGCATATTACAAAGCGACCCGAACTAAAGTGCGCATCTACGGCCAAGAGTTGGAGGCCTTTGAGGTCCGCTCTGGAGTTCGACAGGGGTGTGTCCTTTCTCCCACGCTGTTCAATTTTGCTGTGGATTGGATCACATCACACGCTCTCAAGAGCTTCCCAGGGGTCACCGTGTGTCATGGATTTGTACTCGAGGACCTGGACTACGCCGACGACATCGCGATTCTGGGCGAAAACTTTGCTGACATCCAGTTAGCAATCAAGTATCTAGGATCAATCATCACTGCGACAGGACAAGGAAAGGAAGATATAAGTAATCGCATTGTGAATTCCCGGTTGGCTTTTTGCCGCCTACAATCCCGCCTGTGCTCTAGACGCGAGATCAAGCTAGCCACGAAGATTAGAGTCTACCAAGCTCTCGTCCACACAATTCTCCTTTACGGATGTGAGTCCTGGCCGATGAGAGCATCTGATCTTCGGAGGCTGGAGGTTTCAATCACTACTGTCTGCGTCGTATCCTGCGTGTGCGCAGGCAACACTCCGTGTCAAACGCGGTGGTCTGAGAGCGATGCCAAATAACTTCCCTCCAGCAAGTTCTGCTCGGGAGGTGTCTTCGCTGGTTTGGTCATGCTCTCCGTCAACAAGGCAAGCTCATCAGAGAAGCCATTGATCCGGTCCCTCTTCGGGGCTGGAAGAGGCAATGTGGCGGCCAGCTCAAAACGTGGCTCAGGACGGTGAAACAAGATGCAGCGCTGATTCTGGGTCCAACAATCTACGGTATCCGCTGTTGGAATCGGGAATGGCCGTCGCTCGTTTCATCATTGGCGACGGATCACCGTGCTTGGTCGGCCTTCATTCGGGACGCGGTGAATTCTTTGGAAGGAGCCTGCTTAACCAACCCAGGGTGAATGCCGCAACAACAACAACATACTAAAGATGCCAGCAGAAATAGAAAACTATCAAATCATTACAAAGTCAGTCTTCAAACGTCCACAATAATTAACATACTGATGAAGAAATGAAGAAAGCCATAAAAAAAAAAAAAAAAAAAAAAAAAGAAGAGATATATTGATTTTGAATTTTTGAAGATAGCTCATTTTCTCCCTGAATTCAACAACAAGCTTCTCAATTTTATGAAGGAAGCTTTGAAACAAAAAGGCAACCTTCAAAACCCACCCACATGCAGAACTATCTCAATTGATATGGTGAAAGTATTAATGGACATTATATTAACAAGGCTCTTGTTTTATGAAAGTCAACTCATCACAACTCAGTTTGGTTTTTATTTTGGCAAGTGATGTAATGATGATATATATGCCATCAAACAACTCCAGGAAATTGCATATCTTTCCAATAGGAAATTGTATACCTGCTATGTTGACTTCACAACAGCATATGATCATATCAATAGAGACGTCCTCTTCTCATCCATTAGAAATGACCTTCAAATCCTTCCAAATTCACAAAAGAGAGGAACTTTATCAGTTCATAAAATCTTACATGTCTTATGAGGACACCCAATACAGAAATATTTCAAACCTCATCATGAGTATAACAAAGAAGAAATGAGAGCCAGAGTTTGTTTAATCATTTCCTAGACTATGCCCTGCATATTTACAAGCATAGATGTAAAGAGATAGGCACTAATGCTTTAAGCATTTCATACTACACCCCAAACAAATCTACTAATAAAAGACAGCAATTTTGCTTTCCCTCCAGAGACTATACCAATTACATAGGTATTCATAGTTGGGATAAAAATGATCTTAAAATGAAAAAAAAAAATAATATCAACAACATATAGCAAGAAATAGGACACAAACAGAAATGCTGATCTGGAAATGGAAAGCAGAGATACCACATACTGAATTTTTATGACAGATTCAGGGTATGTGGAATTAGTAAGTACTAAACATTTCAAATACCTCAATGTACAGATCAGTTATAACAAATTTAGTATAGGAGGCAAGAGCTGCACATAGAGTAGGCAATGCTTGAGGTAGTTTCGCTCAACACCACAAAATCAAAACATTAACCTGAAAACTAGAGTCATGTTCTTAAATAGCCTCATCAGATTGTGACTTTCATATGGATGCCATGCATGGTGCCAAACTCATTCAGAAATATCTAAACTGTCAGCTGTATACAACCACTTTTTAAAATCAATTGTTAAAAATGGCTTTGAGTGAGTGAAGTCTATAGATTTTGGCAACAACCATCCTTCTTTGAACATTGTGATTCTGTAGTGCCAGTCCACAAACAAAGAAATGTACCAGATAACAGACACCACATCACTTGGAGATTTTCAACAGCAGCAACAGCTGATATGGTTATCAAACCTAACTACTACTAAGTAAAAGGTTAGGGAGGAAGACTATCAATACTGAAAAGAGTGATAACAGCTACTGGACTTGAGAAACCTATATTTGTGAAAAATTGTTTTCAGACAAAGATTTTATAAATTTTAACTGAAAGCAGCATTGACTGCTTGGCCAATGAATGCTGAATGTTTCCTATAAGGAAATGGCTAATATTACTATTACCCTCTTTCAAGACTGACTCAAAAGGTGCATTGGAGAATTACAGTTTATATAAAAGTTAATTATACCTGGCTGAGACCCACTGGTCTGAAGGTTTGGTTTCTAATATTTCAACTGAAGTACCTGGTGAATAAGTTTTCCTATTACTTTAAAAGAGGAAAGCAGATTACAAATCAGAACGAGTACTTTCTGTAAACTAAGTTTATATTTGTAAAATTCTCCAATACCCAACTGATTCAAATAAATAATAGGATTGGGTTGGAGATCTTACACTTTTCACTCCAATGACCTTCAGTTAGGTCCTATCTCTTCAAGTAGAGCCTTTAATTTTAACTCTAAAAACATCTAGATGATGAATACTATATTTGCTGCCTTACAAGATGCAGCTTTTTTCTCAGAAAAAAATATCCCAATGTGCACAATTAGCTGATATTATAAACAGGATGTTGACCCCCAAAGGCTAATATGTATGTAGGGACATCAATTGGTCTGCACCCTAATAATGAAGAAAGAATTTATTTTTATTTTTGTAAATATTTATTTTTCAACACTCCTTTGCCATTGCACTTAATACAGTAGTGAATATTAATCATACAGATTGAAGATTATACTGTGAAAATTTCAGACCAAAATTCAGTTAATAAATGTACCAGACTACAGACTTATTGATCCACCTTCATGCAGTTTTTATGAAAAGTTATCCGATTCACCACTACTTCACTTCTGCTTATTTTAAAGAATTATATTTTTTCAACTCATGAAACAATAAACAGTTACAATTTTCTTCATGGCCGCTATTTTTAAACATTACTGCACTACTTCTTTACCTATTGCATCACACGTACATAAACAGGCTCTGCCTGATGACCTAAGTGGGGAAAGGCAAAATTATCCATTGTATGGATCTTTCATTTTTTGGCATTTCAGTTTATATTACTGTCATCATAACACAATGCACAGGACTATCTTATAAGCTTCATTTTTAATCATTCATATCATGCTGAACCAACAATTCTGATACAATCACCAAAGTTAAGCAATGTCGAGCCTGGTACTAAATGGAAGACCAGGTGCTGTAAGCTTGGATGTGCTGGTGGTGTAATAGATAAAAGTCCAGAAATGGAAATCATAGGGCCCAGTTCCAATTCCAGTCAGGTTTGTTATATGCAAATATCCTTGGGAAAGGTAGGAATCCACCCCCAGCTGTGGGTTAATTAGTAAGACTTGTATCAGTAAATCATTATTATCTACAAAAAATTCTTAGAATCTAAAAATATTTTCTGGCTTTAAATAACCTGCAAAAAGTTGATAAGCTGTAAAAAAAAAACAAATCAATCAGTCTAGTTGTTTTAGTTATTACATTTTTAGTAGAGGGTGGTTTTAATGAAGCAAAATCTTGTTTATATAATTATTTAAATGAACTATGAAAGAATTCTTTGAAATATGTGAAAAGGATTGTCAGTGTTCACTGTCAAGGCACCTACCAGCAATGTAACCAATTCTACAATGATAATGGTAATATTAGCCATTTCTTTATAAGGAAACATTCAACAGACATTGATCAAGCTGCCAACATTGAGCTGAAAGAACATTTTGCGATTACAATAAAACATCTCAGTTATTTCTAGTAGTTATAGCTTGTACTTTATACATTTAAATTAAATTTTCCATCACAAAGCAGTTTGTATATTTATGCGGTTCTTATTACTGTTACAAATTTAATGCCCGATTTTATGACTGACCAAGTGATGGTAAACATTATTGGGCAAGGGAATAGGTAAACCTCTAAAATTGATTAAGTGGGGGTTAAAATATCTGGCTGCCATAAACTGTAGGAAATTAAAAGGTTACAAATACTTTGACACCAATTGTATCCTCTTTAACATGCCTGAAACATGTCTCCTCTGGATCAAATTTAATTTCATGTTAATATATTAATGTGCTCTTCTCAGCACATGTTTTAAGTATAAGATCTAATAAGATTGAAGCAAAAGTTTACAGCATTTTTTACTTTTTAAAATTCCTGGCACCATTATTCTATCATCAAATTATTTTTCTGGTTCTCTTTAAATTTTATCATAAAAGAACAATTCTAATTGAGCCAAGAAATTCTTAAGAAAAATATTTGATACATTCAAACTTATTGGAAGTGCTGACCAGATTGTAAGGAGTGAAACAAGTGATAACCTGAAAGTATCATTTTTAGAGAACACACTGCATACAGAAGAAGTTCCCATTCAAACTTTTATTTAATGTATCACAATGCAAGAACTGTCTTATGCAGCAAATCATTGGTAAACTTCCTTCTTGAGAAAATGATCCTTTTTTTTATTCCAATGCATCATTCAAACAGGCTAATTGCTAGCTGTAACACTGCATAAAAATAACATGTCAAGTAATAATAATTCGTAATGAAGGGCAAAAATAGCTGAAATGTGATAATAACAACAAAAATGAAGATATTAGTCTGAATCAAGGCCATAACTATAAGTATGGCCTTGGTCTGAATGTAAATAATGATAACTCTTCATCCTAGAAATTGAAACAGAAACAAAAATCTAATAGAATTGTAAAAATATTTACTAGTTTCAAATGATACCAAATCTGTGGATAAGGATAAAGTACTTTTCTTTCAGACTACATCAGAAATACTTATAAAATGCCTTATTTAATTCACTGCTTTTTGGGAACCTAATAAACCTATTCTGATAAATAGTTAAGGATCTAATTAAGCATTTTGTTTTATTTTCTTTAAATAGTTAACATGACAATAAATAGATCAATATATAAGTTGGTCAATTTAAATATAATTTTTGTTGTACTTGATTTAGAAAGCTAATTTTATCTTTTTCATACTGCTTTTGAAAAGCATTGACAATAAATTAGAATAATTATACTATTAAATTTTCATTGCAAAATGTAGCTTTCTTGTAAAAACCAAAAAAATAAAAAACATTTGTGATAGAGCGGAAAATTTGTTTGAATTTGATATGTAATAGATATAAACATAAATAAAACATCAAAGAATGAAAGTAATTGAAAAATGTTTGTTGATAATCAATATTTAACACACACACACACACACACACACACACATAATATATATATGAGTTTTTACTTATATAAAATCATTCATCAATTATAAATCCAACAACACATTTCTTGGATATCTGTATTTTTTTTTTAGCAATTGTTTTGGCTGAGATAAATCAATTAGCCAAAATTAACTCATGAACATAATCAACAAATTCAGGGGTTGACACTGTTAAAGTTTTCCCAGATTGCATCTTGAATCTCAAAATCTCTAGACTCTAAACTGGAAGTTTATTATGCTGAACATTTATCAGAGTTCAACACTTGAAAATTCTACACTTTATTTACATAGTTCAGTCAATCATCTGAACCAAATTAAAAAATACACATGAGGATCTTGCAAATTGATACATTACAACATAAGAACACTCTTTTCAACTCCAGTGACAAAATAACTCAGATTTTGTGAAGTGGGTTGGGCTGAAAAATTTTCAGCAAACCTCCCACCCCCGCCAATCCTGAGATATAAATATGTTTGTGAATGACAAAAAAAAAAAATTCATCAACATAAAACCAAGCACTTTCAGTAGAATCCAGCAGTTTTACCAAGTATAAACTTAAACAATTTTACTTTAAAATTAACTTATTACTTCTAACTTGACAACTCAAAAAAATTTATTTCTAATGTTTTTGTTTTTTTTTAATTATTTTCCTATAGTATAGTTAAGAATGAAATATAATAATTTATATGTTTACCATAATTTATTTATATATAAATGAGAGAAATAAATCTTAAGTGTAATGAAAGCAAAGAATATATTGGTTGATGGTATAAGACAAAATATCTGCCTCCACCCCACTCAGATTTATTCTTTCTTCCTTGAGTACAGAACCCTTGGAAGTAGCAGCAAGCCTGTGCTGTTAATACCATTTTATGATATTGATGTATTACTTTCCAATAATATTGATGTTCACAGTATGCCAGACTTGATGCAGCTGAAAACGCATCAAAAAAAAAAAAAAAAAAATCAATGATACTTCTCATTATGCAACAACAATATTGATCCTTTCTTGGCACCCCATATTGTCTAGTAACCAGAACCATAGAAAGTAGTAACCATTTTTTCATGTTAGGCAGGTAAATTTATTTTATACATTTAAACAAATATAATTAATTTTCTTTCTGACCAACATTTTTAGTATTCAAATTAGCTTTTCCTTATAAATGGCTTGATCAATCTTCTTTGATTCTTTCTAATTCAGTGTCATGGATATTTTTGCAATTAGTTCACATAGAGCAGTTTAAAAGAATAGTTAATTCCTCTATTGTGTTAACATGAATCAATATCCACATTCCTCAATTCCTCAGTAACAAAAAAGTTGTCATAGGCAGTTGTAGTACTGTGATTTTTTTTAAACCAGAGGGAAATTTTGTCAAGTCACATTTGTATACAATATTTAGAAACTAATTACCAGAAAGAAAGCACAGTACATCATTTATTTTAGAGTAAAAAGAATTTCCAAGATACAACTCATAGTTCCTGTTTTGCTGTGTTTTCATAAATTCATTTATGTACTCAATGTATGATCATGTACATTTTACACCATTTGGAATTGTTATGACATTTTATACTTTACAAATGTGAACTGTTAAACATTTGAAAAAATGCAATGATTGTTCTTTGAGAAATTAATTTAGAACTTTTTCTGATTAATTCAGAGCAATTTTTATGCTAGTTATTGAACATTGATCAAAACAGCATCAATTTTAACTTTCCTTTTAAAAACCAAATTGATCTACAATCTACTGAGCTATCAGTTTCTCCCACTTTTCCCAACAATGCAACATCAATTTCAGGTTTATTATATGGCATAACTGAAAATTATATCTTGTAGATTTTTAAAGAATCAAATTTATATATATTCATTTCATTTATGAACAGGAATTATAATTTTTTTCGTATATTTGAAAACAAGTGACCAAGCAGCATATATTCAAAAAAATAAAAGTGAAATTTTAAAGTGAATAATTTTTGTTTTGAAGAAAAAAAACAACAATCTCCTACATGGAAGTTTAAATACTGAATATATTATCAATAAAACATTAATGACATGACACTTAATAAGTTTTAAAAACCATGACATTAAAAAAAAAAAAAAGAAGGTTTTTATGAAGATTATGTAATAAATATTCATGACCACCCAACCTATTAATAATTCATTTTAGCCTAGTTTTGCATGACTCAATTGAAAAGAGTGGTGTTCAATTTTAAAGCATCAATTTCTAGAGTGGGAAGGAAAACAAATATTTATGTAATAAAAAAAGAAAATTAATTCATCTAGTACAAAAAGGCTTACAGGAACACACAAAATTCCAATATTAATTGAAATTGGTCACTACCAACAACTACAAAAATAGGCCTATAAGTTTTCAAAAGGGTCTTGTACCTTTAAATTTGATAAGTTTGATAATGTAATGAATTTTCACCAATATAATGTTGAAGAGAATTTAAAATAATTGACCCAAATTTAAATTTACTTGAATATTAGAAACAAAATATTACTCAACTTTTAATCAAAATATTAAAAAACAAACAAAATTGCTTTGAACTAATAGTCTTACAGGTATCATATTTCAATAAGCACACAGATTCCAGTGATACAATTATATTATATCATATTATATTGAACAAAACAGTTTTAGATAAATTATCTATGCAGAAAGATATGAATGGATCTTTTGAAAAGAAAATGTTTCTACAAGAATTACATATCCACTATTTAAAATCTTATATTCAGATTTTGAAATTAACAATATATAATTAAAATTAAATTTAATAAAATGAAAAAACAAAAGGGAAAACAATACATGAATCATAATGCATGAAAATTCCATGTGATATCTGTATTTCTAAGGTTTGTCCAAATCATATGCATAGATATTTTTTAGGTTGGCACAAAAATTGTGTTAATTTGAACTTTGATATTTATTTTGGGATATACTGGGTTAGCTAAAAAGTTTGTTTTGTTATTAAGTAGAAAATTTACTTAATAAACCAAACAAACTTTTTGGACAACCCAATACTATTATTTAACAATATTTATGAATAGACTCTTTGAAAGTGTGAATTTTCACTTTAATGATTTGTTTCATGTTTTCACTCCTTATTCTTGTTTATTTTTGGCTGTCAAAATAAAGATTTGGAGATAAAAAAGAAGCAAATTTAACAATTTTATTGTACAAATCTACACAAATTGTCACAATTTAAACCAAGCATTTGTCCAGAAAACTCAACATGTAGCTCAATATTGGCTCAAAAGATCCTATAATGGAGTTGAAAGATTTGAAGATGAAGAAGGACATGAGCATCCTTCTACAATTGACAACAGTCAATTCTGGGCTATTATTGAAAGATGAAAATGAAAAAAAAAAAAAAAAAAAAAAAAAAACTTATGAAGTCTGTACTGCATTTCTTTTTTTTTTGTAAAGTGATCTATTTCTTGATCACATTGTGACATGAAATAAAAAATGGATTCTATAAGACAGCTGGTGATGTAGACTTAGTGAAGCACCAAAACAATTCCTCAAGCTAAAGCTGTATCAAAAGAAGGGTATGTTTTGCCTGGTGGTCTTTTCACCATTAAATCTTGAATACCAATGAAACCAATGCAGCAAGGAAATATTGCTAGGAAATCAACAAAATGCACCAAGAACTGCATTGCTGATGTCTAAGGTGGGTCAATCAGAAAGAGCCAATGACAAAACCTAACCACACTTCTTACTGAAATTGAATGAACTAGGCTATGAAAATACATCAGCAAACTTATTAGCACTTCTTCAACTTTCTTGACAATTTCCTGCAAGAGAGGCTCATCAAACACCAAGCAACTCAAAATACCTTTGAAGAATTCATAAGTTACAAGATTCCAAAATTGTATGTTACTAGAAACTTGTTTATTGTGTCATACTGCATACATTTCAATGTAATTTATTTCAGTTAATAACTCATTCTAAACTAAAATATTCTGCTTTAATGATTAAAAACTGCAATTTTTACACCAGTCCAATAGATCATTTAAAATTTAACCAAATTCCAAGTAAAAATGTTCCATTTCTTGTGTTCACCTTTAATATTAAAAATGCAAAATAAATTATTTAATGTTGCTGACATTTTAAAGTGTCAACCTCAGGTATTAAGGTTTCATAACTATTAGCCATAAAATTGAAAAATATTACATTTCAGCTGGACTTGTATCAAAGGTCCGAGTTTGATCCCAAATTATTAAAACAAGTAAATCCTCCTTACAGAGAAGGTTGGCTTAATACAATCTTCTGTCAATTGGTTTTGTGCCATAACTTAGTAAATAACAAATATTACACTTCAATCATAAGAAAAAAAAAGATAGTATTTATATAATCATATTACAATGACATGTAAACAGCTCATTTTTCATATTTAGAACATTATTTTCTTGATTACATTTAGATCTGAAAAAATTATCACAAAGAAAGCTATTGATGACAGTAAAAGTCATAATAATTGATTACTTTATTTGAAAGCCTTAATTCAGGATATTTTTGGAGAGCTAATCAGATGATATCTGCTACTGTTAAAATAAACATTTCAATAATTCCTGTCTATTTGCTTTTATCCAATAAATTTACTTGCTATTGTATAAAGCCAAATAAATGCTATCAAAGTTTGAAAATATTTATTTCCTTCAAAATGTACAATTAGATTATAAGACTATCACATTATAAACTCTGAGCTGGAAATTTGTGATGTTCCAAACATTTTTCCATTTTTTAATAAAATGTTGATTTGTTCAGAGAAATCATTTTCTCACAAACTAAAGCAGTTTTTGACTACTTTTGTATTTTTCAAACCTGAATAATTATATTAATTTGTTAGCTAAAAAGTTTTTATTGGTACATTTGATTTCAGTTCTATAACAAATATGTTTTCCAATTGAAATTGAATTGTTAAAATAATTAGCTTTTCTAATAAAATTACAAAAATAGAAACTTGAACAACACTAAAAATGATAAGCATGATGACTCAACAAATACAAAATAATATTTAACAATAAGTAAAAAATAACTGAACTAATAAAAAAATTGAATATTCAGTTTGAAGAATCTCAGGTTTTACTGAATTCATTTTTTAAAAATTAAGATGAATCTATTTAAATGCACATGTTTTTGAATTGTTAGTTATTTAGTCAACACAATAGATATGTGAATCTGAATAAGGTAATATCAATAAGCTAACAGTTTCTTTCAACAATGAAAGACTAACAGACATTGATGGATTAACAATATAATCAAAAAAGACAAATGAAAAATTCTCTGCAGTATATTGTGCCATGTTCTTTTTAACTTACTAAGAGTTAAAATTTTTCAAACCTAAAGATACTAAATGTACAAGAGAATGTTGAAAAGTTCTCCATAATAAATTTTGATGAATGGTTAGATTTAATGAAGTGGATCAGACCAATAACTTTTCAGCAACACCCCTGTCCCCAGAGCTATGTTGACTTTAATGTAAGCAAAAGAGACATGACTGAAGTTGAGTATGACACAATGGGTGATCAAGTACAGTTGATTCATACATTGTCAATTAATTCAAACAAAAGAGGGAAACCTCAGACAGCTAATGACTAACTGTCTCTGGAGATGGTTAACTTTAAAATCACCATGTTCAATACAAAAATGTCTAACCATCTGCTGGACTAAATCCCTTTGGTTCTTTTTGGCATGTGACAATGACCAGTTTTCCAAAGGCATTTAAAATTTTTCAATAAATGTAATCACAAGAATGGATGTAGTTAGTGAATAGTGGTTAACGGCTATCTTAAACACTATCTTTGCTATCCTCAAAAGCAGCATATTTGGCAATAGGGAACGTTTAGGGCATTGTCTGACATTAGCAACATAAAAAATAAAAATTAGCTGTTTAAAGAGGAAGGGTGGAAGGATTTATGTACCTTGTCCAATGCTGTAATCATGGAGTTCCACAGAGGAAGAAGAATGAATGCTAAATGGAAGAACTATTATTAGGCTGTATCAAAAGTAATTATATATATATATATTTATAGACCTTTCATATTGTTTGAAGCTTATAGGATACTTTACATATGGTATCTTTTTCCAAGTTCTGGAGGTTAGGTTCTTCTCTACCTTGTGTTTTAAAGCTTAATGACTGGCAACTAATTGATGGTTATCTATTTTTGAGTTTTATTTCCAAGGACAATTTACTAATCTTAAAATATCTAAGTCAGTTTTGGGCAGTAATTATTTAATTTTTTTCAAAAATATATGCGCAGTATCAACAGATTTGGGACCTAGTTTAAAATAATGTTTGAAATTGCCAGAATCTCAATACTTGTATCTGTTATAACATCTGTAATAAAAAGGTACTAAGACTACAACAAACAAATAACAATATTATTATCGTCATAAATGTGTACATTAATAAAGCTTTGGAGTAAAAGTCTGAGTACATTTAAAGTTATTGTTAATGGAAAGTATAACTTTTGAGTAATGAGAAAAGTGAGAGTAAGAAAAATAGTCAAATGATAAACATTGGGAAGTGATTACCAGACAAATTAGCAAATAGAATCAGAAGCAAATCTGTTCAGAGAGAGGTTAGCATAGAACATATAGTGTTTAGCAAAGTAGAATATGTTGCATTTTTTTTTAAATGAAGCTTTATGACTTTAAAGCAAGATAATTTAACTTAAAAAAGAAAAGCAATGACCAGAAATAAAGTTCTACTTAAAAATAGAAGATATATCCATGATAAAAAAAACGAGTGAAATAATAAAAAATATGTTGAAAAACAAGAAAAAACTATTCTCTGCTATTCTAAATTTAAACCAGTAATCATTTGTAAAGTTTAACTGTACATTGGAATTTATTTCATTCTCAAAACATTGAAACAAAAAAGTCATATCACAAACTAAAAAATTAGAAATTAATTGGATTTCACCTTTTTAAGAATTAAAAATATATTATGAGATCTCTACAATAACATTAAAACCAGAACACTGCTAACTTTTTTTTTCATCTCAACTCATTCCTTTCCACTTATTTCAATGTTAATTACAAAATTTTTCAAGGAGGTGATTTCTAGAAAATATCAACCTGTGTAAAACAATCCCAGCATTCTACCATTGGGAAGTATCTGGAAATCATACCATGGGTTTATCAAAGTGTTGTGAGTAAAACTGAATAGCTGAAACTGTTTGGATGTTGTCAATAGTTGTATTATTGCACAAAGTCACAAGTTATTGTAACAGAATTTGAGTGCACTGACTTTATTCAACTACAAATCATACCATATTGTGCACTTTCTCCCATAGAATAGTTGCAGAATAAATCACAAGGTGGCTCTGCAGGTGTTGAATAAACACAAATGTGCCTGAGTAGTCATCTGAAATCAAGATTAGCTAGCAATCCCAGTAGATTCCATAGTTTTCCAAAACTGGCAGATGCATACTACTAGTTACAATAACTAATTCAAAAATCTTTAACAAGTATTTAATATTCCAATATGATGGCAGAATTTGAGGTGAATATTTGCAGATAGCCAAATTTTAAGTGGATAAACAGAATACATTTGGTTTTGTTACATTTTTAAGGATTCAATTTTAGAATCACATGAGCATCATGAGTCATATTTCATTAAAAAAATAATTGAATATAACATGAATGCCTTTTATATATAATTTTTAAGTAGTCAATAATCTTAGAAATTAAGGAAAATATTCTGCATAATCTAATTTTTATTGAATTTTAGATACTTTCTGGCATTAAATTTACTATAGTTATTGCTCTTATTTTTTGATAATGTTGTGTATGAGTGTCCATATTTTAGAAAAATCAGCAAATTTATACACATACAAAAAAAAAAAAAAAAATCAGAAATCTTTTTAAAATATTGGTATTTGATGATTTGTACTAAGCTTTTCCATTTTTGATTGGTAAATAAAGTTTTTACTTAATAACAGTATCTAAAAGGATGAAATTAATACAGAATTTTAAAAGATTTAAAATTTAATAAATTATCATAAAAAAGAAAGTTTTTTTTTTTCAAGACAATGGTGCCCTTAGCAATTAAAGCTTTTCTAATTAAATAATGTCTTAGTTTTATTGCATTTTTTATTATAATTCTGAGCAAATTTCCACGGTAAATAGTGTTTCTGTTTGACGAAAAAGAAAAAATGGATTTAAATTCTCCAAGGAGTCCTGCTTATTAACTCAATTGTAAATAAATAATAAGAGGGCGAAATAATAAATAATTCCTCGAACTTTCATAAAATTAAGAGGTGCTAACAAATGAATAAAAAAAAAAAAATTCCTTCATTTGTGAGTAAGTCTTGAAAAATTTCATTAAAATCTGACATTAAATTTTTGCAAGAATTTCCAAAATGTGGTTTTACCGGACCCCCCCCCCTCCAAAAAAAACCCAGCAGCAACAACAAAATAAAATTTCTCAATCTTTCGCCCACCCACTGACGCAAGAAAAATAACATTTTTAACCAAAATTTCGAACGCACTAGAAAGGATTAAAAAATTTAATAAAATAAGTAAGAAATATTTTGGTTGGTCTTTCCTCTTGAAAGCAAATATTTTTATAAAAAAAAAAAAAAACAACTTTGTTTTTATCAAGTTTGGGGCCCTTTTTCATCATGCTACGGATGCTCTTTTTTAGTGAATTTTTGGGGTACCTAGATTTTTAAAACGGATGAATTATTTAATCAAACAAAATAAATTTCATTAACAAATTTCTGAACCATAAAAAATACATTTTTAGTTTTTAAAATTTTAAGGAGAAAAATCGTTAAGAAAATTAATTAAAGGGTAAAGAAATTATTTCAATTTCAGTGCTCGTAGATTTTAGACACTTTACCCTCTTTATTATATAAACAAAATCGAAAACAAAGAACGGGGTTGAAACAATTTACAACACTACTACAGTATAAATCCGTAAGCGTAAAAAAACAAAACAAACTAAAAGTGTACTGTAAATAAAAACATTGCAGACGCATGGTGTCCGCCACGACACCCAATTTCTTAGTTACTGAGGGTTATTCCCCTTCCCCTTTATTTTCCCCTGGAGAAACATAATATACAGAATTAAACGCTTTTTTGTATTTTTTTTTAAACTGCAATAATACAAAAATGAAACAATATAAAATGAAACTGATTATTAAAGAAACAAGTTTGAAAAGATATAGACAGCGACTAAGTGTGAGATACACCGTATATATTAAACACCGGTCACATGACTAAACTTTTGCAGCACGTGCCCATAAAAGCACGTTTTTGCTGGAATATTGAAAAAAAAGAGAAAAAGTTAATCATTTATGTTAATCAAGATGGTTAAGTAAAATTTTAAGCTATAGAATTTGAACAATTTTTCTTTAAAGAGTCACTTTTTTATTATTTGTTTCACGGAAGTTTCCAAAAATGCGAACAGAAACGGAATTTTTTTTTCAGTATTTATTAATCATAAATCAAACTAAATTGGGAAACAGTTGTTAAAATTTTTATCAATTACAATGTAATTTACATGAAAACAAATAAAATTTATAAATAAATGAAGTGAGACTCCAAATTCGGAAAGAATGAGAACTGTGTTTAAATGCGTGAAAAGATTTTTTTAAAAATGTATTAAAATCAGAAACGGTTAATGCAAAACTAGTAATAAAAAAAGTGTTGATAAAAAAAGTATTGTAAAGCAACTGAAAGAAAGCCAAGTTGAAAAATAATCAATCCCCTAGAGGAAAGGATAAAAATCTCTTGGTTCATTTCAAAATGAAAATCCCCAAGAACGAAACATATACAAATACATAAGAGTAAATTAATAAAAAAATATTATCGAATAACGTATTCACAGGCTGTAGTTGTAGTCGATTAGCAAAGCATCGATGTTTATTGTTTACAAACATGAGGTCGAGCACATGGCAACGGTGGAGTGTAGCCACAAGCATCATGGAAGTCAGTTAAAAGGTGGCATGGAACTAACGGATTTAACTACCCATTATTCCTGGATACCTAAGTTTCCTACAGGAAAAATGCAAGTAAACAATTTCAAAGGGAACTAAAGTTGAGTTAAGAAAAAAAATACCCTAAAACTCAAATGTATTAGCGTTTAATTAAATTGTACCATAACTTTTCTTTTTAACCAACAAGTTGAAAAAATTGCTAAGCCAACGTGGAGGGGTTACTTGTAAACGTACTGAAGAGAAACAACACAAACACAATCCATAGGAAACATCGGAATCGATTGAAAAGACGACAATGCACATTAATGTTTTGTAAAAATGGAAACAATTGACAAGGAAATCATAAAGATTGTACCTGAAATTGGCCGGTCCGATCAGTGTCGTCATCTTTTGGCCCGCCATTACTAGATGCCAGAAGCAAGTTCAGATGAACAAGATGAGAAGATTGTATGTCCCATACAAACAGACCTCCATCATGAAATGCTATCAGTCCCTTCGATACATTCTGCGATAATTTAATTTTCTCTTGAGTATTCACTTCGCGTAACTTCTTACAAAATGGGTGCGAATTCAAACTATAGCGCCAGTCACGACAGCTGCTGCTATTCGCCATATTGACAATCTACTCTCTAATAAGATGTGACACTAGCGTAAATATGCTATTTACGCTACATTTTACCTGTCAGAAGCACCCCAAACGCTACACAAATACACAATATACGTAAAAGAAGTGGCATTTTGGTGGAAAATAATTAATTAGCATTGGTTATCTTTTAATATTTTAATGTTTAACTGTTGTAAAGAGTTTGAGAGTATATTCGATCGCAGCCAGTCATGTGATCAATCGATTGAGCCTATAATCCCGTTCAAGATGGCTGCGAATGTGCAGTCGATGTGTCAGTATTGGAAAAACTTTGATTTGCAAGATCTGCAGGTAATGTTGCATTTTAATTTTGATGTTGGCATGGGGTGGTCAGAGATGAAGACGATCGGCCCAAAGTGTTGAGTCGTTTCGGTACTATGGGTGAGAAGAGCAGTCGTATGTAATGCGTTGGTTCGTTGTGATGCTATTGATAAAATATCAGTAATAATCAATATGGCGATCGTGGATCACAGGCCTTTGTTTGAGATGCAGCCGCAGAATGGAGACACACATAATACCAATCGCCTGCATCCAACTGCTCTTCTATAACACCTAGATTCACTCTTATAGAAACTTTGCAAAGTTTAGTCGGCTAACTTTTCAAAGTTTTTCAAGTGTTGTTTGCGGTGCTTCTCTTGTTCTTATGATGATGCTTTTTGCGCTGTCTCTCCCTTGTTGGTGTTGGTTTCGTTTACTAAAACTCATCAACCTGATATTAGACTTTCAGATCTTAGTAATTTTTATAAAACCAACTAACTCTTTTACTGTAAATTTTTCTGTTATAACTACGTCGTTTCGACTTTTCTTTTCTTTCTTTTTTTTTAACATTTTTTTTAATTTCTTTTTATCCCCATCTTCTGTTAATCTCTAATGATAATAAACTAATTAAAATATATCGTTGGGCGGGAATGAGATATACAATAAAAAGTTTAAAAAATCGGACAAGATTTTTTATTGTATTTAAATTTAATAAATATTGAAGGACATAGATTTTTTATCTTCAATTTGTCATTTTATTTATTTATTTTTTTTGCAGCGAAAGTAAAACAATTGTTTTACTTTTGGGGGTGTTGATTTTTGTTTTGTTTTTTGTTTTTAAGGGCGCAGCATCGTTTTTACTTCATTTTTCTTTCCTTATTCACATGAACAAACAGATTGGGGCTGCTGCAACTAAAACTGGTGAATTGGACAGTGCATACAATAAAGATAAAAAAGAAAAAGAAATCGCAGACTCTTCTTAAAATTTCGATACGGATATTGAACAAGATTCAAAATTTTCAATTTTTGATATTTTCTCTTATTGGTCAACATATATGTATTTGTAAAATTCTTAAACGTAAAAGCGGACACTACTGTTGTTATGATTTGATCTTGTTAGGCCACGTGTTTCTCCTATTTTCTCGCAGACATCAAACGAATGTTTTAAAAATTAGGGGGGAAAAAGTAAAACATTTTTAAGCGGATTTTCTCCAGACAAATAAAATCAGATTGGTTAGGTTAATGCGTACAATCAGACAACTGTTTTAAAATTTTGTATTGTTTTCAAACTACTGCACAACACAAACAAAAAAGCAACTTTATTTAAAACAAAAAATAACAGTAAAAGAAAGCCAAAGACAAGGTAATTAGTGTTGATTACTGTCATTAGACTTTACTATTTTGTTGTAAATATTTATTTGATAATTATCGAATTTTATTTTATTCTGCCTCCTTAGTGATGGGTTGCTATTTTTCTTCGCTGTTCATTTTATTTCAATATCATCATCAATCCCTCTTCTTTCTCCTCTGTCTCTTCTTGTGCATTAAACAACAGTAA
Organism: Acanthosepion esculentum; assembly: GCA_964036315.1. Lineage (NCBI taxonomy): Eukaryota > Metazoa > Mollusca > Cephalopoda > Sepiida > Sepiidae > Acanthosepion > Acanthosepion esculentum. Next base: position 132,440,800 of record OZ038478.1, read on the forward strand.
CAGTAACACTGTCGAGAAAAATCTAACAAATGCTTGGATGAATCATCACTAATTCTTTTATTTTCAATTATTCTCCCCAGTTATTCGTAGTTTTGTTTTTATTTGTACAGCTTTTTAAAAAAACTTATTCAGTCTCTAAACATTGAAGAAATATTTTCTCCACTTTCCAATTATGGATGGGAAAAAAAAAGCAAAACTTTTTAGTGTTTGATTAGTTACCTAACGCATCTGCATAAATGTACTTTTATTTTCTTTTTAAAAACATTTTTTTCGTAATACTGTTGAACTATATAAAATAAATTAATAATTATGATCAAACTAATTTTTTCTTTTGATTTTTTTTTTTTATAATGATTCACTTGTATGTGTGTGCGTTAGAATTTTTACATGATTTTTTTTTTATAAGAAACATAAGCAAATATTTTCATTTTTACACACATTTATTTAAGTTAACAAGATGCAGCAATAAACTAAAAATATTTATTTGTCTGAAAGGATTTCGAATCTGTTTGTTACCAACTTGGGATACAGAGATTCTCATTATTCTCTGACAAAGAATAATGCGAAACATATTTCTATATCATTTTTGTCGCTTTACTAACGAAAATAGCTATGGGTTAGCGCCTTTTTTTTTATACAAATGAAAAAAGCTTTACCGGTTTAAAAATTTGTTGATAAATTAACAAAAATGAATTAACAGAGATTTCTTTTCCGTGTTAGTAATAGGAAGAGAATGAATCTCTCATTCACATTTTTCTTTTCTCTTCAGTCTTCCCTTTCTTTCTTTTTCTGTTCTTTATTGTACTCTTCTACCCCTACTTCCATCATTTTTGCGTCTCAACTCTTTCTCTCTTTCTTTGCACGATTGTCACATGGCTGTGTTATGGACAGCTGAACGAGACACTTTCTATTCAGCTGTGTCAGATTTGCATACATTTATGTACATAAGTTGGGCATGCTGCTGCGATGTTTATTAAGAAACTATCATTTGAATTTTTCTTTTGCCTTTTTCCATTTGTCTTTCATGCAGACAACAGAAATGGATATTTATAAATCATTGATTCTTTTTCTTCTCTTTATTAACCCCCTCCCCGTCTTCTGTCCACACATGCAGTCGTTCCTTATTCCCCACACTTCAAGCACCTTCTTGTATCTCTTTCACTCTCTTTTCTGTTCAGTTACTTTTCAGCCCTAGTTCAAATTATTATATTGATTTGCCATTGTTATACTGCTGGTGGGTTGTAGGTCGGAAGTGCAGAGGAAAAAATGACTACACAATAGCTATATAAAAATAAAATATATGATCTGAAATTGTTCATTGATGAATGAGAACTTCGTACGACATACTGTGGATATGTATGTTCTCCGTTAGTGTTTAGTTTACTACAGTTTTTACTCCACCACACTTTATTTTGCACTCACCCGCACACATTAGCTGGCCGATTTAACTTTTATGAAAAATATTTCACACACACACTGGGCTTTTAAAGAATTCTCTGGATCTAATTGCATGGAGCAGTATCGATTGATAGGTTTACCGTTTGGCATTTTGGGGATGCGCCAGGCCAAAACCCCATACAATAGAAGGGAAGGGAATGATGAGAAGTTATAATGATTTAAATGTTCCGTCAGTGTTACAGATCTTCGGTAAGAGCAATAAAAAGAAGGGAACCGCCAACACCCGCCCTCCCGTCTCTTGTACACATTTACAGATAGTCAATGTTATATAGACTCAGTGTCTGTGAGCTTGAATCAATATTTTCGCTTATCACAATGCTGTTATTGATTTATTTCATTTATTTATTTTAAAATATTTTTTAGGCTTGTGTTTAAGTCGAGTGGGAGTGTGGTCGAGGAATACAGTGTATGGGTAACTGTAGGTCTAAAAAGAAGAGAAGACTATTATTAATCAAAGCATGTACATTACTCCCCCTTCCTATACACTTTCCTTGTCGTTGTTGTGCTGCCGCCGCCGCTGCTGCTGCTTTTACAAATTGGGTTATCGCATCGATTGTTGTGCATTGATCAGCTCGGTGCAGAGAATGGGGCCATTACGAATTGGAAATCGGATGACATATGGTGCTATCTTTTCCATTGATTGTCGGATCAGTCTGAGTCAATCTATCGATTGCTCCCTCACGCCCCATAAACACTAGTCTTCTTCTATGTGGATCGATTTTTTTTTTGTTCACTCAAAGCTTTGGTCTCACTCTTCGGCTTGTTGGGCGAACGTCACCACGATGAAGACAACAATCACAAAAAACAAAATGATAAGATCAAAATAAATGTACATTGTACACAATAACAACAACATTAAACATTTGTCTAACAATGAATAACATATTTCACTCAGCATTGCAATTTCAATCGAATAAGAAACTGGGAAAAAAATTCAACTTAAGATAAAATTTTCAGATATCTTTTCTTAGTCTTATTATTTTCTTGTGTGTTCTTTCTGCTAAGAAGTAATATTATTTTGCTGCTCCCTTTCTTTATCTTCCTTTAAAATTCATTTTACTCGGCACGCGCGAATGTTCATATTCGTGTGTGTGTGTGTGTGTGAGAGAGAAAACTTGAAGGAGATTGATTTATTGATGTCGTTAGATTGGTAGCTTGTTTGACATCATCATCATTGTTATCATGATCTTGCTGGCTGAGTCAGCTTAATTAGCTGGTTCGCTTCCACTGACAACACTGAGGAGAGTGAATTCAGGTCACTGGGGTCAAAACTGCATTGTGATAACAAGGCCTTTCCTTAGATAGGATATCTACTATAAGTATTACAGTTTCTAAACCTCCTCACCCTAATTAGGCTTAGTGCCCTCTTGTGATAGGGTCAACATACAAAACAAAAATTCTTGCTTCTTTCCGTGTCTAAATGGCTAAAAGCACTTTCCTTTTCTTTTGTTCAAGAAAAATCTCAAACTTGATTCTTACCAACTTTTTAGCTTATTGTTTCTGTTTTTTTTTCTTTCTTTAACTGTTTAACGACTCCATATTAAGCATTTGTACTTTTTTTGTTAATACATACAGTTACTTAAAAAATTAAAACGTCAGAACAAATTGCATTTGATCAATAATGATAATTGATGTATGTGTTGTATAAATTTAAATGCTAATAATAATTCATGTTAATTTCATTCTAACTCTAAAAGAGAATGCAATTTTAGAAAAGTATTAATATTTGCTAGATTTTTACCTTCTGAAAACATTTCCATGCAAGTAATTGTCAGAAAGTTCATTTAGCTTGTTAAAAAGTACTTATACTTTCTACTTTAATCAAATTCATTGGAAAAAGTTTGGAAAATCTATAAGATTCTTAGGTATGTCCAATATTTCGCTAAAAAGTGGTATACCTTGACGACAAAAGGTCCCCAAATTGATAAAATAATTTTTAACGTTTAAATATTTATGTTGTTATTAAAGAGGAAAGACCAAAGTATTTTCTGAATATTTTTTCAGATTTTTTAATCCTTCCTATAAATGTTAAAAATTTTATTAAAAATCTTGTTTTTTTTTTCGAGTCAAAGAATTTCGTAAAATCGAACTTATCGACATTTCTGTCGGAAAGATCATAGTTTGTTAGTTAAAAAATCATGAAAAATCAATTACACCTTTTTCTTTTGTTATCTTAGGAAATTTAGAATGATTAAAGTATACTTAATGTAATTTGAAAGAAACATTACTTACATTTTTAGCAGAAAATTTTTTAAGAGATATTTCCAACCAGGGTGCTCTATTTTGACAGGTGTTGATTGATGTACGTCAATATATTCACAACTTACGGTACGGAAATTTATTGGATGGTAGCACAGAAGTGATATAATTCGTTCTAATTTTAAGTGAATCTGGTTAGTAGATTTTTTTTAAAAAAATTCACTTTCAAATTTTTTTTTTTTTTTACCTTACGTTTGAGGAAGAATTCTGCACTGAAAATAACATTTAAATTATGAAAGAAAATCAAATTTTACAAGTAAAAATAAAACAGTAAAAAAAATACATTTTTTAAATTGAGGTTTATTATTTCAGTCATGAAATATTTTTCTGAGAATATAAAAATTACATGAAACACCATTAATTGAAACGGGTTAACTTAATGAAATGAGATTTTATTTCTTTTTTATTAAGGCAGATTTTTTTCTATTTATTAATAATTATATGGCAGTAATATGAGTTTTATTTTATTTATTAATAAAATTAACATGCTAATAGCAGCTATGTTGGTTTTGTTTTGACTCGACAAGTATTTTTTAGTTTGAGTAGTAGCGAGCTAACTCCAGAAAATTTAAACTCCAAAAATCGTTTTAATTGATAATTTGTCGTGTGGATAATAATTCCAAAGTAATGTACAATGAATTTATGCATTCGATTTCAAACTTGAAAATTTGGGTGGACTTCCAAGGGCGTTTTTTTTTTTTTTTTTTTTTGTAATTGTAAATAGTCGATATTTTCTTTTATCCCACTATTCGATTTATATTTGAATAGAAAAAGAAAAAAATTGAAAATAATACGACGGTATTCAGAAAACTTGACAAGCGTTGTTTTCTTCTTACTGAACGAATCAAAGCCATTTCTGAAGTAAAAAAAAAAACTTGCTTCTATCAAAGGAAACTACTCATGTGACATTATTTCAACAATGTGCATCCGTACTTTCGTTGTAGACGATTTTAAATACAATTTTGGAATATTAAAAATTATTTTTAAAATAATTATGGTTGTCAGATTTTAATAAGCTTTCAAATTTATGATCTTTAAAAAGTAGAGAACATAATATATCATTTCCATAAGGTTGCAGAAAGAACTTAATGTATAAATATATAAAAACCTTTTGTCATATTGTGTATTTAAAATTGAAAAAAAAAAGAAAATTAATGTAAAAATTTATTGTTCATCAAAAAATTTTTTTTCTTTCAGATAATAATTACCTTCGTATATATTATTCAGAAAAGCCATTAAAAACTTTCTTAATTAAATATTGTCTTAGTTTTATTGGGTTTTGTATTTTTACAATTGAGGTAAAAGTTTGGACAATTTTGGACATTTTTTTAACAAAAAAATCAATGATTTAGATTTTTCAGAGTTTTGTGCATTTAATTAAAAAAAAAAATTGAGGTTGCAAATAAATTTTTTTTTGTGTTTTCATAAAATTAAGTTCGAGATATAAAAAAAAAATATTTATACCATGACTTTCAAAGAGACAAACATTTCTAAAATAAGTTCATTCATTTCTGAATAAGTTCTGAAGTTTTCATTAAAATCCAACAAGTAGTTAATTTTTACAAGAATTTCGAAATTAATGTGTCTTTCAACTGACAAAAAAACACTAAAAAGGTCAAAATTGGACATACCTAGATTCTTTATTAAAAAAAACTCTTAGAAAAAATTTGGATGGTAGTTTGTTAATGCTAGACTTTTTAAAAATTACATGCTGATATATTATTTTACAAGACTGTTTTATTAAAATTAAATGGATTTTTAATAAACATATCACATAATTTTTATTTGAAAACATCTTTTCTAGTATTAACATTAGTTGAATTCTGTTACGCCTTGTTACCATTTTACTTTTATAAATCTCCTTGTTGCTCATGATTTAAACTACAACATGATTACAATTCATAGTGTAGTGTTAACTATATTATTTCTTCATTTTAACTTGAAAATGAATATTTGTAAATATGAATAAAAGATATTTGTATATCCTTCACACAATCTTGTAAACATTGAAAGCCATATGACATTTATTTAAAATGTTTGAAAATGAAAAAAAATTGATTATAAAAATTAAAAATGCATGTGGATGCTTATCATTTCACCTAGTAAGTTTAGTATTACTCTAAAATGACTTTTCCTTTTTACTTTCCACAACTAAAATTTGGTTTATCAGTTGCTTAATTTAATCTGCAATTAAATGTGTCGTTATTTTTAATCTGAGTGAATTGTTTAAAAGAAAAAAATAAAGCAAACTCCAAACCTTTTTTCATAATTGTTTCGTTTTTTTTTCTCTTACTAAATAGCATTTTACACCTTAGAAATTTATTTATCTAGTCTATTTAAAATGTTGAAACCAAACTATAAAAGACAAATTTTGCTAAAGTTGTGAAAACTTCCTTGTTCCTTTTGTAAGTACCATATTTCCTTTTACTATTGTAAAGAAAAAAGAATTTGAACTGTAAAATATCTCAGATGAAGAAAAGATGTGTTTTAAATAATATTGCTTTCATGACACAATAGAAAGTTTAAATATTGCTACATTGGATTTTATCGATTTCCTAATTGCTAAAAATATGTACTCCTGTTTAATAATGAAAACTTATATTTGTTCTGAATGATATGCTTTTTAGTGACTTTGTTTGAAAAAAGTATTTGTTTTTCTTATGTCTTTATCAAGTTTTTTTATTTTATTTTAGAAACTATCATTTGCCTTAATGAATTAAGTTACTAGTTATTTTTATGCTTATCTTTATAATTTCAAGTTTCATAGGAATAAAAATTAATAACTGTATATCATTGTTTTATAAGTTGTTTTATAAGCTTGATGTATGTGTTTTTAAAATTTAAAGTCTCATTCACATATTTTAAAATTATGAAATTTCATCAAAATGTATCATATTTTATTTTTTGAAGTAAAAAGATTTATTAAAATTATCTTGAAATTTAATCAGTAATAACTTTTTGGATGTTCTACAAATTTTGCTTTTGCATTGGACGATAAATGATTAATAAAGTTGTCAAAATTAAATTTGGCTTTTTGCTGTTGTCTTAGATACATATTCCTCATTCAAACAATGAGATGATTGCTGTGTCTTTGCCAAATTTTTATCTTTTTTGTCATAGTATTCCATTTTAATTACAAATTATCATTTTAAAGAAAATACCTTTTTTCAGTACTATAAGAAAAGAAATGAATTTTTACCCAAATAAAAGAAATACTTCTAAAGATGAACCTAAA